>OX104062.1:28906027-28960801 GCA_944474145.2 Dicrocoelium dendriticum | reverse complement strand
CACGAATACACTGTTCCCGTCCGTCCAGAAAAGCTGACACACACTGGAGAGCGCGACCAGATATTCCATACGACCTACAAGCAATACATTGAATTCCCTTGGTCATTTCGGTTGGACAATATAAACATCGTGCTTTAACCATGGGTACACTTGTCAAAACCACACAGTGGACAGACAGTTATCCGACAAACGTTAGATAATAGTCAGAACTGAGCGAAACAGAGAGGAGCACGCTATCCGCAGCCTAACGAGCATCCTACTTCAAGTTCAGGAACGGTAGGAAAATTCCCATGTGTGTTCCTTCTTCAATGCGTCGTTGAACCAGGATAGAGTTCGCAGGAGCGATTTGAAACCGAGAACAGTCAAATCAATACTCACGAACCACGTGACAGCCAACCAATCAGTGCCAACGCGGCCTGCACTAGCAATCCCAGCTGTACCAGCCACGTGAATAGAATAAAGGCGAAGAGAAGGGGATCAACAAAAACAAAATAATGGTAAGTGTAGTACAGGAGAGAATGTGTGGATACGACAATAATAGTAATATATGTGAAAAGCCAAGGAAGTAAATCAGGTCAGGTCAGGTCAGGTCAGATGGGAGATAGTGGCTTCCGCCTAACGAGCGTCCAGTTCTTCTGCCAGTAAGTGAAGCGGCCCCCGGCACTTCGACGTTGGATTGTCTCCTCTTGCTTCTGCAATGGAATGAAGCAAGAACAAGAGCAAGCTCTGCACTTTCATATGCCAGCAGCAAAATACACCACATATTCCAGTACAACTACAATAGCTCTGGAAAAAGGATGGACCAACAATTGTCTAAGCCCCTTTTGAAGGCTACTACGGTCTCAGACTCCACTAACTCAGAAGAAGTTTATTCCAGTAGTTAACTACTCGGTTCGTAAAAATTTTTGCCCTGACGTCCAAACGAGCTGTGTGATTTTTGAGTTTAAGGCGATGCCCGCGCTGATGGTCTGACGTAACCAACTCAAACAGATGGGTGGAAGTAATACCCCTAAGTCCCTTAATGATCTTAGACCTCTCTATCAAATCCTTCCTCAACCTACGCCGTTCCAAGGAAAATAATCCCAAGCTACTTAGACGATCTTCGTAAGACTTCCCTCGTTGACCTTCAATCATCCTGGTCGCAAGTTTCTGAATCTTTTCTATACAAATGATGGCACTCCTGAGGTACGGTGACCAGGCCAGAACGCAATACTCCAGATGTGGCCTGACCACCGCTTTATATAAGGGCAAGAATACTTCTGCTTTAGTGTTACTCAGCGCCCTCCAAATACGAAATAACTCGTGTCGTGCTTTATTGGCAGCGTGGCGACACTGTGCCGAAGGCTTAAAATTGTTCGCTACGATGACACCTAGATCACGGGCTTCGTCAGTACACCGCAATGATAGAGATCCCACAGGAGACTGAACTGCAATTCCGCTACTACTACTACTAGTCAATAGTTGACATTTGTTGGCATTTAGAGGTAGGTCCCATTGGCTTGACCAATTCGCCACAGCGATGACGTCCTTAGCCAATGACTAGCTTCAAGTCATGCGCGAAGATCTAGCTGGGGTCCTCAAGAAGAGGAGCCAGGTCATTTATAAACATAAGCAACAGCAATGGACCCAAAACCGAACCTTGGGGGACACCGCTGTATGCATGGCCAAAACTAGAACTCGCTTCCCCAACGCTGACACTGAATGTCCTTCCATGTAAGACTTCAGAGAGCCATGGTAATAGTTGAGGATGCAATCCAAACCATGTCAGCTTCTCAATTAAAAATCGATGATTCACGGAGTCAAAGGCTTTACTGAAGTCCAAATGGCACACCTCTACCGATATCCCACCATCAAGACAACGGGTAATCTCGTCTAAAAAGCACCATAAATTGGTAAGACAAGACTTCGTTTTGAGAACGCCATGTTGTTCCGCTCTAATTAGCTTGTGCTCAGTCAAGTGCTCACAGATCCTGTTCCTTATAAGCTTTTCCAAGCAGTTCAGCATGACGCTGGTCAAACTAACAGGTCTATAGTTAAGAGGCACCGACTTAGAACTCCCTGGTGGATGGCAACGATAGTCGCCTCCTTCCGATCACGTGGCAGCTTGCCTTCTTGAAGAGGGGTTGAATAACGAGATACTGAAGGATATCAGCCAGCGGCTTAACTATGGCGGGATGTACGCTATCAGAACCGGCTGATTTATAAGGGTTCAAACTGGCCAGCACTGTGAAGACCTCTAACACATTGAGAATAATTTCCCGCGTTATGTAGCTAGTTGGGCAGTGCGGCTGTGATGGAGAGGCTGACACACTATCCTTCCGACGCAGGCTTTGGTAGACACGTAGCAGCACTTCTACTTTATCGACGTCCTCTACAGCCTGGGTGCCGTCCTTCATGGTTAGACAGCCGACCACCTCTCTTAAAGAAGACTTGACTGGACATAACTGTAATAACACTTGTTATTATTTTTCGCAAATTTGGCCAACCTAAGCTCATATGAGTACTTCGCCTGCCACTGTAACTTAATAGCCATGTTTCGACACCTTTTGTACTGCAGCCAACGTCAAAAGCCCCGAGTTTCTTGATATTTTCTCCACTTAGCATTGCGCCTCTTTATCGCCCTATTAATTTTTCTTCTCCACCATCGGGGTTTCCCAAGATGTCTCCTGGGGCGAAGAGGAGCAAATTCACTCAGTAACTGTACAAGTCCACTTTTAAGTAGAAGCCACCTCTGTTCCAAAGTGGCCTTGTCCTGTTCAGGGACCCAAATGACCTGAAGGGCTCGATCCCGCAGCCTCGTAAAAGCAATACGATTGAAATCTCTTCCCATTCAACGGTTCTCTGCAAGCCTAGGTGTGTCCAGAGAAAAGGTCAAAACACTATGATCACTCTTACCTATGGGTGGCTCCACGCATAGGTCAATCAAGTGACCATGTCTGGCGAGCACGATATCAAGGGTTGAAGTGTTACTCCCAGTACGACTCCTAGTCGGGACATTGAAGTATTACTCCAACGCATTTACATGCATCCAATCTACTAGTGCCTTCTCTAAAATACCCACTTTGTTTTCTGCATGCTGCCAAACAGCATGCGGAAGGTTTAGGTCACCGACGATCAGAAAATGACGTGCGGCCATTGCCGCACGTCTTAGTAACGTACCAAGATCCCTGTCCTCTTCTCGCGTGGAAGATAAATACATAAATAGTATATTCTTCGAGACACCCCAATCCAGGCATGATCAGAATTTACATGCAATTATGTTTTGCAACAAACACGCTGCTGTGTATGTAATCAACAGTAGGCCGAAAGTTGTACAGGCTTTGGGGAATGCAAAATTAATCATGAGGAATAAAGCCGTCAATGAATGACGACACGATGGGTTCTAGCCTGCATAGTGTAAACAGTCTGGGCTTTACATGTGTAGTGATAACGATACATGTATGCAGGGAGTATCTTACCCTTGAATGTGTCAGGAAAATGTTAAATTATGATTTTAGTCCACTTGCCAGTATGTAGTTGTGAGCCGTGACTCTATTCAGTGGCCAGTCACATCCGCTACGTTGCAGTGTTGTTAAACGGACATTTGTGGCCTTTTAGAGGGAGAACGCTTGCCAGGCGAAAACCCACCACGTCCTGAAACACTGTCGGAACTCCGTTTGTACACTAATGTAACAATGGCAGAGCAGCATGCCGACTGATTTCACCCTCGGTTATCCGCAGTCAATTGGCTTCCAATTTCCTCTGTTAGTTGATCAGGTACTTTTGGCCGGGACCACCAAGATGGCTGGGGCCCATGGAGGGTGAGATCTTCATGAAGATTCGTCTTTGTGAGGGTCCAGGTGAGCAAAATGTCAGTTTCTTGCGTGCGGATTTTTCAGGTTTATGTATCCTTTTCAGGAGTGTGAAGGCCTCGTGTCAAGCTATCATACTGGACAACGGTTTGTGGTGGTGAGTGCAGTTGTATACCTTTGTTGTACCGCCATGTTCTTTGTAGGTCCTTGTGCGTTACTTCCTGTCCCGGGCAAAAACTTTCTCGGTCCAATCCCAGATCCCCATGAGGTTCCGGACCTGGGAGAAATGGAAAGGTGAGAGACAAACAAGGCCGCAAAGAACAGGCGTGGAAACAAACATTGGGCTCCGATAAACACATACTAAAATCTCCAATGTACCCCATGCACTTAGATAGCAGGATACCACCTGAACATTAGCAGAACTCATGGTAAATGGAGCCTCCTAGTGTTTATTTTGGCAGTTTATAAGCAAGAGTACTCCTCCACCAGTCTGATACCCGGGCCTGTCAACACTGTAGTACGAAAAGTCTATAAGCAGATCACCAATAAGGTCATCTGGATAGAGCCAGGACTCCGACACAGCGGCCACATCAACATGCTCACAACGCGTCACTAATTCCCTCCATTTGTTCCGCACACTACAACAATTAGTGTACCACAGGCTTAGTCTCTCCGAACGCAGTTGTGTCCCCTCGGACGTAGAGCCCAAGGGGATAACGCGTATTTTTGTAACATTTTATTTCGATCAGCTGCCTGAGTCGATGAATCAACGCTGGGCTGCTGTAACGCATTACGGGATAATCCCTTTTCTGGCTTCGCCCGCCTGGGCTTGCTGGATAAACTCCCGACAGGTTTCCTCCCATTTACCTGAGTCGACCTAACAGCACTGCACTTCGGATTTTCTGTACGGTCCAATTTAGGTGTGGCAAGTTTTTCATTTATCCTATCATTTTTTGAATAGGGTACACCACCCATAGACTTTGGTGCCATTACCATCGAGCATGAGGCCTCGTTTGTTTTTGAACGCACCGGCTGAATTCCCATTGTCACACCTTCACTACCCTCTTCCGCCATAGAGAAGTGATTCACATTTCCATCAATAGCAAGTTTCTCAATAACCAAATGCAGGCCAGGAGTTATATCGCCGGCGTCTTGTGAAGGGGTTGTCCAGACAAGCTGACTGCCCTTGCCGCAGGAGAGCAGACGCAAGAGTTTTGCTTAGGTGTCTGCGTAACGTGAGGCTCACTATCATGAATTCCAACGTGTGAGAACGCAGATTCGTTAACCAAGCTGGTATCAGTACCTTCTAACCGGCCCAGCCGAGGGGCTTTAGCTTTCGAAGTTAGTGTGTCCGGTGCTATTTGATACCGACCATTTGTCTGACTTGCAACCGACCCAGCCCTGTTAAGTAGAAGGTCCCGGTGTATAGGGTCCCGAAACTCAGCCACGATAGGACTTGCATAACCTTGGTGGAGGAGCATACTTGTTTCTCTGCAGCTGCCAACACGATGCACTCTTTTGATACCAACGTATAACGGTATTCCGGCTATACGAACGCTACCGTGCACTCGCCTTCTGTCTGGGTCCCGTCGAGTTTTAGTTTCTTGTATGACTGGCACCTCCCTATTGTAGATAAGAACCTTTCGTTGTCTACCCATAGCAAGTTCTGCACTTCGCAAGTAGCATTGCAGTGAAGACTGCAACTCTTCAACTTTTGAACGCAATGTCTCAATTAGCAAGCAAGGTTTAGAAGAACCATACGGAAAGATTTGAAATTGCAACCCAAGGGCGTCAAGTCGATGTTCAAACTCCTTCACCGTTGGTTCTAATACTACTTCGCTGGGTAGTGCGTTCCATGAGTCGATGACCCGGCGTGCTAAACGAAAGTCAGCTCTAACATGATCAGATCTAGGCTAATGCAACTTCAGAGGGTGACCACGAAGAGAGGGTATCAGTAGCGATTGCAACTAATTTGCTTACTTTTCATTTTCACGTTTACCTATTTCGCTGCAGTTGTACAGCTTTGTTTTAAATAACTACATATACATACACTTGGTTTTGACGTTTCTAACCTACGCGTTTGGTTCGTTCAGTTAGAAGATGTTTTCCGTTTCGTAAGATTACATCCTAGTCCACAATTTTTCATACGTGACTATTCACCTACCGTCCAACATCGCCTCAGAGGTCATCGACATCCTTGATCCCATGCCCCTAGAAACCCACTATGATAAACTTAAGGCAGCCATATTAAAGCGCACTAAAGCCTCAGATGAGATACGCCTTCATCAGTTACTTTCTGGCGTTGAGCTTGGAGATAGAACGCCGTCTCAGTTACTCCGATACATGCGTTCCCTCGTCGGTTCTTCCATATTGGAGGATTCCGTTCTCCGCCAATTATGGAGTAACTGTCTTACGGCGAATACCACGGCTATTTTAGCTGTTCTCGCCGATAATCTTCCTCTAGACAAACTGGCAGAAACTGCTGATAAAGTTCACGAAGACTTTATTAAAACGTCGGTATCCCACATCGCTGAGACTAGCTCAAGTAACCTCTCCGGAACCACGCTACTTAATATTATCAACGGGAGACTTTCTAACCTCGAGCTCACCTTGTCCCATCTCAAACGCGACCGCGTTCCTTCGCGACAATCCGTTTCTTGAGGCAGACGTTCTAGCAGCTCTTGTACACGACAGTCTCACCGCTATTGTTATTATCACCACCGCTTCGGAGACGCAACGCGTAAGTGCCGTCCAGGGTGTAAACACCCTGAAGCCTTTTCAACTCCTACGTCGGGAAATCACATAGCCAGCCAGTAATGGCGGCGGTTGTCGCTGGCCAGGTTATTACTCGCCTGTTGTACGTATTTGACTCCACAACCAAACTTCACTTCTTGGTTGATACTGGTGCAGAAGTCAGCGTTCTCCCCCGTTCTCTGGAAAAACGCACCTTGCAACCAACGGGTCCAATGCTTACGGCAACTAATCAGACTAAAATCGCTACCTACGGCCAGCGATTACTTACTTTGAGTCTCGGACTACGGCGTAACTTCCCTTTCATTTTTATCATCGCCAATGTGCAAAAGCCCATCATCGGAATCGACTTTCTCAGCAAGTTCGGTCTTGTGGTCGACCTACGTTGTGGGAAATTACGAGACGATACTACGTCTTTAAGCATCCCCTGCAAACTTGCTTCAGTCAATTCTCTCGGGCTTCGCATCCTCATCCCTGACGACTCACAGTATTCTTCATTGCTCCGACAATTTCCGTCCCTAATTCGAGCAAGTAACGACACTTCCGATCCTAAACACGATGTACGCCATCACATCGTTACAACCGGTCCGCCTGTAATTGCTTAAGCTCGACGCTTGCGTCCTGACAAACTCCAGGCAGCTAAAAAGGAATCCCAAAACATGCTTGATCTCCGCATTATTCGTCCTTCAAACACCTGCTGGGCATCCCCTCTCCCTCTGGTGTCAAAAAAGTCAGGCGATTGGCGACCATGCCGTGACTACTGTGCTTTCAACAATGTCACTGTTCCGGATAGGTATCCTATCCCCCATATTCACGATTTCTCACTTGCACTAGCCGGAAAGTCGAGCTTTACCAAACTCGACCTGGTCAGGGCTTACCACCAGATTCCAATGGCGGAGGAAGACATCGCAAAAACCGCTGTGCTCACTCCATTTGGCCCTTACTAATTTCTTCGTATGCCTTTCGACCTCCGGAACGCAGCATAATCTTTCCAACGCTTTATGGAGCAGGTTCGCCGTGGCCTTGATTTCGTCTACGTTTACATTGACGATGTTTTGCTTGCAAGTGTTACACCCGATGGGCGTTTATCACACCTCCGAATGGTTTTCGAACGTTTTGAAAGCCACCGTATAACCAGCAACCCGGGCAAAGGCAGATTTGTTCAGCCAACGGTTGAATTTGTCGGTCACAAGATCGATGGTGAAGGTATTAAACCCCTCCCGGATAAATCTCAGGCAATCCTAGACTGTCCGATTCCCCAATCTGTCCGAAGTCTACGCCGATTTCTCGGTATGATCAACTACTACGGCAGCTTCATTCCCAACTGTGCTGAGTTACTTCATCCGCTTACCGACTTATTGAAAGTAAACTCAAATACGTTAATCATAACCCCAGATGTCGAAGCAGCTTTCACGGTGGTCAAGCGGAAGTTTAGTGAGGTTACCTCTCTCCATCACTTGAACACCAGTGAGGACGCTACACTTGTCCTTAAGACGAACGCTTCAAGTTCTGCTGTCGGTGCAGTTTTGCAACAGTTAGTTGCTAACGAATTTCAACCGCTGTCGTTTTTCTCACGGAAGCTACAACCCGCGCAGGTCAGGTACAGCACCTTTACACGTGAACTGCTCGCCATGTACCTGGCTGTGAAAGATTTCCGTCACTTTTTAGAAGGACGTCGTTTCATACGTTTGACGGATCGCAAATTACTGGTCTGCACTTTCCGTTCTGCCTCGGACCGTTACTCACCCCGAGAAACGCGTCATCTGGACTATCTTTCGCAGTTTTGTGTTGATGTTCGTTATATCGACGGTTCTAACAACGCTGTTGTCGATGCATTGTTCCGCGCTCATATGAATCAGTTGTCGTCAACACCCATCGACTTGGAGAGAATAGCGGCCGCGCAAAACGATCATCTTGAGCTTGTACAACTTCGTTCAAACTCCTCATTGAAAGTCACACAACTTCCCATAATTAACTCTGACATAAGAGTTTACTTTGACCTTCCAACCGGTAAGCCTAGACCCTTTGTCCCACGATCATTTCGTCGAACCATTTTTGATCATTTTCATGGTCTTTCACACCCAAGTATCCGCTCCACCGTAAAGCTCATTACCGACCGCTTCCTCTGGCACAATATGTATTCAGACATTCGACTTTGGGCTAAACATTCTCTTAGGTGCCAAAGCAGTATGTTCACCGTCACATAGTCGCTATATCAGGTACATTTTCACTTCCCGACGCACGTTTTAGACAAGTTCACGCAGAGATGGTTGGCCCTTTACCTCCTTCCAACGGTTTCACCCATCTTCTAACATGTGTTGACCGTTTTACCCGTTGGCCACAAGCTGTTCCTTTACATGACACATCTACCGAATCTGTTTCCCGTGCTTCTGTCGAATCTTGGATTTCTGTTTTGTGTTCAATTCACCATCACTACCGACAGAGGGACTCAGTTCATTTCCACACTGTTCCGTGCTCTCAGTCGTTTATTAGGCTGTACTCACCCAAGAACAACTGCGTACCACCCTGCTGCCAATGGCCTCGTCGAGCGCTTTCATCGACAATTAAAAGCTGACGTCATGGCTAGTTTATCCGACTCACGCTGGTCTGAGCGTCTACCTGCGATCCTCCTTGGCATACGCCCTACAAGCAAAAAGGACATTGGGTGCTGCCCTGCAGAACTCGTGTTCGGGACGACCTACCGGCTACTTGGTGTGATGGTACTGGACTCTCGCACCGCCGGCGAACTAGACCCCTTCGCGTACGCTGAACGCCTCAAACAGCATTTTCGATCCATTTGACCAACGTCTACGCGGCCTAACCCACGTAAACAGCAAGTCCACCCCGAGTTACACAAGTGTCGGTTTGTTTTCATCCGCGTCGACGCCGTCCGAAGACCTTTAACCCCGCCCTAAGAAGGCCCGTATCAGGTCTTATCACAGAAACCCAAGTACTTCATGTTGAATAAGAAGGGATCAAAGAATCCGTGAGCATCGACCGACTCAAACCAGTTTACGTTGAACCTACAATCGCTAGTACTGATCCCGTTTCCTCCCCTCACCATATACCTGCCCCAGACTCATTACCCCTTACCCAAAAACACATGGACGTCAGTGCACCGAGTCCTCTGTGCCCTCCGACGACACGCGGCTCCACACACACGTTCTTGTCGTGTTGTTTCACTTCTACCTAAGCTTGCTCAGTACGTTCCGTAGGCACTTTGTCGAGCGTTTCCCTAGTGCATGCTCTAGGGGGCGTATTGTAGCGATTGTAAATAAGTTGCTTATTTTTCATTTTCACGTTTACCTATTTCGCTGCAGTTGTACAGCTTTGTTATACTTAACTATATATAAATACACTTGGTTTCGAGCTCGTCTTTTTTAGTTCTACCTTGGTTACCGCTGGATTGTTGCGCTTGTGCGCGTCGCTGCTTGCTCTATTCACGATCGGACCCTACATAAACGTACCCTTCGGCATACCTCGCGATTTACGGTCGTCTGACGCTCAGGCGTATCGGGATATTTTATATGTGAGGTAACTCTAACTGACTGAGTGTTTTCCTTGCCGGTTCCTCCGTATATCTGAACCGGATGGAACAGTCCAATTAGATCAGGCGCAATCTTGCTGGTCAATATACGGTACGTAAGAATTAGGTCCCCCGAAGGCGCTTATAGTGTAGCGAAAACACCCGCAACCTGAGCAGCCTAGCAGAATACGATAGATGCCTCAGTCCTTGTACCATGTTTGTACCAACCCTGAGAACACATTCAAGTGTCATCTTATCGCGTACCAAGCATGGAGTACTGCGTGCATGGAGAACATTCACGCAGTACTCCAAGTATGGCCTGACAAAGGCTGAGAACAATGTAACAAACATTCCATTTGTTATAATACCGAACGACCTACGGATCATCCACAGCATTCGGAAACCCTTGAGGGTAGCATTTGTCTAGTTCTTGCTGGCTTTGAATCCAGAGGACATCGAGATACCCTAGTCGGTTATTTCAGTCAATTAAAACAATACATTTCCGCCAAGTACGTAATGAGTTGCGAAAGTGCTTTATCCTATGCGCAGGACCGAACACTTTGCAAGATTGATTGCCAGCTGCCACAAATCCGACCACTCCCAAAGCTTGTCAAAAGCTGTATGCAAAGCCGTGGGCCCAACGGAATCGCTCACAGTATTCCAAAATTTTAAGTCAGCCGCAAACATAAGCGATGGTACCTTAAGCTTCTCAGGGAGGTCAATGACATGCAATGCAAACAGTAGAAGTCCCAGAACCGACCCCTGAGGAACAACACTCAGGCCGCCCAGGACCCACTCGAACGCTCATCTGCCTTCCTTCCATGAGTGCCGAAATCCACTTCAATACCTGGCCTGAAACGCCCTAGGATTCTAGTTTAGACAAAAGACGGCAGTGCGGTAGGGTGTCAAAGGCTTTAGAAAAGTCGATGAACAAAACATCCACTTCCTGTCCTTGATCCACAGCCTCAGCCCAGCACTCTCGGGCTACCAACATGTTAGTCAAACAGGAGTGGCCTCTGCGGAGCCCATGTCGAGATGGAATGAGCAATTTGAACTTAGCTGGGTGCTATTCCAGAACATCTCACAAGCTTCTCCAATACTTTCACTAGTACGCTTGTTAGGCTAAACAGTCTAAAATTTTCTGGTAAGTGCTTATCGCCCATTTTAAAAACAGGGCACACGATAGCATCTCTCCAATCAGCAGGTAGGGAGAAGCTACGAAGAGGCTTCTCAAAGATACATTTAATCGGTTTACAGAGCAACGCAGCCAGCCCGTACAAAAAGTTGGAGTGGAGCGCATCTATCCCGGCACCGTTTGTGGGATTTAGGTCACACGGGAGCTTGAGTACCTGAGCTTCCGAGATGGAAAGGTCCATCAGAAAGGAATCTACTGGTATCTTTGCTTGCAATTGGGTAGCAGGCAACGGAGATGCATGAACAAACGACCTAGCATGCTGTTCTGCAATTAAGCAGGCCTTGGCCTGATCGGTTGATACTTCAGTGCTGTCAGGTCCAAAGAGCACAGGGACAGGCGGACTTGCATTGCATCACCGTTTGACATAGCCAAAGCACCGTTTCGGGTTTGTTGATACGGATCGAGCCTGCTGGCTAGCCGAAAAACCTCCTCGTGGTGCCAGCTAAGTGGTTCGGGTTTAACCCGTTCCAGATAATAGTTCAGCGGCAGTGTTCCAGGAGGTGTTGGGTTTTCGCCTGGCAAGCGTTCTTATAAAAAACCACAAATGTCTGCTTAACAACACTGTTACGTGGAGGTCGTGGCTCGCCACAAACTAAATTTACTACTCCGTGGAAATCTGGATAATCCTTTCCAACCCGCGGACACCATTCCTTCACTCGCACATTGCTGACGAAGACAAACATTCAATAATAGAACAGTACATTTACGAGCGCAACCTACACAGCTACATAAACGCACACACAATTACATAATTACATATCCCCTGCACAAACAAGCACTGTTATGGCAAACATATCGGATTTGTGCACATCCTTGATCATGCATTATTTTGTCAAAATGATCATGCCTATAAAGGCGTGCCTCGCCTTGTCGAGAATAAAAGCTGTATTTATTTATTTAGTTATAAGCGTGCGGCACGCATATGTTGTTTACATGCATTTCGCACGCCTCGGTAGCGGTGATGGGTACTTTCTGAGGGAGCTGATACTTAAGTCCTCTAACATCTGGATCGCCTACCAGGCATCCTGCGCGCCTCAGAGGCAAACCAAGGGGGCTTTGCCCCCACTTTATTCCTCGCTGAGATTGGAAGGTGGGAGAGGGAAATCTTGCAAAGAAAGGACTTGAACTTGTCCCAAGCAACCTGGACGGTGTCATCCTCTGAAACGATACACAGTTGATTTAAAGCCTTGTCCCTGATGGCTTAAATACCATCGCGCCAGATATTTGGCCTCTTGACAATACATTCTTCACGTCCCCGACTTAAGGCGTATTTGAATAATAGGCAGACGTGAGCATTAGAGCCCAAGGGTGAATCATACACTACGTCTCGTACAGTCTAGCGATTTTGCAAAGATAAGGTCCAAAATGGAAGGCTTTTGGCCCTCCATAAACCTAGTTGGCCTTTCTACAAACTGATGCATAGTTGCTTGTAAGGATAGGTTAAGGAGGTCATTAGAAAACCTCCAGGCGCTGACGTGAAGAAATTGTGCCAAGCAACCTCAGGAACATTAAAATCACCCATAACCAGACATCCATTTTTCGTATGAGTGCAAATGAAATCCATGGGCCTGCTTGACGTACTTTCGGGGTTCCTGTATACTAACAAAATTTTGAATTGCGTGAAGGATGCGCAAACATCCACCGCAAATCCTCGGCAGTTACATCAGGGGAATTGAAAGAATGTGTTTGCGAATAGTCAAGGTGGATTTGCTTTACAAAGCAACTCCACCTCCGCAACAGCATGAAGCGTGATCGGCTTGCAAAATGGTATAGCCAGGCAAACCCACTTCACTGTCCAGGATATCGGAGAACAGCCGCCTTTCAGTGAAAGCAAGTACGTCTAGCCTGGAGCTTTCTACAAGAGTGCCAATCTCGCACATCTTGTTCCTCAGACAGTACACGTTGTTGTGGACTACTTTAAGAAAAATGGGATCGTGAGCCGAAGATCGGGTGCCACCAGCATGGGCTCTGAAAGGGCGGAAGTAGACCGGCTCACCACCCGTAAACCCACCAAGCGAAGACAAGTTTCACCCGCCCCAAGCCGGGCTTTGAGGTCCTTTATGGTAGCCCTCAATTTCAACCCATCAGTCGATGGTAGGTCAGACCCCAGAACCAAAAACGAAAGGCAGAAGTGTATTACGCTCGTCCGGTGTTGAAAGAACGACTCTCAGTAAACGGGGTTTGACGCCCGAAGCATCGACCGGCACAGACCAAAGCTTAAGGAGTTTCCGTACAGCTGCGCCAGGAAACCCGGGCGGTAGCAGTTTAGAAATGCAAATCTTAAACCATTGCAGGTCATCAAGCATTCGCTCTTTTGGAAGATCGGCGGTGGACTCCGTTTCATTTCTAAAGATGACACTGCTATCAGTGTACGTGTCACTGTGGCGAGGTTGCCTACTCCACGCGCCATAGTCAAAGCATCCTGCGACTGGGTGGTTGGTTGCTTGGATGCATTAGCCGCGTGAGAAGAGACCTTCGGAGGAAATGCCGAAGGACTCAGTACAGAAGGCTATGCAAGTGACGGTCTTGCCGGGTCTACTGTACCCTCCGAGACTACCGCATTCTGCAAGTTTACAGCTTTCTTCTTCTTGCTCCGCTTAAGTTTCTCTGGCAAGGGCTGCCATATTTCGTCACTAGCTGTGGAAGCACGTACCCTTTCCAACTGTTTAGCGTCAACTAGCTCACAATCAGTTGCTGGATAGGGTGTTAAGTCGACGCAATCAGTTTGTGTACCACTATCCGCTAATTTCACCTGGCCATGAGCAACGAATGGTGTCAGGCGATCTACTAAACCTTCAACTTTCTCATCCAAAGTTGTCAACAGCAAAGGCAACACTCTTTCCATATTTGTCCATCTGGAAAAGAGCGAATCGAAGCAATCCTTCGTAGTTACAAGGCGCTCAGCTTTTAGCCTAAAACACTCATCACAGCTATAAAGAAACCTCTCATTGCTTTCCAAGGTAGCATACTGATCAGCAGGCAAACCGGTGCATGCCTCATGGAACCATCCACCGCGAAGAGCGCATTGCATGCCACCCGACAAGTCGATTACAGGTATAGTGCATCTCTCTAATCCGCAAAGGTAAACAGTATAAACAGTTTTAAGACCCGAAGGCACACGCAGAAATTTTCTAACCCTCTTGACAGCAATGATGAAAAGAACAACTAAAAGGGGAGGACCGGCTTGCGAAGGCCTACAACGTGGACAGCGAAAACAAAGTCGAATAATACCGCAAGTAAAACGTACGGACCGATTTGAACCCATTATGGTATGATGATGCACTTTTTCAAGCAGCACAGTGTCCACACGCGTTTTCGTGCAGATGAAGGAGTATTCAGCGTATGCAGGGAATAGCAAGCCGTAAGTCACGGAGACTGCGTCGTGACAATGAAGACACCCACAAGATATTGCGAGTAGGTTAGGACTTCGGAGTCTTTTTGAAGCACAGAAAAACTGTCAAAAGTCAAAATTTTGTGCAGTGTTATACGTATAGTTTCCAAACAAACTATTGGTCGAAAAATAGCTCGAACGATGAAACACGACAGGCAGGCCTTGGTCAAATAGTCCGGTAAGTTGGCACTTCCAACTCCTTTTGGATCACAAGAAAAGTAACAAATGCCAAGTGTTCTGCGCAGTGCTATTTAACTACTGTTCTTCAACCAGGATTTCAGTGAATAAAATCGCGAACGGTGAAGCACGACAAGCCCGCTATCTATAAATAAGAATGGATTATGCCTTGGATCATGCCTTTGGAGGTGTGTCTCGGTTTACAGAGAATATACCGTTTATTTATTTATTTATTTAGTTACTTATTTATTTAATGCTGTAGCAGATCTTAGGTAAAGCACGACCTCCGCTAGGCCGTCAGTTACTCGCACAATCTGGTCGAAAGACGGAACTTAGTCGGCACAATAAACCTACGCGTTAGATCCGGTGATCGATGGACAAGGCCAGCAGACAGACGACGATCAACAGCACAACACGTGTAGCCGAAACAAGAAGGCGAATCGAAACGCGAAAAAGTCAATTTCAAGTTCAGTTCAGGTCAGGTCAGATGGGACTGGAACGATAGGAGAATCCCGTGCGTGCTCCATCTTGAGTGGATCGTTGAGTCAGGAATTGATGAAGTGATCAGTTATTGATGGATCTAAAACGGAAACACCCGTATCGAACCCTGGCCAACCAGTTAATGCCCACGTTTCCTGCCCTAGCAGTCCCTGCTGTGGCAGTCACGTGAAGTAAGCAAAGGATAGGAAGAGAAATCGAAGGCACAGAATAAGGAAGTGCACTTAAATAAGAAAATAATACCAAGGCGTGAAGAAAAGTAGAGAAAAAAATCGAAGTACCAAGATGCGTTAGTCAGGGAAAGGGAAAATTTTCGTGTTGCCACCCAAGAGTGTCAAGTTACCGCTCAAACCCCTTAGCTGTGGCTTCCCTGATAGTACTTTCCGGAAGCAAGTTCCAGCGGTCGATAACTCGGCGGAACAGCCGGGTTTCCGCCCTAATCCGATCGGTCCGCGGTTCGTCCAGATTCAAGGAATGACCGCGTAAAACGTACAATCTAGCGGGACTAGATAGAGCCAAGATAAATCTGGACCAACCTTCCAAGTTAAGATACTGTAGGTTAGGATTAGGTTTCCTCTAATCCTTAGATAGTGCATTGAATGCATTCCCAAACTAAATGGATGTTCGGAGTACGTCCGTATCCGTGATCCCCTGCCTAACCTAGTACCCACTCGTAAAACCCTCTCCAACTCCAATTTGTCTTTGACGATGCAAGGCGGACAATCCTGGACGCAGTATACCGGATGAGGCCGGATGAAAACCGAGAACAGCCTCGTAAAGATGCCGCCCGGCAAGACTCCGAAAGAACGTCGTATTAACCACAACATGCGGAAACCTCTGCTTGCGGCGCTCTTCCAGTTGTCGCCGGAGTGTACAGCCGAAGAGTTTACGAATCCTAGGTCAATCTGGCTAGACAAACGGGGGAGTTCGACCCCACCGCCCAAGTACTTCGTAGGAGGGCAGTCTCCTTCATTTCGAAGAACGGAGCATTTTGCTTGATTTATGGGCAGTAACCATAAAGTAGACCAGCCCAAAAGCTTATCCAATGCTCGCTGAATAGCTTCGGAACCCTCAGGAACATCGACAATGTTCCACAGCTTCAGGTCATCAGCAAATAGCAGCGATGGTACTTCAAGCTCCGCGGGTAGGTCATTTAAATAGATAGAGAACAGCAGCGGTCCAAGGACTGAGCCCTGCGGCACGCCTCTGAGGACAGACTGTCTAACCGAAAAGCCCCGGCATATCCATACACACTGTTCTCTACCCTCCAAGAAGGCAATCATTCAATGAAGGGCGCGGCCAGATACCCTGTAGGAGGACAGCTTTTACCCGAGCCTTCAATGGGGTACCTTGTCAAACCTCTTCGAAAAGTCGACGAAAAACACGTCCAGCGCATGGCAGTTATCCACTACATCCGCCCAAATTTCGCGAGCCACAAGTAAATACGTCAGACATGAAAATCCCTTCCGGAATCCGTGTTGCACATTGCTAAGTAGATTAAATCTACTCAGATGACTCTCCAATGCAGCTCTCCCCAGTTTCTCGAGGAGTTTGACTACTATACTCGTCAGACTAACCGGCCTGTAATTTGCAGACAGACCCCTGTCCCCATTTTTGTAGATTAGACAGATGACAGCTTCCTTCCAGTTGGAAGGCAACGCACAGCTGTCAAGCGATTTCTGAAACACTTCAGCGAGTGGTTCACTTAGTTCCGCCGCCAACTCGCGCAACAGTTTTGGGTGAATTAACTCAGGCCCAGAGGCCTTAGAAGCGTTCAGCCCTTGTAACAGCCTACGAACTTCCGTCTCCGCTACAATTAATTCAGATAGTGCTGAGCCCTTGGGTACTGCAAACCGGCTCAACGCCTGTCGAAGAGGTTTCCCTTACAAAATCTGTCGCATATTGCCCACTAAGTACGCAGGCCTTGTCATAGTCCGCATGCGCCGGAGTACAGTCCTCACGCATCAATACTGGAATTGACATGTTCTAACCGCAGCGCATTTTGACATAAGCGAAGAATCTTTTTTGATTCTCTGAAGCTTCGTCCGCTAACCCTTTCTCGAAGTTGAGCCGAGTTGGGACCGGAACGATAGGATCATCCCGTGAATGTTCCTTCTTTTGAGTAACATCGAATCGGGAATTGACAGGTCTGCTTGAGATGTTGAAAAGCCTAAGTCAAAGACTGCATCACACCCTGTCCAACCAATTATTGCCCACATTTGCTTGACGAGCAGTCCCTGCCAGGCCGGTTTATGTGAGGCAAGATAGTGAAGGGTAAGCTAAGAAAATAAGAGGAAGAATGTCAGCCAAATAATGATGATACCAAGTTGTGAGAGACAAATTAAAAAACGGTGAGAAAGTTGAAGATCCAAGTCTGTTAGAAGGGAAAGGTTTGGTACTGCCACGCAAGAGCGCATAACTGACGCTCGAAAACCTCAATCATCAACTCCCTAACGACGTGCTCCGGAAGCGAGTTTCCGTCCTTACCCGGTCAGAACGCAGTTTGTGCAGCTTCAAGGGCTGACCTCAGAGACTAGCTAGCATGGCTGGACCAAATAGCCAGGAAAAGTCCGTACCGAACTTACCGGCTGACATACTGTAAGTGAGGATCAAGTTGCCCCTAATTCTGCGGTAGTGCATTGAGTACATACCCAAGCCATCATAATGAGGCTGGACCCTACCGTGGTGCGACGGTTTGTGTGCTTCAATGCTCCATTGAGCTATACTGGGTGGTGCATTTTTGCACCTTCAGAGCCACTCATACCAGATTGGTCAATGGTTAGAGGCCAGACAAACTCAGCCTTCTGGTCCTCCAGGTGGGGGTTGGAATGAGGGTGGCACCTTATTCCATAAAACGGACTCCTTGTAGCCCAATGCCAAACCCGCTGCCTTGCGGACAGGTTTTTAACCAAAGGCTTTGGTTGAGAACCCTAATCGTTCTCCTGTCTAGGCCTGGGCAACCTGACAGTATCCCGCCAACGCAATACAATGAATTTCTCTTCAAACAAATTTCTGATGCTCTGGCCACCGCAGAGGATAAGCAACGGTGCCCTACCTGCTGCATCGGGCAGGGTGGATAGTGGTTTGGATGCTATTGCTCAAGCCTTCTCGTCTTCTTATTCCCTCTCTTGCGCTTTTTCACCCTTGTACTCCCGTTCCAACTTCGCTTTTATCCCCCTATTTTCAACCCCCCAATTCTCGGCCCTCCGCCACCTTGCTTCAATGGTCCCTTGTCTTTTAGTTTCAAATCACATGTGAACGCGGAGCGTCATTCCTGCACTTTCAACAGGCCCATGTCCAAGCAAGCGGTCCGTTCCAGTTCATCGGCTTCCATTTGGAGTCCTCGATCCTCCTTCAGATTGGCATGACTCAATGTTGGCACATTGCTTCAGATCGATCAACAGGCTACACCTTCCCGATCATTAGAGACCCTCTCGATCGATACCTGCTGCTTATCGAAGACCAGCCTGCAAGGCTCGAGCTCTGTGCTCACTGCGATCACTTTCAGGTGACACTAGCAGCACGTTCTCCTTGCGCCTGTCCGGTGACGATGCAGCTTTGAGCACTGGCCAGGCTGGTGTTGGTATCGCCCTGAGTCCCCGGGCTGAAGCTGCTCTGGTTGACTGGATTCCAATCAGGAGCCGGATGTGTGCGGTCCGATTGTCCGGCTCGTTCAAAACTTCGAAGTCGCGCGGGACCAATAGGTGTCTATTCGTTATCGTTGCCTATGCGCTCACAAACTGTAGCGATGACTCGATAGAAGACGACTTCTATCGTCAACTGAACGAGCTCCCTAGCCACCGAAGAAGCTCGGACACTGTAGTGCTGGCTGGGGATCTGAACGCGCAAGTCGGAAAATTATCCACAGATGAGCTGCATCTGGGCGGCCAACAATGTATAGGCTCCCGTACTGATAACGGTGAGCGGTTACTTCATTTGTGTGAGGATGCTCGCTTATTTCTTGCGAGCACTAAGTTCAGACACAGCACCCAGCCTGGCACCAGCTATGGACCTAAATCGATCACATTACAATAAATTATCGATAGAGAGGCTGCATCCAGAACTGTTGCTCGATTTGAAACACAGGTGTGGACACCGACCATGCACTTGTATGTGTTGACCTGTGGATGCGCTTTGGCGGACGCCCACGAAGACCCTATGAGCGCATTGACACCAGCCAACGGGCGAAGCCAGCTGTTCTGAATGCGTAGCAAAGTACGCTGTCATGCGGGTTGGATAAACGCTCACTGGATGCAATTGAAGCTAACTGCTCTCATATGCAACCGGCCTTACTAGCAGCAGGCAAATCCTCATGTGGTATGTCTAATCGCCAACATGGACATTGGGTCTCTTTGCGGGCCCTGAAAATTATAGATGCTCGCCGGCATATTCTGGCTGGATGCGAACACAATGAGACTCGCAAAGAGCTTCGGGCGAAACTCCGTGCTAGCCTGAAGAGAGACCGCGAATCCTGGTGGTCTAATCGTGCAACAGAGATGGAAAGGGCCGCTGCCCTTGTTAACCATCGTGAATTATATCGTCTGATACGGAAAACGGGCAGCAGAAGATCTAGTGTTAGTGAAACGATTTGTGCCGAGAGTAAACAGCCTATCCACAATTTGTCAAAACGCTTGGAGCATTGGGCTTAGCACTTTGAAAGGCAATGCAATCAGTCGGAATTGTTAGATTTCTCGCCGGCCAATTAACACCCCACTCCCTGGGCAGTCCCTTTGGATCCACCCTCTCGCTCAGAAGTCGAACGTGAGATCGAACTGTTGAAGTTGAACAAAGCCGCGGGACCTGCTGATCTTCCTGCATCCCTCTTCAAATTCGGGGGACGTGCTCTTGTGGATGATTTACACGAGTTACTAGTGAAACTGTGGGAGCAGGAAACTGTCCCCACCGATCGGGCAACACCGTCATAGTCCCAATTTTTAAGAGAGGCTCATGATCAGAATGCGGCAGCCATAGAGGAATCAGTCTGATCTCCATCGCCTCCAAATTGCTTGCTTCTGTCATCTTTCACAGACGGACTGGCAATGGTGAAAGCCAGATTCGTGAAGAGCAAGCTGGATTGCTTCGAGGTCGTGGCTGCATTGACCACCTCTTCACTTTGCGTCAGTTGTTGGAGCACCGTCACATATATTGGCGGCCCACCATTATCGTGCTCCTTGATATCAAAGGTGCATTCGATTCGGTGGATAGGCATGCACTTTAGGACTGCCTGCTCAGGAAAGGTGTACCTGAAAAATATGTGAATATTATCGGAGCATTATATGCCCGTAGCTCTGGCAGTGTGAGAGCTTACGGCAAGCAGTCGTCGCCCTTTAGTATCTCCAGCAAAGTGAGACAAGGATGTCCGCTGTCACCTTTCCTCTTCAACTTCGCTGTTGACGAAGTCATGGAAATCGCGTTCACAGGACACGAATTAGAAGGTGTGGATCTGCTCCCAGGAGAACGACTTCTTGACTTAGCTTATGCTGATGATATTGCCCTAATCTGTGAGAGCTTACAAACGTGCCAAGCGGCACTGGACAGATTAGCACCGCCTGACGTCACATCGGGATTTGTTTTGCACAATCAAAGGGCAAAGCGTTCCTCTAAAATTGCTCTGAACCGCCTCCTACGCTGACCGTTCGTAGGGATTAGCCAGAAGTCTTTCAAAAATTCCACTACCCGAGAAGTTGTATTGTAGCGAGAAGGACACGACAGGGGAGTAGACGTTTATGGCACACCGAACATGGGCACATGAGGGTCTCACGCGCGCCATCGAATATCGACTAGATTTCCGTCCCACCACGCAACACAGGTACGGATGTTAGAGACGAGCCAGTCCTTTCGCCTCGGGAGCTCTGACTTGGAAGTCCCGCATTCCTGTTTTTGCCTCGATCTCCACTTCTCGTTCCCCGATTTGGATCGGCCAGGAGTCGTTCGAGAACTCTCGACTTGCTTGTTCTAGGTTGTGTCAATCGGCTCGGCCTCGGTCCTGTGGGTTGCGCCGGCGGCGTATTTGTCTGAATTATTGCGCTGTTCACATATTCCTGCTCCGTAGTTCCGGGCCCAGGCTCGTCGCTAGCCGTCCTTCTCGATCCGCTCTCAGCTAGCTCCGAAGAGCTCCCCCGAGGCATTCTTGGAAGCGGCCCATCTACACCCGCAGTTCCGGCAGGACAATCAGCAACAAACGCCTGAATGTAGCTGGGGCTTTGCACAGTCCAAACGGCATTCTCAAAAACTCATACTGCTGGACATTGACACTGAAAGCCGTCTTGTGGCGACCTTCTTCTGCGATCGGTAGTTGCCAATATCCCGAGCGGAGATCAATCAGAGATATCTGCTTGGCACTGTGAAGGCTTGAGAAAATTTCTTCCATCTGAGGCATCGAGAATGCATCCTTCACAGTCACCCTGTTTAGTTCTCTGAAATCGATGCAAAATCGATAGGTTCCGTCGGCCTTCTTCGTCAGTAGCACGGGTGATGAATACGGGCTGTGCGTTCGCCTGATGCTTCCTTTCGATTCCATCTCGGTCACCTGCTTCTGTATCTCAATCAGGGTGTGCTGTAGAATTCGTCTGAAGTTTGGCTTGCATTGTCCTCCTGGGATCAACGGTATTCGGTGTTCAACCCAATTGCAAAATCCGTAATCATCTTCCGCGTCTGTGAACAAGTGGGCATACCTGCTCAGTACGTTGCGTATTGCCCAGTTCTGACAATCAGGCACGGCTTTGAGGGCACCCACCCGGTCGGTTCTCCCCTTGTTCATCTCAATCGTATCGTTAGCCACGATCACCACATCGTTTTTCAGGTCAATTGTGACACCGAGCCGTTTCAGGCTGTCGGTTCCGATGATGGTTTCGGTCGGCTCCTCCACGATGAACATGTCATGGCGGATGAGCGTTTCTCCTATCCTGATTCGTAACCGCTGCGTGCCCGTCACTTTCAAAGAATGCCCGCCGACCGTCTGCCTCGTGATTGAAGATGGGTTTACTGGAACCCCATTGAACCTCTTCGTACTTGACACCGCCGCTCCTGTGTCTACTATGGCTTGGACAGACACACATTCTATAGTTACCTGGAGGACTGGTACTCGCCACCGACTCGGCATGGATAGCTAGAAACAATGGAGCACATTGACGTTGGTGCAGGATCTCGCCACATGACCAATCTGGTTGCATCGGAAACAGCGGCGACCGTTCCGGATTACCCGTATATTGTGTTGTGAAGTAGTGCTTGAAGACTCGATCGACAACAGCTGCTCCACCATTTCGGATAGGCGATTTACTTTCTGTTCCAACTCAGCATGCTGGATGCTTCTCACTGTCACTCGTTCCGACAAATTCTAGGCGACCGTCACCAGATCCAACGCTTTGCTGTCTCCCACCATCGACGAAAATTTCACCTGATCACGGAGTGGATCGGGCAGACTTCGGATAAACTGCTGTTTCAATAGGCGCTCTCTTGCGTTGCTCTCTAACTCGGGGAGCCCAATCGTTAGATGTCTGTCCAGCTGCTGGAAAAACACCGTCAAATCCTCCTGTTCGTCACATCTGGCTGCGTGAAATCGTTACAGTGCTCGTTCTCTCTCCAGATCCTTCCCAAATTCTGCACACAAGGCAGCCCTCATTTCAGCGAACGAACAACCGGGTTTGGCCTTTCGAGTGAGCAGATACACCGCCTTGGCTCGTCCACTCAACCGTGTGCCCAAAGCAATTAGCAAATTTGCATCCCCCTCACACCCGTGCAAGCCGCAATTCCGTCGAACTCATCGAGCCACGCCTCCACGTCACCGGCCGCAAATTGCTCCAACCGGGTCAACTCCATCGCGAATGGTCACGGCACCAGCGTAGCGAGAACGACACGACAGGGGGTAGACGTTTATGGCACACCGAACATGGGCACATGAGGGTCTCACGCGCGCCATCGAATATCGACTAGATTTCCGTCCCACCACGCAACACAGGTACGGATGTTAGTGACGAGCCAGTTCTTTCGCCTCAGGAGCTCTGACTTGGAAGTCCCGCATTCCTGTTTTTGCCTCGATCTCCACTTCTCGTTCCCCGATTTGGATCGGCCAGGAGTCGTTCGAGAACTCTCGACTTGCTTGTTCTAGGTTGTGTCAATCGGCTCGGCCTCGGTCCTGTGGGCTGCGCCGGCGGCGTATTTGTCTGAATTATTGCGCTGTTCACATATTCCCGCTCCGTAGTTCCGGGCCCAGGCTCGTCGCTAGCCGTCCTTCTCGATCCGCTCTCAGCTAGCTCCGAAGAGCTCCCCCGAGGCATTCTTGGAAGCGGCCCATCTACACCCGCAGTTCCGGCAGGACAATCAGCAACAAACGCCTGAATGTAGCTGGGGCTTTGCACAGTCCAAACGGCATTCTCAAAAACTCATACTGCTGGACATTGACACTGAAAGCCGTCTTGTGGCGACCTTCTTCTGCGATCGGTAGTTGCCAATATCCCGAGCGGAGATCAATCAGAGATATCTGCTTGGCACTGTGAAGGCTTGAGAAAATTTCTTCCATCTGAGGCATCGAGAATGCATCCTTCACAGTCACCCAGTTTAGTTCTCTGAAATCGATGCAAAATCGATAGGTTCCATCGGCCTTCTTCGTCAGTAGCACGGGTGATGAATACGGGCTGTGCGTTCGCCTGATGATTCCTTTCGATTCCATCTCGGTCACCTGCTTCTGTATCTCAATCAGGGTGTGCTGTAGAATTCGTCTGAAGTTTGGCTTGCATTGTCCTCCTGGGATCAACGGTATTCGGTGTTCAACCCAATTGCAAAATCCGTAATCATCTTCCGCGTCTGTGAATAAGTGGGCATACCTGCTCAGTACGTTGCGTATTGCCCAGTTCTGACAATCAGGCACGGCTTTGAGGGCACCCACCCGGTCGGTTCTCCCCTTGTTCATCTCAATCGTATCGTTAGCCACGATCACCACATCGTTTTTCAGGTCAATTGTGACACCGAGCCGTTTCAGGCTGTCGGTTCCGATGATGGTTTCGGTCGGCTCCTCCACGATGAACATGTCATGGCGGATGAGCGTTTCTCCTATCCTGATTCGTAACCGCTGCGTGCCCGTCACTTTCAAAGAATGCCCGCCGACCGTCTGCCTCGTGATTGAAGATGGGTTTACTGGAACCCCGTTGAACCTCTTCGTACTTGACACCGCCGCTCCTGTGTCTACTATGGCTTGGACAGACACACATTCTATAGTTACCTGGAGGACTGGTACTCGCCACCGACTCGGCATGGATAGAGAGAAACAATGGAGCACATTGACGTTGGTGCAGAATCTCGCCACATGACCATTCTGGTTGCATCGGAAACAGTGGCGACCGTTCCGGATTACCCGTACATTGCGTTGTGAAGTGGTGCTTGAACACTCTATCGACAACAGCTGCTCCACCATTTCGGACAGGCGATTTACTGTCCGTTCCAACTCAGCATGCTGGATGCTTCTCACTGTCACTCGTTCCGACAAATTCTAGGCGACCGTCACCAGATCCAACGCTTTGCTGTCTCCCACCATCGACGAAAATTTCACCTGATCACGGAGTGGATCGGGCAGACTTCGGATAAACTGCTGTTTCAATAGGCGCTCTCTTGCGTTGCTCTCTAACTCGGGGAGCCCAATCGTTAGATGTCTGTCCAGCTGCTGGAAAAACACCGTCAAATCCTCCTGTTCGTCACATCTGGCTGCGTGAAATCGTTGCAGTGCTCGTTCTCTCTCCAGATCCTTCCCAAATTCTGCACACAAGGCAGCCCTCATTTCAGCGAACGAACAACCGGGTTTGGCCTTTCGAGTGAGCAGATGCACCGCCTTGGCTCGTCCACTCAACCGTGTACCCAAAGCAATTAGCAAATTTGCATCGCCCCTCACACCCGTGCAAGCCGCAATTCCGTCGAACTCATCGAGCCACGCCTCCACGTCACCGGACGCAAATTGTTCCAACCGGGTCAACTCCATCGCGAATGGTCACGGCACCAGCGTAGCGAGAACGACACGACAGGGGGTAGACGTTTATGGCACACCGAACATGGGCACATGAGGGTCTCACGCGCGCCATCGAATATCGACTAGATTTCCGTCCCACCACGCAACACAGGTACGGATGTTAGAGACGAGCCAGTCCTTTCGCCTCAGGAGCTCTGACTTGGAAGTCCCGCATTCCTGTTTTTGCCTCGATCTCCACTTCTCGTTCCCCGATTTGGATCGGCCAGGAGTCGTTCGAGAACTCTCGACTTGCTTGTTCTAGGTTGTGTCAATCGGCTCGGCCTCGGTCCTGTGGGCTGCGCCGGCGGCGTATTTGTCTGAATTATTGCGCTGTTCACATATTCCCGCTCCGTAGTTCCGGGCCCAGACTCGTCGCTAGCCGTCCTTCTCGATCCGCTCTCAGCTAGCTCCGAAGAGCTCCCCCGAGGCATTCTTGGAAGCGGCCCCTCTGCAGTATCCGCGTCCGTAGGATTGAAGATGAGATCACGAACCGGATAGCAGCAGCTCGGAGCGCTTTTGCTTATCTTCGCCGCTTATGGCTCCGGCGCGACATCACTCTTTCCTTGAAGGGTAGAGTGTACAATGCAGCGGTACTTTCGACCCTACTGTACGGTTGTGAAACCTGGCCGCTTAAAGCATCGGACCTGAAGAGGCTAGTTACGTTCGACTCCCGGAGCCTTCGCAATTTAGCTCACATCTGGTGGGAACACCGTGTGATTAACGAGTGTGTTCGATGCCTTGTTTAGTGCACGGGAAAAGGAAAAGACCCGCTCAGCACCGTTATTTCACGCACCAGGCACCGATGGCTCGGCCATGTGTTACGTATGCCAGCCCACAGACCCCCGCGAAGTGCGTTGTTTGCGCGCCGTGGGTGTGGATGGAAGAGGAGGAGGACAGGTGGCCAAGCGATGACTTGGTTGAGAGGAATGAAGGTCCTCACTGCGGAGCTGGCCTCGGTCGGGACGTCTCGGCTCGCTGGTTGGGGTTCAAACGACGATGAACACGTTTGGTTGGACACAGTTGCTGATATGGCAAGGAGCCGACCTCGGTAGCGTTCGTGCTGTGAGTTTCTTTATCCCACCCCATCCTTAGCGTCCCCTCCCTTCACGACCGCATTATTTAATTTTATATAATTTTGCACAGTAAGTTTTTTGACGCACAGTAACCGGCAGGTTGCTTACCGGAAAGATGCCCATCCGTTACCGGTAGCTCAGCCGGCTTGCACCAGTTGCTTTTTTCTGTGTATTACGGCACAGCAGGTGAGGTGTTCTCTGCCTCCAGCCAACGTGTACGATGATGATGACGACATACCCAAGCTAAGCAAACGTTCAGGATGCGTCTGCCCCCGTAATCCCTGCACTAAGCTTATACTCACTCGCAAAACCCTCAACATTTCCATTTTGTCCCTTACAAGACAAGGTGGAGAAACCTGGATATAAATAAATAAATAAATAAATAAATGGTTTATTTCCGCCACTGCGAGGCACACCATCAAGGGCGTGATCATGGTATTACAAACATGTATGATCAGCAATTGCACAAATTAGTACATTTTGACCAATAGCATGGGAATTTCTGTGTGTGTTGAGATGTAAAACTATGTTAAACTGTATATTTGGAAGGGGACACGTTGTATGAGTAGGTAGATGTGACTGTGGGTGATTTTGTTCGTTGTGTTCGCCATCAAAGCGGAAATCAATGGAACGCATTGGATCAAATGACGTCCGTGATGTGTGAATGATCCTCCGTGAGGTCGCACAAAACCTGAGAATAGCTCCACGAAGATATCGGCCGTTAGGACACCGATGGAGCGGCGAATAAACCACATAATACGGTATCGACTACGAGCAAACTTCTTACAATAGTCTTGAGAGTGAAGCAATGGGGTATGGGTAAAACTTAGATAAACCTGCTGAATGACAACATGGAGTTCGCTTCCACCAAGTACATAGCGCGTGGGAGGACGAACAGCTCCAGCGCGGAGGACAGAAAATTTCGACTGACTTACAGGCATCCACCATAACGTCGACCAATCGCAGAGCCTACCCAAGGCAAGCTGAAGTGCCTCAGAGCCACCAGAGATATCCACAATATTCCATAGCTTGAGATCATCAGCAAACAATAGCTACCGTACTTCGAGCTCCTGGGGTAGGTCATTGATATAAATAGCGAAAAGAAACGTCCCTAGAACCGTACTCTACCGAACGCCATTAAGAACAGCTTGTCTAAACGAAGGTTATGCCCCACGCTTACACACTGTACTCTCCCCTTTAGGAGAGCAGCAACCTATTTAAATGGGCCCCAGATATCCCATACGAGCTCAACTCCAATGAGAGTCGTTGATGTGGGACAGTAGGAAAGGCTTTCGAGAAGTCAACAAAAAGCATGTCGATGGCGTGAGCATTGTTTACTGTCTCAGCCCAACTTTCTTGAGCTACAAGTAAATTTGTCAGACCTGAAAATCCCTTGCACCGGCAAGCAACCAAGTGCCCGCGGTAATTGGTAGTAAACAATTATTCTACCGGCTACGGCGAGTTAATCAACGAAAAGATCGCAATGTAAACGTTAAAATCGTAATCAGCGCGTTTGTAAACCTACAAAAATGGTAAAAGGGATTATCAACTAGAAAAGTTGTGCAATGGTTGTTTTAATTGACGAATTTGTCGATCCGTATATAAGCAAGCACGCTAGAGTGCTCCCCTATACCTGTTAGGGATATGGACGCTCCTTGAGTCACGTTCGCTAAGGGGTCGGCTGTGATGGCTTCAGATTATGGGTACGGCTGCAGTAGCTCAACATTTGCAACACAACTTTTGGTGGACAGCGATCGGTTAGTCAAACTGCTAATGGTGGTGGAATATGTAACAACTGAAGGGTTCAGCGAAAAATTTACGGCATTTTAACGTCATTCCGCACATTTTTCGTGTACAAAGCTGCACCTGCCAAAATCGTGTTATTGTGCTACCGAAAGGGATGGCATATTTGTACGTGAAGTACGTGTTGTTCATGCCCACCGGAAATGTGGTGAACCTTGAAGGTACGTGGTTTCCTTTAGCCTGCTAAACTTGCCCATTTAGTTACAGAGACCGCAATTTTGCCACTTATGCCACGTGCTCTTTCGATTGTTCATACGAGCTAACGGATCACTCTATGATGCGTAGCCATGTTTTTTACGTGAGAAAAGCATGTTTATACGTGCGTAATCTCAGAATCTCACAGGGGGATGAGGGGCCAGATTTCGAGCTCACGCAGCGTTTTAGGCGTGCACGTGAGATAAGAGATTTTTCCATTAATGAGGCGCCTCCGCTGATGTATAACAACGTACCGTTGTGAATGGCTTCACGAATCACGGTACCCCTGTCCATGGTCAACACTCTACATCGTTAGTTCACGTTAACATTTCAAAGCCAATTCACAAATTTCATGATTATTTGAAGTTTATATGTGGGTCGTCGTAGCTTTGTTCAGATATCAGGAAGATTCTCTTTCTTCTACGAGCTTACCTTTGCCAGAAACCACATCATTTATACGCAAATACGGCTCCGTATTAGCCTCGAGAATAAAAGTTTATTTATTTATTTATCTCGGTTAAAAATGGCATATAGCCACAAGAAAAGGCTTCCCAAAGTCGCTTTACACGCTGCAGATATACCTGATGTCACATTATTTTGTGTTAGCTACTTTCTATTTTAAGGCGGTATTCTCTATGTAGCCGCTGTTAAACTTGGAGGCTAATCTGGAGTAGGTATATTTTAAGTATCCAAGGTTGGCGAGACCCTTCGGGTTCGTAGGGTTTCTCAAGGTAGCAAGTTGCTCATAGGGTTCTCCTTTAACTTAAAACCGGCGGTAGACTAAGGTGACATTTTTAAGTGCCCGACCTCATTCACCATCACGAGCTTTACATAGCCCCTGGTAGCAGAATTCTCCGCTATCCCGGCAATTCGAATTCAAGCTGCACTTCCCGCTCCTGCAACGTAAACGAAGCAAAAAGAAACAAGCCTGTGCTTTCATCCTTCATGAGTTCTCTGCAACAAGCATCAACAATTTACCATATTTCTAGAAATGTTTTAACCAACAGCTGCCTTGACCTCCCTTGAAGGTCTTAATCGTCGTGCAGTTCACCAACGAAGGGGAAGCTTGTTCCAACCGTCGACAACGCGGTTCGCAAGACCCTGGTAGCAGAAGCATAACTGCAGTCTGAGCAAACTGCACGGAAACAGGGCGAACGTGCCGTTTGTTAATAAAAGAGTATTTTTACTAGTTGGCAATTACTTTACTTAGTTATGATAAATACATAATGGTTGTATATGAAAAACGCATTATAGCTGAATAATTATTTCTTTGGTGGACGTCATTTAACTAAATGATTAGGCAGTTAAATTGGGCAGGGCTGTTTTGTGTACAGCTCCACTACCGCAATTTCGGCTATTGCTAGCTTTCTGTATCACATTGAGCCGCGAGTCAGTTGATGCGCTATTTATATGCAAGGGCGCAAGAAGAATGTTTACTGTTAAAAAGGAATGTACACCAAAATTCAAAAGGTTCGCTGCTATGTGGTGGTTGCAGATACTTACTCAGCATTCTGATTAGCCAACATAGGAGCATTTTGATTCGTGCACCGTTAAATAGACAAAAGCATGTTTTAGTTGTCCCATGGGACAAATGCCTCTCCTGTTTACACATACGTTTAAGCTCCTCTGGAGGAGCGCTTTGTTGCAAATCGCAAAATTATCTTTAAAATAGCTACTGTGCTGGCGGAGTCAAGCTGGCCAGGTATAGAATGCGCACAGAATGGCCCGCAGAATGGTGACATTCGCTCATGCAAATTAAGCCGGAGAAATTCAAGCTGCTGCTGTTCCACCGGCCACCTTCCTGACCAATTTGGCCCATAGGTTTTATTACGATACTCAGGACAGCAAACGGACTTGTGCTAGTTGGGGTATTTCCTGCTTATACCTAGTCAAGCTCATTGAAGCTTGTGCTTAAAATGACCTGATGCAGCTGACTCAAGCTGGTCGGTAGCTTGATGCCACTGAGGTCCTTTATGCTCCGAAACAGCGCTAGTAGATCGCCTATTTCTCAACGCCTTTCCATGGAAAACACACCCAAGCGCCTTAGAAGTTTATCCTACGGCTGTTCACTTTGGCCTTCAATCATTCTAGTTGCCGGGTCAGTTTAGATCATGTCAGTTTCTGAGGACGCAACTACACACCCATCTAACAAGCGTCCTGTTTCTTGTACCAGAAAGAAGACCAATGTCCCTACCTAGACTTCTGAGTTGTCTTCCTTTCCTCTGTACATGAAATAAATAAATAACTAAATAGGTGTATAACTAGACCGGCTAGAGACTGCACCCTTAAAGGTTCAGATCAATCATTACATTATTCCGATGCTCTTGCATGGAGGTAGTCAAAATACAAGTATATGTTCCTCGTTGGTAATTACAAATGCATTAGCATTGTTTGGTGTACAGTTGCTGGTTCATAGGCGCCCAACTTGAAATATTTCTGGTTCCTTGTGGCGATATTGAGCTCCTTGTTCTTTTGTTGCGAAAGCTGCGCCGAGGTGTAGTTGTGCCTTTTTCTTTGGAACAGAATCCAATTCACCACAAGTTCACTTTAAATTCATTGGACATTGGTTGGTCCGCTCAGTCGTCACAGTTGTGGGTTCGCACATGGAAGAAATGAAAGTGGCGGAATTATAATGGATACGAAAGTTAAAAGATAATTTCAAATATTGTGGATGAAAATAAAAACGATTTGTTAAGAGACCTACTAAGGCGGCGTGCTTCACTAGAAAAATACGAATTAACAAAAACATACTGCAAAGCTTTCCTTGCGCTGATATTACTATCTAGCGAAAAATTTCAACCTGACTAAATCGCAGAATGAAAGAAAAACCTTTTCTAAGGCAAGAATACTGCGTAAAGTTGCACAAAAGTTAATGGTGTGGACAAGGTTTTACCGCTGAATACGCTGGAAGCAAATGCAATGCAGTAGGCGGAGTAGTTTGCGAGTTATTTGAAATTAAATGACGGTCTACGAATAAGGCCATTATCATTTTTCGCTAAAAATGGCTTTCAGTTTTGCAAGCAGATAGCAGAAAAAATAGAAGATAATGTAAAAGTAGCGAAGCGGCATATGTTCTAAATAGGAATAGCTATCCAGCAATGCTATAATTAGCCTGTAATACCCTGCGACAAACATGAGCAACCTTTGAACTTTCTTGAAGCACAAAACTCACGATCTATTACAAGTAACAATAGTTAGAATAATTTGGGAAATAGATCAGGCCAACGCTTATCCAAGTAACTTTAGGAGGCTGTTACTGTGGAATATTTAATTAAGGCAAAAGAATGTTTTTTCCCAATTATGAACAGCTCGATTTGCAACGAACTTGACGCCAACCAGCTGCATGGATCTCTGCTACTAATTAGTACGAGTGACAAATAGGAGACAGAACCCCATCCATTAGGTGACCGCAGAGGGCACTTTTATGTAACCAATTGGTCACTCAGTACAAAAGCAGCATAAGACCACTCGCTCTCATGCGTTTTCTCAAATTTCCCTGTGTATTAACTCACCGCCGTCCCCTTTCTCTTCTAACTGCCGGCGGGCTTGGCGATTTACCTTACTCATTTCCACGGAAGATACAGGTTACTGTAAAGCCCTTGACGTGGTTGCGGATAACAAAGCAGTCTGTCACCTTTACGTACCTCCATCACCATTCTACTTGTCCGATCCATTGTCGGGCTCCTTGCATCCGGCATAACTAACGCGTAATGGAACCTGAGAGCGGAATTATTTCATATGCGTACAGCTTATGGACAACCGCATGATTTCCAGCCCATCAGGTAGGTGAATGATTTCCCCAACAAGGCTGTTGGCCAGGGTCATTATGTGGGGTTGATGAGACACCACAACGTTTTAACCGCAAACTGAAGCAGCGGACGCCAACTAACACGTAGTACAACAAACGGTGCACTACCATTTTCGCATGAAGCGGCTTTTCCACCCTCCTTTCAGAGAGGCACCATCGCTTACTTGGGTCATTTAGGACGAAAATGATCACCTTCGACTTTTACCTTCGGCCGCCATTATGAAGTGTAAAATGGAGTGCGGACGTATCTAAACAATTCCAGGCACACGACGGATACTACGCAGTGATGTTGGTTTGCATCTTTCCAAGATACGCAACCCTCCAGCACACAAACCTTTTTCTTTTGTTTCTCAGGAATAGTGGATTCCAACAGGTTTCTGTCCTCGGCCCCTTGCTTTTAAACCTCTTCAGCAGTGACTTACCGTCCACACTCCAGGAGGACTGCCTAACCTACGCCGACGACCTGAAGCTGTGGATGAAGGTATCCTGTGGGGAAGATACTGCCAGGTTGCAATCGACACGAAACCTGCTACGTGGTCGTTCAATTAAGTGGCAGTGGTCACTGCATTTTAAGAAATATACGGTTCTTCCAGTTGGTGCGTCTGACTCCTTTGGATGCAACCATATTGGTGGTTTGTTTCTCAAAAACTCCGCGCGGGAGAGGGTGCTGGGGGTTGTACTTTTACTTGACCTCAAATCTAATGAATATACCAACCGAAGAGTCGCTGCGGCGTGCAGGATGTTTCACTCTATACGTAGAGCCTTCTCTCGCCTAACCCCGGGGCACGTCCGACTCCTGGTTACCTCACATGTACGCCCGCGTTTCAAATACGGCCTACCTGCCGCCTGCGCTCTTACCAACTTCGAATGTGACATGACTGAGAAGGTTCAACGGCGTGGATCCAAACCTGTTCCTGAGCTGCGATACTTGGACTTTCCGCCCCGAATGAAACGACTGAATCGCTTTTACCGGGTTCTTTTTGATTCTCCGTGGGTCTTTGTTCCGCAAGGACCCAGTCGATCTCCGCAACAATCGGGAACTGATGGAGCTAACAAAAACTTTCTTCTGCTCTTGATCATCCAATGATCCAACGATAGGTGCATTCGGATCCGCGGCAAGCTGTTGACAGGATTTTAGCACGCTAAAACACCGTTTTAAAGGTACACAAGACAAGAATGACAGAGTCTAGAGGTCACCTGCTTCACCCCCGTCCAAGCCACCAGCAAACTATTGGATTGCCTGATCGTTGGTAGTAGACACTTCTTCTACCGGTGTCTCTTAGCTAACCTACAATAGGGCCACTAAAGGTGCGGCTACATTACGGTCTTATTGCGCGGGATTGCACTTTACTTAACACCATGCAGTGTATCTAGGGCACTTCGTATGCCGTATTCACCTCATCAGTCCACATGTGACTTCAGCTGTGTAGCCAAATTCAGCCATCACGCCACGCTTTAATGTACCGTTCGCACTGCGCTCATTGACCTTCTCACCTGTGTCCACGGTGCGCAGCTCCTGTTACCTACATGGGCTGGCGCTCACGTCATCGGTTAGCGCCCATTTAAGTGTTTATGTGGTCATCAGCCCTTCTCACCACCACCACTGCTTCAGCAGAGCCGTGGACCAAGTGAATTATCCCGTGGTTGCTCACAGGGGATAAACGCTCGGATAAACTCATACATTCCGCACACGCTCTGTCTGTGTCTGCGGAATACCAGGCTCTCATACATGCCCGACTTCAAGAACCATACTGACGTCAACCGCAATGATAGCCGCAGTGCTATCTGGGATGGCGGACAACTTACTAAAGGTGGTTGAGGGATTAAGTTTGTCGATGTCGCTGAAACATTGAAAATGCCCGCATATCGACAGATGGCAGGAGCTGAGGCTGCGTATTACATCATGCATTATATACATTATTTGAAGGTGAAGCAAACAGCTATTATGCTGCAATCCTAAGGAAAAGTAAAAACGTAAAACAGTGGCACGCCGGCTGAGTCACCAGTTACGGGTGGACATCGTTCCGGGGAGCTAACCGCCGGCTATGGTGCTGGGAAAATGGTAGTATATTATACCTACTAAATGGAATCGTGGTTGGAGGGGTGGTTTATTCTGTCAGCATTCTTGACGGCTAGTCTCAACAGACATATGCACACAACCCCAGACCCACACACAAAGCCTCTAATTCTCTGCTTCCCTATTTGTTCATCGTTCTCCTTACGACACCTTAATGTTCTCACCGAGTTAGACGATGATCAGATTACAGCAGTTCGTTTACGAGAGTGACCTTTTTACTACTGCTCGTGCATTTGACCTTTCGTATATAACACTGGCTTCGCGGATTACAAACCTACGCCACGGAATTACATCCTACTGCAGTAGACTAGTCTGCTCCGACCTTACGTTCTACCGAAAGCGCATGGGTCTAGTGGGAAACTTCGTTTACAAACTATCTTGACCCACTATCTGCGGCTTCTAACTACAAGGAAGGCAGAAAATAAAGCCTCTCAGACATCTAAACGGTGATGAGGGACAACGTACATTTGATGCCTTAGAGCTCCAGTCACGAGATACCTTAACGGAAGCACTAGAGGTGCTGGACAAGTCTTGGGGACAGCGTACAAACCTCTTCATGGCACGCCTCAAATTCGGCCGACTCAACAAAGGAACCGTCGGAAACTCTAGACGGTTTCGTTGCTTGTCTCATTCGCGGTGTATGACCCTGTGAGTATCCAACCATACCGAAACCTAGAATAGAGGGCATAATGCTAGTGCAGCAGTTGATTAGCGGAATCACCAACAACCGAATTCGGGAATGTCTACTTTCCGAAGACGCTACCAAATTGGTTTGTGATAAGGCTGTGGAATTAGCGAGCCTCAAAACGTGCACGGCCGAACAGTTGCGATGTTTTGCCACCCACGCAGACACACAGGATCTTGCCAACATCCTTCGTTCGCCAAACGAATTCCACTCTCCACATAACTGCTTTCGTTGCGGTAGCCTACAGGATAAAGTCAAGTTTACCGAGTGCTCTGCCTTAGAAAGGGATTGCCAAAGTGTGGCAAGCATGGATGTTTTGCTCGTTGTTGTCGTTCAGTACGCATTTCCCAGATTCCTCCTATAGATTCCGCTACCCATCAGTAGTTACAGTCATCTGAAAATGCATTTTCCATTGGTAACACAGGTACTGTGTTTAACTATCGTTCCAACTGTCCAGGGCCTAAACTACATATGCCTAACATTCGTACTGTTACGGTTAGTGCACACAAAAGAACAACACATGTTTACGCAGAACTTGATGCAGCCTCACCTATCACTATGGTACTGAGTAGTTTTTATGGCATTACCTTACACGACATGCATATACATCCTTCAGCCTATCGATTTGACAGTTATATAAATGCCCGGTAGAAAAACGGGGATTAGCAGTGATGGTGTTGCAACTTGGGGCCGTGAAAGCATCATTTGTTGTGTACGTCACCCGAGCAAATAACCGTCCCCTAGCGGGCGCAACGCCATGGTTGCACTGGGAGTCACGCCGTCCCTATCTCATATGCTTATCATGGCAACTAACCTAGCAGACCTACAGATACAATACCGAAATTATTTGAGCAAACAATAGTGCGCGCTCCCTCCTCCGTTCATAGCACATGTCAAAAGCAGGATGCTAAACCGTTAGCTATTACTCATCCACGTTTAATTCCTTTGGCCAGAAGAGAGGCTGTTTCGTCGGCATTGCGGTAGATGTTTGCGGCTGATCTCACTGAACCCATTAACTGTTCTGAATAAGTCAACTCTATGGTTACAATCCTCAAGAAGGACGGTACAGTAAGAATATGCAACAACCTGCGGACTATAAATCGGCAAATCGTGGTAGAAAAGTTCGTGCTTCCAACCGCGAATGAACTATTAGTCAAACTAGCCGTCGCCCGATAATTTTCATAATTGTATTTAGGAAGGCTATCTTTCATATGCTTCTAACTAAGGGGTCAAGGCTGCTGATAGCACTTCACACTATGCACGGAGTTTTTCAGTACAGTGTCTTGACAGTGAGATTGAGTACAGCCCCAGCAGCTTGGCAAAAGTTTATGGTTCACTCATTTGCCAATTTACCTCGTCATCTAGTATATATGGACGCCATCTGTGTATTCGGTATGACACCAGAAGCACGTGATTCAAGAGGGCATGCTGTGTTACCTTGACTACACGACCTTAACCTCCGGTTAAACCTCGAGAAGTGCGAACTTAATGCTGGTGAGATCGAGTTCCTGAGCCACATTAGAACAACTGACCTGATGAAGCCGTTTTAACAGCGCAAGTGCCATCAATGAGGCTCCTTGCCTACAGAACTATACTGAAATAAATCATTTTCTAGGTGTGTGTTCCTACAACCCAAATTACCCGCATGGGTTCACGAATATAGCTGAGCCACTGCTTGAACTGACAAAAGAGAACAGTGTATTTGTTTGGGTTTACCCCAAAAAAGGCATCTGCTGAGGTAAAGCGCCTTTAGCGCTTTTACACCAGTCATGGAGATTTTCGACGCGATGTGCCCAAGGATTGTCTATAATGAGGCATCAAACATTGGATTGGGTGCTATACCATCCCAAAGGCAAAATGGGCATGAAAGAGTTATTGCGTACGTTTGCAGAATATTGTCGGCAGCGAAACTTTCTTACTCTGCATGGGAAAAGGTAGTCATTGCCTGCGTTTGCATACAAGCACATCATCGTTCGGCTATCTTACAACAAAATTCGGCGCAGTCCATGAAGAGTAGTTTGTTGTTGTGGTGACCCCGGCTCGTTCCAGTCGGTCGAGCGCCTGCCAAATTGCTGCCATGGCTGCATACGGTACCGGTCATTTTGCTTCGAGAGCTGGCTTGGTTCTTTCACGAAAGCACAACCTGGCTTTGAACGTAGTGCAGTGGCCGACACCATCTTCAAACAAGAGGCAAACTTCTGTTTTAACTTTCTTGTCATGTCTCTTATCGACAATGACGCGCGGACTGGGTCGGTTTTGACTCTATTGCAAAACTAACGCATTGGAACATCAAACAGTTGTAATTTTTCCATCCAGTCAAGTCCAAGGAGGTTCAAGTTTGGTCGGTCAGCCAAGTAGCAGGTTCCTGCCTGTTCCAATCCGCTAAATGCAAGTTTGCAATTTATTTCTCCAACCAGCCTCAGCACTCCACCGGATGTGTTGTGCCCAAAACCAACTTCGGCTTCTTTATGTGCTTCCAAGTGTTCTTAGGAATGATCGTTATATCTGATGCCGTACCGAACTGTAGCCGGGTGGGGATTCCGTGTTTAAACACAGCGATAAATCGACGGCGTGTTCTAGAATCGCTGTGAAACGTAACAACCACCGATAGTGATTTTGCGTCAGATTTCCTGAAGTTCTTCCTCCGGTAGGACTGCTTCACGCTTTCTGGCCGACACTGATGGCACATGGTTTCTTCGTGGCCGCGTTTAGGGCACTTATCACAAAAGTGACGCTTGAATGGACAATATCGCGCTAAGTGCCATTCACCACATGTCTAACAAGGTGTAGGCGATTTGTTCCTCCTTTTGAATGGCTTGTTCGAGCCAGTCTTTCATGCTTTTGCGCAGCATGAACAATATCGACAATGGTGGGGCGACTCTGCTCGATCATAGCTGCGTCGTGTTTTAAGGTAATCAACCGTTTGCCTTCACCTACGATAGACTTAAATGTCAACTCTGGGTCTTGATCCAACTTAGCAAGGAGCTGAGTGTGTATTACCGTGTCGCGTGGAGGCTGTAAAGCACTGACAATTATAAGACACTTGAACTGGACATCCGTCAAACAGCGTAACCAGATACGTTCATATTCATGGCTAACCATGTCTTCTAGTGCTCCGTAAGCGCCTGTGTCATGCTTAACAATTTTTAGACATTGATACCTAATGCTAAATAAAGTGGTTGACTCACCAAAAGTTCTTTGAGTGTTGCCACTGCTTCGTTGAATGTGATGTCCTTCGGCTCTTTGGGCAAGATGCAGTCAACAAATCTTGTATGTTCATTGGTACCGTGCTTGCGGAGCAAAAGACGTAATTTCCATGAATAAACTTGACGGCTGAAATCCGTCCGGAACATATCCTCCCAGCGTTTGAGCCACGCCTCGAAACTGCTTTTGGAATCAGCATCATAATGAAATTCAGTGATTGAATTCGCAAGAAGATCAAGCGAAACAGCCTGAGTGTTCTGTGTACCTGCTACGCTTGTTGGTACGTTCAAGCACTGTGTTAAACTTCAAGTAGTTTTATTTGTGCTTTCATCTGGAATTGTTGCTAAAGAAACAACTTTTAAAATGTTCGGCGGAAAAATTTGTAACATTTTCGTGCTTGTCCGTCGCCATTGTTAGATCATCACTTTATTCTCGTTATTCCGAACTAAAACCCCAGAATTTCCCAGCAAATATTATAGCCAAGCCGAAGAAAAATCCAGTTTCAACGACCTTAACCACAAGAAACGTGTTAACAAAAAGCTGCCAACGTAGCAACAAAGCCACCAAAACGCCGTGCAACTACGCCAAACCTAAGCCAAATATATAGGGTCTCAATGAATTTCGACTTCTAGAAAACGAAGGTCAACAGGTAAAATTGGCTTCCAATTTCCTCTATCAGTTGATCAGCTTTCATCCTGTCGTTTTGAGGTTTTACTTTCAAAGGACAGTTCCGGAACAGCGTTTACAAGTGTCGTGCAAAAAAGTTGACTTTTGTCAACGTTCGCTTGATCCAAAGAGTTTTAGATCATCGTTTTACCCCGGATAACGTCGTACCCGTTTTCGGGTACTTACCAACGTCGTGCATCTGTTTCGGGTTCAGCTTCTGGCTATTTTTCCGGTATTTTATGTTTTGTAATCCGTTTTGCACCTTGTTTAACCCATAACTGTTTCTGTTGACTGCCCTACAGGTAACAGCTTGTCGGTTTTACGTTTTGCTACTTGTTTCACACTATTTGAATTCGTCGTGTCGGATTCACTGAATACCAACGCTAATGAATCTTCAGCTGCATTGATCAGCGAATCTAATGCTGTGTGTGGCAGCGGGAGCTGCTCAAAGCCCGTGCCGGACGAGTCTGGTGGCACGCAGTGCTATGTATGCAACTGCTGGTACCATGAGACCTGCACCGATTTGAACCCTGATCAGTACGCAATGCCTTTGACTAGCGATAGCATGCTGTTCAATTGTCTTATATGCCGTCGCCGTCGATCTACGCGTCTTGAGGTCACTGAGGAGACATCGAGCAACATCGGGCCGGTAACCAGCAGTTGTGGTCTTTCCTCATATCTCTTGATCGGAGAGTGGGGTTACTGATGAGAAATATGGGAGTCTCTATTGATGTCGGCTCATTGAAGGAAGACACGCAACTAGCCTCAATTGCTGTCGATGGAAATCCGACTGAGGTGATGTCTACCGTGTCCTGTGTCCCAGCGGTCCAGAATGCCTCTAAAGGGGCCTCTAGTGTCGTACTGGAAGCCGTGCAAAGCGTGACCGAACTTATTGTTAGATCTTCACTTTTTTCGCTATTCCGAATTAACTGCCCAGAAATTTCTCCGCACAAAATTCTAGCCCGGCCGAAGAAAAATCAAAATTCCAACAGTCTTGACCACGAAAAACGTGTTAACAAAAACTCTGCCAACGTAGCCAGATAAATTCCGCCGAAAACACTGTCCTCTCAACGCTGAGGCAAAAGTCCAGTTAGCCGGGTGTTTGAAAACGCATTCGTCCGCTCGACTGATTGCCTGATCGACCGCACGGGTAGGCGACTCCCTTTGTGATGGGAGTATACACTCGAAAGAACGTGCGGTGTCAGCCCAGCAAGGAAGCCGTTAGGCTGCCGCAAGCAAAAGCGGCAGCTGATTGGACATTCACACGTTTCTCGCATGCACGCTGATTGGCAAACAGCTGGACGCATTGGAGTGAGTTTGTTTGACTGAATCAAAGGAAAAATGTCATGCATCAACAAAGGTCGTTAATTATGGATCCAACTAGCTGTATATACCGATATGTTTCACTCGCCCTCTGTCTCCGTTTTCGCCTGGTCCCGTTGTTTGCAGAATATACGTTTTGTCCCTGAAGGACCGACTTTTTACATGGTGTCAGAGAAGGAGAAGAACATTAGTACCACCCAGACGATGATTAGAGCTGCACCGGCTATTAACATGCCTGCCCCGCTGAACATGGATGAACGCAGTTTGGCAAGCAACTGCGTTTGTGGAAGAGCAAACGGATGGATTTCTGCAATTTATCGCGTCTGGACAAACAACCGATGGCGTACCGCTTGGCCATGTTTCGACACGCAGCAGGAGATGATGCGCGCCGCGTGCTAGAGACATTGTGTTTCGACAAGAGCGAAGATGCCAACAATCTGGAGACAGTTCTTGAGAAGTTCAGTGAATACTGCGAAGGCCAAACAAACGAGACATTTCAACGCTACCTCTACTTTTCGCGGAACAGGCGGCCAGATGAATCCATTGACACGTACGTCACTGAGCTAAAGATTTTGGCCCGATCCTGCAGTTTCTGTAAATGCATGGCGGACAGTCTCATACGGGACCGCATTGTTCTTGGGATCAATGACGAGGGTTTGAGGAAGCGACTATTACGAAAGCGCAACCTATCTCTGCAGCAATGTGTCTACATCTGTAACAGTGAGTCCTCCACTGCCTATCAGTTCCAGTAGATGGCAATCACAAGTGCTTCAGAGTTGTGCACCGTTTCCAGGAGCAAAACTACGAGGGCCACGACCACGCGACAGGAGACCTGCAAATTCTGTGCAACACGACATCCGAGGAACCGCGAACTGTGTCCGGCGTGGGGCAGCATTTGTGTCAAATGTGGGAAGCGCAATCACTTCGCCCGCTGCTGTCAGTCGACAGATGTCAGTGCACTCGTTCCAGACAAACCAACAGAAGACACCGAACAATCGATTGGTAACGTGTCTCGGAAAGCGTCGCAGAAGTGTGTCTATACAAGTCTTCTAACCGAGGTGTGATGGGAGTATACACTCGAACGAACGTGCGGTGTCAGCCCAGCAAGGAAGCCGTTAGGCTGCCGTAAGCAAAGGCGGCAACTGCTTGGACGTTCACACGTTTCTCGCATGCACGCTGATTGGCCAACAGCTGGAGTTTGTTTGACTGAATCAAAGGAAGAATGTCATGCATCAACAAAGGTCGTTAATTATGGATCCAACTAGCCGTATATACGGATATGTTTCACTCGCCCGATGCCTGCGTTTTCGCCTGGTCCTGTTGTTTGCAGAATATACGTTTTGTCCCTGAAGGACCGACTTTTTACAGAGGGACGGTCTGCGCGATTCCAGTTAGACACAGGCGCGACGATCAATATTTTGCCCAGAAAGCACTGCCGCGGCGTGCAAATTCAATCGGATCAAGATTATTTACGCATGTGGAATGGTCCCAGACTCAAGCCAAAGGGCTCGGCGATAATTGAAGTGGTCAATCCGAGAGACGGTGTTGCGCACCGTCTGCAGTTCGTGATGATGGATGAGGACCTCACGCCTATTCTCGGCATTGATTCGATTTTATCTCTTGGCTTTGTCATTTTTAACCATGATCGTTTTGTGTACGCTTGTCAGAGTGAAGCCGATGTTAGTGACCTGTATCCGTCTGTGTTTAGCCCGGGTTTAGGGGATTCGAGGGTACCGCTCACCTGTCGTTAGATCCTTTGGCACGTCCGATTGCGTTACCTGCTAGGAGAGTCTCATTTGCGCTACGTGACCGATTTTCCGCGGAATTGAACAAGCTGGTTATGCGGGGGGTGATTGCAAAGGTTGATGAGCCAACAGACTGGGTTAGCCAGGTCGCAATCATTACGAAGAAAAATGGCGAACTACGCGTATGTATAGACCCGAAGCCACTGAATGAGGCACTTCGTAGAGAACATTATGCGTTACCGACGTTAGAAGATGTTTTACCACGTTTGACAAAAGCTAAGTTTTTCACGAAAGTAGATCTTTCTTCCGCATTCTGGCACGTTGTTCTAGACGACGAATGCAGTTTCCTCACCACATTTGCTACACTGTTCGGACGTTATCGTTGGCTGCGATTACCGTTTGGCCTGAAGGTGTCTAGCGAAATTTTCCAAAAGCTTTTGGTGCAAGCAATAGATGATTCAGATGGCGTAACTTGTGTGGCAGATGACGTTCTGATTTACGGTTCTACCGAAGAAGAGCATGACACTAAGCTACACCTGTTCCTGAGGCGTTGCGTTCAAAAGAACATCAAGCTAAAACGCGAGAAAGTAGAGCTGCGGAAAGAGGAGGTGATTTTCTATGGGCATGTGTTAACATCCGACGGAATCAGATTTGACCCAGGGAAAATTAAGGCGATACAAGAGATGCCGACCCCTAACGACGTGAAGGCAGTTTATCGCCTAAACGGTATGGTGAATTATTTAAGCCGGTTCCTACCAGGACTCGCTGATGTCATGACACCGATTAGACAGTTAACTCACAAAGGAGTAAATTGGAGCTGGGGGAAGGAACAGGATTTGGCTTTCGAAACCATTAAGAACCTCATCAGTAATGCGCCCGTACTCGGATATTACGATCCAGCCCAACCATTGGAGGTACAGTGTGATAGTAGCCAGAGTGGAATAGGTGCTGTTCTGTTGCAGAACGGAAGACCTTCGGATTTCCGCAGTCGAGCACTCACAGAGGCCGAGAAGCGGTACGCACAGATCGAGAAAGAGATGCTGGCAGTGGTCTATGCCATGGAGCGTTTGAATGATTATACTTTTGGAAGAAAGACAACCGTGTACACTGATCATAAGCCGCTGGTGTCGATAGCCACTAAACCACTGAATAACGTTCCCCGTCGTCTGCAGCGTATGCTTATCCGGCTCCAGAAGTATGACATTGACATTGTGTACACGCCTGGCACACAGATGTTCATCGCGGACACCCTGTCGAGAGCACATCCGCCAGTGGCCGAACATCAGCTAGAAGAGATCGAGACAGTTAGCATGGTGCATCATCTGGCAGTGACAGAAAACCGTTTGAAAGAGATAAGGCGTTTCACGGAGGAAGACCAAACTTTTGCAGCTTTGCGAGACGTTATCCTCAATGGATGGCCAGAAACAAAGAAGCAGCTCCCGAAGGAATTAACACCCTACTTCAATTTTCGGGACGAACTCACTGTCTGTGACGGTCTGTTGTTCAAGGGAAGTCGAATCCTAATCCCTTCTTCTCTCCGAAAGGAGATGCTGGCGCATGTCCATCGCGCTCACCTGGGTGCAAAGTACACCATTAATCGAGCAAGAGAACTGATGTTCTGGCCAGGAATGACAGGTCAGATCAAAGATCATGTGTCTAACTGTGATGCGTGCCGTTCACACGACATTCGGCAAACGAAGGAACCGATGATGCTGCATGATGTTCCGGACCGACCGTGGCAAAAGGTGGCAGTGGATCTATTCTGGGACAACGGAAAGGATTACTTACTCACGGTGGACTACTATAGTGAGTACTTTGAAATCGATTTACGCACCACTACGACCACGGAGGCAGTAATCAACAAACTCAGATGTCCATTCGCACGGCAGGGGATACCGGAGGAGCTAGCCTAGGACAACGGTCCCCAGTTCAGCAGCAGGGCATTCCAGGCTTTCGCAACCAAATGGGAATTCGCACACCGGCAAACCAGTCCCTATCACAGTCAATCAAATAGGAAGGCAGAGTCGGCAGTGAAGCAAGCCAAGCGACTATTAGCGAAGGCTGGAGATACTCGGGAGGACCCATACCTCATGCTACTGGAGAGTCGCAACACTCCTTCAACGGATATCGGTCTGAGCCCAGTGCAGCGCCTATACAGTCGAAGGACCAGAACTGTGATGCCTGCATCCGCAACAATTCTGCGCCCTGTCACGCCACAACTTGAGAAAGTACAGAACAGTTTGAAAAGACGAATAGCTACTCAGAAACGGTACTACGACAACGGCGCACGGGAATTACCTGAGCTGACAGTGGGGGAAGAAGTATGGGTTGAACCAATTCCCGATGGACAGGAGCGGTGGAGAAAAGGAGTCGTGGCTGCGAAAGTCGCTGAAAGGTCATACGAAGTAAATGTTGGAGGGAAGAAGCTGAGAAGAAACCGAGTACAGCTGGGGAGATGTCCGAGGCGACAGCATGAATCAGGGACAGAGCGTTATACTGCCTGCGGCAATGAGACGACGTCGGCAGATCCAACAAAGAGGACGCGGAGTGGTAAAGTGTATGGATTATTTAGCAAAGTACAGCAGCAAGAACATGAGAAAAGAGAGGATGTGATGGGAGTATACACTTGAACGAACGTGCGGTGTCAGCCCAGCAAGGAAGCCGTTAGGCTGCCGCAAGCAAAGGCGGCAGCTGATTGGACATTCACACGTTTCTCGCATGCACGCTGATTGGCAAACAGCTGGACGCATTGGAGTGAGTTTGTTTGACTGAATCAAAGGAAAAATGTCATGCATCAACAAAGGTCGTTAATTATGGATCCAACTAGCTGTATATACCGATATGTTTCACTCGCCCTCTGTCTCCGTTTTCGCCTGGTCCCGTTGTTTGCAGAATATACGTTTTGTCCCTGAAGGACCGATTTTTTACACCTTCCGCCCAGCTTTCAATCATCATTATATATTTGCCCTTTTCCTTTTATGTTTTTATCTTATTCCCGGATACCTCCCCTCCTGAAGCTGCTGCCGTTGTATAGGATGCTAGCCGGAGATTAACCTGGAGCCTCTTGGAAGGGATTCTTCGCCTACCGGTGCATCGCCTTGGCTGTAGTGTTCTGGATTCGAATTTCGTACCCTGCGGTCTGGTACTATTCGTCTGAGGACAGGGTTCTTCTACTGGCTCTGTAGGCAAGTTGAAGCTGTCTGTCAACAGGTCACATGGAAGCTTGGCAGATTCTGTTGCTTGTGGCTGACACATTGTTGTTCGTAGTTGGTTTGCATGGCGTACCCATACCTGTGTTCCAACCAGCACGTCGTAAATGACGCTTCCGCGCTTGCTCTGGATCGTGCCCGGCGTCCATTTCGCGTGTCCACCCCGATAATCACGCACACGTACTGGCTGACCCGGTCTAAACAAACGTTGCTTGGCACCAAACCGCCGATTAAAAGCACGTTCCATCTTTAGGTTCCTTTCACCAGCTATGGACTCTGAGGATGGCCGAACTGCATCATATGGCATGCGAAGTTTTCTCTTCATCATTGCCTCTGCTGGTGATATTCCACCCGGTGCTTGTAAATTTTGTGTGGATGGATACAGAAATAAGAAGCGGTCGATCACCTCCTCTATGTCTCCCTCCCTCCTTGATTTGAGGAGAGCGCGTTTGAATGTATCCACAAACCTCTCCGCTTGGCCATTCGATTGTGGGTGGAATGGTGGAGACTGCACGTTGTTTGATGGCGCAACGTTGGCAGAAGTTCGTGAATGTGGCCGAAGTAAACTGTGCTCCATTGTCCGTCACCAGTGTTTCAGGGCAGCCGAACCTGCTGAAGATTTGTCGCAACCTAGAGACGGTTGCGCTGGTTTTCGTGCTTCTCATGAGGAACACTTCGGGCCACTTGCTATAAGCGTCGACCACTATGAGAAAGCTCTGGCCATTGATTGGGCCTGCAAAGTCTACATGAACACGACTCCAAGGTTTAGTTGGTTTAGGCCATGAGCGGAGTTCAGTCCTTGGCGGTGCCCTTGAGGCGGTAGCGCAGTCGCCACAACTTTTAGCTAGCTGCTTCAGCTGCCTGTCCTTAAACGGCCAATACACATAACTTCTGGCAAGCGCTTTCATTCGGTTGAGCCCTGGATGTTCTGCATGGAACTGTCGCAGCACTCTTTGTTGCAACGCCTGCGGGGTGACTACTCTGTCTGAGAACATGATGCAATCGTCCACAATGGAAAGCGAATGTCTTCGCTGATAGAACTGCTGCAATTCGGCAGATGAACACGAACGTGGCCAGCTGGTTCTGTGGAAGTGTGTCACCTTCTTCAGGATTGGGTCTCGAAGCGTTTCGGCCCGCACAGCATCGGCCGTAACTGGCATACCATGTAGTGCCTCGTTCACCAGGAATTTGACATCAGGTTCGATCTCAACTGAGGCAATGATGGTGTCCTCGTGTTCTTGCTGCTGGGAATCAATGAGGCGTGACAACGCATCTGCTTGGACCAGCGAATTCGTTGACTGATAACGGATTTCAAAATCATAGCCCAGCAACGTAAGTGCCCATCGTTGAAGTCGATTGGCTGCATAGGCAGAAATTCCCTTCTTCGAGCCGAAAATGACCATCAGCGGCTTGTGATCCGTCAAGAGTTTGAAGCGGCGACCATACAGCATCTTGTAAACTTTCTTCACAGCAAACACTATGGCCAATGCCTCCTTCTCGATCTGACCGTAGTTTCTTTCAGCTTTCGTTAGTGTCCTGGCGGCATGTGCGATCGCCTTCTGAGATCCATCTGGGAACGTATGGGAAACTACGGCACCGATCCCTAGACTCGATGCGTCTGTGGCAAGGACAATTTTCCGGGAAGGATCAAAACGAGTTAGGAGTAAGTCTGAAGCCAACAATGACTTGACCCGCTCAAACACAGTCTGGCATTCTGGCGTCCAATTCCAGGTTTGGCCCTTGCTCAGCAACTTATTCAACGGGGCACGCAGGCGATGTAGTTCGGGCAGAAAAGCGCTGTAATGACTGATTAGGCCACAGAATGAACGCAGCGACTGCAAGTCCACAGGTGGGGGCATCTTTTGAATAGCTCGGATATTTTCTGGATCCGGGCGACGACCGTCTTTTGAGAAGATGAAACCGAGAAACTTGATGGTTGGTGTAAAAAGGTACACTTGTCTTCGCGGATACGGAAACCATATGACTGGAGACGTACAAGCACTTCAGCGAGCCGCTGAAATATTTCTTCTGCCGTCCAACCCATTAAAATGATATCATCCAGAAACTCCCGCGAGCATGGTGTCCATCAGCTGCTGGAAAATGGCTGGTGCTGTTTTCACGCCAAAAGGGAGGCGGTTGTACTGGTACAAGCCACGATGAGTGTTGATGGTCAGCAATTCTCTTGAGCTTTCATCAACCTCAACCTGGAGGTAGGCATCGGACAAGTCTAGCTTGGCGAAACACTTCCCGCCATTCAGCGTGGCAAAGATATCTTCTAGGATCGGAACGGGGTATTGATGGTCATCCAATGCGGCATTCAGGCCAGTCGAAAAATCGGCGCAGACTCGCACTTTACCGTTCGGCTTTTTCACAGCAACAATCGGCGCAGCCCATGAAGAGTAGTTCACAGGTGTGACGACACCGGCTCGTTCCAGTCGGTCGAGCTCCTGATCAACTGCTGTCATGGCGGCATAAGGTACCGGTCTTTTTGCTCTAAAGACTGGCTTGGTTCCTTCACGAAGACTCAACTTTGCTTTGAACTTAGTGCAGTGGCCGAGACCATCTTCGAACAAGGTGACAAACTGCTGTTTTAGCTTTCTGGTCATCTCTTCTATCGATGATGATGAATGTACTGGGTCGGTTTGTACTCTATTGTAAATCTGACTCATTGGAGCATCAAACGGTTGTAATTTTTCCATCCAGCCAAGTCCAAGGAGGTTCAAGTTTAGTCGATCAGACAAGTAGCAGGTTCCGGCCTTTTCCACTCCGTTGAATGAAATTTTGCAATTTATTTCTCCGACCAACTTCAGCACTCCACCGGATGCATTGCGAGCGACTTTGTTGGAATCAATCATCTTCGGCTTCTTTATGTGCTTCCAAGTGTTCTTGGAAATGATCGTTATATCTGATGCCGTATCGAACTGCAGCCGGGTTGGGATTCCGTTGATAAGCACAGTGATAAATAAATAAATAAATAAATTTTTATTCTCGATAATGCGAGGCACACCAGTACAGGCATGATCATGTTTAGCTAACGTAGTGTGATCAGAATGTACAAAGCGTACATGCTTGGCATAATATTGAATGTAAGTGTATGGGTGTATATATGTACGTAATTGTCTATGAATGTAGCTTGTATTTTTGAAGGTGCCGCAGAATTTTTGACTGTTTGTTATCGGTAGGAGTGTGAGAATAAGCGATCGATGTCCGTGAGTTGGATATCATTTTCCGGATGTCCACGGCGGCGGCGTGTTTTATAATCGCTGTGATATGTAGCAATCACCGATAGTGATTCCGCGTCAGGTTTTCTGAAATTCTTCCTTCTGTAGGACTGCTTCACATTGCTTGGCCGGGACTGATGGCAAAAGTCTTCCTTGTGGCCCCGTTTATGGAACTTATCACATATATGACGCTTGAATGGACAGTGTCGTGCGAAATGCCATTCACCACATGACCAACAAGGTGTAGGTGGCTTGTTCGGCTTTCTGTTGAACGACTTATTCGAGCCAGGCTTTCTTGCTTTTTGCACAGCATGAACAGTATCGGCAATGGTGGGGCGACTCTGCTCAATCATAGCCGTGTCGTGTTTCAAGGTAATTAACCGTTTGCATTCGCCTACAAGAGACTTCAATGTCAACTCTGGGTCTTGATCCGACTTAGCAAGGAGCCGAGTGCGGATTTCCGCGTCGCGTGGAGACTGTAAAGCACTGACAAATATTAGACACTTAAACTGGTCATCCGTCAAACGGCGTAACTTGAAACGTTCACATTCACGGTTAACCATGTCTGCTAGTGCCCCATAATCGTCTCCATCACGCTTAACCATTTTTAGACATTGATAGCGAATGCCAAACAAAGATGTCGACTCACCACAAACGTCTATGAGTGTTGCCACTGCTTCGTTGAAAGTGAAATCCTTCGGCTCTTTGGGCAATATATGCGGGTGTGGCCAAAGTCGACACCGCGCGTTGCTACGCCAATGGAACTGGGATGATTGGAGTTGGAGATTTGTGTAGCCCAGCCGAAGAAAAACTTATTGCCCCTGGGCCCAATAAAAGCAAGAGGAAGAGAGCTAAGAAAGTCCCTAAGGCTGCCTCAAAGCCTGAAGGTACTGAAAGCATTAAGATATTGGAGGGGGAGCACAAAACTCCAACTCCAATCACCCCATTTCCATTGTCGAAGCCACGCGCGGTGTCGACTTCGGCCACACCCGCAAAGTCTGAAAGGACTAGACCGGTGAGGGAATTGGAGGCAGAGAATAAAGCCTCAACCTCAATTACTCCAGCTCACTTGGCGAAGAAACGTGCCGTGTCATCTGCCAAACCAGTTAAAACTGGGGTCGCGTCGAAGACGCGTGGAGTGAATACGCCTCGTCGAGGTGATCCTTTTACTGATAGTAGCGTTATCTTTTGTAGCGTCGCTGAATCCGAGGCAGCTCTTCCAAAGGAACGCATGCTGGATGACCTCCAGTGGTTCAAGCTCTGCGTCAACGAGCTGCTTCCACCTGGTTTCCCCGGTGTCGCTACCAGGAAACTAACCAGATTGGGGGACGTCCCTGTAGACACACCAGATCCGCGACCCCAACTACTTCGTGTAATCCTCTCAACTCCGGAGGAACGCAAAGCGTTAATGCGCTTTGCATTCAAACTCAAGGGTAGTAATGTCAGCGTTCAGCCGGACCTCCCACTGGCAGATCGACTGAAGTTAAAGGAAGCCATCAAAAACCTCAAGAGCAGGTGGGCGGCTGGTGAGCAAGGCCTTCGTCTTGTGGGTTTTCAGGCAGTCAGCCGGAAGTTAAATTCTGCCCTACCAGAACCTCTCCTGGTAGCGTACGACCCAGGACTGGTCGTGCCGAGTTCCTTCGAGTAGTGCTTAGTAATGTGCGTAGCCTAAGGAACAAGGTGCACGAGGTGGGTCTAATTGTAGACAAATCTCGTCCCGACATACTTGCTATCACCGAAACGTGGCTGTCCCCGGATATCACAGACGGTGAAGTATGTTTGCCTGGCTACGCACTGCTTAGATGCGATCGCTCCGTTGGCCGCCAAGGTGGGGGCGTCGCTCTTTATGTGAGTTGTAAACTCGATGTGTTGAGGACTTGTGTGTTCCAGTCGCCGGATCAAACTGTTGAAGCCCTCTCGGCTATTGTGTGCACTTCCTCTGCTCAGTTTACAGTTGTAGTGGTATATCGAAGTCCTAGTAGTATCTCCAGGGAGGTTATTGAATTTATTCGTACTCAGGCTGCCAATAGGTGTCTAATACTGTGTGACTTCAACCTCCCTGAAGTCTGCTGGACTGATCTATCTTGCAGTTCGGCGGTGGGCACTTTCGGTTCGGATCTCCTTGAGCTAACATTGCAACTGCCTTTGCATCAGTTCGTGGACCTCCCGACTAGATATATGCGCAACCAAATTCCGTCTACCTTGGATCTCATTTTCGCGAAGTCACACGATTTCGTAAGTGATATTACCTACGACTGTCCTCTAGGAGCCAGTGACCATGTCTGCATATCCTTTCGATGTGCTCTAACTAAGTGTCATCAAGCTACCGCTGAGGCATGTCCAAATATTTGGCGGGCAGACTTTAACGCAATGCGAGCCAAAGCTTCAGTTTTGCGTTGTGCGATCACCGTGGCTGACACCGTTGAGACAGCCTGGGAGAAATTTAAAGCATACCTCACCGAGATCTCTGCTCCCCACATCCCATTCACTAAGAGATGGGTGACACGGGCGCAGCCTCCATGGATAGATCATACAGGTAAACACCTGCTCAGGAAGCGCTCTAAGTGCTGGCGAACTTACCAAGCGGCTTCATCAACCAGCACCTACGAAAGCTATCGAGCGGTTAGAAATAAATGTAAGCATCATCTTAGAACTCTTCGTCTTCAGTACGAGGAGGATTTAGCTAACGCAGCCGTAAGAAACCCAAAGAAGTTCTTTGCTTACGTAAAGAGACGTAGCGGTACAAACTCGCCTATACCGGCTTTACTACGAGCGGACGGGACCCATGGGCATACCGACTATGATAATGCCTGTATACTTAGCGAACAGCATACTGGTGTATTTTCTCATGAGGCTTTCTACCTCAAGTTGAGCTGGTCACTAAAGTTCCGGAGGATTCTTTTCTAACTGAAATAAGCATAACGGAGACACGGGTCTTCGGGCTATTGCAAGGGCTAAATCCTTCCAAAGCTTGTGGCCCTGATTCAATTCGTCCGAAGCTGATGCATGAATTGGCCGCTGCGCTAAGTGGCCCTCTGACATGCATGTTTACAATATCACTCGACAGCTGTGCCTTACCTTCTGAATGGAAGAAGGCAATCATCTGTCCGATTTTTAAGGGCGAAGACAGAGTTCTGCCCGCGAACTACCGGCCTGTCAGCTGAACCAGCGTAGTAGTTAAGTTGTTTGAAAAATTGTTCAGGTATTCGGTGGAGAATCACCTGGTTAAGTTTAACCTTCTCAGTGCGGCCCAGCACGGATTCCGTAAGGGATTTTCATGTCTGACAAATTTGCTTGTAGCTCGTGAAAGCTGGGCTGAGGCAGTAGACAACGGTCACGCCATCGACGTGCTTTTCGTTGACTTCTCGAAAGCCTTTGATACTGTCCCACACCAAAGACTCCATTGAAGTTGAGATCGTATGGGATATCTGGAGCCGCCCTTAAATGGTTCTCTGCTTTCCTAGAGGGCAGAGAACAGTGTGTACGCGTGGGGCGTAGCCTTTCGCTTAGACAAGCTGTTCTTAGTGGCGTTCCGCAGGGCTCGGTTCTAGGGCCGTTGCTTTTCGCAATTATGTCAATGACCTACCCCAGGAGCTTGGAGTACCGTCGCTATTGTTTGCTGATGACCTCAAGCTCTGGAATATTGTGGATATCCCTGGTGGCTCTGAGACACTTCAGAGTGCTTTGGATAGGCTCTGGGATTGGTCAACCTTATGGTTGATGCCCATAAATCAGGCGAAATGTTCTGTCCTCCGCATTGGAGGTGCTAGTCCCCCCACGCGCTATGTAGTTGGTGGAAGTGAACTCCCTGTTGTCATTCAGCAGGTTGATCTAGGTATCACCCATACCTCATTGCTTCACTCTGGGGAAAATTGGAGGAAGGCTGCTTGTAGAGGGTTCCGTATGATGTGGTTTATTCGCCGCTCCTTCGGTGTCCTAACGGCCAATATCTTTGTGAAGCTGTTCTCAGCTTTCGTGCGACCTCACTTAGAGTACTGTATCCAGGCTTGTCCACCTTGTCTTGTAAGGGACAAAATGGAACTGGAGAGGGGTTTGCGAGTGGGTACAAGGTTAGTGCAAGGATTACGGGGGCAAACGTATCCCGAACGTTTGCTTAGCTTGGGTATGTACTCAATGCACTACCGCAGAATTAGAGGAGACTTAATCCTCACTTACCGTATCTTAACGGGTAAGATTGGTCCAGACTTGTCCTGGCTATTCAGTCCCGCCAAGCAGCCTAGTCTCCGAGGTCACCCGTTGAAGCTGCACAAACAGCGTTCTGACCGGGTAAGGACGGAAACTCGCTTGTCGCGTCGAGTAATTGAACGTTGGAACCAGCTTCCGGTGCACGTGGTTAGGGAGTCTACGGTAGAGGGTTTCGAGCGTCAGTTAGGTGCTCTAGGGTGGCAGTACCAAACCTTCCCCTTCTCCTAACCGAATTGTATCTTCAACTTTCCCTTCGTTCTTTTTTATCTTTCTTCTCACCTTGGTATTATCATTATTTAGCTGACATTCCTCCTCTTCTTTTCTTAGCTTACCCTTCACTCTTTCACTTCACATAAACCGGCCTGGCAGGGACTGCTGGGCGGGAAAATGTGGGCAGTACTTGGTTGGACAGGGTTTGATGCTGTCTTTGTTTTAGGCTTTTCGACATCTCAAGCAGACCTGTCAATTCCCGATCCAACGATACGCAAAAGAAGGAACATTCACGGGGTTATCCTGTCGTTCTGGTCCCAACTGAACTTGAACTTGAAAATTAGTAGCCTCTCCGCCAGAACTCCGTATGCAGGCGAGCATGTGAAGGAATGGAAGGTTCCGGAATCACCGAAATCAATGCACGGTCAAAGCTAATCAAATAATTGCTAAAATAGTGGTTTTGCATTATATTTTTACCTTTTCCCGGATAAATATCAACTATTCACCATGCAACACCTCAACGTTTGCATCATGAGATTCCGCAAGGGTGGTCTTGTGAGTGAGGTCCTGTGAGTACTACGCGGTAACTCGATTTTTTAGAGTGTCATACTGGTCGAGCTATTTAGCTGAAATAACGTGGAAAGCAGTGTCTGAATGAACGCCTGAAACGAAAATGGACTATTGTCAAATTTCCTCTGATTCATATCTTGGATCGGCTTGTAGTGGAAAGGCCAAACGGAAAGGGCTTAACTACATTGCTGTTCCCGTCTGTCAGATATTTCGCCACTCTCTGGAAGCTGGACGACTCCCGGTTGCTTGGAAATTGGGGACCGTCAAACCTATATACAAGGGAGGGGATCGTCAAGATCCTGCAAACTATCGACCTATCTGCCTAACGTCTGTGTTGTGCAAGTTAGTGGAAAGGATTCTCAAGCGCGCCCTGCAGCTTCACTTCGAGAATCTTAACATCATCTCCTGTGCCCAGCATGGCTTTCGGCGGGCACGCTCATGTACCTCGAACTTGCTTGTTGCTAGGGAAAACTGGGCGAGGTCGTTAGACGCTGGGAAACGATTGGATATGGTTTTCGTAGACTTCAGCAAGGCGTTTGACAAGGTCCCACATGAAAGGCTCCTTCTTAAACTCCGAGGTACCGGTGTCTCTGGGAATGTCCTTTCCTGGATCGCTGATTTTTTGAATGGCCGGACGATGCGAGTCAAGGTGAATGAAGCCTACACACTCCTGTGCAGATGACTAGCGGTGTTCCGCAAGGGTCAGTACTTGGTCCAGAACTGTTCAAGATTTTCATCAATGATCTCCCATCGGAGCTTCAGATGGATTGCCTGGTTTACGCCGATGATATGAAGCTGTGGATGGAGGTAACCTGTCTTGAGGATGCTGATAGATTGCAGGCATCATTGGACATTCTACACGACTGGTCAGCCAACTGGCAATTGCCCATAAATTGTGAAAAATGCTCAGTTCTCTCCATAGGCGCCCTCGAACCGTTCGGGATATACCATATTGGTGGGGTGTTACTCAGAACCACCATTCTTGAAAAAGATCTCGGTGTGCTTGTCTCATGATTTACGGACCTCAGAAGACACACTACAGAGGGTTGCTGCTGCCACCCAGGATGTCCCATGCCATACGGAGAGCCTTTTCGTGACTGACTCCGGAAATTTTCAGAATCCTGTTTACTTCACATGTGCGCCCGATCCTTGAATACGGACTACCCGCCATCTGTCCTCTTACCAGGTTCGAGTGTAACATGATCGAGAAGGTACAGCGGCGTGCCTCGAAATCCATACTGGAGTTAAGGGACTTGCCTTACCCTCATCGACTACAGCGGATGCACCTGTTCTCCCTGGAATATCGCCGACGTAGAGGTGATCTAATTTTTACTAGGCGAATTCTGATGGGGGAAATGGGGACGGAGCTACAAGCGTTCTTTCAAGTCAACACTATTAGTTCCACTCGGGGGCACAACTGGAAACTATATAAACCCCAGAAGACTCAGAGTTCGCT
>OX104062.1:28717547-28905848 GCA_944474145.2 Dicrocoelium dendriticum | reverse complement strand
TCCCCCAGCCCTCTTCAAATTTGTAGGCTCTGCTCTTATTGATGCTTTGCATGAATTACTAGTGAAACTGTGGGAGCAGGAGACTGTCCCAACCGACTGGAGCCGCTCCGTTATTGTTCCCATCTTCAAAGGCGGCTCGCGCTCGGAATGCGGCAGCCATAGAGGAATCAGTCTGATCTCCATCGCCTCCAAATTATTCGCGTCCATAATTCTCCACAGACTGACTGGCGCTCGTGAAAGCCAGATTCGTGAGGAGCAAGCCGGGTTTCGTCGGGGTCGTGGCTGCATCGACCACATCTTCACCTTGCGTCAGTTGTTGGAGCACCGTCACACATATTGGCGGCCCACCGTAGTCGTGTTCCTCGACATCAAAGGTGCCTTCGATTCGGTTGATCGATGTGCCCTTTGGAATTGTCTACTCAGGAAAGGTGTGCCCGAGAAATATGTAAATATTATCCGAGCATTATATGCGCGTAGCACGGGCAGAGTAAGGGCTTACAACAGGCTGTCGCCACCCTTCAATATCTCCAGCGGTGTGAGACAAGGATGCCCGCTGTCACCTTTCCTATTCAACTTCGCTATTGACGAAGTCATGGAGATTGCATTTACAGGACATGACTTGGAAGGTGTGGAGCTACTCCCAGGAGAACGACTTCTTGACTTAGAGTATGCAGACGATATTGCCCTCATCTGTGACAGCTCCCAGACGTGTCAAGCCGCGCTGGACAGATTAGCACTGGCTGTCAGTCGCTTCGGGCTTTGCTTTGCACTATTGAAGTGCAAAGCGTTCCTCCAGGATTGGCAGGGTTCGCCCCCTGTGCTGACCCTTGGTGGGGATCAGCTAGAAGTCGTTCAGAAATTCAATTACCTGGGAAGTTGTATCAGCGCCCTTGGGATCGAAGACGAGATCACGAACCGCATAGCGAAAGCTCGAAGTGCTTTTGCTAACCTTCGCCACCTATGGCGACGGCGCAACATTACTCTCGCCCTGAAGGGTAGAGTGTACAATGCAGCGGTACGTTCGACCTTACTGTACGGTTGCGAAACCTGGCCCCTAAGATCGGCGGACATGAAGAGGCTAGTTACGTTCGACCATCGGTGCCTTCGCAGTTTGGCTCACATCTGGTGGGAACACCGCGTGAGTAACGAGCGTGTTCGATGCCTTGTTTACGGCCTAGGAAAAGGGAATGAACCGCTCAGCACCGTCATTTCACTCACCAGGCTCCGATGGCTGGGCCACGTGTTGCGCATGCCAGCCCACCGACTCCCTCGACGTGCGTTGTTTGCTCACCGGGGATGTGGGTGGAAGAAGAGGAGAGGTGGCCAAGCGATGACTTGGTCCAGAGGAATGAAGGCCCTCACTTCGGAGCTGGCCTCAGTTGGAGCTTCACGGCTCCCTGGTTGGGGTCCAAAAGACGGTGAACACGTTTGGCTGGATACACTTGCTGATATGGCAAGGAGCCGACCTCAGTGGCGTTCCTGCTGTGAGTTTTTTTGTCCCTCCCCATCCTTTTAGCCTCCCCCTCCATCTACGATCTTATTTCGTAGGGTAAAACGTAATTAAATTTTTGTTTTTGCCTAGTAGCCGGCTAGTAGCTTACCGGAACGATGCGTATCCGTTGCTGGTAGCTCAGCTGGCATTCAACTGTCGTATTTATTTTTCCTTTATGTATTGTATGTATGTATGTATGTATTTCCTTCCCCATGCCCCCGTGCCCCATGCTGAGGCTGATGTTGCATTCTTGATGCTTCTTCACCGCAGTTGGGCTAAACCAACTTACACTTAAACTAGGTCTTTTTCAGCTGGATAAATTTCATTCCGCTTTATTTGGTTTGTTCTGCCTCCCTGAATAATGTTCTATTAACTGGCCACGTTGCTTACACTAATTGCGCTTATCTTCGGTAATTTTGTTGCGTTTGTAGCATTTTAAGTAACTTGTGGATATTTCTTACTTATCACGGATTTGTTGCTGACCAACTTACTTCATATGGTAATTTAGCGAAGAGTTATGCCACCGTATCTGTATGCATTATTGGATTTATTTTATTTCAGCTTGTCGTTTAAATTGAATGGCTGTAGTTTGATATCCCTGGTATGGTTGCGCTTGATGTGTATGTTGACAAGGTGCCTACCTGTCTATTACCCACTACATCGTTCATACTGGCTCCAGGAGACAGTTGGTCGTTGCTGGAGGGGACGGGGTGCACGGTTCTTGTGGCCGTGCTAGGCTCAAAGAGCGGTTCCATGCACTCAGTGTGGAGCGGACTACGGTCCAGCCACCGCCTTGTGTGCGGTTGATTGCCCAAATACAGCGTGCTTGTGTTTGCCTGTGAAGGAGTGTGGGCCGGCTCCGTTGATGAAACGTGGTTCCCATCCGCATGCCTCCCGGTTTTATTCCTTCGGGTTTACACTGGATATGGGGTGTGTGGTTGGAGCTGTGGGTGGTGCAGCGCAAGCCATCCATGGTCCCTCTGTAGGCGCAGGCGTCCTGTGGCTTGCCACAGTGACAGGCAAATCCGAAACCGGATGCCGCCAACCATGTATGTATGTGTGCCCCATGCTGAGGCTGATGTTGCATTCTTGATGCTTCTTCACCGCAGTTGGGCTAAACCAACTTACACTTAAACTAGGTCTTTTTAAGCTGGCTAAATTTCATTCCGCTTTATTTGGTTTGTTCTGCCTCCCTGAATAATGTTCTATTAACTGGCCACGTTGCTTACACTAATTGCGCTTATCTTCGGTAATTTTGTTGCGTTTGTAGCATTTTAAGTAACTTGTGGATATTTCTTACTTATCACGGATTTGTTGCTGACCAACTTACTTCATATGGTAATTTAGCGAAGAGTTATGCCACCGTATCTGTATGCATTATTGGATTTATTTTATTTCAGCTTGTCGTTTAAATTGAATGGCTGTAGTTTGATATCCCTGGTATGGTTGCGCTTGATGTGTATGTTGACAAGGTGCCTACCTGTCTATTACCCACTACATCGTTCATACTGGCTCCAGGAGACAGTTGGTCGTTGCTGGAGGGGACCGGGTGCACGGTTCTTGTGGCCGTGCTAGGCTCAAAGAGCGGTTCCATGCACTCAGTGTGGAGCGGACTACGGTCCAGCCACCGCCTTGTGTGCGGTTGATTGCCCAAATACAGCGTGCTTGTGTTTGCCTGTGAAGGAGTGTGGGCCGGCTCCGTTGATGAAACGTGGTTCCCATCCGCATGCCTCCCGGTCTTATTCCTTCGGGTTTACACTGGATATGGGGTGTGTGGTTGGAGCTGTGGGTGGTGCAGCGCAAGCCATCCATGGTCCCCTCTGTAGGCGCAGGCGTCCTGTGGCTTGCCACAGTGACAGGCAAATCCGAAACCGGATGCCGCCAACCATGTATTTCCTTTATGTATTGCGGTACAATAGCGGAGGTGTTTTACCATCTCTAGCTGACATGTATAATGATGATGATGATGGTATAAGAGAAATCAGCAGCCGTCCATTTTAGATCTTGTTTTTGCTAAGTCACTTGACTTTGTAAATGACATTAATTACGACTAGCCTCTTGGAGCTAGCGATCACGTTTGCTTGTCTTTCCAGTGTACCCTTATCAGGCCTTGTCAAGCTACTACCAGTTGGTATCCGAACATACTGCGGCACAGTAGCTGAGGTGTTTCCCACCTCTAGCTAACGTGTATAATGATGATGATGATCCGAACATTTGGGCCGCGGACTTCCAAGCGATGCGGGATAAAGCTAGGTTATTGCCTTGTGTGCTATCTGAGACCGACACTGTTCACATAGCCTGGGAAAAACTTAAGGCTCACCTCGTCGACATTCCTGCACCTTACATTCCACTGGTAAACTGAAGGGAATCGAGATCGCAGCCTCCGTGGATAGATTTCGCGGGGAAGGGCCTGCTAAAGAAGCGGTCTAGATGCTGGCAAGCATACCGACCAGCTCCGTCGAACAGCACGTTTGACAAGTATCGGTTGGTTCGAAATGCGTGCAAGCTACATCTTAGGTTGGCCCGGCTTCCGTATGAAAAGGGCTTAGCTGATACTACCTTGAAAACTCCAAAGCAATTCTTCGCTTACGTTAAACGACGCTGTGGTGCAAACTCGCCCATACCACCATTGCTTCGAGGAGATGGGACCCATGCCTATAGCGATTATAACAAGGCATGCGTGCTTGGTAAGCAGTACTCAAGCGTTTTTGTCCGTGAAACAAATACGCCATGCAACGAGTTAGCTTCAAGTCTCTGAGGATTGTTGCCTGGATGAAATTCCTCTAACTGAGTCCTAAGTTCACCGGTTGCTAAGAGAGATTAACCCAACTAAGGCTTTCGGGCCAGCTTCTGTTCATCAAAATTATTGCACGAATTGGCAATGGAACTCAGTGGACCTCTGACTTGTGTGTTTCAGAAGTCACTCAACAGCTGTGGCTTGCCTACCGAATGGAAGGAGGCTGTTGTCTGCCAGATTTTCAAGAGCTGTGCCAGACCTACCGGCTAATTACAGGCCTGTCAGCTTGACTAGCGTGGTCGTTAAGTTACTTGAAAAATTAGTACGGGATACAGTGGAGAACCATTTAAATAGGTTTACCCTGTTTTGCGTCGAGAAACATGGTTTTCGGAAAGGATTTTCGTATCAGACGAACTTGGTGGTAGGTCGTGAGAGCTGGGCTGAAGCCGTAGACAGTGGACACGCGGTGGATGTGGTGTTCATTGACTTCGCCAAGGCCTTTGGCACTGTCCCCCATTCGCGACTCACACTGAAGTTGAGGTCGTATGGAATAGGTGGTCGCGCTCTCCAGTGGGTGTTAGCTTTTCTAAATGGGCAGGAACAATGTATTCGTGTGGGAAGCAGTCTTTCGTTTCGACAAGCTGTACTTAACGGCGTTCTGCAAGGCTCTGTTCTAAACCCGCTGCTGTTCTCACTCTACGTGAATGACTTTCCGAGGGAGCTTGAGGTGCCATCGCTCTTATTTGCTGATGACCTAAAGCTCTGGAATATTGTTGATATCCCTGGAGCTCCTGTGACTCTTTAACGGGCTCTGGGTAGACTCTGGGAATAGTCTGTCTTGTGGTTGCTGCCCATAAACCGGGCAAAGTGTTCAGTGCTGCGTATCGGAGCGTCTGCTTCCTCCACAAGTTATGTGCTCGATGGGAGTGAACTTCCTCACGTGACTCATCAGGTTGATCTAGGTGTCGTCCACTGTTCCACACTACACTCTGGAAACAACTGGAAGAAGGCGGCTAGTAAAGGCCTCCGGATGTTGTGATTTATCCGTCGTTCTTTCGGGATCCTAACCGTTGATGTGTTTGTGAAGCTCTTCGCAGCATTTGTGCGACCCCACCTAGAATATTGCGTTCAGGCCTGCCCACCATGCCTTGTCCGGAACGAAATGGCACTAGAAAGGGTGTTGCGTGTCGGTACTAGGTTGGTCGAGGGGTTACAAGGACAAACGTACCCCAAACGCCTACTTAGTTTGGGGATGCAGTCAATGCACCGTCGAAGGATTAGAGGGGACCTAATCCTAACCTACCGTATTTTGACTGGGAAACTTGGCCCTGATTTGTCCTGGCTATTTAGTTCTGCTAGATGATGTGGCCTCCACAGGCATCGTATGAAGCTGGACAAACCGCGGTCCGATCGAATTAGATTGGAGACACGATTATCGCATCGAGTCATCGAGCGGTGGAACTTGCTTCCAGAAAATGCTGTCAAGAAAGCTACGGTTAAGGAGTTTGAGCGTCAACTAGATGCCCTTGGGTGGCAACACGAACCCTTTCCTTTTTCTTGAAAAATTCCCATCTCCATACTTCGATTCTAGTTTCTTTACTTTTCTTCACTATTAGTCTTATGCTCTTCTTTAATTTGACTTCCCTTACTCTCTTACCTTCAATTTTCCTTCCTCTCCTACTTCACGTAATGTCAATGGTTAGAGGCCAGACAAACAGCCTCCTGGTCCTCCAGGTTGGGGTTGGAATGAGGGTGGCTCCTTATTCCTTAAAACGGACTCCTTGTAGCCCAACGTCAAACCCGCTGCCTTGCGGTCAGATTTTTTAACAAAAGGTTTTGGTTGAGAACCTTAATCGTTCTCCCGTCTAGGCGTGAGCAACTTGACAGTATCCTGCCCATGAAATACAATGAATCTCTCTTCAAACAAATTTCTGATGCTCTGGCCACCGCAGAGGATAATCAGTAGTGCCCTATCTGCTGCATCGAGCAGAGTGGATAGGGGTTTGAATACTACTGCTCAAGCCTTCCCGTCCCCTTATTCCCCCTCTTACGCTTTTTCACTCTTACCGTCGCGCTCCAACTTCACTTATATACCCCCTGTTTTCAACCCCTTGATTCTTGCCCCTCCGCCAACATGCTTTGCTAGGCATTTATCTTCTAATTTCAACTCACGGGTGAACGCGGAGCGTCACTTCTCTCCTGTCGACAAGCCCACGTCCAACCAAGCGGTCCATTCTAGTTCATCGGCTTCCGTTTGGAGCCCTCGATCCTCCTTCAGATTGGCATGACTCAATGTACGCACATTACCACATAGATCGGTCAACAGGCTGCACTTGCCCGAACTTTAGACACTCTTCCTCGATAGATGCCGCTTATCGAAGACCAGCCTGCAAGACTCGAGCTCTGTGCTCACTTTGCGATCACTTTCAGGTGACACTAGCAGCACTTTCTCCTTGCGCCTGTCCGGTGACGATGCAGCTTTGAGCACTGGCCAAGCTGGTGTTGGTATTGCCCTTAGTCCCCGGGCTGAAGCTACTCTGGTAGATTGGATTCCACTCAGTAGCCGATTGTGTGCGGTCGGATTGTATGGCTCGTTCGAAGCTTCGAAGCCGCGTGTGACTAACAGGTGTCTATTCGTGGTCGCTGCCTATGCACCGACAAGCTTTAGCAATGACTCGGTAAACGACGACTTCTATCGCAACTGAACGAGCTCCCTAGCCACCGAAGAAGCTCGGACACTGTAGTGCTGGCTGGGGATCTGAATGCTTAAGTTGGAAAATTATCCACTGATGAGCTGCATTTGGGCAGTCAACATGGTGTAGGTTTCCGTAATGATAACGGTGAGCGGTTACTTCAATTGTGTGTGGATGCTCGCTTATTTCTTGCGAGCACTTACTTCCGACACATCACTCGCCGGAGGGCGACTTGGCGCCCACCAGCCTTGAATCACCTATGGACCCAAATCGATCACATTACGATAAATTATCGATAGAGAGGCTGCGTCCAGAACTGTCGCTCGATTTGGAGCACATGTGTAGACACCGACCATGCACTTGTATGTGCTGACTTGTGGATGTGCTTTGGCGGACACTCACGATGATTTTGTGACCGCATTGGCAGCAGCCAACTGGCGAAGCCAGCTGTTCTGAATGCCTATCAAAGTAAGGTGTCATGCGAGTTGGATAAACGCTCACTAGATGCAATTGAAGCTCACTGGTCTCATATTCACCAGACCTTACTAGCAACAGGAAAATCCTCATGTGGTATGTCTAATCGCCAACGCGGACATTGGGTCTCTTCGCGGTCTTTGGAACTTATCGATGCTCGCTGGCTTATTCCGGCTGGAAGCAAACACAATGAAACTCGCAAAATGCTCCGGGCAAAACTTCTTGCTAGCCTGAAAAGAGACCGCGAATTCTGGTGGTCTCATCGTGCTTCCGAGATGGAACTGACCGCCGCCCTTGGTAACCATCGTAAGTTATTCCGGCTGATACGGGAATCCGGCAGCAGGAGACCTGATGTTAGTGAAACAATTTGTGACCAGAGTTGACAGCCTATCCACAACTTGTTAAAATGCTTGCAGCATTGGGCTGAGCACTATGAAAGTCAGTTTAGTCGGTCGGAATGGTTAGATTTCTCGCCGGCCACTGATCGCCCTGCTCCGTGGGCTGTGCCTTTGAATCCACCCTCTCGCTCAGAAGTGGAAAGTGTGATCGCACTGTTGAAGTTAAACTAAACCGCGGGACTAATGACCTCCCTCCAGCCCTCTTCAAATTTGGGGGACCTGCTCTGGTGGATGATTTACACGAGTTACTAGTCAAACTGTGGGAGCAGGAAACTGTCCCCACCGACTGGAGCCGCTCCGTCATATTCCCAGTTTTCAAGAGAGGCTCACGATTGGAATAAGCAATCAGTCTGATATCCATCGCCTCCAAATTGCTTGCCTCTGTCATCCTTCACAGACTGACTGGCACTCGTGAAATCCATATTCGTGAAGAGCAAGCTGGATTTCGTCGAGGTCGTGGCTGCATTGACCACATCTTCACTTTGCGTCAGTTGTTGGAGCACCGTCATACATATTGGCGGCCCATCGTTGTCGTGTTCCTCGATATCAAAGGTGCATTCGATTCAGTGGATAGACGTGCACTTTGGGACTGTCTATTCAGGAATGGTGTATTTGAGAAATATGTAAATATTATCCGAGCATTGTATGCGCGTAGCTATGGCAGAGTGAGAGCTTACGGCAAGCTGTCGTCGCCCTTTAGTATCTCCAGCGGTGTGAGACAAGGATGCCCGCTGTCACCTTTCCTTTTCAACTTCGCTATTGACGAAGTCATGGAGATTGCATTTACAGGACATGACTTGGAAGGTGTGGAGCTACTCCCAGGAGAAGGACTTCTTGACTTAGATTATGCTGGTGATATTGCCCTAATCTGTGAGAGCTTACAACCGTGCCAAGCGGCACTGGACAGATTAGCACCGACTGACGTCACTTCGGGCTTTGTTTTGCACCATCAAAGGGCAAAGCGTTCCCCTAAGATTGGTCTGAACCGCCTCCTACGCTGACCGTTGGTGGGGATTAGCTAGAAGTCGTTCAAAAATTCCACTACTTGGGAAGTTGTATCAACGTCCGTAGGATTGAAGATGAGATCACGAACCGTATAGCAAAAGCTCGAGGCGCTTTTGCTTACCTTTGCCACTTATGGCGCCGGCGCGACATCACTCTTGTCCTGAAGGGTAGGGTGTACAATGCAGCAGTACGTTCGACCCTACTGTACGGTTGTGAAACCTGGCCGCTTAAAGCAGCGGACCTGAAGAGGCTAGTTACGTTCGACCACCGGTGCCTTCGCAATTTAGCTCACATCTGGTGGGAACACCGCGTGAGCAACGAGTGTGTTCGACGCCTTGTTTACGGCACAAGAAATGGAAATGACCCGCTCAGCACCGTTATTTCACGCACCAGGCTCGGATGGATTGGCCACGTGTTACGCATGCCAACCCACCGACTCCCTCGACGTACGTTGTTTGCTCGCTGGGGATGTGGATGGAAGAGGAAGAGGACAGGTGGCCAAGCGATGACTTGGTCGAGAGGAATGAAGGTCCTCACTTCGGAGCTGGCCTCAGTTGGAGCGTCTCGGCTCGCTGGTTGGGGTCCGAAAGACGATGAACACGTTTGGCTTGACACACTTGCTGATATGGCTAGGAGCCGACCTCAGTGGCGTTCGTGCTGGGAGTTTATTTGTCCCACCCCATGCGTCTTAGCCTCCCCCTCCAACCACGATCTCACTATTTAGCCTCATAATTTTGCATAGTAATTTTTTTGATTCACAGTAGCCGGCTGGTAGTTTATCGGAACTGTGCCCATCCGTTACCGGTAGCTCAGCCGGCTTGCACCAGTTGCATTTTTTCTCCTTTTTTCTTTCGTATATTGCGGCACAGTAGCTGGAGTGTTTCCCATCTGTAGCTAACGTGTATACTGATGATGATGACCACAAGCAAAGGCTCCTGCGTTGTGCATGGCGATCGAGATCTTATTTCACTGAAATTCCGTGTCATTGGGACAGCGCCGCGAAGCTCTATGCACAAAGCATCCTGGTGTGCTTGCGTGAGCGATGGCTGATATATTTTCTCATTTACCAATCATATGAGACGCTTGGTACGCCTCCCGACAAAGTTCATTGGAAAACCACAGCATACCAAGGCATGATCAGAGTGGCCGCAAATACTCCCGATCAAGGGACAATCCAGGATGAAACCATGCTATTTACAATTTATGGCATTGCGATCTTTCTGGATCCAACGATGGCCAGTTGCAGGTGGACGCCAAGTAGCACCTTGGTGCCCACTGTGTTCAAAGCGATGCTACTAAGAAACAGCTGGTGCTCTGCTCACAATTACAACAGACGCTCGTCGTTTTCCGTCCCTTCGGAGTATAGCCCATAATTTTCACCTAGCTGAACCTTTGAAGAGTCTAGGCGACCGGCGTGCGCATTCATATTCCCTGAAACAACAACATATGCACTGTCAACACTGCGTAGTATCTTCTTCAGTTCGTGGTAGGAAGAGTCAATGGCAGCATCAGAACTGGAGTTGGTGGGAGCATACGCAAAGGCTACAAACAACCAGCGTCGCATTACTCCGTGAATCTGCCTTAGTTGATGTCTTGAAACAGACTGCACATACATGGCTGCTCATATGAATCCGATCAACCAACGATGACTCAGCCTTGGAGCTGAAAATAATCTCTGCCTAATCTTCACCAATGATTGCCGCATTAGCGTCTCCGGATGCATACAGCCAATAGCGAGAGGGCAAGCTTGGCGCGTTTACTTCAACAATCCCGCATGGATCATAGATTCTAGTTTCGGATATGCAACACACGTTAATATCTAGTGTGTAACATGCGTGCGAGTGCAACCTGTTCACTTATTTGTCTTAGTGTGCGAACATTGAACGCCTCACGGGAAATGGGAGTGTGGCCTTATAAGGGACTGTTGCCGACAGTTGTCCGGTGGGTGTCGCGAGAACATAGCTACAGATAATGTGACTCCAATGAAATTACAGCTGCTGTTAATTAAGGTAAGAATTATAGAATGAAGGTTAGTAATGGGGTCTGGATGAGAGCAAGAGAAACAGGTGAAAAAGAAAGAAGGGAAGCGCCAGGAGTAGCATGTTTTCGGTTGCTGTATGCAGCAGATTAGGTAACTCTTGGTGGTCTCTGCGACGGCCGATGTCGTAGGTGGTTTAAGTTTGAGGAAATGGTCATGGTTGTATGTGGGCTGAGATACTCCCATGGCGCCCAGACCTAGACAGAAGGACAATTAGGGTCCTCAACTAAAGCCTTTGGCTCAAAAGCCTGTCCTCAAAGCAGCGGAGTGGCGGTGAATTGGTTTTACGGAAATGGATGTCCACATTTCAACCCTCCCCCCAACCTGGAGCACCAGGTGACTGAGTTTGTCTGGCCTCTAGACATTGGTCAAACTAATAGGAGTAGTTCACAGTCGGCCCGTTGGCACCATTCTGTATACCTCAATAGGTCGGCGAGGTACGCAACTCGTCACACCACGTTAAGGTGCAGTCTCGTTTCGACGAGTGTGAGGTTAAGATGTCTGCTGTCGATTTTCCACTTTAACTTCTCGATCGACGAATTTATGGAGACTGCGTTCGCTGGACACAACCTGCGAGGCGTGGAGCTACTCCCAGATGATCGAACTCTTGACCTGGAGCATGCCCATGACATTGCTGTAATCTGTGACAGCTCCCAAACGTGTTAAATAACCGGACGAATTAGCATTGGCTGTCAGTCGTTTCATGCTATGCGTTGTACCGTCGAAATGCAAAGTCCTTCACCAAGCTTGGCAGCGACTCACTCCTGCGCCGAATATTGGTGGGGATCAGCTAGAGGTTGTCGGGAAACTCAAGTATCTAGGCAGCTGTATCAGTGCCAGTGGAATGGAAGGAGAGGTCACCACCGCATAGCAAAAGATCGATGCACTTTTGCCAATATCCGCCATCTGTGGCGCCGGAGCGACAACAGTCTCACCCTGGAAGACAACGTTTACAGCCATCTGTTCAACCCTTCCGTGCGGTTGCGCAACCTGGCTCATCAAGTCGACAGACAAAAAGGCTAGTTATGTTCGCTCATCGCTACCTCCGCAGCTTAGCTAATGTCTGGTGAGAACACTGCGTTAACAACGAGCGTGTTCTGTATTTGGTGTAGGAAAAGCTATTAAGCCGCTCAGCACCGTTATATCACGCACCAGGTTTCAATGGCTTGGCCACATGTTGCGCATGCCAGCACACCATCTCCCGCGTCGTGCGTTGTTGCTTCGACCAGGGTGTGGTTGGAAGGAGAAGAAGAGGGGACGCCCAACCATGACTTTGTCAAGTGGAATGAGGGCCGTCACTTCAAAGTTGGCGTCAGTTGGTGTCTCCCGCCTTCCAGGCTGTGGACGAAAGGACAATTAACACATCGGTTTGGATACACCAGTTGGCATAGCAAGGAGCCGACCTCAGTATCTTATGTTGTGAGCTTTTGTCCCTCACCATCCCTCATATCTTCCCGCTCCATCCACGACCTTGTATACTACAATATCTATTTTTCCTGTTTTTTCGTATGTTTTATCTTTTCGTTTTGCGGCGCGGTAGTGTTTCTCATCTTCAGCGTATGTGCACTGATAAGATGATGATTAGTATCTGATCCCACACATGGATCTCCAATCCTGTTTAGCAGGCAAGACAGCCTGTGGGAGACCTGACTTTATTCGCGCATATATCCACGTTCCGACAGCAGAGGCGGACATCACTAAAACCGCCATGACGACGCCGTTGACTTTGTTTGCGTTTCTGCGCATGCCCTTTGAACTCAAGAATGCCGCAAGAGTTTTTCTACACTTCATCAACCAAGTTTGTCATAACTTGAAATTCGCCTCTTTTTATCTCGATGACATCCTGATCGTGAGCTCCTCACGCGCAGAGCACTTGTGACACGAACACTTGTGGACCGTACATCCCAACACGGGTTGACGATTAACGCGGAACGTGCTTCGTTTATTGTTGATTCGGTCCATTTTTGTCCACCATATCTTCATGTAAGCGTGGTGCCATAATCAACTACCCCGAGCGTCATTCACTCAAACATTTCAAAGGTTCTGACACGTTTGTTAGCTTTTACTTCTACTTTACGCGTAATTGCATCGTCCATACAGCCCCTTAGGAACCTTCAAGGAAATTACAAGAAATTCGATGTTCTTGCTGCAACTCGCAACACAAGAGGTTATCGCCAAGTTTTCCTCTACTACGCACGAATTGGCAGCCACACTGTCCTTCAGTCTCGAAGTCTCAGGTGTTGCGGTTGGCGCTGTCTTGCAGCAGTAGATAGGTTACAGTGGACATTTTTCTCTAAACGGCCACAACCTGCCGCACATCGTTACAACACGTTCGTCATAAAATTTTTAACCATTTGCTTAACAGTTCGTCACTTCCGAAATAAATTAGAAGGCCGCGCATTTGTTGTCTTCACTGCCCACGAGCCGCTAACTTACTGGCTCGGTTCGATAACCGGGGGATTCTCCCCTAGGGAATCACACCATCTGAACCATATCGCTCAGTTTACGACCCATATATATCTCAAATGTGCACAACGCCTACGCTGGCACCTCGAGTTCAACCGATCTCTGCGGTTCACCGTGTTTCTACCAACCTGACAGTCATGGCTGCCGCACTGCTTAGTGATCATGCTGTAGGTCTACTGCACTGGTCTTCCTCACTGAACATGCGACTCGTTCCGCCTACGTTATCAGATAAAATCATCCTGTGACATTGCGTTGAGCACACCGCGCATACTCGTACTACGTGGATTTCGCAGACCGTATGTTATACGTTGCTTAGTTTGTCTCGCCTGGGCTTTCGTGCATCTGTTAGATTCTCAATCTCACGTTTCGTTTACGCTCTGATAGGTAACTTACATACATTGTTGGTATTGATAAACCGTACAATATTCGTTATTGTTTTTCTTCTTCTTACCTTCCTTCCATATGCACTCGCACTCATCTGCTCGGTGAGTCACTGCGTTAACGTTTGGTTCTGTGCGCTTCATCAGTCCACGTCTTCTTGTAACCCCTCAAATATAGTCTAATCTGTTCGATTGCATTTGCCTTCTGATACCGGTACTCGATTACCTACCTTTGTCAGGACTAGTATTCACTAATCTTATACACCAAGCGATTGGGAACAATCCTGGTTCATTATCTGCCCACACCGACTACCGCAGTAATTTACAATGTGCGAGTCCGCAAGGCCTCGGACTAATTATACCGAAAATACGACATGGTTTCCGTCACAGGAGACTGTACACACACCAAACGGCTTGAAATAGATCTATTAGCCAAAAGCGAACTTCCTTCGTGCGATGCAACGGATCTCATGATGGGTAGCTGGAAGAACGATGCTATGCTCCTCACATCATTTATAGCGTTCCCGGACACATTTGAAAGCTGGAACACCAAAGTCCAGAGGTATTCCACAGACAAGGACTACTCACCTCATGACTGGCGGAGGAGGCATTGACCTCTAACGACGAAGGATAACACCGATTCTTCCTTCTCTGACAGCTTCTAGTTATACGTGTGATTGTTTAACAACTATTTAGCCCCATCCATATATATATATATATATATATATATATATATATATATATATATATATATATATATATATAATGTGTAGTAACCATTCCTGAAGTGCGTTCCATTCACGCTGCACTTTGTGAGATGTCAGGCACGTTCATTTGCACAAGGCCAGTAATGGGAGCGTAGCCAATTTAAAACAAAATAACGCGTTAAGGCGGCGGCCGAAAGGATTGGACGTCTGCGTTGTAATCCTGAGGTCCCCGGTGCGAATCCGCGCATGTGCGAGCGATCTCGCAGTATGTGCTGCTCTCACATCTGTGTTGGTGGTCTCGTGGCAGCGAATCGTCGGTGCACAATGTGCCGGCGTACTTCTGATGCCTGTTTTGCCAGCTTGAGGCTATCCGTCAATACCGTTCCCTTTGGACCCGATCGAGGCCATGGTGCTCTCCAACAAATAGCTTATGAAACAGGGCTTCATGTCGCAAGTAGTAAGGCATCATTTGCTGTACCACTTGGGTTAAATATCGTTTCTAGTGCTAGTTGGCTATCAGAATGTTCCATATTGTCTCGGAGACAATGTCAACCTCCTCCATAGCGCGGTTAAAAGGATGTGAACGATAAATGCCGCCCAGCTAGTACACTATTCACCTGTGCAGTTATCTCTAGGCATTATGCGTATATAACCAGCACATTTGCCGTCTCTAGTTTGCTTCAACTCTGCCGGATGCACGAATGCCATCATTATGCAGCGGGTAAGAGAACGCGATGGCGGTGTGCATGGGTTGGAAAGATATATGCCATCTTCGATTTTGTAATCAATTTTCCTACAAATACTTGTTTTCTGCAAAAATGAGTGCAGTGATTCGTCGTTCGTGTAGTTATCAAGTACATCAAGGTAATCCACTGGACTTTTCGCGCGTGAATCCAAATCCCACCTCTTTCCCCACTGCTGTACTACCTTGACCGCTGTCTATCGTCTGCTCTGCCTGGTGTCCAATCCAACCGTGAAAACAGAAGCCGAGACTCGATGGACTGTGTGTTCCATTTATAGGTCAGTCATATATCCTAATTATAGGAACCATGATCCCTTCTTCGCCGTCCTGGTCTGAACTATTGTAAACTCATTCACTTTAACTGATTTGTTTCGGTTTCCCATATTTGGCCGTCTATTCGAGTCAAGATACAACCTTCACTACTCAGTTCACGTTCACCGGAATTTGACAGTCACTCACATCGCAACTGTGTTCCATATATGGTCAGCTGTTCTCGCATCGGGGTGCGAGACGGGACCTTTAAATCGGTCGTTATCTTTCATTGAACATCCATTTTCCTTTATTCACTGTGGGCACATAAGTTTTGTAAGAATATTTGGCAAATTTTTTGTCCAAAGTACTCCAAAAATCAAGACAGTCTTACTTTCCAAATTTTGGATAACCGATCATGATACCGCGCACCATTCACGATTTCTTGCTTTTGGCCACGAACTTTTACGTTAGTTCAAAACCAATTATGAAGAACTGTCTTCGTAAAACTTAGTCGGCTGGGAAAACCCCCGACTTCTGTTTATTAATTTGCGCTTAGCGCTCGAAAATGCGGATACTTTTACTCGAATGACACCAGTACACCCTTTTCCCTTTGATAATCTCATTTTACTTCATCCGCACTTGCTACTGTGGTATGCTGCAAATGCACCCATCCAGGTAGATCAATATTACATTCACTTGACTTCACACACAATCGAGTTCTCCAGCCACTCATATTACACCTGTGTTCCATAGGTGGTCGGCTGCTCACGGGTCCGTCATGAAGCTCATTCAGGCTGTCGGCACTACATGTCGTAACGCCATGCGTAGGTATTCGCTCCGTTTGGTCGACTAGTAAAGAGGATGGAGACGTGTAGACTAGAGGTAACGAGCTTGTCTCGTACTCTTGCGGCGCGGGTTCGAATCCGCTTAGGGGTGGGCGTCCTCGCGGTATACTCAGCCCACATGCGACTGGTGGTGGTCGCACGGCAGCGAAGCGGTTGCTCGTGTCAGAAGGACTGTACAAGAATAAAGACCGGTTGTTTTATCACAATGGCTGTTGGGTTAATACCCCCGTGAGTATTACAAACAGCACCACTACTCTTCCTGCACAATACTACGACGATCGCCTCTCCCCAATCGGCTGGGGCGGACTTATCTTTTCATGTTTGTTCTAACTGGTGGGCAGTCTTGCAAAGGACCTCACCACCATCCTTAGCTACCCAGTCCGCTGGCGCAAGCAGAGGTCTGCGAGTAATACTTGTCAATGTGCGAAGCCTCAGGACAAACTTGACGAGGTTCCACTTCTCATCTCTGAACACCATCCCGATCTATTGGCGTTTACAGAGGCTTGGTTGTTCTCTGAGGTCTTGGACACAGAAATTAGCATACCGGAATATCAACTCTCATGAGCTGGTCCTAGTGATGGGAGGACCGGAGGGGGAGTGATTCTATACTCGAAAGACTGCCTCAAAGTTCACGTGCTTGAAGCGTTCACCTACAGTAGCGCTGCCTCAAAAATGTTTTGGTGCCGGATCTATGGTGGACATCAAACACTCACAATTGGAGTTGCCTACAGAACTCCCTCGGGCTCAGGCTGTCGTCTCCTGGCAGAGGCAGAAACTGTCTGCTAATGGGTGGCTTCAATGAACCCAGTATCAATTGGAACCTTTTTCATTGTGACCTTCCGCAAGATTTCTTTGTGAGGGGGTTTCTCGATGCTGTTCAGGAATGCGATCTAATACAGCACATCTACTCTGATGTGGATGCTCCCGGGCCAGACATCAAACATCCTGGATCTGGCTTTCTCTCCGATGCCCACTGACGTCTGTGACTTGGTGGCCCTCCAACCACTCGGCCGAAGCGACCACTCAGTATTCTTCTTGTGGACACGACGTCTTACCATCACTGACCGCGGAGCATATCGCCGTAACTTTCGGCCTACAGATCCATCCAGATTACACGCTGTGACAAGCTCAGAAGATTGGAGTATCCCACAGTCCCTGAGTGTCGAGGAAGCATGCAACCGACTGCTGATCAAGTTGATGTCCATCATCGAAAATGCCGTCCCGATGTACAAAGACAGATCATTCCATCAAGGACCCCCCTGGATCGACCGAAAACGGAAGTCTTTACTGAACAGATGGCGTAAACTAGAACGTATTCAAGAGAACACAACTAGCCTCCGATTATCTAAAGTACAAAGAGGTTCGAAACTTGTGCACCCTGAAAAAGCGAAAGAAGCGACCTCAATACGAACAATACCTGACTGTTCAGTCCCAAACGTGCCGGAAGATGCTTTTTTCTTACATAAGGCGAAACGCCAAAGCGGGCGCTGGTATCCCTTCTCTATCTGCTCCTGCTGAAAGCGCTGTACTACATCACGATGATGAGAAAGCCAATCTACTAGCCTCGCAATACTCAGCTGTCTACGCGGTAGAACTACCGTTGCCCAAGAACGATGTGCCCACGTGCTCCCCAACCCTAGAGCAAGTTTCAGTTTACGTCGAGATCGTCATGCAACTAATCCGTGTGTTGAACCCTAACACCGCGCCAGGCCCTGACGGACTACACCCACTGTTCCTTAAGATGTTGACCAGCTACATCGCCGACCCAGTGTCCCAAGTATTCCGGCTCTCACTTGCAGTGGGCCGCTTACCTAGCGCTTGTAAAATAGGAATAGCAGTGCCTAAAGACAAAGGTGACCGGCAGGACCTTGCGAACTACCGGCCGATATGTTTACCGTTTGTTGTCTGCAAAATCATGAAAAGAATAATCAAGCGCGCTCTCAACGCTCACTGGGAAAGCTTATGCGCATCTCCCACTCACAGCACGGATTCCGCAGGGAACGATCCTGCATCACTAACCTGCTTGCTGCCAGAGAAGCATGGGTTAAAGCAACGGACGAGAGGAAACACCTTGATGCCTTCTTCATAGACTTCAGCAAAGCATTTGAAAAAGTGCCACATAAACGGCTTCTGCTCAAACTCCAGGGAGTTGGTGTCACCAGCAACCTCTTGTCCTGTATTTAAGACTTCCTGGAAGCACGAACCATTCAAGTGAAGGTGAATCAAACACTGTCCCAGTGGGGTTCCTCAGCGCTCCGTGCTTGGACCAGAGCTCTTTAAATTGAACATCAACGATCTTCCAGCGGCACTACAAACCGACTGTCTAATCTACGCTGATGGCATCAAGCTGTGGTCTGATATCTCTTGCCCCGAGGATGCCGACAGACTCCAAGCTTCGCTTGACCAGGTGCATAACTGGTCCGTTGAGTGGCAACTCCCGATAAACCTTGATAAATGTGTCGTTCTTCCGATTGGTGGCCCGGATCCTTTTGGTATGTATCATATCGGAGGATATATTCTCAAGTCTGTCACACATAAGTAGGACCTGGGAGTCCTCGTCTCCCACGATCTCAAGACATCACTTGCCGCAGAAGAACGTCGCAGCAGCCAACCGAATGCTCTGGGCTTTGCGAAGATCGTTCTGTAAAATTACGTCGGAGATCTTTAGAACGCTGTTCGCTTCGCTTGTCCGTCCGATCCTGGAATATGGTCTCCAGTTCGCTTACCCCCTAACGAAACATGAACATGATCTGGTAGAGAAAGGTGCAGAGGCGCAATTCAAAATCTAAATCGGACCTTCAGGATCTTCCATACACTCCTCGACTTAAGACTTTGAACCTGTTCTCCATGGAATATCGCCGCCGTCGCGGAGATCTCTACACCAGCCGCATTTTAAGGGGAGAGCTTGAAAATGAGCTGCAGCAGGTCTTCCATCTAAATGTGGGCAGGTCGACACACGGCCACAAATGGAAATTGTTTCAGCAAAGGACAGTCGGCCGGTGCCCGAGTTGTCTGTGCACCTGGTTTGAAACCATAGGATCCCCGGTTCGAATCCGCGTAGTGGTGGGCATCCTCGCGTTATACTTAGCCCGCGCGCGACCGTTGGTGGTCGTGCGGCAATGAAGCGCCGTTACGGCGTACAGCTGCCACCTTAAGTCAAGGACACTTCGCGTCCGTCTTCCAGAGTGGTAAATGATTGGAACATTGCCAAAACACATCATTGACTCGCAGACAGAGGAAGTTTCAAACTATTGCTAGACACCCATCTAACGCACATGGCGGGGTCCTGCTGTTCTTTCTTCAAAGGTGATGATCTCCGAAGCAGTAACGTTTCCCGACTCGGAACCGATGGAGCTCATAAGGGATCTTCCTCCTGCTCTCAATATTCCAATGTATTCCGGTGCAAAATCTCCGGGTACTACACCTTGGCGAAGAAACGCGCCGTGTCACATGCCAAACCGGTCGAAACTGCGGCCGAGTCGAAGACTCGTTAGTGAATACGCCTCATCAAGATGTTTCTTTGACCGATAACAGCGTTATCTTCTGTAACGTTGCTGAATCCGCGACAGCTCTTCTTAAGGAACGCATGCTGGATGACCTTCAGTAGTTCAAGCTCTGTGTCAAGAAGATGCTTCGACCTCGTTTCTCCGGGGAACGTCCCTGTTGATACGCCAAATCCGCGACCCCGACTACGTGTCGTCCTCACAACCGCGGAGGATAGCAAAACGTTAATGCGCTTTGCATTCAAACTCAAGGGTAGCAATGTCAGCGTTCAGCCGGACCTCCCACTGTCAGATCGATTATAGGTAAAGGAAGCCATCAGCCTCAAGAGCAGACGAGCGGCTGGTGAACAAAGCTCTCTTGTGAGTTTTCAGGTGGTCAACCGGAAGTAAAATTCTGCCTTACCAGAACCCCTCCTCATAGCGTATGACCCAGGGCTGGGCATGTTGAGTTCCTTCGGGTAGTACTTAGCAATGCGCATACATGAGGTGGGTCTAATTGAAGACAAATCTCGTTCCGACATACTTTCACTGAAACGTGGTTGTCCCCGGATATCACAGACGGTGATTCTGAAGTGCCCAATTTTTCGGATGGCTGCGCACTATTTCAGGTTGGACTATGGCCGTCATTGGAATTAACCTGTCTTGGATGACCATATCAGCACATCCCTTGTCGCAAGATCTAAACACAGCACTCCACCACCGGCTTTCTACTCATTCGAAGCCTTTAATCGAGGATAGTCAGGTCCAGGATTTAAACTTGGGGCGTAGATACTGCCTGCAAATGTCTTCACCACCACACCGACTAGCCTTGGGCATTGCCTGTTGCAGTGATGCGAACTTGGCTTATACTTAACTGTCGATTGCTTGCTGCACAATCGATTAGTCTTTATTTTCTGGCGTTGAGCAGCTTCCTTATCTTTGTGCTTTATCTGTTCACAATTGACCGCTATTTCATGCTCGATCTGCGGTTTTGTCCATAAGCTCGTTTAGAATTGTCATCCACGATACCGAAGCCTCCTTTTAGTCATGTCGATTGTCACTTCCATTGTATAATGTACCTTTTTTATTCTAGGTACCTTACCTATTCATTGATCACTGGGAACGAGATGGGAAAAACAAAGCCCAAGAAGACGGACACTAAGTTGGCTTTGAAAGCTGGTGGGATCAAATTCTTGAAGGACAAGGGCCAACATGTTTTAAAAAACCCTCTGATCATTCGCACAATGATTGAAAAGGCGGGTGTGAAAAACACCGACGTCGTTTTGGAAATTGGCGCAGGCACTGGTAATCTTACATCAAGGCTTATCGAAAGGGCACAAAAGGTGTATGCTTTCGAAATTGACCCGCGAATGATAGCCGAATTGCACAAGCGCATACGCAGCTCGTACGTTATACACGGTAAATTTGTGTTACCCTCTCCTGAGCATTTTTATGGCTGTGCATGCTACTAACAACCGCAATCCTCCGTTCGTGACAGTTCGTCTTGGGTACCGCACAACGTTTTTATTTACTATGTATTTGTTTAGTGTTTTGGTTTAGTATGAGTACATTAGGGCCCTTGTGCCACAGTGCTACTTGAGGATAAAGTAATTTAAGATCAGGGACTTCAAGTGTGCATTCTTGACACTAAAACACTGTCGACCGGCAGTGTTGTTCTACTAGACCAGGACTCACTAAACTACGGCCTGCGGGCGGAATCCAGTCCGCGACGTCAGTTCATTCGGCCCGCTGACTTTACTCAAATTTGCTTGATAAATCTTAGGGAACATGAGGAGCTGTGACACTACTTGTCACATTGTCATCAACCTTACATTGTTTAACGCTAGCTTGAGGCATCTCAGGGTAGTGACACCTTACTCTTAGTGGTCCGATATCGTTAGAACATTGGTGTGAGTGATCACGCACGAAGCCCCTTCATTCGTGCCCCTACCGTGTTTCTGTTTACCTCACACCTTTGTGCCTCAATATTGGGATTCGAAAATACGAGGCCATAGGTGAACAATTGTTTTCCATGATTCATATTCAGAACATTACCATCATATTTAAGGGTAAAAGAAGGAACTAAAATCGACCCATTGGCTCTAATTACACAGTTCATTAGCGGTTCAATGAAGGAGGTTAAAAGTTGTCCTTTGATCTGACGGGTCGATTGCATGGAACTGAAATTGATCTGTGGCAGTCCACCTCAGAATCGTTCGTTCTAGCTGGCCAGGGAAGCTGTAGGGCATGGATCAACTTCTTTTTCGAGCATAAAGAAGGTTGAAACAACCGGATGCAAATCGATTCAGCTGTCGCGAGCACACGGAGGCGCAGACCTTCGGATTGATTCTAAGGGACCCTGCAAATTATCCTGAAAACACACTTTATATCAACTTGGTGCCCAGAGTCGACAATATGGGCCAAAACGGCGCCGCTAATGGCTCCAGTTCCCCTTGGCACAACCAACGTAGGCAGTGCTCCTTCACGCGTTTGGACAAGTGCCTTCCCCTTCAACCGATATAGGTAGCGCAACAGGCGCACGTGAATTGATAAATAACCATAGACGGCTTCAGCAATGCCAGCATATTGCGTTAACAAAGAAGTGGTTCAGTAGAAAAATGTGCACTTTAGCCTGGCTGCTGGGAATATCTACTTGACTGGCATTGAAAGACTTTTGCTTAAGCGCTCGGTAATGGCGTCCCCTTTGAAAGGTAATCTTATAAATAACTCTCATCGCTGCGGTTAAAACTGGTACCAACTTAGGTTTTTCTTTAACATCCTTTGTAATAAATCCATCGGAGCAACCATTCTCCCGCAGCATATTCTGCATAAGAGTTAGCTCCTCATCCAGGGTGTCTTGTGGATAAATTCTACGCGCTCTTGTGGCAAGGCAGTTGATCAAGTTTCGTTTATATTTCAAGGGAACGAAACTGTGAAAATTCGTATACTGACCAATCCACGTATCCTTTCTCTGTACTTGCTGCTGAATAGAGCCGTCTGGCCTCCTGGTTAACAAGATATCTAGCTACGGAAACTGATTGCATGTTTCTGCCTCATAGGTAAATTGCAGTGCTGCGTGTGCTCGATTAAACCGATCGAGGACTTCATCCAGACGGATGGATTTATCCGCCACTACAAATATATCATCCATATAGCAGTAGTGGCAGTCAAAAGTGTTTATCTCCACTTGTTATTTGGTTCGCTTCAGTTCGGCCATGAACAACGGACCGAGGAGAGATGCCATGTCTACGGTGTCCTTTTGTCGGCAAAATATACCGTTAAATAGGAATTGCATCCGGTTGTGAAACTTCTTTATACTCGCAAAAGAAGTTGATCCTTACCCTTTAGCTTCCCTGGCCAACGAGAACAGACAATGTTGAGGCCGACTGCCACTGATAAAGCTCGGTACTTTGCAATGGACCCATTAGGTAGTTACCGTCATGGCAAAGATAAGCATCTGTGCCCGTGGAGAACGGAATGAGAGGAGAAGAAATGGGCGCACAATGAGTTGGGGACTCACAAACCCCTGTACGAATTGGGATAATCTTGATCTTAGGAGAAGCGGTCGAGCCATTTGTAAATGAGTTGGGTAGAGATGCCCATTGGTTTGCGTCTTTCGGAAGGTTGTTGAAGACTATTTTCTTTGATAACACTATGGCCATTTTATGCATGAATCCCTTGAGATTTTAGTCCTGATCCAACAACCTTTGCCGCGGCCTTGGACATGTAGGGCTTACTGCATGGTTGGCCTTTAGTTTTACTACCTATCTGGGAAGCAAGCGGCGTGTTGCATTGTGGCGCTCGTGGTCTATTTTGCACTAATTTGTGCCCGACAGTGATTTAAGCGTTTATAGGTATGGTCTCTACAGACTCATTGTTTTTATACTGTCCACCCAGCGGCTGGGCAAACTTCGTGGAGCCTGAACTGCCACCGTTAGTGGGGACAGATTTAAAATGATCCTGAGGACTATTAGGAGAAATGTCACTCAAAGGCTGAACTGGGTCAGGGTCAAACATACTACTTATTCCTGGGGAAGCTGTTTTGGACGGACTAGATGGTGCCGATTTTACAGGTGCAACACCCACGTTGGGTGGTACATTGTAGTGGCTATTGTCAAGATCCACTACGGCATCTACGCTTACGTGACGGTGCATATTTACAGGTGTATGTTCCTTTATGCCTACAGGAGATCGTCTACTTCGAATCACTTCCATCTGGAGTGATCTCATCGTGTTTAAGAATTGGCCTTTCGAAGTCGGATCTTGCGGCTATAAGACTAAGAGCGAATGATCTTTTCGGCATTTGCTTCGTCAGAGAGCTTGAACACGACCGGGCAGCAATGCTTCGTCGAGTTCTTCTTTAATCGTATGGATACACAACGTTGCTGATTTCAAGCACGACCTTTGCTACGGTTTTGATTTTGATCTTGCACATTTTGATCATGCAGATTGAACACGACTACATTTTCCTGACGGCGTGTACGTTCACAAGCTTCTGATGCAACTACAGAGATGAAGTATGAAGTCTTGTGCAAGTATTCTACGTTGGGTTTATCAGGCATACTACAGGAGTAGGAGAATGGACGCTACCGGTTGCAGAAGTCATCTGTTGCCGAGAGCTTTTCATTGTTGGATTTGACGTCCTTTTTAATCTGAACGTATCGGTCGTATACTTTTGTAGGACTGTTGGTAGTGGAAGCTAAATGATCTTTGTGAATTTTAGGAGTTTCCTTAGGTTTACATACTTTTACACCTTTTTTAGGAACCTTCGTTATTTGTTAGCATCGCATTCGTGGCCGAGTTGTTTATCCTGGAGCTTGGCGATACCAGAGAAGAGGAAGCAAGTTGATCTACCTCCATAACTTTACTCGAGCCCCTAAAAGTTCGCCGGTTTGGTAACACTGAGTTGGTGGCTAATGTTTTAGAAGTCATCGATAGAGTGGGAGATAAATGTAGTCGATATGCAAGTGGAGTCGATATAGCTACCGTAAGCAAGAGGAGAATGGGTAAGGCCTTAGTGAATTGGGCAGCTGGGAAGGAATAAGTAAGAAAGGGAAAGTGGAGTACCAGGGTTGGAGTACAGTATGAATACACTAAGCCTATGTCTATGGACTTGTAAAATTGTTCAAAAAGCAGTTAAACGATAGAAACCAACCGTTGGACCTGGACGGCTACGGTGATTAGTTACTTAGTTCTAATGTGACTGGAGTCAGTCTCCGCTACTATGCACTTTTCCAGCATACAAGCTACTCGGCTGGGTACAACAGATACTATTCCTCTTGGTGAGCCGCCAATCATCCGTTCACATCATGAACTATATTGTACAATTGCAGATTTTTAAGGAACGATGCAAGGGTTCATTTCATATTCACAATAAATCCATGACAGTAGATATAAAGATGTCGCACTGCCATGCTTACTTCTTCACCGTGACTACTTCTATTTCCTGTGGTTCAACCAGGAGGGTCGTGTGTTCGAGTTCCTCGACTGGCAGTTTGAGTCATGATATGCTCCGGAAGGATGAGGCGACCGTCTATTGTTCCTATGGATGTGCGGCTCTGATGTATCTCTTTCTGCTTTTATCCAAATCTCATTCGCACTGTTTTCTATTTTGTACTAATTAGATATCTGACCATTTCTCGGCCTGTGTTCAAGTGGTTCTGGCATCTGATTTGTAACCCACAGTTCCCCGGTTTGAGCGTGCTAAGTGCGGGGATCTCACAGTATTCTTAGCCCATACGCAACTGGTGGTGGTTTGTGACAGCAGAGCGTCTTTGTGACGCTCCGGCCTATTGTTAATCCTTGCCTTTTTTCTGTCTAATGTTTTCATGGAATCCATCTGCGACACAGGAGTCATGAAACAATGACCACTCAGTTGAGCTACGTACTTCATTTTTCAGGGCGGATCGTGGAAAATTGGAAATTCTGGTTGGGGATGCCGTGAAAGCTCAGATTTGGCCTAAGTTCGACGTCTGTGTTTCGAATCTGCCGTATCAGATATCTTCACCGTTTATTAAACGACTCATTCAAGCCAGTCGCGGTTATCGATGCGCCGTTGTTATGCTCCAGAAGGAATTTGCTGATCGGTTGGTCGCCCGGCCTGGGGACAAATTATACTGCCGGCTTTCAGCCGCAGTTCAGTTTCAATGCAAAGTTGCTTTGCTTATGCGAGTAAGTGTCTCATTTTCACTTGGTTTGTTACATGTATGGCTAGTCACTGCGTGCTTGCCTTTTACTGAACCATGATTCACATTGTCGATCTTAACCGGTTGCATGGAGAGTCAAGTAATCTCAAGAGAGGTTCGTCATACAAACACTGAGTCGAACAGCCACCACGTTTACGGCAGTGTAGTTATCTGTCAGTGCTTCAAATCGAAAACTTTTACAATGAGGATTGTCTCCCACGCGTTTCTTAAGTCCTAAGATTGCTTGATTTGGCCATGCACCGCGATGGTAGTACAGAACCTAACAGCTGGCGGAAGGATGGAGTCGTCCTTGTACGCACCGACAATTTACGGTATATCAGTGGGGATCCAGTGTAACCTCGCGCAATAGAGCAGTTTTGCTTTCCTTTTATTATCCCTTTCGCTTCCAGATTCTGGTATTCTTAATTTTTCTTTTTCATCCCTCTCCGTTTCCCTCACTGTAAATGCATAGAAATGAGATCCGGCGGCATACGAGCGGTAACCACGATGGTTTCGAATTCGGCTGTCGCTCCATTAACGTGTGTAGCACTCGTGAGTCAATGTCATTGTACCCAGCTGTCACGACAGCATCCTGACACTAGAAGCAGCGCATTTTCTGAGCACTGACAATGTGACATTGGCATTTACTTGCCTGGAATATACGTGTTAGACGTACGCAATAGGTGCACTGAACCTGCCTATTTCTATGGTGCGAATGTCATGGACCCAGCGTCGATGGCTAATCCCGAAGTCCCATTAATCGAAGTGTCTTTCGTGGATGGGTTTTTTGGGGTAAATCTAATGTGAGTTGAACACAGAATCCGCTACGTATGCTTCAATTACAACCGTCTTGATGTAACAAGGCACATTTTGCCTCAATAGCCCCTATTTGTCTTGCGCTTTGTATTCATGTTCCTTCTCCTCGTCAGCTATCTTCACTCTACTGTCTGACAATTTATATCCTTCTACAGCACTTTCCTCTTCCGTATCGTAATGTCGTCCAGCTACTTGAGTGCCCTCGCTTCCATATCGGTGGGCCATACGTTTCCGAGTTTTCTGTGCATTGGTGTGTTGCTGTTCGAATCGATCTTGTCTGTTGAAAGTATTTGTTGATTCTTTCCCACAGATCAGCAAAAACAGCTTCCGACCTCCTCCGAGGGTTGATTCCGCTGTGGTTCGCATCGAACCTCGACACCCAACACCCCCCATCTCCTACTCCGAGTGGGATGGTCTGCTTCGTCTGGTGTTTGCCCGAAAAAACAAAACAGTGTCGGCTAATTTTTCTTACAAAGCCGTCGCTGAATTGCTACGCAAACACTATTTGGAGTCTTGTCGAATGGACAATCGCAGTCCGGATCCAATTTCCATCTCTTCCGACACCGATGGAGTAGCTGCTATGGGGCAGAAAATACACGGAATATTGCAAGCATCTGGATTTGGTTCGCAGAGAGCTCGTGTAATGGATGAAGACGACTTGCTTCGTTTGTTGCTAGCCTTTAAGCGGGAGGGAATTCGCTTTGGCTGACTTTGTGTAGAAATTACTTCCACTGTATATATCGGTATTGTGAGCAATTGTATTGTTCTACTTAAATTAATAAGTGAATGATATACTTCTGAGCTGTGCGAGATACAGTCCAACTAGGTGGTTTCATCACTTTGTGCAGCAGTAACGCATGAGACAGATACTTGTTCGAGTTGTTCAAAGCGGTCATCAAGTGAGTTTTCAGAGTGGCCGATTAGTTAAATGTATGAGGACGACACAGAAGATGATAGTAAGAATAAATAGTTGTAGCCTGATTGAAGTAATACGTTGATCCTTAACATCGTCTCCTAGGGACCTACTCCATGCAGCATAGTCCATCGAAAGGTTTAACGTGCACTTCTATGCCCGCCCCACCTGACCGTATGCCTATGTGGCTTAAAGCCAAGTTAGCCATCACCGCTTCAACTCATCTTTTGATCTGTTATTATTATTATACTCATACAGTACGGGCAATCCAAACATTCATCTCGCTCCACCATCTAGCTCTTTCGTGTCCGCCGACACTCCAGTGAGTCTATGCCGGTTTGCCTTGTGTGGGTATACTGATTGACTTGGAAGCTTCAGTCTATCACCTCAGACTATCGGTTCAGTTTTCGCCAACAATAAAGACAAGATAAATATAAAAAATGGAACGAAAATTTGATGTAGCATTGACACTAAATAAGTGGAATATTCCTCCGTAGTATGAGACTGAGTCTGACGGTTTGTGTGGTTCAGTTACTATTGGACTCTTTGGGTAAATTTAACAATCCAATCCGTACAAAAGGCTGAGTAGATAGTTCCATCGAATTGCAGATCCTTGAGTCTGCGTTCCCAGGTGATTCTTTCATCTGCAGAAGTTCTCCTGGAACCTTTTGAGCCATTAGAAGCATAGTTTTGACTAATACTTTGCCAGCTCTTGGCATGGTTACTCGAGAAATGGTCCTGATTGTATGCACTGTTTCTGGTTGTAGCGACACCGGAACATTGCTGCGTTTCATTTTAGGATATTTTCTCTTCCCTCGAAGTCAATTCGAAATACTGCAGAAGTCGACTCCCTTGCTGCGTCGCGAAACCTGTTTCTTTGGAAGTTGAAACTTGCGTGTAATTTTGGAGTATGATTGCATATGAATTTGTGCGCGTTTTGACAAGGAGGAATTTTGTGAGCGGAATTTCTCGTAGAATGGCTCCACCTTCGTTCCAAGACGTAGTCGGGTGTTTCTGCTCCGGCACATATGAATTCATATTTTGGCCATTAATAGCTGCGTGACAGAACTGAGTTCCACTTCTGGGGTCTGAAAATTCAACAATTTTTGGGTCACTGTTCAAACTAAGCAACCTGTGACATTCAACTGCAATTTCCTGTGAGGTCTGCCTCGGTTCCGGCCGCCATTCCACTTGAATGTTGAGTGTTTGTGACAGCACTTCATATAACTGATGCTGTGGCTTCAAACTGAAACTGCTGCTGCTGAAGGAGGGCTGCAACTGCTCGAACGAAATGGGCATGATTGTTCAACACCTCCCGTCGTCAGAGAATCTGTTGTGTCCGAGCCCCAGGACTGCTTCCACCCACTAACGGTAATGAGAACACCAACGACCGAGCAATAAACAATGTTCACGCAGCGAGCCAAACTGGTCACCAAACGTCTGTCTGTGCAACTCAATCACAATATTCAAATTAGGGCATATCACAGGCTATGCGGAAAAGGTGGCATTCGATCAGTCAATGCTGGTCAGTTCAAAAAGCGGTGGATCGATAATTTGCCTCACGAACAGTGTCACGTAGGCGAATGACTTCGATCCGTTTACTTCAGCCGTGCGCGGATTGGTTACCACTCACACCAACTAGCCAATCATCTGACACACACACCGGTCTCGCTGCGCCGGTTTCCGTGAATCGTGTACCTTCTCAATTGATTGACAAACCTCCTGCTGTTTAGACATCTTCTGCTTGCTGGGATTACGTGTCTCGGAAACGTGAGTTACATGCTTAGTGGCACTACGTATTAATGGCGACGAAAATGATGAACCCAATGTTGAATACACCTCCTATCTTTTGGTCATCTGCTGAGGAAAAACCGACCTTATCGAACTGGGTAAGATGGAGGAAATCATTTACTAACTACATGGAATTACTTCCTGTACTGAATCCGGCCATTAGTCTTTCTGAGGCTCACAAAATCACACTATTCAGGCAAGTGCTTGGCGATGAAGGTCAACGGCGCTACGATGCCCTACAACTGGAAACCTATGCCACCCTCAGTTCTGCTTTGGATACTTATACCATGTTATGGGGCTGAAACAAAATGTTTACACTGCTAGATACTGCTTTTCAAAACTTGTCCAAAAGCCGAACGAGAGCGTCAATGATTTTATTGCACATATTCACCAATCTATTCCTGATTGTAAGTATAATGATATTCCACCTGGAAAAATTGAAGAGCAAACGAAAGTTCAGTGTTTGATTGCGGGAATATCGGACGAAAGTGCTAGAGAGAAATTGTTATTCTTGGATGAGTCGGCCACTACGTGGGAAAACGTTTGTCTTATCGTTCGTCAGCGAGAGAACATTACACACCAATTACGCGAGTTCACTGGTCAGCTGGTAGTTGATGATGTGCACGCGGTCCGCAAATCAGACACCAGTGAACATCGAAACAATTTGTGTGTTATCGTTGCGGTTTGCAGCATTCTCACGCTTCCGATTGCCGGCACAAAGAAAGTATCTGTCGGAAATGCGGCAAGATAAGTCATGTAGCACGCGTCTGTAGATCGGAAAGTTCCCGCCCCACGAACATCGCCTCCTCAAATCGTCAAAGCAAGGTAGCGCTACGGGAAGATAAGATCCTAGGAAATTTGAACAGTGAGCTTAACTCCGTGTATTTGAACAGTGTGACACTCACAAACTGTCCTCCTTACACAATACGTTTGATGATAGAAGATGAACCTATAGACATGGGGCTAGATGCTGGGGCGGCGGTCACCATTGTAAACCGCGGTTTAATGAAAAAGCTACCACCTTTGCTACCGTGCAACTCGAGATTACAGACGTACACAGGTGATCCAATACAGGTGTTGGGGAGATGTTTCGTTAAAAGCAGGCACGAGGAGCGAGAATTCACTCTACCCTTAATCGTTGTACCTGGGAACAAACCGAATCTAATGGGTCGAGACTGGATACAGTTCTTTCCCCAGACCATGCAACTCACTGTTGAAGACGGCAGTTTGAATGGATTATTGACCGAGTTGTTATCGTTGTTTGCAAACAAACTGGGGTATAATGCGTCATTTCAAGCCTTCTATCAAACTCCGAGAGGGTGCCGAACCAAAATTTTACAAAACTGGATCATTATCCTATGCATTGCGTCCTAAAGTTGAGGCAGATACAATGTCTGGAATCAGAAAATGTCATAGTCCCGGTGCAACATTCGGATTGGGGCACCGCGATTGTACCTGTACTAAAACTTGACGGCTTCATCAGTATTTGCAGAGACTACGAATTGACAGCCAATCAAGCGTCACAAGTGGAAAAATATCGCCTACCACGTATTGAAGGCTTGAAGACTTTAGCCGGCGGCCAATAGTTTTCCAAGCTGGATCTCAGTCACGCATACTCTCGAACTTGATGATGAGTCACAAGAACTGACCACAATAACTGCCCACCTGGGACTATTCCAGTACGCGCGCCTCCCGTTCGGAATAAATTCAGCACCCAGCATTTTCCAACTTATTGTGGATACTATAGTTAAAGATATACCGTTCACTTGTGCATACTTGGACGATATCCTTGTTACTGGTCGCAGTGACGCTGATCACCTGAACACATTGCGAACTGTTCTTCTGCGTCTGGTAGAGGGTGGGTTTGAATGTAAACAAGCCAAAATGTGAGTTCTTATCCGCTTCTGTTTGTTACGTTGGTTCCAAACTGGACAGAACCGGTTCGCATGTCCAGCAAGATAAAATAGCGCTTATTGTGCAGGCACTTCAGCCCAAGAATATTGATGAACTACTATCATTCCTAGGAATGTTGTTTCACTATCGTCGTTTCCTACCTGTTGCATCGACCATTCTTGCTCCATTAAACGTACTGTTACACAAAGCGTCTCGTGGATGTGGAAAAGTGGCACCAATCTGCTTATACTTGTGCAAAGCAGTGTCTTGCTTCCACACCCGTTTTCGTCCATTACGATAGTGAAAAACCGTTAATCTTACAGTGTGACGCCTCTCCATACGGAGTCGGAGCAGTTTTGTGCCACAAACTGTCCAATGTTGTCATTCACGCGATTGCATTTGCTTCACGAACTTTACAACCCGCCGAAAAGAATTTCTCCCAGCTGGATAAAGAAGCCCTGTCAGTTATATTTGGCGTCAAGAGGTTTCATCGGTACATCTGGGGCAACTATTTCGAACTAAAAACCGACCACAAACCACTGATGTCCTTGCCGAGCGAGTCAAAGGGAATCGAGCAGATGTTTTCACTGAGAATGCAACGCTGGCCGTGTTCCTCTGCAACGAGGCTGCTCCATGTGGGGGAACTAGGAGACAGTGACGATTGATGTGTGCTGCCTAGGTCCAGTTAATTTGATTGCTTTGTTTCGGCTGCTGACACTGCAGAACAACCCGCTTCACACAGCTAGTTTGTCAGAAATGGCAATCTGCGCGTAATTCTCTGTGACTTTAATTGCAGAATACCGGCGAAGTTGTTTGTCACCAACGTACTATCAAGTCCGCCGTCATTTGCAAACTCAGTAGTGGTACATATCGTCGGATAGATGAGTAATGATAATTCAATAATCGCACAGATTGTGAGTCAACAGTTTCGAAACTGACCTGCAAATCATCGGAATCCACAACCTTTAAAAAATCATACACACATTTCTATTGTCGTAATCATGACGCACCAGATGACAAAATATCAGATATAGTGTCCTGTTTAAAATGTTTTGGAAAACTGGTAGCTCGGGTGGATAATTTAGTTGCTCATTTGTTCGCCGAGCTGCGAAATCGGTTTGCAAACGTTTCACCGCCATGCGATATGGCAGCATCAGTGCGTCGACATGTGGGGTGTAATCTCGCACTGATACTGACACTGATACCATCTATATGTGAATGCCTTTGACTTTGCTGAAATGGAACTAGCCATTTTGTCCTTCTTAAGAATGCTCAAAAAGAACTATAAAAACGAACATGAATATTCAGTAAGCACGTACGTCAGCAGTACCCGCTCAGTTCTGACAATAAAATGGTTACACAGTAAACAAATACACACAGAAAATGATAGTCACAGTACTTGCGACTGTATAACGGTAACACAAATCGCAGTGCGCGAGGGGAGTACCACTGCTCTTTTATTTTGCAACATGGCTCTATCAGATTTGCTCATTGCACAGCCCATAGCAGTACACATGCATTAGTTACATTGGGTGAAAACCCCCGGGGGGAGTGATGCGTCACTCCACAATTCCGGTGTGGCTTTTTCATGTTGTAGATTGTCCACCGCCTGTCCAGCAACCTCGAAGAACGCGCGACACAAGACGATGACCGGGCATACGCAGTACATGTCCAAGATACCGCAGCGGACGCAGTGGGACGAGCTCCTCCAGCGAATGACTGCTTCCACCCAAGCCACGCTGTCTAACTTACACATTGGTTACCTGGTGCAGCGGTCACCCACGGGCAGTCGACCGCAAGCAACGGTACTCAAACACAGAGAGACGGCGCAGCTCGGCGGTACGAACAGTCCAAGTCTCGCAACCGTACAACAGTACAGCGCGGACAGTCGCACAATAAACCCGTCTCGATGTCATGGCGGCGCCACAAGTGCCTCAGCTTAGAGAAAGCGAGGCGAGCTCTTGAGATGCGCAACGAACTCTGGTCTCCAATAGCTCCATTGGCTGTGATGCAACTACCCAGATAGACTGAACTCTCCATAACCTTCAGTCTCTCACTATCAAGATTAAGTGTAGGTACAGGCATTTGAGAGCCTTGGAGAAGAGCTTTGCACTTGCATGGAAAAGTCATCCCATATTTTGACTCTTCAATCGCAAGTTGGACGGCCTGTGGACCGTCACCCAGCAAGACGATATCATCAGCGTAGTCCAAGTCAACAGATCGGCTACCTGGGACGAGCTCAACGCAAGCGCGTTTAACGTATTATGCAGAGCATTCTTTAGGACTTTCTCAATGGCAAGATTATTAAGATAATTGCACCTGCATTGTCCCGGAATATCCCGGATGAAAGCTTCAACCAGAAGTTACGTATATTGACCTTTTGTTGACAACGCTATCCATGATTGTGTCCCCACATGCAGCATATGTGCATCAGCAAATTCATCCAACCCTGGATGCCAGCCTCTAAGCCACGGGAGAGAATTCACCTTGATTTCCCTGGTCCCACTCAAGGCCATTTTTTTGATTTGTGATTGATGAGTATACCAACTGACCTGATGAACACAACTACGACAGCCGCCATGGTACGAAAATTACAACGGTTATTTGCACAGTTCGGTTCACCAAACACCTCGGTTTCCGATCACGGTTCGCAATTTATCTCCGACGATGTTGGTGCTTTTTGCCAGTGTACTTGTATCAAGCACTTTTGGTCGCCTCCAGAAGATCCCCAGTTCAAAGGGTAAGCAGAATTAATCGTGGATACCATCACATCTTTACTTCTAAAGCTGCGGGGGGAAGGACCCACAGTGGATATCATACACCTGTTCCTGTTAAGTAATATGGGCTACGCAAAACCCCGATCTACCAGGCGGCAGATACCCAGCGGAAGCCATGTTCGGGCGTGAGACACGTCCTCCAATTGATGCAGTACTCTCTAAGGTTACGCAACGGCTACTGGCGTCAGGAGTGAACAGATGTTTCCTACTAGGCGAGCCGGTGTACACGTCGGATGCATGACCAAACCTGACAACCTGCAGTGGCACGATAAAGAAAATGCTCTGTGCTGTACGTGGTGTCTGTCGGAACGTTGTCTGTCATACGGCACGTTTATCAGTGACGCAAACGACAGATCGAACCGACAATCACTTCTACTTTCGAGTTGCCGTTTGATATATTGCCGGACACTTTGGAACTACCAAAAATAGTGGGGCGTATTGAACCGACAGAGACGTGCGCAGAGCCACGCGACGTAGTCACTGGGAGAAGTACGCGGTCTACTAAGCCTATGCAACTTTGCAGGTGAACCCAGCGCTTCATTCGTATGAGTCTGGAGAACGTGTATTCAAAGAGTGAGATGTTACAATAGACAATTTGGTGCCTTAAAAGTGCAATGTCGTCCCCCACATCGGACCGTGAACTTCACTCTCACCCAATGGTCCACTGTGGTTCATATCCATCAGGCCGCCTCGAGTCGGAAACACTCATACCATAACCTTTGTAGTCGGCTGTCCTGTCTGTTCCATGTGCCTTGAGCTCTGGTCCATACACTGTCCGGTGCGGTGAGTCTTTGTTCTGACGGCCCTAAGCCCCATTAACCGCAATTATAACACTTAGGTGAGCGACTATGCAGGATCGAGTTTGTGTGCCGTTCTTGGCCGTATGTCCGGTTTAATGGCGGTGCATTAGGAATTCGTAGACTATGGGAAGATTGCGTCGCTCCGAAACAATGCATTTGCACCTGATGGACTGATGGCATTCAACAGTAATGGACAAGTATACTCCTTAGACGTCCTGTGAAGTCCTCCCAAAGTTCCGTTAACCTGTGTTATTGTTCAAGCCTTTGGTAGGTGCCCTACACAGGAGTTAAGGTGTATCTATCTTGGAGCTTACCGACAGTCGGCTTGTTGCGTGCTGGTTAGCTGCAGTTACACCTTCCGTGGTTATTCGAATGGGTTACTCGCATGCTATGATGTCCTTTTATCCGTATGCGATTGCTGCGTACCGATTCCCGTGTGGATCGCATTTGACAACGGCGGAGTCTGTCTGCGCTTTGAAAGCAGCTGGTGAAGCTCCCTGCAATTGCGTTAGGACCATTGAATGCGAATTTTCACTAGTCCCTCAACCATTTCTTACTTCGTGTCTAGCCCCCCCCCCACAGGTATACCTGCGGACATCTATCAGCTCTGGGAATACCCTCTGGGTGTAACGTCCCAGCGGTGTAATCACAATCACAGCGGTGACCATAAGTGCTGTCGGTATACTACTTTGGCTCCTTCTACTCTCTCACAGCTTGCCCGTTATGAGTGGTTGTACCGATACTTCTGCGTCACTTGTTTGAGTGGGCACATAAATCACGTGTCACCCTAATGTACCATGCCATAAAGGTGACCGGATGACAGCATATGGGCTGTGCGGACATAAGTGCAACCCGAATGTAGGAGATCATATTTACGAGCCCGACAACGCTAAGGTATGACAGGTAACGCTCAGGCTGATGTCCACACATCTTAACTAGAGAATGAACGGTTGGATTCCAGTTGCGCTATTCGCGGTCATTTGTCGTCGGTCTATCTATATAGCCACCGCACTGACTTTCTACACAACCTAAATATGTGACCTCAACTGCTGATTCCACTGGATCACAACCTGTTACTAACGCAGCAGGAAACAACTGCCATGGTAAATTACTCGAAGTACTTCCATGTCCGAGGGAACCACGTAGGACTGGAAGCAATAGCAACTGAGTGCCACTGTGCACCCTCACTTAGATTGGGCCAACAAATATTTGAAAAATAAAACCAACAGTGCCAGTTACAGTACAATTTATCAGTGATGTTGAAGTATTTACAGATCAAGTAGGTGTACAACAGCAGTATACTTTTGCCTTGCATGATGCACGATTTGTTGACAGTGGCTAAGTGTCACGCAAGCGCGTGCTTCCGCCACAACCTGCTCCAAAAACTTCACCCTCCACTCCGTCTTGCTCAGAACACTAGCTGGATCTCCATGTAGCATTTCGCTATATCTGCTCCTCATTTCTTGTTTAACGTAGGCCTTAATGATGCTCCAAATCCCTTCAATGGGGTTCAGTTGTGGAGAATAAGGTGCGAGTCGTAGCAGTGTTTCCGAGGTGTAAGCTTCCTCTTGAAAAATACGCCGGTAAGCGGATACAACACAGCTTTTACCTTAGAACACCTTCCATGCCCCTCTGCAAAAACATTGGGGTACTTAGAGGCAAAAGGTGCTAAAGCTTCTGCGCTGTCTTTAAAGGTTACGGGTGCAACCGAGCACTGAACATCGGTGGGACACAGTGAAAAACGATCTGTCCAAAGGTATGTTCCATAAATTAAGTTCATCTATCCAATCTATGCCTCACAAGTTCAAATGTCCTTAATGTGTAACGTAACAAACACCATTAGAATGCAAAGTGCAAAATCACAATCCAATTGCCCCAGAAAGGTTAACCCTGAGCCGGACGCGTGGTGAACGATGTGTGAAGTTTGGACACGTGCTCCATGTTAATTCAGATTATTGTAATATCGGAAGCCGTGTCCAGTTGAAGCTAGACAGAAATACTGTTTATCAAAATCGTAAGGTACTTCTGCAGTGACTGATTGTTCGGATTAGTGGTTGCAAACACCACATTTACAAGACAACGTTGAAAATTTGGGGTTTTAGTGAAGTTTCGTGACGGTCTTCCTGAGGCTCCCTGCAAACATCTGATTTCCTTATGTACCACATACCCACAACCCCTGCAAATATATCGTCTGAATTCACAAAATCAACCGAAATGCCACTGACAACAACGCCAACAAGCATTAGACGGGCGGCCTCGACATGCGAAGTCGGAGTGACGTACTGAATTGTGCGATGGCCTGGGGCGTGTAGAAATAGTATGAACATCCTCCACAGAAGATTTATTGTGCCGCTAGATCATTTTTGTGTCATACTTCAGTGTCAACATACGTTCACAGTTCTGTACTAGCTCCTGTAGTGAGACTTCTGGATCAGACTACAAGCTAGAAAACAAACGTGTTCGAATCTCTGCATCTTTTGGGGAAGGTACTACACAAACAAAAATAAGCGCCTTAAACTGATCACTTGTGAATGTGCTAAGCTGAAAACAATCACATTCTCTGTTAACAACAGCTATGTAAGCCATAAAAGTATCCTCCTATTATTCAAGAACTTGAGAACATCGGAGACATGCGTTAAAAAGTGATTATGGGGCTGAAAACCCTAACAAGTGTTCTCCAGTGGTATATCGCGTGGGTTCTTGAGTAAAATGTTATTAGAGTACTTTTCATACTTTTGTGGACCCAATTTCCTCAAAAGAAGACGCACCTGAGCTGCATTGCCTAGCTCACGCCCGTCAATTTTTACTAAGTCTTCATTGCGGCGAAACCATGCCCCCAAACAGGTCATCGTCCGGCTGGTAATGAAATTCTGCAATACTGTACGCCAGGTTGTCAGCAGTGGAAACCGTTCAGTCCCTAGATCCTGACCGTAACAACATTAGTGTTCTCGATGTTTCAATTAAGCGCTGCTGTGAAGCCTCGAATTGTGCTTGCTGTCTGGACAGCATTTCTTGAATAAATTCCAAAGACACCGTCATGATTTGCAAACTGGAATGCAACCGCCAGTCTATTATAACGTCTGACTACAAACAATCTACTCTGAACAGGAAACAAGAACACGCTGTTCTGGGACGAGCTGCATTGAAATACTGACATCTGAGTAACCGAGATGCACAAAGATCTATAGATCAATCAGCCAACCGCATGAAAGGACTTAGCCATAAATGATAAGCACTCTAACTGCTCGTCTGTCGTGCGTGCGTCCAACATAATCACGTCACAGGACGGTCACTAATGTCAAACGATCTACCTGTGAACGACTGTCAAGCGCGAGCCTGTCTAATCCCATCGGCTACCTTGATCCAACTACATTGTGCCATCAGCAGGTTGGTGATGCATGATCGGTGTTGACGGAAGCCATACTGCTACCGTATCAAAATGTTACCTACGTTCATTTAATCCATTAGCGCCTCACCGATGACCGCTCTTATCACCGAGAGCACAGGGAGGAGAGCCAATATGTGACTGTAGGGTCGAAACTGATACCACCCTTAAAAGTTGGGATATTAATACCATGCTTTCACATTGTGTGGATTTGTTATTCATGAAAACCTCTTTGGATGAACAGACAGTGGCTCGGCTAGTTTAGTGGCCGCAGACTTCAGTGCTTTTGGCCGACGGTTGTTGGATCTCGGCGAGCTAGATCGCTCGGTGAGAGCAAATGTTTTAGCGCAGTTGCTGGGTTTAAGGTTGCATGTGTAAAGCCTGCAGTCGGTGAACTGGATGACGGTATGTGACAGGGATAAACTGCGAGTTCGAGAACCTGGTCGTGCTGTAACCGCAGGACATTGGCTGCTTCGTTGACGCTTTGTGTAGTTTGTTGTTTACCAGAAACGTTTTTACTAAGCACTGTGGATAATTTACTTTGTCCTCGCCCACAAGTGTGAGACGATGGTTCTGGTGGGTCAGAAAGTTACCCAATTCCCCGAGTCGGGATTAGCCTTGTAGGCATTCCATGCTGCATTTCTTATTGCCGTGAATTTTCGAGTCATGCGTCTGAAAAGTAACAGCACATTTGTGGGACCACGTGACTTGGTTTCCGATGCTCTGTTCACCAGTTTCCTGAGTCTATTAACAAACTCTGTGCAAACGCTGCAAAGTGACTGTCACATACGCGAATGACTACGATCCGTTTACTTCAGCCGTGCGCGGATTGGTTACCACTCACACCAGCTAGCCAATCATCTGACACACACACCGGTCTCGCTGCGCCGGTTTCCGTGAATCGTGTACCTTCTCAATTGATTGACAAACCTCCTGCTGTTTAGACATCTTCTGCTTGCTGGGATTACGTGTCTCGGAAACGTGAGTTACATGCTTAGTGGTACTACGTATTAATGGCGACGAAAATGATGAACCTAATGTTGAATACACCTCCTATCTTTTGGTCATCTGCTGAGGAAAAACCGACCTTATCGAACTGGGTAAGATGGAGGAAATCATTTACTAACTACATGGAATTCCTTCCTGTACTGAATCCGGCCATTAGTCTTTCTGAGGCTCACAAAATCACACTATTCAGGCAAGTGCTTGGCGGTGAAGGTCAACGGCGCTACGATGCCCTACAACTGTAAACCTATGCCACCCTCAGTTCTGCTTTGGATACTTATACCATGTTATGGGGCTGAAACAAAATGTTTACACTGCTAGATACTGCTTTTCAAAACTTGTCCAAAAGCCGAACGAGAGCGTCAATGATTTTATTGCACATATTCACCGATCTATTCCTGATTGTAAGTATAATGATATTCCACCTGGAAAAATTGAAGAGCAAACGAAAGTTCAGTGTTTGATTGCGGGAATATCGGACGAAAGTGCTAGAGAGAAATTGTTATTCTTGGATGAGTCGGCCACTACGTGGGAAAACGTTTGTCTTATCGTTCGTCAGCGAGAGAACATTACACACCAATTACGCGAGTTCACTGGTCAGCTGGTAGTTGATGATGTGCACGCGGTCCGCAAATCAGACACCAGTGAACATCGAAACAATTTGTGTGTTATCGTTGCGGTTTGCAGCATTCTCACGCTTCCGATTGCCGGCACAAAGAAAGTATCTGTCGGAAATGCGGCAAGATAAGTCATGTAGCACGCGTCTGTAGATCGGAAAGTTCCCGCCCCACGAACATCGCCTCCTCAAATCGTCAAAGCAAGGTAGCGCTACGGGAAGATAAGATCCTAGGAAATTTGAACAGTGAGCTTAACTCCGTGTATTTGAACAGTGTGACACTCACAAACTGTCCTCCTTACACAATACGTTTGATGATAGAAGATGAACCTATAGACATGGGGCTAGATGCTGGGGCGGCGGTCACCATTGTAAACCGCGGTTTAATGAAAAAGCTACCACCTTTGCTACCGTGCAACTCGAGATTACAGACGTACACAGGTGATCCAATACAGGTGTTGGGGAGATGTTTCGTTAAAAGCAGGCACGAGGAGCGAGAATTCACTCTACCCTTAATCGTTGTACCTGGGAACGAACGGAATCTCATCGGTCGAGACTGGATACAGTTCTTTCCTTAGACCATACAACTCAACCAACTCACTGTTGAAGACGGCAGTTTGAATGGATTATTGACCGAGTTGTTATCGTTGTTTGCAAACAAACTGGGGTATAATGCGTCATTTCAAAAGATGAGAGGATGTCACCTACGCGAATAACTTCGATCCGTTTGCTTCAGCCTTGCCTTACCACTCACACCAGCTAGCCAATCATCTGAGACACACACACCCCGGTCTTGCTGCGCGTTTCAGTGAATCTTGTACCTTCTTAATTGATTGATAAATCTCCTGCTGTTAGCTATCTTCTGCTTGCTGGGATTACGTGTCTCGGAAGCGTACGTTACATGCTTACATGCTACGTATTAGGAACTATTGTTCAATAACATCCAAGTGGATGCCTTGACGTGTTCTGTCAGGATGTGGTATCGCGTGATTGTATGCGTTATTTCCGATTTTTCAGATGAATTTTCTGCTTAGAAAACATAGTTATATGTTATGACTTCATGGTCTCTGAGACGTAATGAACTGTCTTTCAATAACTTGTCGACCATGATCTGTGAATTTTTGAGCACAACGTCTAATACGGAAGTTTGCTTGCTGTCCCGTAACTAGTTGACGAGTTGACATGATTGTAAGTCAATGGAACTGTTATGTTACAGGTAACAATACAATGCTTATCACGTTCCGTGTGATATATATTATTGTGCAAATCAAAGTTCGTGATCAAATGCTGTGTTTTGGTAGACCCAAAACAGATATGTGTAGCGGTGTATAGATTCCGTCGTTTGTCTAAGTTGTGTAAACTATTAAATAAATTATCAGCTTATTGTACACTTAGTTGTTTGCAGGCTGCTGAAATGTACGTTGCATTTGTTTGCCTTGTCCGACACAAACCCAATAAATACACACGGCGCACGTCGCTCAGTCTCGCGGTCCCTCACATTCGTCCCTAGCTAGCTCACACCGGTCGGTGTCGTATTTTTAGCTTATATATGGGAGCGGTGTACACATAATACAATTTCGTCGCGTCAACTTCGTGCCTTCTCTTGCTTAATAGTCAATGGTATATTGAGGAGAAAAAACGGAGGCTTGACATGTTCCGCCGGATAATCGCTTAGGCGTGAGCGAAATGAAAGCAAAAATAGCAATAAGAAGTAACGAACAACCGAAAGTTGTGGACTTGCCTATTACAGCGTTCCAGTTTGAGCAGTTCACACTTGGTTTGTGTACTACCCAAGGTTATCGCCTGTGGTTTCCGGGCAAAAATGGAGGTGGGTTGCTTTGCTTTTGCTTTTATGCTATTTGTATGGGTGGTTTCGATTACATGACATAGTGTCTTATGGCCAGTGCACTGTCCACACGTGCTTTGAATACGGCTGAACTAACGGCTTCTGGGAGGGTATTCCACATGTGTCAAACACACAGCGAGAAGCAGTTTCTTCGGTACTACAACCGAGTGTATTGTTCTGCCACTTCGAGATGATTACCTCTCAGTTGGGTGTTGTGACAGCTACAACAGGTGATGGCACGGGCGATTAGTATTGTTCAACATTTGGCAAGCCATGATTAGGTAACCATGCAAACGCCGATAACGTCCGCTGAAAATCCCAAGCACTCTGAGGCGCTGTTCGTATGACAACTGGCGCAGCCCCTTGTCAGTTCTGGTCGCCTGACGTTGCGGAATCTCCAAACCCGGGAGATCCCGCTTTAGCCATTGGTGCCATGCTTGAAGTGCGTATTCAACATGAGCGCATAAGTAAGCCGAAAGTATTTGGCAGAAAATAGACAGTCCGAATTGCCCCAAAACTCTCCGTAAAAGCCCCGTAATTTGGATCCTCTTTTTCGATGCTTTTCGGACTGCTCCGTCCAGCCTAGATCTTTGTGAAGCAATCCACTAAGATCCCTTTTCGAGAAAACAGTGTTGCAAATTTTGCCCCCCCCCCCCCAGTCGTAAATGGTGCACTCGACATTTAGCCACATTGAAGAAACGCCAATTTTGGACGGACCATCCATAACTCTTGTCAAGGTCGTTTTAAAGCTGGATACAATCTTCTGGAGCTCTGCTCACTCACCAAACTTTGATTTCAATTGGTAGAGTAAACAGTTTGACTCACTCACAGTTTGGTTCACTAGCTCGTTTATGAAAACCAAAAATAGACGGGGCTCCAGTACCGAGCCCTGTGACACACCACAATTGATCTGAATTAGGTCTGACATCGATTCACGTACTCTCACCTCCAGACGCCTGTGCGTGGGAAAATTACAGATCCACCAGGGGAGAGGGTCCCCAATTTCACATCCTTAAAGTTTGGCAAGAAGGATACGATAGTTCGACAGGTCAATTGCCTTAAAGAAATTAATGTAAGACACAGCAACTCTTGCACCAGCATTCACCGTTTCGGTCCAGCTGTCTCCTGTTAACAATAGGTTGGCTGTGCACGACAGCTTCTGGTGGAAGCCGTGTTGCCTCTCAGCAGTGTAACCAAAGCCGTCCAGCTAAGACATAAGTGCGTCGGCAATGTTAGCCACCATAACTTATGAAAGAACTGGCAGAAGGATCACTGGTCAATAAGTAGCTGGGTCGGCACGACTACTACCTTTGTAAATGTGAGTTATTATCCCGTGTTTACACATTGTGGGAACGTGCCGCTCGTCAAGGCAGTGCTGTAACAGCCGCGCCAAGGGTTCGGCCACAACATTTGCCGCTACAACGAGCGTCTTTGGGCGGATCTCGTCAATTTTTGGACAGGTGTTCAAGCGCATGGATAGCATCACGATGTCTACCGTACAATTTATATGAGTGAGTCCGGGTGGAAATACCATAGCTTCCAAAGATTCAGGAGACCACGTGGTGCAATGAAATGTTGGTTCATATGGTTGTTGCAGAACATTCGACGCTTTATTTGCAGTCCGAGTTAGACCATCCACTGTTTGAAGCGGAGGAAATCCACTTTTCACCTTGCGGTGAGAATTCATTTGATTGTACAGCAGCTTACGATTTGAAGTTAGTCTCTCGGCTAAAGCATGTTGATAAGCTACTATGTCATCGCGCACTAATTAGGTACAGTGGTTACCGTGAACAACATAGGCTTTCCAGGTGCTCGGACTCGGACCGGTTTTGTGGGTATTGTTGGGTAGCGCCTAGGATGCTAGTGGTTAATGACACGTAAGAGGCGTGTCAACTACGGAACAGTGTAGTAGTTGGAAGCAACTCAACCCAACGTGTATTGTGCAGGCTACAAAAGTAAGAAACGAATCAACAAGAGCGAGAAACGGTGTGGCACGGCACTCACCAACACAGTTTGTGAAAACAGAAGTGCTATCAGTAAAACAAATGAACGTTTTGATGGTTAAAACAACAGTGAAATCTCTTGCAAAATACTGAAAGAATGTTTCCAGTTGCACAACAACAGCCTCCCCCTAGAAAGGTGAAGGATGAAAGCCTTCAAAGGATCTGTAGGTGGGGTGGCAACGGGTGGTGGGAATTGGTGCGAATAGTAACATGGGTTTGAACACGGCCTCTTAAGGTTGGGGTGTGTAACGGAGCTCGCTGGGTTCAGGCTTTTGTTATTTATCATTTATGATCTTGTGAACCATAGTGCACCATCAGTGGGCCGTCGGGAGGGCTTGTCGGGTTGCAAAATAGCTGGCTAGTCCAGAAAAAGGGCCTGACTAGACATTTCCTCCGCTGCAGACCCGATGGCGCGCTTGGAAGTTATCCCTCCCCGCACTGTACTTCAGGTCACGATCTTCGTCCCACGAAGACATCCGGGCCTCCTGGTCGGCAACACAAAGCTAGGCTTTTGGGCACCAATCCGTTCGTGGCCGTCCGCAGTCGAGGGCGACTGATTGTTGCTTGGGTCAGGTAGGGGCGTTGAGCCGGTTAGCGAGTCACTCGGGGGTTGCGTTGGGCCGATTGGCATGTCAATCAATAGTTGCCTTGAAAATTCCTGAGGTTGAATTTCTGGGAGGTAGAACACAGAGGGGATGGGCGGGGGTCGGGGGAAGTGGCTTGACGCCGGAGCGGGAACTTGGTACGCATGATAAATACGCTTTTTAGGTTTTCAAAATGTTATCGTTTTTTGTCGATTTTGCAAACGTTCGTAGATGAGACGCACGACTACCACTAAGGACGAAAAAGGCGTGTTACTGAAAGCAGCAAACGTTTACAAAATTTGGAAAACGGACCGGATGTTAGACCTGTGTACCGCCTCGCTTAGTTGCAAAAGGCTGAGGCACGGTAGGTTGAGAGTCAAGGGGAACGGATGATTTGGGGATATCCAGTGCTCAGGAAGTGACCGAAGGTGAGGGTACTTATGTGATAGTATCAGAATGCGTTGCAAGTGATGTGTCAAGGAAAGCTACTTTGGGGCGGTCGATAGGCACGGTTGTTCGGTGGCTATTCCGGTCTCACATTGTACAGGTTAGATGTAGCTGGAAAGCACCTCAGGTATTGTGTTGCAATACAAATGAAAAGAAAAAAACCTGTAATAAGGGCACGCCGGCTAAGTCATCTGTAACGGATGGACATCGTTCCGAAGAGCCAACAACCAGCCATTCTACCGCTAAGGTTGGCAATTTTGTTGAAAACTTTTCTTCATCAATCGAGGTGACATCATCAGTGCGTAGTTGAGTGGCATGCAATAGCGTAGAGTAGTGTAGAGGAGCCACGGTGAGAGTGCGCTGAGCGTGGTGTGTGTGCGTTTTTATACCACCGTGGTTGCCCATGGATTCGAGCAATCCCACTGGTTAGGATTTCGATCCGCCTTCAGCCAGGTTGATAGGCTGATGACCTTTGACCTTGACTCCTTGTGTTTCGTGGCCTTTGCCTGTTTGCGGTTGTGAGCAAATCTGTCCTCAGTTCTGGCTGGCTAGTCACACGTCGCACCGAATTCAACCGATCGAGTTGGCGGTCGTTCGCCAGTAGTGTTGCGTATACTGCGTCCAATTCGATGTGTCGATTGACTGAATTCGTTGTAGACTACCAGGCTTTCAAACACTTCCTCGCGTGTTTCGTACTTCCAGTGCTAGGATCTTTACATTCTCCAGATCTAAATGGTGGCCTTCTTGCTCTTAATGCGCAGACACCAATAAGTGCGGATCATGCCTTCAGACGGCCATCTTGTGTTCGATGCTTCGTATACAAAGCTTTCTTCTAGGTTGTTCGACATAGTTTTTAATCGCAATCGCTGCATGTTATCTGGTAGATGACATTGCATTGGTCAGCTTCACAGACTTTTGCTTTGGGTCTTGAGATCAATTTCCTTAGGGTGGCACTTGGTTTGTGAGCCACAGAGATTCTATGTGACTGCAGAAATCATCCTGCTAGTTCGGAGACGTACTTGATTTAGGGGTGCACTATCCGTTTGTTTGCTTGTTCAGGTGACTGATGCTGATGTTGCTTAGACAATCGTTTCCTTAAGCTACTGTTGATGAAATTTCTCGGATAACCGTTGTTTATAAACACTCGCAAGAACCAATGCAAAAATTCAATGAAGCCGACCAATGCAATTTCATCTACCAGATGACATGCAGCGACTGCGATAAAAACTACGTCGAACAAACTGGAAGAAATCTTTGTATACAAATCACGGAACACAAGGCGGTCGTCTGAAGACACGATCCGCACTCATTGGTGTCTGCGCATTAAGATCAAGAAGGCCACCATTTGGATCTGGAGAATGTAAAGATCCTAGCACTGGAAGTACGAAACACGCGAGGAAGTGTTTGTAGTCTACCACGAATTCAATCAATCGACACATCGAACTGGACGCAGTATACGCAACACTACTGGCGAACGACCGCAAACTCGATCGGTTGAATCCGGTGCAACGTGTGACTGGGCAACCAGAACTGAGAACATACTCGCTCACAAGAGCAAGCAGACAACCGCCACGAAACACAATGAGTCAAGGTCAAAGGTCATATGCCCATCAACGAAGCTGAAGTCGGCTAGAATTCGCGACTAATAAGATTGCTGCTCTCTACAGGCAACCACGGCGGTATAAAATACGCACGCTCACGATGCTCAGTGCACTCTCACGAAGGCTCGTCTACACTACTCAACGCTATTGCACGCCAATCAACTACGCACTGATGGTGTCACCTCGATTGATGACGGAAGCTTTGCAACAAAATTGCGAATCTTAGCGAACCGTTCAACTACCATCTAATAACCTGCGCGGTCAGTCTTCAATTATATGGTCATGTTATCCCTAATACTTGCGATCGTGTTTGAACGGGGAGCCTTAGGTTGCTGGGCCGGTAGGAAGAAACTCACTGCACAAACGCCATTGAACTCAACTCCTGGCCATGTCAACATGTGTATCCAGCTAAACGTGTTCATCGGCCTCCGGTCCTCAACCAGGGAGCTGAGACGCTCCAACCGAGGCCAACTTCGAAGTAAGGGCCTTCATTCTTCTGGACCAAGTCATCGCTTGGCCATCTCTCCTCTTTTTCCAACCACAACCCTGGCGTACATACAACGCACGTCGTGGGATCGGTGGGTTGGCATGCGCAGCACGTGGACAAGCCATCGGAGCCAGGTGCATGAAATACCGGTGCTGAGTGGTTCTCTTCTTCTTCCTGCGTCCTAAACAAGGTATCGAACGCGCTCATTGATCACACGGGTTTTCCACCAGATATGTGCCAAACTGTGAAGGCACCTGTGGTTGAATGCAATTAGCCTCTTTATGTCCGTCGATTTAAGGGTCCAAGTTTCACAAGCGTACAGTAGGGTCAAACGTACGGCTACATTGTATAATTTACCCTTTAGTGAGAGGGTGATGGCACGCCGGCGCCATAAGTGGCGAAGGTTAGCAAAAGCGATTCGAGCTTCTGCTGCATGGTTTGTGAGTTCGTTTTCAATTCCAACGGCGCTGATACAGCTTATTGATAGTTGAAATGTTGAAAGACTTCTAGTTGATCCCTACCAAGCGTTAGCGAAAGAGATGGTCCATGCCAATTTTGGAGGAAACGTTTGCACTTCGAGGGTGCAAAGCATAGCCCGAATCGGCTGACAGCCAGTGTTAATCTGTCCGGTGCAGCTTGGTACGTTTGGAAGCTATCACAGATTAGAGCAATATTGTCGGCATCCTCCAAGTCAACAAGCCGTTCACCTGCGAGCAGCTCCACACCTTCTAAGTCTTGTCCTGTGAACGCGATTTCCATGACTTCGTCAACAGCGAAGTTGTAGAGTAAACGTGACAGCCAGTATCCTTGTCTGACACCGCTGGAGATATTGATGGGCCTCGACAGCTTGCTGTAAACCCTCACTCTGCCTGAGTTACGCGCGTAAAGTGCTCGCATAATATTTATATACTTCTCTTGCACACATCTTCTTAGCAGGCTGTTTTATAAGGGGACGTCGATCCACTGAATCGAAGACACCTTTGATGTCGAGGAACACGACAACGGTGGGCTGCCAATATACTTGACGGTTCTCCAACAACTGACGTCATGTGAATATGTGGTCGATGCGTCACCGACCACGACGAAACCCGGCCTGTTCCTCACGAGTCTGGCTTTAACTATCGCCAGTCAGTCTGTGAAGGACTACGGAGACAAGTTATTTAGAGGTGATGGGGTTTAAACTGATTTCTTTATCGTTGTCGCATTCCGAACGCGAGCCTTCTTTGAAGATCGGGACAATAACGGAGCGGCTCCAGCCGATTAGGACAGTTTCCTGCTCCCACAGTTTCACTAGTAATTCGTGTAAATCAGCAACAAGAGCAGGGTTCCTGAATACGTAAAGGGCTAGATGAAGATCATCTGGCCCCGTGGCTTTATGCAACTTTAACGGTCCGATATACTTGCGACTTCTGGGCGAGATGGTGGATCCAAAGGGACGGCCCATGGAGCAATTCCATCACTGGCCGGTGGGAAATCCAAAGATTCCGACCGATTAAACTACTTTTCAAAATGTTCAGTCAAACGCTACAAACATGTTGACAAGTGGTGCATAGCCTGTATGGTCTCGTCACGTACAGTTTCACGAATACCAGGTCTCCTGCTCCTGTCTCCCGTACAAGACGGAACAACTTCCGATGGTTGCCAAGGGTAGCGGCCACTTCCATCTCTGACGCATAAGGAGACCAACAAGATTCGCGGTCTTTCTTCAGACTAGCCCGGAGTTTTGCCCAGATGTCTTTGGGAGTCTCGTTGTGTTCGCTGCCAGTCAGAATGGGCCAGCGAGCATGGATAAGTTCCAGAGACTGCGAAGAGACCCAATATCTATTTTGGCTAGTGGATATACCACATGATCATTTACCTGCTGCTAGTAGGGTCTGGTGAACATGCGACCAGTGCTCTTCTGTCGTATTCAGCGAGCGCTTACTCAAACCGAAAGCCAGCGTACTTCGATACACATTCCGAACATCTGGCTTTGACAGTTTGATGGTGTCCATGCGTTTGCCTGCACTTGTAGATCAGCACATACAAATGCAGGGTCAGCCTCTGCACATGTACTCGGAATCGAGCGACAGTTTTAAACCCAATTTCACCAGCGGTAACTGATCTCAATGTGATCGATTTGCGTCCAAGTCTGGTGGGCGCCAAGTCACCCTCCGGCGGGTGCTGTGTCGGAAGTTAGCGCTCGCAAGAAATAAGTGAGCATATTCACACAAATGAAGTAACTGCACACCGTTATCATTACGGGAACCTACACCATGTTGACCGCCCGGATGCAGCTCAGTAAGAATCAATTTTCCGACTAGAACGTTTCGATCCCCAGCCAGTACTAAAGTGTCCGTACTCCTTCTGTGGAGAAGAAGCTCGTTGACGATAGAGATCGACTTTTACCGAGTCATCGCTACAGTTTGTGGGGACGAAGGCAGTGATGACAAAAAAGACACATATTAGTGCCGCGCAACTTCGAAGCTTTGAACGAGCCAGCCATCCGTACCGCATACATCTGGCTACTGCTTGGGATCCAGCCAACGAGAGCAGCTTCAGCCCGGGGACTCAGGGAAATACCGATACCGGCTTGGCTGGTAGTCGGAGCTGCATCGTCTCCGGATAGGTGCAATGAGAAAGCAGTGCTAGTGTCACCTAAAGGTGATCACAGTCAGCACCGAGCTCGAGTCTTGTAGGCGGGTTTTCGATAGGCAGCAGATATCGATCGAACGGGTCTCTAAGGTTATGGCAAGTGTTGTCTGTTGACCAATCTGGAACAAGGTGTGTACATTGAGGCATGCCAACCTGAGGGAGGATCGGGGGCTGCAAATTGAAGCCGATGAACTGGGCTTGGCCGTTTGGTTAGACATGGGCTTGTTGATAGGGCAAGAGTGACGCTCCACGTTTGCATGTGCGTTGAAACTAGAAGATAAACGTCTAACATAGCACAGTGGGGGAGGGCCAAGAATTGGGGGTTGTAAACAATGGGGGACAGCGCGAAGTTTGAACGGGACGATATGGTTAAAAAAGCGTAAGAGGGGAATAAAAAGATGGGAAGGCTTGTGGAGTACCGTTCTTGTCTAAGGTGAAGTGTTTCGGAGTCTGTTGCAGGACTCTGAAATGGCCAGTGTAGAGAAGTTGGGGAGGGCGACGCACTGAGTCGGTACACAGGATGATGTGAGTGCAGCTAGAGAGTCTGCTGTGCATTTACACATCTCTAGTCTGCTCACGGGGTCTGAGTCTGGCGTAGTGAAAGCATGCGCTGAGTAAGGGAGGACGCAAAGTTATGCGGAAACATACTCGACAATGCGAGGGGCGAAACGAATTCTCTTAACAACTTGAGTCTTGTGCTATAAACCAGCTCTGCTGGTACACATTGCAAATTAGCTTTGAGGCTGTTTCGAATACCTAAGAGTATGAACGAAACGTTTTTGCTCCAGTTAGGATTAGAGGAGGCGCAGAACGAGGCTTTAAACTGTTTATGGAAGCGTTCAACTAAACCGTTAGCTGCTGGGGAATACGCTGTTGTATGAATGCGGCGACAGCCTATAAATTTACAGAACGTATCGAATTGGGAAGGTTCGAAGGGCTTTCCACGGTCAGTTGTGACGGTGAATGCGCATCCATAGTGCGAGGCCCACCGATCTAAGGAGGCTCGGATAACAGTCTCAGCTGTGCAGTCTGTTACGGGAATGGCTTCTGGCCGTCTTCTGAAGCGGTCGACATATGTAAGGATGTATATGAATCCGCGTGAAGTAGGCAAGCGACCTACTAGGTCTAAGGGTACATTTGAGAAGCGAGAGTCCGGGGCGAGATATGAGCCGACGGTGTGACGATGTACTTTGGAGCGCTGGCATTGAAGGCCGGCGCGAGTCCAAGTACGAACAGCTTTATCTATGCGTGGCTAAACAAAACGTTCGATGACCATTTTCAAAGATGCACGGACACCGGGATATAAGAGTGAGTGCAGTGCGTCAAAGACTGCATCTGTAGGAGACGAGCACGAGCGGTCTAGAACAAGCTGTGGAAGTGTCACAGAGAATGGTTCCTTCCGTGGTTTGGAGAGGAATGGGTTGGACATGCAGCTAAGTGCAATACAGACTGCGTTGTATGTCTTTATATTGAGACTGAGCTGATGCCATGGCAGCAAGAACGACAGTAGGCAAACACTGGAGAGTGAGGTTGACGCGTGAGAGCGTCGACGATGGGGTTGTCGCCACGTTAGACGTGACGTATGTCAGCAGTGAAATACGTGACAAAGTCTAGATGTATTGTTTCTTGTGGTGAGTATATGTCGGAGGCAGAATTAAAGGCGAAGGTGAGGGGTTTGTTGTCAATGCAGACCATGAAGGCGCGGCCTTTAAGTGTGTGCCGGAAGTGACGAATGGCTAGGTAAATGGTGAGCAGTTCTCTACCAAACGTGTTTTAGCGGACTTTCACTGACTGCAGGCATTTAGATAAGAACCCAAGGGGTTTCCATTGCTCACCAACGTGTTGTTGGAGAACGGCTCCTACCGCGACGTCTGAGGCATCAGTCGTGGTAGGAAGGGGTACAGTCAATTCGGAATGAATCAGGAGAGTTATGTTGGATATAGCATCCTTGAGCTCGTTGAAGGCTGTCTGTGTTGTGTCCGGGAAAACGAACTTACGTTCATTCCCTCTGAGCAGGTCAGTCAGAGGCTGCATGAGCTGAGCGCTGTGTGGAATGAAGCGTCGATAGTAGTTGACCAAAGCACAAAATCGACGGATATTCTTAAATGACGTAGGAGCTAAGAAGCCCTTAATTGCTTAGTTCTTATCAGGAAGGCCTTCGATACCAAACGTTGAGATGACGTGGGCTAGGAATCCTATCGTTGGTTTGCCGAGTTCAAACTTAGTCGGGCTGCCTGTGACACGGCGTTGGGTTAAGCGCTGGAAAAGAGTTCAAAGATGCTCGAGGTTCTCTGGTTCCGATGAACTGGTTACGAAAATATCATCGAGGTAGGAATAAGCGAATTCTAGGCCATGAGTAACTTCGTGGATAAAGCGTTGAAAGGTTTGTACTGCGTTGCACAGTCCAAATTGCATCCTTAAAAATTCAGACAAGCCGAAAAGAGTGATGACAGCTGTTTTTTGGAATGCCATTTTCTTCTGCAGGTATCTGTTGATAGGCGCGAACCAGATCGGTCTTACTAAAGATCATCTTACCTGTAAGGCATGCGGTAAAGTCTTGCATATGGGGGATGGGGTACTTATCTGCGACGGTTAGCCGATTGATTGCGTTGTAGTCACCGCAAGGGCGCCAGTCACCAGATTCTTTGGGGGCCAACTACAGAGGAGAGGACCAAGGACTTTCGGAAGGGCGGGTTATTCCAAGTTCGGGCATGTGCTCAAACTCCGCCCTAGCTACCTTTAATTTCTTGTGTGACAGTCGCCGTGAACGGCATGAGATGGGTACGCCATTCGTCTGTATGTGGTGCGTGAATTGGGATAACACGGGCAGCGATGCTTTCATTGGTTGAACGAGCGTGGAATGCCGGGGGAAATGGTTAGCGTAGTATAGTGTTGTCTGTGGAAAGGCGTAGACCGGGGTGCTAGGTGCCTTGTCGGCGTTTAGGACAAGTATACCACGTTTCGTTGCAGTGTCGACTATCATCTGGCGTTCCACATCGACCAAGAAGTCGAAATGTTTGTGTAAGTCAATGCCAATGATGGCAAAGCGGACTTCAGCAACAGCGGATACCCAGCGGAACGTGCGCCGAAGACCTAGGTCCAGGGTAAGCGACCGATGTCCGTAGGTGGCTATTGCCGTGACATTGGCGGCACTTAGGCTTGTCACAAAGAGGCAACTAGCTAACCTGGAATAGAGGGAAGGATGCTGACTTCCGCCTCAGTATCAAATAAGGGTTTCGGAATCGGAATCCTTACTGTAAATGAGACGACTTTGGACTTTGCCGACACTGTTAGTCGCCGGTACGGGCAGGCCTGACAGTTTCACTTCTTCGCAACGGAGAAACCGCATGGTTGCTCGTACGTACGAGCTTTGTTACCAAAACGTGAATGATAAAAGCAAAAGCCTGAATTGTTACGCTTTGTGCGACAGGTTTATGTGTTACAGCGGCTGTGCTGCTTACGGTCTAGGGACAGTTTCTCAACTTGGCGTTGTAGTGACGCTATTTGTGCTGATAAGGCGTCCATTGCTGAGGGATCACTAATGGTGGACATCGCTGGGGCTGCAATGGTGCTAACTCGAGTGAGTGTCCTAGATTCGTTCGTTATTGGATGTCAGTCGATGACACGGTCTGCTAGTTCTGCTACTGCTGCGAGAGGCAGGGCGCTTGCCAAGGCGAGGATGGCCTGTGTGTTTTCCGGGAGACACTGCATCCACATTTCGTGGACAGTCCCAGCGTCCATGCTAGAGGTCCATAGAAGCTGTTGCATCTGTCGCAACGAGGTTGAAAGCATTTTGTCCCTTAGTTGCAGATCCCTTAACTGTTGTTGTAGTCAGACCTTGTCAGAGGGCGTGATTCGCTGTATGATCGCCTGCTTTAAATTCCCTTATTTCGAATCGGCAGGAGGGTAAACTATGATGTCTTTCACCTGGGAGGATAAACTTTGCAGAAGCTGAGACATAAGTTGGTGATGTTTAGCACCATCCGAAGAAATTCTACAATTGTAGAAACTGGATTCCAAATGGGTAAAGCTTAATAACGGGTCATTCTCTCAATATAGTGTAAAGGCTAGCTGTACGACTCTAACCACGTACGTCGTGAGAAATGAGTAAGTATATCCAGCAAGTGAGAAAACAAAACCATAGCGAGTAGTGCATTAAAGTCACTGGAATGACCTCGCCAGAATGAAAATTAAAAAGGCCGAACGGCGTGTTCTGGACCGGGGTCGCCAATACTTGGGGACGACTGGGATACTAGTCGTTAATCAATGACACGTAAGAGACGTGTCAACTACGGGACAGTATAGTAGTTGGAAGCAACTCAACTCAACGTGTATTGTGCAGGCTACAAAAGTAGGACGAGAATGAATAAGAGCGAGAAACGGTGTAGCACGGTACTCACCAAAACAGTTTGTGCAAACAGAAGTGCTATCTGTAAAACAAGTGGAAGTTTTGAAGGTTAAAAAAACTGTAAAATCTTATATTGCAAAATGCTGAAAGTGTTTTCAGGGGCACTACAATAAACCACGCGGCGTTGCGCATCATCATGCATTTGTGTGTCCTACTCCTTAAAAACGCCACCATGTTTCTCGAATTGATAGTCTTGGTTTTCTATGCCCCATTAACCGAAGTATAAAAGTTACTGACGAAACGTTCCCAGGCAGTAGCGGGTGCATCCTCGGTTAAGAAATTCTAGTCGGTCGCTTTAACGAGTCGGGTTAAGGTGCCGTAAATGGTTTTGGTTCACATCGCTTGGGTTCTGTCGTCGGTGTATTCACCATAGCAAGTGCAAATGAATTACAAACTCGCATGATCACCACGATTTAGAGGAGTATAGATTATCACTGTTTCGACCATCAGTTCATCATTAGTGAATATCCGGTCCAATATGGATGGCCTGTTATTTCCCGAATTTGCTGGGTGAAGTGACGTAGCCATAAAGCGGAAAGTTTGAGACCAGACCTTTCAAGTTTGCTTTGCATTGCCATCCTGGTGTAAACAACGATTCTAGAGCATGTAACTTAGAGTCGACGGGGACTAGAATGTGACTGTACTTCCTGTTTATCACCTGCCTCAACTCAGCCACCAAGTTGCTGTGCATCTTAGGTGTAGACGATGGCGGGCGGTAAACAGCAACCACTAGGCTATTCCCTCTCAGCCGGAAGCTGCACCAAATGAAGTCAGGTACATCCGTTTCCGAATCGTGTATGGCTTCGCACTTCATCTTGTTACGAAAGTAGAGGGCTATCCTGCCCCTTTTGCTGGCTCGATCATTCCGAACAACGGACATAATTGTTAGCGCGATTTCGGCATCCGTTATCTCACCGCGTAACCAGGTTTTTGTGATAGTGGTGCGGCCCCAAGCTGCTGACGCGTGTCGAAATCTTACTTCAGCTAATTTGCTGAGTAGCACTTGGACATTTGTACACATGTATGGGAGCTTCTCGGAGACGAAAAGTGTGTTGGGTGGAATGGAGGAAGCAAGCGATTTTAAGCCGACTGATAAAGGGTCGGCGGCCAATCTTTTTTTAGATTGGTTGCATACTCTCGAGAAAATTTGGTATATATTCAAGTAAAAGATGCCCGGATCCCAGTGTTCGTTCGTGCTGTGCTGCGTCCCTCCGGGTGTTAAGGCTACTGTTGAAACCATCACCGAGTCGGGTCCTACAGTTGGTGTTTTCATTGAGAGTTGCGCCCCCATTGGGTTGGCATTGAAAGGTGGTTGTATTCCTGCTGCTTTCAAATCAATTTCTATCGGCAATCTGCTACGGAACTTAGTCCAATTCTCTAGGAGAGTTCGTGCTGTTGGTTCTGATTGTACCACCAGTTTTAACAGCCTGGGACCGCGCCCTTATAGTTCGGTGATACATGGATCCTTGTCAACGAGGTGGCGACGACATTTTCGAGAGAAAGTTCCTCATGGGTGTAGTGGCACTGCTCACGGTCGTACAACTGAGCGTCTTCGGAAGAGGAGTCTCTAAGCTCAGGAACACCGTGAGCAATCACAATTTTCTTATGTTGGGTTTTTCTGTTCCTCTCTCTGTTAGTGAGATCCGCGGAAAGTGCTTTCCACGGGATTTCAGGTAGTATGGGCATTCCACTTGGGACGTTGCGGAGGCGATTTGCAGACCACAGAACGGTCTCTGTTCCGTCCACCGAGTTTAGTGTTACCCGAAGTAATCGGTTTTCACCGTTCTCCTTGGATCCGCTCTCATGCACAGGAGTTGAACGTGAGATCAGGCTGTTGAAACTGCATACGGCCGCAGGGGTAGATAGAATTTCCTCAGCCCTCTTCAAATTCGGACGACCTGCTCTAGTAGATGCTTTTTGTGAGTTGCTGTGGAAACTTCGGGAGCAGGAGGCTATTCCGACAGACTGGAGGCACTTCGTCATAGTTCCAATTTTTAGGGAGGCTCCCGTTCGAAACGCGGCAATCATAGGGGGATCAAGCTGCTCTCCTTTGCCTCTAAATTGCTTGCCTCTGTTGTTCTCCACAGACTGACTGGCACTCGTGAAATCCAGATCCGTGTAGAGCAAGTCGGGTTTCGTCGAGATCGAGGCTGCTGCGACCACATCTTCACTCTGTGTCAATGTTGGAGCATCAGCATGTTTATTGGCGACTCACCGTCGTCATGTTTCTTGAAATAAAAGATACCTTCAATTCAGTCGACTGATGTGCCATTAGGGACTATCTGTTGAGGAAAGGTGTGCCTGATAAATACGTACACATTATCAAAGCGCTGTGCGCGCATAGTTCGGGCAGAGTGAGGGTTTATGGCAAACTGTCGCCGTCCTTCAGTATCACCAGCGGTGGATATATATATATATATATATATATATATGTATATATATATATATATATATATATATATACACAATCTGTGGTACAGATATTGTGCCATCGGAATCATGGTTGAATAGGAAAACAATATGAATAATAAGAAAAGAGTAACAAGAAATGTTTTTTTTGTCAAGTTTACCACCCACAGTTTTTGCAATTTTTTTCAGTTTGTTCTTTTTTAGGGGGAGGAACAAGGGACACCGCAACACTCTGATACACACGTCCGCCATTGACATCGATCTTGAGCCATAACTTCCAAGGTTTTCAACCAGCAAGTATCCTCATCTCTCGGACCCCAACAACCGACCGAGGCCAGTTGTTTCGTCAACTTTTCATGCGGCTTCTCCATGTTGTAGGCTGTCCACCAGACCGTCTCTTCCAGCCCTGTCCAGCAAGTGCAAACAACGCACGACGGGGGTAACGCTGGACAGGCATGCGCAATACGTGTCCCAACCACCGCAGTTGATGCAGTGAGATGAGCTCCTCGAGCGAGTGGCTTCCACGTCCCAAGACACGCTGTCTAACTTCCACATTGCTTACGTGGTGCTGCCACCACACACGGGCAATGGACCGCAGACAGCGGTGCTCGAAGACGGATAGCCTGCGCAAGTTATCTTTACGAATGGGCCAGGTCTCGCATCCGTACAACAGTACAGCACGAACAGTTGCACAATAGACCCGCCCTTTGATGGAGAGACGAATGTCGTAGCGACGCCACAAATGCCTCAGCCTAGAAAAAGCGAGACGTGCTCTCGAGATGCGCATCGAAATCTCGTCTCCAACAGTCCCGCCAGCAGTGATGCAACTTCCCAAGTAGACAAAGTTCTCCACAACTTCTATTGGCTCACCAGCAAACGTGAGTGCAGGCAGAGGCACCTGCCAGTCTTGAAGGAGAGCCTTGCATTTGGATGGCGAAAAGTACATACCGTACTTCGATGCTTCAATCGTCAAGTGGTTTAATGCAAGTTGGACGACCTGTGGATCGTCACCCAGCAAGACGATATCATCAGCATAATCCAAATCAACAACTCGACTACCTGGGAGGAGCTCAACGCCAGCGTTCAACGAATCGCTCAGAGCGTTCTTCAGGACATCCTCAATGGCAAAGTTGAATAGGAACGGAGAGATAGGGCATCCTTGTCGAACTCCACTGGAGACCACAAAGGTAGGCGAAAGCATGCCATAAGCCCTAACCCTGCCCGAGGTCAGACTGTATAGAGCGCGCAGTATGGAGACGAACTTCTCGGGGACACCGTTCCTCAGAAGGCACTGCCACCGTACTGTACGATCGACAGAATCGAAGGCTGCACGGATATCCAGGAACACAGCAATCGTTGGCCTCTGATACACATGGCGGAGCTCGAGGATCTGGCGAAGTGTGAAGATTTGATCGATGCAGCCGCGACCAGGGCGAAACCCAGCTTGTTCTTCTCGTTGCAACGATTCGCGTGTTGGGGATAGCCTGCGAAGTATGATGGACACCAGCAGCTTGCAAACGACGGGGACTAAACTTATTCCTCTGTAGTTGGAGCAGATTGTGCGCAGGCCCTTTTTGAAGATGGGTACGACTATCGATTCACCCCAAAATGATGGAACCTTCTCTTTCGACCAAATTTTCGAGAACAAAACGGTGAGTTCTCTGACCAGCGATTCGTCACCATCTTTAAATAGAGCTGGGTGAAGACCATCAGGGCCGGGAGCTTTATAACGCTTCAGGTGCCGGAGCTCCTGCTGGATTTCCTGGGAAGAGGGAGGGTCTGTTGGGGTAGACCACTCGGCCACAGCGCGAGCGCCAGAGGTAGCAGATGGAGCTGGGGGCCAACAAAACTGCGAGCCAAAATTTTCGGCCCATCGCTCCAACCGTCGTTGAAGATTGTTGATTAAGGTGCCATCCTCTTCGCATATTGTTTCACTTATACCAGATCGAACACCTTCGGTGACTCGAATGAGATGGAAAAGTTTCCTGGTATTACCACAGAGACTAGCAAGCTCCATCTCCCTAGCACGTTCACACCACCAAACTTCGCGATCCATTTGCAGACTCCTGCGCAACTCTCGACCAAAGTATTGGCGTTCTTCAACGTGTCTGGAACCCGATGGGATCAAGCGGCGTCTGTCCATCAGCGACAAGGAGTCGGCGGAAATCCAATGTTTCGGTGGGTGACGGGTAACTCCACAAGTGTCAATACTGGCGGAAACTAACGCATCTTTGATATGCGCCCACTGCGAATCGAGATCACCGTCAATAGTTGAGCCAAGCAAAGTTGACAGTGAGGCTTGGTACCTGGTTAAAACCGCAGCGTTTTGTAGATTCGCGACGTCCGGTCGGTAGGGGCGCGCTTGGGTGATCCTCCGAAACGCATGCAAATCTTAGCATGAACCAATGCGTGATCAGAGTCTAGAAAAGTTGACCAGTACGATCGGCAGTCCGTTGCGCTTCCGCGCCATCTGTAGCTGATTGCTATGTGGTCAAGCTGGCAGCACTTTTGCGTTTGTGAGGGCGGGCGCCAGGTAGCAGTCTGTCTCCTCGAGTCTCGAAAACTAGTGCTCGAAAGAAACAAGCGATGATCAGAGCAAAGAGCAAGTAGTCTGTCTCCATTGTCTGATCGACTGCCACCGAGACCAAAACTACCCCCAATGTGGTGCTCGCTTGGTAGAAGGCGGCCAACCCGTGCGTTAAAGTCCCCAGCAAGAATGACTATATCCGTCCGTTTGGAGGAACGCAGAAGTTCATGTAGTTGTTGGTAGAAGCTATCTTTAACTGCATCCGGGCTGCAGTCTGTAGGGGCGTAGGCGGAGACGACAAATAAGGCACGCTTAACATCTCGACGCCTGCTTACGTTACATGAACCTCTTAGTCTGACTGCACATAGTCGGCTGTTGACTGGGATCCAGTCAAGCAGAGCTGATTCAGCCCTAGCACTTAATACAACCCCAACACCAGCTTGACCAGTGGCGGCAGATTCTGGGTCTCCGGAAAGCCGCAAGTAGTATTTGGCGTCAGAGTTTACCGGAGAGGCCATTCTGATGACGGCGCTAGAGTCTTGTAATCTGGTCTCTGAAAGACAACAGATGTCTACCGATAGCGTTTCAAGAGTACGGGTCAGACATGCTTGTCGTCCGATCTGCATCAAAGTTCGAACATTAAACGCTGCGAGGATGAATGGAGAACCAGGTCGAAGAAGAGCTGGAGCTTCGGTGGAGTGAGAGGCGGTTGCGATCGCAGGACATGGAGAACCGGGAGTTTGGCTGTTACTTCCATCAACTGCGAGACGTGGGTCGTTTGTGACGGTGACCGTAGAAGACACAAGAGTACATGTAGGTGAAGGACGGGAGGTGGGGTGGTCTGTGAGTGGACGTTGAGCGGTTGAGTTAAGACAGAAGAGCGGCATAGCAGTAGTAGTAGTGAGCGGTGTAGTCCATGATTCGTCAGCGGGCGTGATACTACCCGGTTGCCCAGGCCGAAGTAGAGGGTTGTCTTAGGGGGCCCTACCCCGAGCCTTTGATCAAAGATCTAACCTACAAGGCAGCAGGGCGATGTGAGGGCGTCGCAACCCGTTGGGAGCCGGTGACCACGTAGATGGTTCATACGCCTTTCGGTCCGTGAAGGACCAGGGGCCCAACTCACCCATAAAGTACAATGCCTCTCAGGGAGGGGCAAGGAGCAGTGACTTTATTTAGTGGCGAGTCACATCCGCCACGTCGCAGTGTTGTTAAACGGACATATGTGGCTTTTTATAGGGAGAACGCTTGCCAGGCGAAAACCCACCACGTCCTGGAACACTGCCGCCGAACCATTCGCTGAAACGGGAAAAACCCGAACCACCCAGCTGGCACCACGAGGAGGTTGTTCGGCAAGCCAGCCCACCAGCGGTGTGAGACAAGTTTCCCCGCTGTCACCTTTCCTCTTTAACTTCGCAGTTGATGAAGTCTTGAAAACAGTATTTGCTGAACACAACTTAGAAGGTGTGGGGCTACGTCCTGGTGAACGACTTCTTGACTTGGAGTATGCGCACGATATTGCCCTAATCTCTAACAGCTCCCAAACGTGCTAAGCTGCATTGGACAGATTAGCACTGGCTGTCAGTCGGTTTGGGCTATGCTTTGCTCCATGGAAATGAAAAGTCATTCTTCAAGATTGACAGGGACACACCCCCGCGCTGACGCTTGGTGGGGACCAGTTAGAAGTCGGTCAGGAAACCAAGTACCTGGGCAGCTATAGTAGCGTTGTGGGATCGAAGCTCAGACTACGAACCGTATAACAAAAGCTCGAGGTGCTTTTGCCAATCTCCGTCACCTGTGGCGCAGACGCGACAACACTCGCACTGAAAAGCAGAGTTTATTACGTAGCCGTCAGTACAACCCTCCTATGCCGTTATGAAACCTGGCCCATCAGGTCGACAGGCATAAAGAGGCTAGCCACGTACGATCATCGCTGCATTCGCAGCTTAGCTCCTGGCTGGTGGGAGCACCGCGTTAGTAATGATTGTGTTCGGCGTCGCGGATTTGGGGCAGAAAGGGCGAGTGAACTGCTCAGCACCATTATATCACGCAACAGGGTCCGATGGCTGAGCTAGGTGTTACAAATGCCAACACACCGACTCTTTCGAAGTGCATTGTTTGCGCGTTGTGGGTACGGTTGGAAGAGGAGAAGGGGAGGCCAAACGATGACTTGGTCGAAAGAAATGAAAACCCTCACTTCGAAGTTGGTGTCGGTTGGTGCATCCCGATGCCTGGCTGCGACCCTTAGGACGATGAACATGTTTGGTTGGGCACACTTGCTGATATGCCTAGGCGCCGTCCCCACTTTCGTTTTTGTAGTAAGTTCTTTTGTCCACCCCCTCTTGCTTAGTGTCCCCCTCCAATCACGATCCAACTCGTTAGGTTCATTCATGACATTACCCTCAACTTCGAGTACTTGTATCCTAACTTGGACGACATTTTAGTAGCAAGCGACTCTAACTCAGAACATCTGGAGCACTTGCAACTGCTATTTCGGCTCCGTTGTGACCGTGAAATTACCGTTAACCCCGCTACTTTCGAGTTAGGTGATCCATCGTTTGATTTTTTGAGTCATCGGTTCTCTGAATTCGGTATCGATGCCGTTCCCGAAAATGGCGATGCAAGTAAAGATTTTCCTGTACCTTCATCTTTCAAACAACTCAGCCGCTTACTCGGCATAGTAACCTACCATTGCCTTTTCAACCCTAATTGTGCAAAAATAATCTAGCCTCTGACTGAGTTGCTTCGTGGCAGTTAGCGTACACTCAATTTCACCGATTCTTCTCGAGCATCTTTCGCAAAACTTAAAAAAATCGTTGAAGACATCGCCTTTTTGGCACATCCACACCGAGATGGTCCTCTTTCTGTGATAATAGATGATTCGGACGAAGCCGTGGGAGCAGTTTTCCCCCGTTCGTCAAAGGGTCTCGGCAATCTTTAGGTTTCGTTTCGAAACGATTGCAACCAGCAGAAACCAGTTACAGCACATTCGGGAGAGAACTCTTCGCATTTTATTTAGCCATTCGCTACTTTCGATCTTCACTCTTAGAGACTACCTAATTTACTCCGACCGCAAACCTTTAGTCTAAGTCATAGATTCATACTGCGAATACTCTCACAAAGAGATTCAGCACCTAGGCTGTCTCACAGTTCACATCAGATGTACGTCACATATCGGGCGCGCAAAACTTTGTCACAGACGCCTTATCCCGAGTCAATTCAATCACACTTGGTCACGTCGACCCAGCAGCAATGGACGCTGTAGAATAAATCGATCAGGAGGTTGATCAGCTTCACATGTCCGGTCCTCTCTGCATCCGACTAGTTCGGCTACTTACCTAAAAAGCCACTTTGCAAACCAACTCGTATCCCTCATGCGTCGTTTTGCACCTACTCACACCTGTGTCCAGAGCCAGAAAATTCGTGTACCTCCGGACTTTCACCTTTGTAAGGAATAGGGGGATTTATTTGGTTTTTGCGAAGATCCGTCGCAGTTAGACTCAGGCAGACAGCTACCACACCCGTACTACTTACAAATAATCAGTAATTGCCTCAGCGGCTCACATGCCACCTCGATCGGTGGCAGCTTGCGAACGAAGTCGTAGCTCTGGGATCCAGCCTTGCCCTCTGCACCTTCATAACATGCACGACATTGTAGAATGAGCCGTGCTATATCACGGGTAGATATCAGTTATGGCGTTCCGCTGCCGTTGCCTATGGCTCAGTGACATAAGTCGCTGGCTCGGAAGAGTAAGGTCGTGGGTTCGAGTCAAACAGCATTCGGCCATTCCATGTTTCTCCTCGACGGGGCAACGGAAACAATCCTTGGTAAAGACATCTTCAAGTGGACCTGTGCCACAATTGATTTGAGAAAATATGAAATATTGGGCAGTGATACGGTAGAAATGAGCTGAGAGAAATGCGACCAAATAGAAATCGTGCCGGTTCTTCCCGAGTCCGCGAACCACACAATACCGAATGTGGTGCACAAGTGCGCGCGTTTGTTCACAGATGTGAATAATGAGTACGGATTCTGCAGCTGGGTAGAAAACCGGATACCCCCAATCCAAGGTGGGCAGTGCAAGCCGATTTTCAGGCGGATCCCACTGCACACTCTGACGGGGATACAGGAGCAGGTGGCTAAGATGGAGGTCAAAGGGATCATCAGGCAAACAAACACCCCAAATCATCAACAGTATTGCTTGCGAAAATGGCGGACGGAACCTACAGATTCTGCATTGATTTTAGAGAGCTAAACAAAGTGATTTGAAACACGCATTTTCGATGCCTCAAATAGAAGACAATTTTTCTAATCTTCACAATACCAGGTCCATTTCCTTGATAGATCTTCGTTCGGAATACTGGCAAATTCCCATTGCAGAAGAAGACCGCGATAATACAGCTTTCAATGGAAACGGACAGCAGTAGGTCCGTTTGAATTGTGCAACGCCCCGGCGACATTCAGACACTTACTAATGAATACCCTGGAGAACCTCCAAGATGTGGTTGTCAGTGGAGATGGCATCATTATCTTCTCGGAGACGGAACCTGAACATGGTGCCCGAGTCGCAGCCGTACTACAACGACTGGAGTAAGCCGGTCTGAAGCTTAGTCGCAAGATGTCACAGATTGTTCAAAAGTCCATCATGTGTTTGGACCACATTGTGGAGAATGAACAAGTCTAGCCGCTTCCAGAGAAACGCGAAGCAATCAAGAAGTTCGTAGTCCCGAAATCTAAACGTAAAATTCAGTCGTCCCTTGGAATGGTGGCGTATGGTTCAAAATTCGTGCTCCATTTTTCGGATATCAGTTCACTATGAAGGCAGCTGCACAAAAACAAGTCGTTCTTATAACTACCAGAAGCGGATCTCGCCTTTAACTACCTAAAGGAATGCGTCGCAGAGGCGCCAGCAGGTTTACGGCTACCAAAGCCTGTGGGAAAATTCACAGCAGAGGTCGATGCAAGCAGCTTTACAATCGCGGCTGTGTTATCCCAGCCAGCCGGTGTAATCAAATACGCCAGCAGAGTGTTGACCAGCGCACAACAAAAATACTCCACAACGGAGAAAGAATGCCTTGCTTTCGTGTGGGGCCTGGAGAAATGGAGAACATACCTTCTTGCGACGGAATTCCATGTCGTTACTGACCACAAGCCGCTATCATGTTCACTGACGACGATGAGAGATCCGAGGTGAAAACTTGCACGGTGGGCGTACGGGCTCCAATATTCACCTTTACAATCGAGCACATAGATGGAATAAATAACGTAATACCCGACATGCTATCTCCCATCTCTGGACGAGCTCCTGCCAGATAATGCAGTAGGATGGCCAGAATGAGAACCACAAGATGGTAAATAGAAAACAAAGGGATACAATGAAAATAGTTATGGTGGACTCACCACCCTATTAACACAGAGGCATACAGAAAGGATCAAACATAGTTGTGTAGGTTAATTCTGGTTGTGCAACTTTCGTCAGATTATATCCTCTGTCGAGATACACAGGCTATATCTCGTAATGTTGGTGAGTTAGGGCAACGTCAAGGTGTTTTTGAAATACAGGTAAAGTGTGGTAGAAACAATGTAATTTGGGAGGGCGTTCCATGACTGGCACGCACAAAGAGAGTGAATGTTCCGTCGACATTCTAGCCGACTATATTGCGTGGCTAACTTGAACTGGTGGCCCTCACAAATTCGTGTTGTGGCTCAATTGTAGTAGGTGATGGCAGACGTCATTGGGGTTTCTTAGAATCCGGTAGGGCAGAATAAGGTCGCCACGCAGGCGCGGGTACCGTCCGCTGTACAATTTTATGGTCCTGAGTTTAAGTTGATGAGGAAGATGAAACAACCCTTGACGTACTTCGTAGCTTGCCGCTATGGAGCCTCTATCGTCGCAAGGTCTTGACTGTGCCAGAGCTGCCAGGCCTGGATTGCGTATTCCACATGGGACCGTACGTAGGTGTTAAGCAACTGCGAACAGACAGAGAGATCGAACCGCCCGAATGTCCCTATGCAACACATACCAACGTCTTGGTTTCTATTCTTTGACCCCTTCGTAAATTGTTCTGAGCAGTCCAGATCAGCTTGGACTAGTATCTCAAAGTCAAACTTCTGGGTGACTGCTTGCAGAACATGGTATCCAAGCTTGTAAGCGAGGTTCGGCTGGTGGCGAATGTGAACAACATTACAGTTCCCCTAATTGAACTGGAGTGGAGTGACCACTCATACACTCTGTCCAGGTCTCACTAAGTGCATCGTGATCTGGCTCGACGATCGTCCGCCACGTCTTAACATCTTCAGCAAACAGCAAGAAATCGGATGCAACCAAACGCGTAAGTTCGCTACTGAACAAGAGAAGCAGACGCGGCCCCAGATCTGGTCCTTTTGGAGCTCCACCTTCGACATGAATCGGATCGAACGGTGCAATTCGAACTCCGACCTGCATTTGCCGATTTTGCAGGAAATTGCTGATCCACCCATGGACAGGATCACCAACTCCATAGCTTTCGATTCTTTGAAGCAGAACGCGGTGATCCAATCGGTCGAAGGCTTTGAAGAGGTCGAGGTAAATGACGCCTGTCCTTCTACCTTTATCGACCGCTTTCGTCCAACTACTGCTTGCAATTAGTAAGCTGGTAGTACATGAACGGTGTTGGCGAAAACCGCGTTGCTCGAATGCTCTTGTAGGAAGAACGACGCGGTGGGGGGGGCGAGCATGTATTGCCATAAGATTGTGCGACTGACAACTCAAAAATCCGTACAGATATGGACCGCGTTTCCTTCCCACAACGCAACGCAGATGAGGATATGTGTGACGGGCCATTCCAGATGCCTACAACGTTGAGATTCTAAACAATCCATCCATGTTTCTATCTCGTATTTCCGCTTCGCTGTATCCGATTCTGGCCAGCCAGGTGTCGTTCGTAAGCTCGAGATTTGCTGTCCTGTGGCGGCATCAGACGGCCCGCATTCATTCTTGTGGGCTTCTCTAGCAGCGCATTTGTCTGAAGCATTGCGTTCTTGACAATACCCCCTCCGTTATTCTGGGCCCAGGCTCATTACCAGACGTCGCTCGTGATCCGCTGTCGGCTCGATCCGCAACGCTAGCAAATATCTTGTCTCTTCTCATCCATTGCTCTCATCGGTAATTCTCTACTATCCCGTTTTCGTTATCTTTCCGGTTCACGAGTAGTCACTGGCTTCCACCGCCCTACACCCTCCCCTTCTCGAAGTTGTTTTTCCCTCTCGTACCATATACGTAGAAGCGCGGCGTTCACACAGCACCTCATTCCTCCGCTGTCGATTTAGAAGTTTGTTCCTTTCCAATCGAGTACGGTGTAGGGGCCCTTCCAGCGTTTCCTGAACTTGCTCGCACCTGCCCCTTCATTATCTGGCCCATTGATGTTTCGTACCTTGACTTGTTCTCCAATCCTGAACGGAGTCCACTTGTGAGTCGCATGTCTGTCATCTTACTTCCTCTTACTGTGTGGTTGTCGGGCTTTGCTTCCTCTTCTAACAGTCGCTTGCAGTTGTTCGTGATGCAGTGCCGAATGTTCGCTCACTCGGTTTCGCTAAGCACGTATCAGACGCAATCCGTGGTTCTCCACCAAGCTGTAAGCCGAATGGCGAAACCTTGGTGGTCGACTGCATGCTGGTCCGATGCGCAAGCAGAAATTCAGGCAATGCATCCTCCCACGCCAACTTCGTGCAGTTTATCCACGTCTTTATGGTCTGCTTGTACCGTGGTGTCATTCCGTTGACCTGGGGATGGTACGGTGAAGTGCATCGCCTCTGGATGCCCCACTTGTTCAAAACCGCCTTAAACGCTTTCGACTCCAAGCAGAGCTCTTGGTCGGTGATAACACATTGTAGTATTCCATACCTAGCTAACACACTGAATTCGAAGGCCTGCGATGCGGTTTCGTATGTCTGATCCTTGATTGGTTTGGCTTCCACCCAGAGAGTAAACTTGTTGACCATCATTAGAATGTATCTTTTTCCTGATCGACTCACTGTTAAGGGCCTAAAAACACTGAAGTGACCCATTGAATTCCATCGATCGCATTGGTGGTCTCGGTGCATCCATCTCGCGACTCGCTTGGAAGTTTGGGCATCTCCGGTTGAATGCTGCGACGTCCTTCCTCGTGGTAGGCCAAAACACTCACCTCCGTAGTAATCCAAAGGCTTTTTCGAACCCCATATGGGTGCCATCATAAGTTATTCGCATCACCCACTCTCGCAGATTCTGTGGAACGAAAGGTAGTTTCCTTCCGTCCGTCTCAACCACCACACTACGGTTTTCGACCCCCAGGCTGTCCCAGATCCTAAGAAGTTCCTCAACCTCACCTGATGCGGCCTCCGGCTTGATGTCAGCCTGTAAGTGAGAGCACAATACCTTTACGAATTCATCTGTCCTTTAACCGCCCATCAGGTTCCTGTCCTCCACTGTGACCACATGCAGCGGTATGACATTGTCCAGCATGAGGTCGTTCAACGACGAGCGTGACAACATATCGGGTAGTATGTTCTGCCTTCCGTCTATGTGCTCAATCGTGAAGTTAAATTCTTGAAGTCCGTATGTCCACCGCGCAAGGCATCCCCGCAGGTCTTTCGTTCTCATCCCTCATGAAAGCGGCTTATGGTCAGTGACGATTCGGAATTCAGCCGTCAGGAGGTACGTTCTCCACTTATCCAAGGCCCAGACGATGGCCAGGCATTCTTTCTCCGTCGTGGAATACTTTTGCTTCGCCATTGACAGTACTCTACTTGTATATTCCACCACTCAAACTGGTTGGGACATTACCGCAGCAATTGCCACATTGTTTGCGTCAACTGCCACAGCGAACCTCTCATCAGGATTGGGTAGGCGTAGGCGTGTTGGGTTTCTAGTATGCATGCCTTTAGGTGGTTAAAGGCTTGATCCGTTTCGGCCGTCCACACGAACGGCTCGTCTTTGTGAAGTAGCTTTGTGAAGCAACTGCTCCTCTCTGCAAAATGGGGCGCAAACTACAAGTCATACGCCACCACGCTCAGGAACGAACGGAGCTGATGCTTGGGTTTTGGCATTGTGAAGCTCTTGATCGTCTCGCGTTTCTTCGGAAGCTGGTAGACTTGTCCATTGCCCAGAATGTGGCCCAGCCATACAATCGACTACCGAGCAGTCTGTGACTTCGTGCGTTTGACTTTCAGACCAGCTTCTTCCAGCCTTTGTAGTACTGTTGCAAGTCGGGTACCATGTTCGTACTCTGTCCCCGTGAAGACGATGATGGCATTACCATAGACAACCAAGTCTTGTAGGTGCACCAGGACCATGAGCAATGGGCGTCTGCATATAGCTGGGGAGTTGCATAATCCAAACAACGTTAGTAGAAACTCATACTACTGACCGTTCACACTGAAAGCTGTCTTGTGGCAATCTTCCTCTGTATGGGCAGCTGTCAATATCCCGATCGGTGATCTATCAAGGATATCCACTTGGCGTTGTGAAGGCTGAAGACAATTTCTTCCGTCTGTGGCATGGAAAATGCATCCTTCACTGTCACTCTGTTGTTCTCTGAAATTAATGCCAAATCGATAAGTACCTTCAACCTTTTTCCTCAGTAGCACGGATGAATACGGACTGTGTGTTCGCCTGATAATTCCTTTCGCTTTCTTCTTTGCTGTCTGTTACTGTATCTCCGTCAGTGTATTCTGGGGTACTCTTCTGAAGATCGGCTTGCACTACCCTCCAGGGATTAATGGCATTCGATGTACCACCTAGTTGTAGAATCCGTAATCATCATCTGCGTCCGTGAATAGGTGGTCATACTTGCTCAGTACACTCCGTATTTTAGGGTTTTGACAATCAGGTAGGACCTTGACTGCACATACTCGGTCGGCTCCCAATGTTCATCCCAATCGTCTTGTTGCCTAGGATTACCAACTCGTTTCTCAGATCAATTTTGGCACCGAGCCATTTGAGGATGTCGTTGCCGATGGTTGTTTCTGTGGTTTCCTCTACGAGGAACATAGCATGACTGATGAACCTGTCTGCTTTCCTTATGTGCAACCGCTGTGTGCCCGTCACCGTCAAACGATGTCCACCGACGGTCTGCATCACGATCGAGGACTGAGTTACTGAAACTCCTTCGAACCTCTTGGTAATGGACATTCCCGCTCCCGTGTCCACCATGGTCCGGACAGACACACCATCAATAGTCCTTTTGACGACCGGTCCCACCAACAACTCGGCCAGGAGCGACAGAAACAATGGTACAAATTGCAATTGGTGCAGGATGTAGCCACATGACCCACCTGATTCCATCGGAAACAGCGGCCACTGTTCCGGCTTCCATGTTCATGGCGTTGTGAAATCGCTCTCGGAGTCTCCCTCGACAGCAGCTTCTCCACTATTCCGGACAGTTGGTTTCCTCTGTGTACCAACTCCGAATGCTGGGCTCTTCATGGTCATTTGCTCAGAAAACTTCTAGGCAACCGTCACCAGATCCTCCGCTTTTCTCTCTCCAACCATCGCGATATACTTTTTTGCCATGGAGTGGGTCCGACAGGATTCGCACAAATTGTTGTTAGCGTAGCCGTTCTCTTGCGATATCCTTCAACTCGGGAAGCCTTATCGCCAAAGGTCTGTCTAACTGCTGGGAAAATAACATCTAACGCTCCTGTTCCTCCCATCTGGCTGAGTGAACTTTCTCCAGTGCTATCTATCTATCTTTTTTCTTCCCAAATCCTGCACACAATGACGCCCTCATCTCAACGAACGAACAGCTGGAATTGGCCTTCCGAGTGAGAAAATACACCGCCATCGCTCTTCCATCCTACAGTTAGCAGAAAATCCACTGCAGGTGTAAACTTATTGGGATCCATAACAAGTATCTCGAACACTGAGCAATAAGGGAGGACAGAAATCCAGCGACTCTAAGTTGTGAGGTGAAAGTAAGGGGAGCATCAGCATTTCATCGCATGGCACGAAAGGACGCAGTCCCGGGGCTTCACAGCAATGATTTCCGCATGGTAATTATCAGTGGTCTATTAGGTCAAAGGTCATGTTGGGATGCCTGTGCTTGAAGTTGATGCAACGTTTGACAGAGGTCAAGGAGTCTTATAGTATGGTGGATTGGGGGGGAGCTCACCAGTGATTACATCTCCTTCTAGGTATGTACGACCAACGACACCGCGGCATTTCGCTGCCAGTCTTTCTATCTGATGCCTTTCTCGCCGCGTTTGTCCCCATTACTGGCTCAGGTTTGCATGACCCAATTGCCGTCATTCATTGATTTACTAAGTAAGGATCAGCTACACACCGCAGTCGCGATTCTGGTGAACCGTGCACAACAAATGAAATAAAGCCACCTTCCAGGTCACCTCCACAAAATGTTCTTTGACCAATTTTTGACATGGCAGCGACGATCGGCAGACATCAGGTTAAAGATCCTTTCTTGGTGTAACACCAAGTATAGAGTAAGTTGGTACAAATGTTATCATCCGGTACGTTGTACCGCCCCTTCTCTGTCACACAACCACCACCAGTCGCGCGTAGACTAAGCATCTTGCGAGAGTTGCCCGGTCTCTACGCAGGCTCGAAGCCGCGTCCTCAAGAGTACAAGGCAGCCTTGTGGTCTTTAAGGCCGCAGTCCAGCATAGAGTAAGTTGACTGGATCAACAACCAGTACTCAGGCTGAAGTGCAAACGTTGACCTAACATTGTCCGACTCAGCAGTAACAAGCACAAAGCTGCCTTAAACGTGAACAATCTGCTACGCGGATCAGTCAAAAAGGTCCCATGATTGTTGCATCACCAGAATAACCCACTGAACTGTAGTGGTAATTGTTCACTGACTCGGGTCATTTCTCGCGACAAATGTCCCAAATTGCAGTAAAAGTAGTCATTTACGTGAAGGCCCGGCTGATATGAAGAAACCCTGGCATCAATAATGACGTGTAGCCACAATACAAACACATTCAAAACCCATATGTATTACAAACTTTGCGAACTTACGATCTTAAAGTATATATAGAAGCTGTGATTATCAAATTTCCTAACATTTACTTTCCCTGCCCGAACATGCCAAAACCCGTCCCGCGGATATAGTCAGCCAACCCAATATATAACATTTATTTCATCCTTCGCGCACAACACCATTATCAGCCCGCCTTGCATGCACTTTCCTATGATCTTTGCACAGCTCACTTCACTTTCCAGTAATCTCCCAACGTCCGTGTAGAGTGTTTACCCTATCCTCAACACCTGGGTCTGTGACCTGTACGCTGAATGTTAAAATAGCCTGACCTCGTACCACTTCAGTGTGCATTGCATTTGCAATAGGAGCCTTCATGAAATCAAAAACTGCCGAAATTAAGCGTTCAGGGTTTCTGGTGAACACAACCCGAAACGGAAAGCAATCTGACATCGGCTCGACAATACGGCGGACCGTACCCGTACTACGGTTAGTCCGATGAAAGAAGGCCGATTAGCGTTCATTTACCTACCGTGGCTCCCTTATCGTGAACGCCAGTTATGTACGGTTGTTGTCCCCAACATCCAGCAGCCATGCAATGTTTAGCAAAATTCGCAACATGCTACTGCGCGTCCAGAGACATGAATTTTTCTCTCACCTTAGTGGTGCGGACGTATGGAATTCTCGGCAGACAAGTGATTTGGTGCAGGGCTCAGCTGAGGAAAAGCCTAACCTCTAAAGACACACCGACATGAGGCTGTTGATCAGCCAGCGGGCCACAACGTGTTTCCGGCTGTCAGCTAACTTCGCGCTGAGTGCTGAAGGTCATGGCCAACCGTAGGCGTTGGAGCGATCGATATTTATCGCTGTGTCTCGCTGGCTACGCAGCGGTCCGCCTAAGCGAACAAAACTGCCACGTGAATGTGCGCACGTGATGGCAGCTCAGCTGAGGACGAGGTTAGGCATTGCAACTCGTCAATATTATTGAATCACAGGTAATGAAGCACGAGCAGACAGTGCAGTCGGGAGCACGTAACGTTCCTGTTAGTCGGCGCGCGCTGATTATTCGGCTGTACGGTGAATGCGATTTAAACGCCGCATCAGCTTCAAGAAAATACAATGCAATGAACGCAGGAATGCGTCCCGTCACCGCCCGGTATGTGCTTAAACTAGTGAAGAAGTTCGAAAAAACGGGGAGTGTGTGTAACATAAAGAGAACCCGACCGCCTCGCACTACTACGGACGACTGTTCAGCTTGCGCTGTAGTCAGTGAAGTGTCAAAAATCCCGATCTCAGTATCCGTCGGATCGCACAACACTGTGACACGACCGGGTACACCGGATATTACTGGAACGGAAATTTCGGAGATTCCGTGCACTTCAAGTGCAGGTTTGAACCTGTAGTGGACTCGGACCCAAAGAGAAATAAAGATGAATAAATGATGACCAGAAATGACAAGACTCACAGAAGGGTTTCGACGTGGGTTAGAAGTCCAACCACATAAAACTTCCTAGTCCTCTTGCGTCAGCCACTCCGATTGATGACAAACGACGATGGTGAAACCAGTTGAGACGGAACGAGATCTGTAGATGAATATTGCTCTATGTTAGAACGTAGTGACCGACAATGCCATAAAATCCGTGGCACAAGAACACCGAGAGAACACGTCGATTTGCCCGCGTGGTTCAAAAAGTGTGATATTTATCAATCAAAACAAGTATACAAGGTTAATGTACAAGAATTGGTTGTAATAAGAAAGGAATGTACAATGAAAGATAAGTAAATTTACAGGCGCTACAGAGCTCCTCCCCTAGAGGGTTGGAAAGAGAGAAAACGCTCGATAGTATTATTGTGTGTAATCGCGGAAACGCACAGGAGTTTTGTTAGCCCTACCAAAACGAGTATGTGTTGTAGGGGGTTATGGTAAACAGGTAAAGTCTGTAGGCTTAGTTGTCATTGGATGCATACGAGTACATTCGGTACGAGGATCAGTAGCAGAGAAGGATGAGTGTGAGAAAACCGGAGTGGAGCTGGAACAATCATCCAGGTAGGCAACTTTCAAACGATCGAGACTGACAGAATCAGGCGTGCCGTTACAATCGACAACGTAATACTTGTCATGTCGCGAAATCACTTTGAATGGACATTCATAAGGCGGTTGCAGGGGCTTGCGAACAGCATCAACGCGAACGAATACGAAGGGGCATGAATGTAAATCCTTATGAACTTGAGGTATGCGTGATATCCTTCTCGTCGGCGTTGGCTGGAGCGGACTCATATGATGTTTAAGCCGAGCGACATATGAAGTGGGATCAGATTCACCGGTGATTCTGGAATCGATGATCATCTCACCAGGAAGTCGGAGTGTTGTACCGAAGGTAAGCTCAGCAGGAGAGCAGCTGATGTCTTCCTTGCTTGTGTTGCGTATACTGAGCAGTATGATAGGTAAGGCTTCGTACCAGGATGTAGCGCTGGCTGTTAAAGCTGCCTTCAACTGTCTATGGAAACGTTCCACCAAACCATTACAAGCAGGGTGATATGCGGTAGTGCGTAAGTGGTTGCATCCCATGAGGCGGTTTAAGTCACGGAACAAGGTGGACGTGAACTGTGGTCCTCTATCGGTGGTAATGGTCGCAGGTACACCAAAGACAAATGCCCACGATTCAACGAAAGTGTGAGCGACAGTTTCGGCAGAGGTATCACGCAATGGCACTGCATGCGGCCATCTTGTGAAACGATCAACACAAGTCAATAAGTGCGTAAAACCCTTTGAAGGAGGCAATGGTCCAACTATATCCAGGTGAACTCCCAACAAAAGGCTACAATCACAGCATTGTACGGTTTGATTTCATTTGCTACGACGAACTGTACCACGATGCAGAACCGGAAAAAACAATGTATTTCTCATTATCTGGTTCTGTCAGTATTCGGAGCAATTTTCCACCAGCACATGAAACCAACACTATTCATGAGAAGTCAAATTTGAAGATTTATGGTCTTGGTGGAACACATGACGCTTTCACGTAAGCAATCCTGTTGCGGCGAATGAGACAGCGTACGTAGCTTTGAGCAATTAATATGTACAGTTGTTTCGTGAAAACAAGTTATCACACCGATTAGAGCTAGTGAAACAATTATGTTCGAACCACAGCCTTATTTACAGACACGTGAATGCACTTCAAAATTTGCAGCGTGCAATCGCACCACTCCGTACGATTGGTGGGTATACACACACAACAAAAAAGGCGGACAACGCCTCATTGCCAAGTACTGGTCTACTTTCGAAGGGCTACTAGCCTCAAACGTTATACTTGCTTCTGCCCCCACACCATGAGTGTTATCCAGCATCAAATTCATAGCAAAAATGATTCTGAAGAAGCTACTATCCTTGCGTACACACAGCTTTCCTGGTGTGTATAACCACTTTAAAGCACTGCAGGCAGCAGCCATTCACCTAGCCCATCCATTTGCCGGCTTCTTTCAGAGAAGTCCGTCTGATCCTACCAATTACCGTCCGGTAACACTTCTCTCTGCCCTTTCCAAAGTCATGAAAGCGATCATCGTTGTCGTAAGGACGGGCTACTTGGAAAACGTAAGCAATGCATTATTAGAATGGGTTGGTAATTTTCTCCGTGAACAGCAGTTCTAAGTTATAGTCCGAACATCTCTGCCCAACCCTACTCGAATGGAGTGCGACGGTCTTACGAGAGTCATCCCCCAAAAAATTTTACTTTTCCGGATTACGTTAAAATTTGGTCTGCTATCACGGGAATGGGCAACCCCAAGTTCCTCCATGTGCGACCTATATGGCACCTGGCATTGACCGGTGAGAGATTCACTGCCATTAAATGTGGTCAAGTGATACATTATCCACATCCGCCATAGACACGCCTATCTCTAGAATATTGGGGCATATGACCTGCAGACAAGCCCTCAGGAAATTGACCTCAGTGTGCTGGTGCAGGACGACCTCGGTTATTCTAGACAGTCAGAATACAAAAGTGGTAATCAGCGCGTTGTTAGCTTACGGATGGCATTCGAAAGTTTGGATTCATTCATCTTCTCTATGATGCTCCACGCCTACGTACGTTAACACGTGGAATACGTAATCCAGGATTGGCACGCTTGGCTAAACCGTGAACTTGTAACGCTTGAAACTCACCATAGTGGAGCAGCGACTAAAAACACCCGGAGTTTTCAGTAGACGCTACAGGTGGCTACGTGGAGACCACATATTAGTCTACCAGATACGAAAGGACCCCACGTACACATTTTGCCACCTACTGCAACTCATCCCGAACAACAACTTCACAGGAAATAGCCTGAAACGGAGTCAACAACACAGTAGGCTTTTCAGTAAGGCTGTACGAACCTCAGCTCATTGCGACTCAGTGATTCCGCCATAAGTAGCCATAGAACGTTTCGGTGCATACGCTGTTTAGGTGCTCAACGACAGCCTGGACGTTAAGAATGCTATTTGACCGGACGCAACATTAGCATCATTTGCCAGCAGACCAGTTTAGTCGTTAACATATTTATGAAAGAGGGTAAGTATATTAACAGAAATGTATTGGAACGATCATCTATGCTAGTGAAGGATATGTTCAAAATGCCTGCCGGCATTCTGATTGCAGTGCAGAAACCGCTTGAGGCAATTGGTGAGCACTTTCTCCAATGTATCCCTCGTGATCGCGCGACATTCGTTCACAATATTTTCTTTCAAATGGTCTAATGTACGTGGCCTTGTTTTGTACACTTGCCGCTTCAGATAGCCCCATAGAAAAAAGTCCATGGGTTTCAAATCTGGTGAGCGAGCAGGCCACTCCATTGGTCCACCGCGTCCCATCCAATGGTGGCCAAATTTGTCGGTGAGGTAAGCACGCACCGTTTTAGCAGAATGTGTGGGTGCACCATCCTGCTGCCACCAAATAGTACTGCATGCTCCTTCGGTCTCCAACTGGGGAAGCACAAATGTCTGCAACATTTCCAAACACGACGATGCTGGGAAAAGATAAGGCTTTAGTACTTCAAAACAACAACCTGCCGGTCACATTCTCGGAAAAGAAATATGGGCCCAAGATTTTCTGGCTTGTTAATCCGGCCCAAACCATCAGTTTCGCACTGTGGTGCATACGTGATGCGGGAAATTTTCGTGGATTGCTGGTAGCACAACAGTAATGTTTCGTTGTTCCACGCAGGTGAAACAATGCCTCATCTGTAAAGATAACAGAACGAATATCCCCGTGATCCAGAAAACAACGGCAAAATTCATGCCGCTTCTCCGGAACGCATGGGTTCAAAACCTGCACTTGAAGTGCACGGAATCTCCGAAATTTCCGTTCCAGTAATATCCGGTGTACCCGGTCGTGTCACAGTGTTGTGCGATCCGACGGATACTGAGATCGGGATTTTTGACACTTCACTGACTACAGCGCAAGCTGAACAGTCGTCCGTAGTAGTGCGAGGCGGTCGGGTTCTCTTTATGTTACACACACTCCCCGTTTTTTCGAACTTCTTCACTAGTTTAAGCACATACCGGGCGGTGACGGGACGCATTCCTGCGTTCATTGCATTGTATTTTCTTGAAGCTGATGCGGCGTTTAAATCGCATTCACCGTACAGCCGAATAATCAGCGCGCGCCGACTAACAGGAACGTTACGTGCTCCCGACTGCACTGTCTGCTCGTGCTTCATTACCTGTGATTCAATAATATTGACGAGTTGCAATGCCTAACCTCGTCCTCAGCTGAGCTGCCATCACGTGCGCACATTCACGTGGCAGTTTTGTTCGCTTAGGCGGACCGCTGCGTAGCCAGCGAGACACAGCGATAAATATCGATCGCTCCAACGCCTACGGTTGGCCATGACCTTCAGCACTCAGCGCGAAGTTAGCTGACAGCCGGAAACACGTTGTGGCCCGCTGGCTGATCAACAGCCTCATGTCGGTGTGTCTTTAGAGGTTAGGCTTTTCCTCAGCTGAGCCCTGCACCAAATCACTTGTCTGCCGAGAATTCCATACGTCCGCACCACTAAGGTGAGAGAAAAATTCATGTCTCTGGACGCGCAGTAGCATGTTGCGAATTTTGCTAAACATTGCATGGCTGCTGGATGTTGGGGACAACAACCGTACATAACTGGCGTTCACGATAAGGGAGCCACGGTAGGTAAATGAACGCTAATCGGCCTTCTTCCATCAGGCTAATGGTACGTGATTAAGTTGCATTCCACCATGTCCTGAACTTTACGTTCCAACTGTTATTTACAGTCTTATCCGCACCCACATAAGTCTGTTACCGTATGCACACCAATTCAGCTAGGGGTTGTTAGAGGTAGCAAACCACCCGAAAGCTCAAAGATGTGGTGTGAAACTAGTGATACAAGGAGGGGACCGCAACTAGTGACCGCATGAACGGAGGCGTATGTGCTCGAGGAGGCCGTGACGGCACCTTATAGGGGCTTGCTCTCATTGCCGAAGCCGATAGTTTAAAATGCCGATCGAGCAGTGGACTATCGGCTTTGGTAATCATCTATTCATTATACACGTCAGCTAGAGGTGGGAAACACCTCAGCTATTGGGCCGCAGTACATAAAGGGAAAGAAAAATAAATACAACGGTTGCATGCCAGCTGCGCTACCAGTAACGGATAGGCATCGTTCTGGCACGCTACCAGCCGGCTACTAGGCAAAAAGAAAAATGGTTATGTTTTACGCTACGAAATGAGATCGTAGTTGGAGGGGAGGCTAAAAGGAATGGGGAGGAACAAAGTAACTCACAGCAGGAACGCCACGGAGGTCAGCTCCTTTCCATGTCAGCAAGTGTATCTAGCCAAACGTGTTCATCGTCTCTTGAACCCCAATCAGGGAGCGGTGACGCTCCAACTGAGGCCAGCTGCGAAATGAGGACCTTCATTCCTCTGGACCAAGTAATCGCTTGGCCACCCCTCTTCTTCTATCATCTACATCCCCAGTGAGAAAACAACGCACGTCGCGGGAGTCGGTGGGCTGGCATGCGCAGCACGTGGCCCAGCCATCGGAGCCTGGTGCGTGAAATGACGGTGCTGAGCGGTTCAGTTCCTTTTCTTGTGCCGTAAACAAGGCGTCGAACACGCTCGTTGCTCACGTGGTGTTCCGACCAGATGTGTGCCAAACTGCGAAGGCACCGAAGCTCGAACGTAACTAGCCTCTTCATGTCCGCCGATCTTAGAAGGCAGGTTTCGTGACCGTACAGTAGGATCAAATGTACCGCTGCATTGTACACTCTACCCTTCAGGGTGACAGTAATGTCGCGCCGCCGCCATAGGTGGCGAAGGTTAGCAAAAGCACTTCGAGCTTTTGCTATACCGTTCATGATCTATTCTTCGGTCCCAAGTGCGCTGATACAGCTTCCCGGGCAGTTGAATTTCCGAAAGAATTTTAGCTGATTCCCACCAAGGGTCAGTGCAGGAGGCGATCCCTGCCAATCTTGGAGGAACGCTTTGCATTTCGACGGTGCAAAACAAATCCAAAAGCGGCTGATAGCCAGTGCTAATCTGTCCAGCGCGGCTTGGCACGTTTGGGAGCTGTCACAGATGAGGGCGATGTAGTCTGCATACTCCAAGTCAAGAAGTCATTCTCCTGAGAGTAGCTCCACACCTTCCATGTCATGTCCTGTAAATGCAATCTCCATGACTTCGTCAATAGAGAAGTTGAAGCGGAAAGATTGTAGCGAGAACGACAAGACAGGGGGGTAGACGTTTATTGCACACCGAAAATGGACACATCCGGGTCTCACGCGCGCCATCGAATATCGACTAGATTTCCGTCCCACCACGCAACATAGGTACGGATGTTAGAGACGAGCCAGTCCTTTCGCCTCGGGAGCTCTGACTTGGAAGTCCCGCCTTCCTGTTTTCGCCTCGATCTCCGCTTCGCTGTAGCCGATTTGGATCGGCCAGGAGTCGTTCGAGAGCTCTCGACTTGCTTGTTCTGGGCTGTGTCAATTGGCTCGTCCTCGGTCCTGTGGGCTGCGCTAGCGGCGTTTTTGTCTGATTTATTGCGCTGTCCACATATTCCCGCTCCGTAGTTCTGGGCCCAGGCTCGTCGCTAGCCGTCTTTCGCGATCCGCTCTCAGCTAGCTCCGAAGAGCTCCCCAGAGCCATTCTTGGAAGCGGCCCCTCTACACCCGCCCCCCCTCGAGGACCTTTCTTCCTCTCGTACCATGGTCGCAGGAGAGCAGCATTCACCCAACGTTTCATTCCTCCGCAGTCGATTAAGAAGTTGCCCGCTTTCTGGTCGATAATGGTGTAGGGGCCTTTCCAGCGTTCTCTGAACTTGCTTGCGCCCGGCCCGTCATGATCCGGCCGATCGTTGTTCCGTAACTTGACCCGTTCTCCAATCCTGAATGGCCTCCACTTGTGAGCCTCATGCCTGGCGTCGTAATTTCGCTTATTCCGCGCTTGTCGAGCTTTGGTTTCGCTTCTAGCTTTCCATCGCAGTAGCTCTTGATGCTCAGCTGGATGTTTCCACTCACCCTGGTTCGGTAGGCAAGTATCGAGCGCAATCCATGGTTCTCTGCCGTACAGTAATTCGAATGGTGAGACCTTGGTGGTTGATTGCATGCTGGTCCGATACGCGATCAGAACCTGAGGCAAAGCATCTTCCCATGCCAACTTCGTGCAGTTTATCCACGTCTTCAATGTCCGGTTGAACCGCTCGGTCATCCCGTTGGTTTGTGGGTGGTACGGTGAAGTTCGCCGTCTCTGGATGCCCCACTTGTCCAACACTGACTTAAACGCTCTTGACTCGAAGCAGGGCCCTTGGTCCGTGATGATACACTGTGGGATCCCATACCTTGCAGGCACATTGAATTCGAATACTTGCGACACTGTCTCGCCTGTTTGGTCCTTGATTGGTATGGCTTCCACCCATCGAGTGAAGTGGTCAATCATCACTAGAATGTATCTGCTTCCTGTTCGACTCACTGGTAAGGGCCCAAAGACGTCCAGTCCCCAACACTGAAGTGGCTCACCAACCTCCATCGATCGCATCGGCGGTCTCGGGGACTCCATCTCCCGACTCGTTTGGCAGTTTGGGCACTCCCGAAGGTATGCCGCGATGTCCTTCCTCATGGTTGGCCAAAACACTCGCCTCCGCAGCAATTCAAAGACCCGCTCGAATCCCATATAGGCGCCATCATGAGTTATGCGCATCACACGTTCTCGCTGATTTGGTGGAACAAAAGGCACTTTCCGTCCGTCTATCGCCACCACCACGTTATCGTTTTCGACCTTCAACCTGACCCAGATCTTGAGGAGTTCCTCCATCTCCTCCGATGTAGCCTCCGGTTTGGTGCCAGCCCGTAAGTGAGAGCACAACACCGTCACGAATTCATCTGTCCTTTGATCTCCCAGCAGGTTCCTCTCCCCCATCGCGAACGCCCGCACCGGTATGGCATTGTCGGGTATGATGTCGTCCAAACACGGGCGCGACAACATATCTGGCAATACATTCTGCGTCCCATCCACGTGCTCAATGATGAAGTTGAACTCCTGCAATCGGTAGGTCCATCGCGCAAGCCGTCCCCGCGGGTCTTTCGCCGTCATCAACCACGAGAGCGGTTTGTGGTCAGTGACGACCCGGAATTCATTCGCCAGTAAGTAATTTCTCCACTTCTCTAACGCCCACACGATGGCCAAGCATTCTTTCTCCGTTGTTGAATACTTCTGTTCCGCCCCCGTCAGCACTCTGCTCGCGTACTCCACCACCCCAGCCGGTTGAGACAAAACCGCACCGATTGCCACGTTGCTTGCGTCGACAGCCACAGTGAACCTCTCACCAGGATTGGGTAGCCGTAGACAGGTCGGGGCTTCTGCTATGCATGCCTTTAGATGGTCGAAGGCTTGATCCGCTTCAGCCGTCCACACGAACGGCACGTCCTTGCGAAGCAGCTTTAACAACGGGCTGACCTTCTCCGCGAACTGGGGCACAAACTTGGAATCATATGCCACCACTCCCAAGAACGAACGGAGCTGACGCTTGGATTTTGGTTTTGCGAAGAACTCGATTGTCTCGCGTTTCTCCGGAAGTGGATGGACTTGACCATTGTCCACGATGTGACCCAAGCATACAATTGACTTTTGGCCAATCTGCGACTTTCTACGACTGAGTTTCAGACCCGCTTCGTCCAGTCTCTGCAGTACTGCTCCAAGTCTGGTCACATGTTCCTGTTCCGTCTTCTCATAAATGCTGAGTCGGTGACAGATACGTTGATTTCCGTCGCATTCCTACTCTTTGTCAAGCGTCACGTCCACAAGTTAGATGGATATGGCCTGTTCTAGTGGTCTGCCTTTGATTCAAGAAAGACAGATTCTGAGTAAAGAATTCCTTTCGATAATTTTCATCAGACTCGAAAATTTGTGTGTTAAAGGAGCTGCATAGGGTTGCGCATTGATAAGAATTTTTAATTCCAATGGGAACGCATCAATAATTCACACGGTCACTGGAGGTTGCACATTATGTACGGGGGGGGGGGGGTTGGCGAATCACTTTCACAAACAGATTAGCTGGGGGCACAAATCAAACGAGATGAACAACGGAAGTTGTAGACCACTGTAGAAGTAAGGGAATATGTTTGCGAACTAGTACGGCAACTGAATTTTACCAATAAATCCGAAAAATCTGGAGGAACTGCTACTCACTTGCAGCTTAAAGGTACCGTTTACCTTCAGCAGGAAGATGTATCGTCAAATTGGTGGAGTCGCCCTAGGATCACTATTGGGACCCCTTCTGGCAAAGTTGGGGCAAAGCTCATTTAGAACGCACATCGATGGGATCGATATGTATTACACGTTATGTGGACGACACTTATACTCTGCAAATCGCAAGTGCAGGCTGTGAAACTGTTGGAAGCCTTTAATGATGCGCATCAGTATCTATACTTCACACATGAGCACGTGTCCGGAAACCAACTATTGTTCCTGGACGTTCATATAATCAGAAACACCGGTTTATCAGTGTATAGAAAACCGTGGGAGCGATCATAAAGTTATCCAACTAACCTTCAAGATTGCCCAAATAACAGCAACGAGCCCTCATTATGCCCACCAATATCGACCATATCGCAAATTGGACTGGAACAGCTTCCGTTTGACTATTAGATCCATTGACTGGGATGGCTTTTTCCTTACAGACTGTCCTGCTATCGCCACTGATGAGTTCTACCAACATCTGACCTACTGCACTGACCTGCTTGCACCACTGCAATATGGAAAGCAGCCATTGCCTCGTCCTCAAAATCCCATTCCTAAAACTGTTACGGTGTCTAAAACGCTTGCAATTTAGGTTTAAAACAATGAATGATATATGTGCGATCATACAAACTGATAAGATTCTCAAGGACTTTCAAGACCGCCATGAAAGAAAGCTTATGTCATAGGAGGCACAAGCGATAGCAGTTCCCAGCTACAACCACATATTACATCGCATATTAGGAGTTGGATACAAAGCACAACGTCATCAAACTATAACCATCATCAGACCGCAGTCTCACTAGCGACCCCGATGAGGTCTCTCGCTTCCTCGTTTAATACAGGCGCTTGTGTTGCACAAGAAAGATTGCCTCTACTCACCAGTGAAACAATAGATACAGTTGTGTTCAACCTGTATAGCATTAGCAGGCAAATAGCCGCCCTAAAGCATTCTTTTCACCCTGGACCTGACAGCATACCATCAGCGTTGCTTAAACTCACTGGACCCGATATTTCCCTGTTTCTGCTAAACATATTCACCTTGTCGATTAAGATTTGTGTATACTCTGCTAGGTGGAAGCGGGCCACCGTCCTACCTCGACACAAAGCGGGATCACGTCACGAGCTATCAACTTACCGCCCCATTAGATATACTCCCATATTGATTCGTATTATGGAAAGAATAATCAAAGAAAGAGTCATGGATTTTCTTAATTCACAAATCTGATCGACAGATCGCAACATGGATTCCTCCGTGGTCGTTCATGTCAAACTTGCGAATTTGAATTTCTGGACTACGTGACCAATTCGGCTGACTCCGGACAGTCAATGGTTATTCTCTTTTTTAGACATGAAAAAGCATTCCACTGCGTACCCCATACAGAACTTCTAACAAAGGTAACCTCATGAGTTTCCTAACCCATTACTAGCATGGCTGTCATCTCTCTTGTCTACACGCACCCGATGTGTCAGAGTGGGAAACTGCGTATCTTCACCTATACCAGTAACCAGCGTCGTCATACGGGGAAGCGTTTTAGGTCCACCGCTATTCCAACTACACCTAAATGACATTTTCCGAATCATTCGACATGACGGATCCTTTCGTTTAGCGGATGATATCAAAGTTGTGTTCGCTTTTGATAGCATAAATGAACCAAACGGTGCTCAAAGAACACAGATGGAGCTCTTCAGCGGTGTTGCCGAGACTGGAAAATGACATTCTCTGTTGGCAAATGTGAAGCTCAATTCTTTAGGTATAATCTTATTAATGACATACTGACGTTAGATGACGAACCAGTTAACTGCTGCACAACAATTCGTGACCTCGGAGTTCGCTTATCAAGCTCTCTCAATTTCTCCGAATAGGTACATCATGTCACCCAAAGCGAGACACATCACACCACGTATTTTCAGTATGTCACACTTGAAAGACCCTAAGCTACCTATGTATAAGGCATATGCGCTTCCAGTCTTAGAATATTGCCCATTAATGTTAACAAATTTAAAAATGTACGACAAAATCAACCTTGAAAAAGTACAACCTTCCTTTACCCAACGGTTACTAGGGTTTGGGGCTTTGACTTATCAACAACGGTGCAAACTGCTGAAACTAGAACCATTATGGTTGAGAAGAATTAGGAATAATTTTATCTTCCTGTTTGAGTTACCTCATACCTGTTCTGGGGAACCAGATACTGTCCAGTTTGGCACTTTTCACAAATATCCAACTAGAAATACCTCATCCAGCTTTTGCGTCCCTAGAGTGCGGACAAGGTTGAGCTCCAAATTCTTTCACATAAAGTATACAACATTATGGAATAAGCTGCCCGAATCCATTTGATGCAACAACACTAAGCATATATTTCGAGCTCATGTATTCAACCATCACACCGTAGAGGAAGTATTACGTATACTGGGCGAATCTGCATCTTTAGAAGATATTTATGAGGAAGGTCCAATAGAACTTTAAAGGTCGAGCCTCACATATACCGCATACAAAGTTCTGCTCGGTCTAGATCTCACCTCCTACATTAACTTCTAACCCTGCTTATCTGTCTTCTTTATTTTCTTTTTTTTCTATGTTCAATGTTTTATTTGCCTTACTTGGGGCTAGCGGGTTGCCTAACGTTAGAAGCTTTCGGTTCACTTAGTTTCACTGACTCTCCTAACCGTCCTGCACTGATTTCCTTTTTTGCCTTGTCCTGGTTTGAAATAAATTCACTTCGGTACTCTATATCATGACATTCCAGATAGTTGCTTAACTATTCCTCTGATGAAGCAACAAATGTGACCCAGATTTTCGTCACTTCACTTCATTTTTGCTCTCACCATCTCTTAACTTTTAACTAACTTGAACGCTCGCCATCTGCCATTGTCAACACTGGCAGATTGGTAGAATGAGAAGCCAGATCCTTTTTCGTACATTACTATCATTTTGCTCTTTGATATTTCATATCCATTTAACCTGGCCCGAAAGTTAACCGTGTGTCAGAGTGGCTCCTGTCATCTTGGATAACTGGACTTCCAGGATTTTCTACCGCCTCCAAACATCTCCATTAAATTCTCTTTTACCTGGCTCCATTTCCCACCTTGCACCTGTTGAATCCCAGGCTCAGTGATGGGTGGATATCCAGCTCCCATTTTTCACAGACCTGCACTTCCACATCATCATCATCATACAGGTTAGCTAGAGGTGGGGAACACCTCAGCTACTGTGCCGCAATACACAGAAAAAGGAGAGAAAAGGAATTCAACTGGGGCAATCCGGCTGAGCTATGGGTAACGGATGGGCATCGTTCCGGTAAGCTACTAGCCGGCTACTATGCATCAAAAAATTACTATGCAAAATTATTTAAGGTTAAATAATGAGATCGTGGTTGGAGGGGGAGGCTAAAAGGGATGGGGTGGGACAAAGAAATTCACAGCACAAACGCCACTGAGGTCGGCTCCTTGCCATATCAGCAAGTGTGTCCAACCAAACGTGTTAATCGTCTTTCGGACCCCAAACCAGGGAGCCGAGACGCTCCAACCGAGGCCAGCTCAGAAGTGAGGGCCTTCATTCCTCTGGACCAAGTCATCGCTTGGCCACCCCTCCTCTTCTTCCATCCACACCACCGGTGCGCAAACAACACACGTCGCGGTAGTCGGTGGGCTGGCATGCGTAACATGTGGCCGAGCCATCGGAGCCTGGTGCGTGAAATAACGGCGCTGAGCGGTTCATTTCCTTTTCCTGTGCCATAAACAAGACGTCGAACACGCTCGTTGCTCACGCGGTGTTCCCACAAGATGTGAGCTAAATTACGAAGGCACTGGTGGTCGAACGCAACTAGCCTCTTCAGGTCTGCTGCTTTAAGCGGCCAGGTTTCACAACCGCGCTTATGCTATACCACGCTTATACTATTCTTCGTACTATACCCTGGCGTAATAAAAGTTAACACCGTTCAGAATAACCACAGAGGTAATGGCTGGTGAAGCACACAAGCCTTACTCTATGCCTTAATAATCCGTTGTATAGCGGCCATAAAGATTTTCCTTACAAGTCATGACTACACATATTATTGTTCTGTACCACACATTTTAGACTTCGTTTGACAGTTTAGAAATTATGTTGCCATCATCTGGGTCGTTTTTGCTATTATAGCTGCGTCGCACTGAAATCTTGTCATCTACCAAACAATGCACCTTTCGCTGTCATTGTACTTAACCCCAGAGTCTGTCGCTATTAGAATCTTCGTTTCATTTTGAAGTATTTTTCTCACAGGGTAATGCTTTCGGCATGAGTCCGCATTTTTAGATATCACAAAACAACTACTAGGAAAAGTACAAAACGCCTGCCAAATTTTGTGCATTCCTTGCAAACTTATGTCTATATTTTTGGATCATTCTTTTCCAGACATTTACGCTTTATTTATTTTCACTGGTAATCCTTTTTTAGCCGTTTCTTACCTACCTTGATGCTACTGTTTATTTTATTTCTTCCAAGAGTCCACTGGGACATCTGAACGTGTTTTAGTCGGTCGATAAAGTTGGATTACACGTCAGTGGAAGTTTGAAAGAAGGCTCATCCACGAAAGTCTCATTTCCGCCTTTTGGTCTGAATGCGCTAGTTCCGATCGACGGGACATCTGTTAACTTAACATATAACCGCAGCACAATCTGCACTTCACCCTGAACAACCTGCATGTGTGAAACTGACATGGAGATAATATAATGCATATTCCCATCTAATTGTAGAGGGGACTAAATGAAAAAATCTGTATTTTAATATTTCCCTATGTGGGAATAGTCTCGCATCGTCGAAAAATAAACGATTTATTTATTTTACGAACAAACTTGAACTGGACAGTGCACCAATTCTTGCAGTGCGGGGTCACTACAGTACAAACGGAATCTCGTCCGCACTCTTGCCTTCCATGCACACAATTTTCATACCCGACACCATCATCAAGGAATTGCAGAGGATCAGTGAGGCTCTAAGAGCGAATGCGTATCCAGCTACATTCCTCCTCATACATTTGAAAGAACACAAGCCAAAACCCCCGAGGAAGAGTGTACCCAAAAATGACCTCATTGTGCATTTCCCTCCCAAAGACGACAGTGCGGCTGATGCCCTGTCCAAACGCTTGAAAGACGCTATTGCAAAGACTCATATCGCGGCTCGTCTACGCATAGTATATTAAAGTAAGCCTTTATTCGTAAAATCTTCGAAAGACAAGCTGCCTCCTTTGACTCGATCAATGCTCGTGCTCCTGTGATGCACGATACCTGGGTCGTACTACAAGGCACCTGTCTTATAGGATTCGCGAACACATTCCGTAGTGGTTTTACAAAGGCGAAGCAAGGTCTTGTAACAACTCCATTATCTCGCACCTCTTCAAGTGCGGTCACACAGCAACGGAAAATGACTTCGGCGTCATTTACACTATTCTTGAGCGTTTCTCGCGCGGATTTCGGAAGCACCTCCTATCTATTGCGGAAGCTATATTTAGCCGCCACCTCAAACCGGAGTTATGCGTACAAAACAGTTTGTACACCATTTCTACCGTGGCCTACAACTTCCGTTGTTCATTCGTTTGATTTTTGTCCCAGCTGATCTTTGTCTGTGAAAGTGATTCGCCCCTGTACATACTCTGCCACTTCCACTGACCGTGTGAGTTATCGATGCGTTCCCATTGGAATTAAAAATTCTTATCAATACGCAGCCCTATGCAGCGTCTTTAACACACAATCGTCATTATGTAAATTTTGAGTCTGATGAAAATTATCGAAAGGAATTCTTTACTCAGAATCTGCCGCCTTGATTCATTCTATTAAATGGGCATTTTTTGATTACTGTCTTTGATTCAACATAATGTCTCCGCCCCTGGCGCTACTGCCCTTCGCAAACCACATCGGAGAACTTCATTTCTATTCGGCAATCTCAACCCACACCTCCGAAACCGGGTAAGAGCCTACATGCATTCATCCCCTCAGCTGCCAACAACAAGTTATACATACTGAAACTGTCCTATTCTCATTTTACCCTTCAGCTTTTTAACGTATATTCCTTACTGTCATTTTCTTCCGTTTCCTGGAGGGTGTTTCTGCCATGTGACCAATTGACAAACTTAAAATACATTGGTGGTACAGCTTTTCTGGGTTCGTGCTCGGCCCCGCTTACCTTTCATTGGGCTGATGAACAGTGTTGCCCACTTTGACATTGCTTTTAACCCTCACCTTGTGGAGTAGTGTTGTAGGTCTGGGTCTTTACACCGCCAGTTCTATCGATCACCAAGCGACCGCTCGAAACGATTGCTTGGTTCATTTAGCCAACTAAATGTGTAGTCGAGAGGAGTCATACCACCGAGATGGGCACTGTCCGCTTGGCCTTTCAACACATGTACTCATTCTTATTTGAGCGGGGTGTGATCTTATTAGTCAAAAATCAGTGACATCAGCAGTGCACCAGCACATCGTATCGATGTTTCGTTGCCACGCGACTACCATCGGTCGCGCGTGGGTGGGTGTACCGCGAAGTTGCTCTCGCCTACGCGATTTCGAACAAATGGCCTCTGGACTACAAAGCTACCAACCCTTTCGACTGCCGGCTGATCAAAAAATAGGGAATGCGATGCTGCACATTGACAGGCGCTGGTTCATAAGTCATCGACATGCCCATCGTGAATTGAAGACGTTAAAGCGACTGATCGTGTCTGGCCACCAACACCCACGAGATATTGTTACTGTTTGTTTGGAGCACTGAGTGAGAAATATCGATGCCAGCCGATTGGTGACCAGTAACTGGCACTCTGTTGCCCAAGAATGTTTGAAAAACTCGAATCACTTGCTTTGACTAGGTTGTCTTTCGCGAGCGCGCTGTGTCTACCCCAGCAACTATTGTTGACCGGTACCACGGGTAGTTCCGTGAGAACCCCTAGACTAGCAGCTGATGTCACTACGGAAAGTATAAGAAATAGGCTTAGTTGGGTCGATGCATGCTACCTTCCTACACGTGGTCTGAACATCAACCATATCTGTATTGAGACACTCCCCGCAAGATACGGTTATGAAGCTGAAAGCGTTCTCAGTTTGACTTTCTTGCCCCTGGCCGTTAATCTTCATTTTCGTTTATTATTACTATTATTATTGCGTATGTTTCCCAACCTGTTTCCGCATTAATTGTACCTACGCAGTTTTATCTACATTTCTCCACAACACTTTTATTGCTTTCTGTCTTACTGATTCATTCATCTTAGTCCATCACAAATCGGTGCTGGCGTCATATCTGTTCAACTTTGTGTGCTCCCCATAATTTCCACGTGACACACATGTAACTCCATCTACCTCGATTTCGTGACAGCTAGTGAGCACAATGCTGTTTGTCTGCGTCTTGTCGGCACTCGATGAGCAGGAGTCATGTCACACAATGCAAACGATGTACTGCATCGTCGAGTTACTTTTTACAAATGGATAAGGTGGGTGCAAAAATAACTAAAGCCAGAAGAACGTTCCACGGCTGACAAATTCTGAGGGAAAATATTCCAGCCAGCTGTATTGAGCGACCAGTTTCATCTGATGGCCCCACAATTTCGTGTTACGGCCAGGTTTCCGCAGTTGGCGGCAAACATGACTAGTGTTTTACAAAATCTGCTAGGTCAAGTTGAGTGCACCCCGTAGACGGCGATAACCACTACAGTACATTCTTAGGGCTTTTATGCGTTACTATTTCAGATGAAACAACCCATTAACCTTTTTGGTCATTCTTCGCTGTGGGCTCTCCAGTGCAGCCAGATCGCGTTTTAGCCAGAGTTGCCGGACCCGATTTCCGTACTCCACATAGGCTTTCATACGCTTTGAGTGTTTTCGTGAAGTTGGAAGGGTCGAATGTCCTGCGTAGGAGGCCAACATGTTAGATCTCTTCAAGAATTTTTCCGAACAGCCGAGGTCTTCTTGCATCATCATTCCAAGGTCACGCTCGTGTGAGGCGGTCTCTAAGATGTTGTCTCCCAGCCTTGTGGCGTGTATGTGGTATTTTACGCTTGTCCTCATTAATCGCAGATACATTAGTCCTTGCCCATTTTAAATCACGGTCTAGCTTTCGTTTCAGCAGTTTGTGATCTTCATAACTACTGGTCGCCCACCACATTTTGATTTCATCGACAAAAAGGATGAAGTTTGACTTGTTGGTACTCACGAGATCGTCAACGAAGGCTATGGTTAAACGTTCCCCAATACTACTCCTTATGAAACCCCCCATACCACCTCAATTTGATCAGTTAATGAACCCCACGCTTGAAGCTGCTGCTGAAGAAGGAAGTTTCCGTTATATAACTGTCAGGGTTCCCAATACCGTTGTTATTCAACTCTTGGAGAATGATGCTGTGATCTGAGCGGTCGAAGGTTTTGGAAAAGTCTAGATAGGTGACATCGGTTCTTGTCCCGTTATCAGCTATCTCAGTCCAACTGCCACGAGCAACCAGTAGTTTGGTAGCACAGGACTGTTGACGAAAGCTATGTTGCTCCGGTGCTCTGATGTTGGGTCTTACTAACTGACCCATTAGCGCCTCAGTAATAATTAACTCAATCTTTGAGAGCACTGAGAGATGATTCGCTGTTCGATAATTGACGGGGGCCGAGCGACTACCATCCTTAACAATGACGGCACTTATACGCTGTTTCCACGTGGTAAGCACTTTTGAAAGAATCGGGATAATCGCTCAGCTATCGTAGCGGCTGCCACGTGCAGTGTTTGTGTGCTTGTTATCAACTCCGGGCGAACCATGGGTACACAACGATAGCATCTTCCTCAAAGCAGTTACTGTAGTAAAAGGCACGTGGGTAAATCTTGAGGTCTGGGAGAATGGGATACGTATGCTGCATTCGCGTCATACTATTGGAGAATATTGTAGCCGTAGAACAATTGCCGCATCCTCTGCCCTGTGATCACATCCGTTTGCTGTGACGAGTGTTGTTTACATGTTTGTACAGTACCTAGTTATTGGCATCAAACCATTCCGCTAAGCACTGCTGATTTGTCCTCACGGACAAGTGTGGTACGATGATTGTTCTGCACCAAATAGTTGCCCCAGTTATCCGGACTAGGATTAGGTCTGTACGGACGCCACGCTTCGTCTCTTACCGTCACGCATTTTTGGGGTTCCGCTCGGAATGTCTGATGGGGTCCTTGCGAAACAATGGGGCTCGGTTTTCGACGCGGATGTGATCTGATCATTGAACTAATACAACCAATTTCGCAATCCTTGTTGCATGCACGACTACAGGGTCGTCTTCTTGTGTGCCACATTGGCAAGCCTGTCGTCATTCATGGCGTCTGGACTATAGTTGAGCCTTTGACGCTTGTCTACTCCTGGTAAATTTGCTTTGGTTGTAAACGATGCGATCGTTCGAACTCGCTACCTACATGTTTAAACATGGCAACCTGCAGGTCATTGAAGGCGCTGATGGGTTTTTACATCTTTGTGACATTACTACTCTCCAGGAGCGCTGTTATCTTGTAACTAACCACGACGCGGTCACCACCTCGTGTGTGCATATGCTCTGCACGCTTCTGCCACTTCATTGTCGGTGAGCGATTTGTAAGCTTTGTCTTACGATTTTTACATCTTTGTCTGTTGCGCATTACCATATCCTTTATTCGTTCCTGAGTAAGTGATTCGTTAGGTGTAAACTGGCTATGTAACAACGGCAGCCCACAAACGTGCGCCCATCGGTGCTATCGGTATACTGCATGGGATTTGTGGTGCATGCGACTCTGCACCAACCACCTATGCTCCCTCTGTAGGCTTGTACGTCCTGTGGTCATTCGCAGTTTGCGACTGTTTCAGGAACGATTCATGTTAACCGTTGACTGGCTTGCACTTTGCACACCCCCTGCTGACTTGCGGATGAGGCAATTAATTATTTTTCTCTGCGTCAAATAGCACGGCTTTCGCTCTGCGTTTCACGTTCCCTCTATTTAAGTCATTGATCAAAATAGCAACCTTTTGGATTTGAGGAACATCTTTTTCACTGATTGGACTGGTTCTCATATGACGTAACTTTTTCTCTTTCCCAATGTACATCCGTCACGATTGATTGCATGGTCGGAATAGAACGCAACGACTCTTGTGCTGTTGAAACCAAGACTATTTGGTCTCGCAGTGCTGTCAGCTGCTCTCCCAAGCACTGAGCAGTACGTCCTACCGCCTTATGACAAGCGTTTGTATGGCATCACTTGCTGTAGCTTTGGTCTATGTAACTATTTCTGTCGTATGGCTGAAGAAGTTGGCGATCGGCTATGGGTTTATTCGACTGTCGCAACTCCTACTCCCGAGCTGTAACAATCGGCATAATGTCGACTAACCGGTTTGCAGCGTGGTGATCGTGGTAGGATTTCGTTACACAATACCTTGTCGTACTTCAGGCAAAAAGTTCATTGTATTCACAATATACTCGCTAGATCCCGCATTACCATTGCATGTGCACATTTCGATTATTGTCAGAAATATTCTACACATGCGTATTAATTACTCGCCTCTAACAAAGCATTTTTTTGTTTTATTTCACCTCTCATGAGCCCGCGTTCACATGAATCTAACGACGGATTGTTTTCTCCCTAAAATTCCTGTTGTCTCCTACTTTTTTCAATTGCTTACTGCTTAACCCTCCACAGATTCTATGCCAATAGCAGTTTAACGTGTCCACAGTAATCACCATCGGGGTGGTATTTATAAAATTGGTCGATCAGTTAGGTTGACCGCCCAAGGATCGCTCCCAGCTGATAACACCTTCCTGTTTGTACCCCGTTGTGTGTTGCCATGGAACCCCACTTGTGACTTCTACTTATTGTAAACGTTGTCACTTTTGTTGTAACTTACTTGTTTGGAACCGCTTTCTAGTCAGAGCGAAAGATTCCGCTCTTGTGGACTTTGACTTGCGCGAATTAGTAGTTGATCGAATTCGCATACATTCTGACTCGATGTATCGAGATGAACACAGATTCCCCATGACTATCCGCTGTCTCGAGTGGAAAATGACAGCAATCTTCAGCAAAACGTTACACATTTCCATGTATGCACCTTAGTCTTTCTATCAAAGTTAATCTCGTTATCGGAGGGTAATTGTCTGTGTGCCGCGGTTACCACTCGATAACGGAACCTGAAAGTGTTTGACAGGGTGATGTAATTGCCACTGATATCGGTATCGCTGGAGGGTTCGCGCAGTCGAGACATGACAACGGTGTATCCGGGACCATCTGATGAAGTCGTCATCCATGATAAATTGTCTAATCGTCACACGGCAACAGTATGCCAGAGTTGTAGGTTGGAAGATGTTCAGTGCGAAATTTTGTGGCACCATGACGTCTCCACAACACGAGCTAGGGCTGGGTCATATTCACTTTTTATTGTTTGCCTGTCTCAGTGTGCGTTGCTTAATGATAATGCTCTTAATCCTGTAAGTACCCTTGTTGGCGAGTCGCTGAAGCCTTAAGTCACATGGGGATACGGACTAATACACGCGGTTGGATTGCTATGTGTTGTTTCTTTTAACATAGTCTTTACTAATAGTCACCCCCTACCGAAAATTTTATCACACATAAAATATATAAATAAACTAAGCGGTTTATTTCTTGACGGTGCAAGGCACAGTCCAACTGAGTGGCCTGGTCAGTTCGTACAACGAGATCTCATGAAATAGTTAATTATAAATAAATAAATAACAGTATATTTACCGATAACTTGTATACGGCCCCGTAAGCCGGAGCGATTATTTGTACAGTGAAAAGGTTTCATGGTTTACGCGACATAAATTTCAAATAATAAAATAAATTTAACTAATAGAATTTCGGATCATAAATGTTCCATCGGGTCCTAGACCCGATCACCTAATATGTAAAATGCAGCGATATTTGTGTCACCACTTTCTAGTTTGTGAGGCTCAGGAATAGACAATAATAGGAAGGGAATAATAGGTTGCACGGACACAGGATTTGGTTTTCTGGGTACTGATGGAGTGAGCAAGCTGATTGTAAACAACTAGCTGCTCATATGTCAATGTTGCTAATTGTTGACAGTCAAAGCTCTTCAACACATTTGATATAGTAAGGAAAGACTGTAGGAAATTCAGAAATGTGACATGGTTTGCGGTCATGCTTATCTTTTGGAGTAGGTCGTTCCGCAGATCGGTGTATCTCACTGAGAAGAAATTCCATCCAGCTGTATGGCTTGCAAACTTTGAGGATAACAAGTAACCGCCATTTCGTGTGAGGTAGACTGTAGTCTTCCGCAGCCTGAGTGCGGTACTGTCAGTGTAACTTTGTTGGTTAATAATGTTGTGAAAGAGAAGTTTGTTCTTTAATCGTTTCAGCCAAAGCTGATATATTTGGAGTTGTCGGCAGCTATCATAATAACAGCCTTGAGCAGCGTCCCATGACCAGGTTGGTAAATGATCGGTGAACATTTTCCAGAGCTGTTTTGTCTTTTTCGTCAGTTGGCTGTGAACGATAGTACAGCATTCCAGAGTCAGTTGTGTTATTATCTTGAATGATTCAAGTCGTGTTTCAGGCAGGGAGAAAGTTCTGGTGATGTATCCTGATAACAGCCTCGCTTTTGCAGCCTGATAAAACACATGTTCGGAGAGATTGAAAGAGTTGGAATACCCAATTCCTAAGTCCCGAACTGATTCAGAAGTTGGGATCACGTTTCCGACAAGTGTGATAGTCTTCCGGAATGCGGTATCTGTGCCCAAGTACTTGGGATTTTACTGCGGTGAACTTCATTAACAAACGTTCACTAGCTATATTTAGTGCGGATAGGTCTTCACAGATGCTTCCCAGGCACATTTGCAGTTGATCTGGATGAAATGAGTAGACCAGTTTGACATCATTTGCAAACAGAAATGGGCGTCCATGTCGCATATCTTGTTTAGGTGGATTAGGAAAACTAGTGATCCGCGCATACTTCCCTGGAAGACGCCGCTGGTTATTTGTTTTGGTGTAGAGTATTGCTTACTGATTCTAACTACCTGGGTGCGATCGTTTACATATGTGTCGAACCAGTTTAGCAGAGGGTTTCCGATGCCATATGACTCCAGAAAGGACAGCAGTTGCTTGTGCAGCACGCGGCCGAACGCTTTTTGCATGTCCAGCAGCATTATAATGATTGCCATTCCTCTGTCAATCATAATCATGACATGATCGAAGAGTTGTAGCTGGCAGGTAACGCAGGAGCGTTTTGAGAGAAAGCAATGTGAAGGATTGATCAGATCCAATTTTCTCACTGATGTGCATCTTCCTCTTTCTGTCTTCCCAATTGCGGTAACAGAATCCACCGAACTGCGATGCTCAGATCCTGGTTCGCTAACTGGTTTGAGCCGAGACATCCGGTATGTGTACGGTATTCGTTCACTGTTGTGGTCTCACGAATGGCACATCGAACGAGACATAGAACCTTGGTTGATAATTGAAATGTGAGGGAAACTTTGTCAGCTTCTTCAATTTTGCACCAGTCAACCCACCCGATGGCATTTCACTTTGCTTTGGTTTGAGTCCGTTAACGTGAAGGTGGGCTAGTTATACACGGTCCTATGTACAGTTCTATCTGATGAACCCGGCGAGGAGCAACTTACTGCTTACGGCTACCATTCCCAAACCATGTCCACTAGTTGGTCTTTGCACGTCTTCGCGTTGGCTATGAATATACAATTACCGTACCACCAGCAATGAATCGCCGTTTCAGACAACGAATCCTCTTATGGTTACATGTTTCCACTCTAGGTCTTTTACTTTGTCGCTTTTCTTCTCACACCGATTGGAATATTCCCCGAATCACGAAACCGCACGATATCTCTTGTGTCATGGTATCGTGCTGATTCGTCCAATAGGGGTATGTTAAGAACCACGGTGCTTGATGCAGCAACAATTGCTTTTGAGAAATAACACTAACACTAGACAACATTTCTCTCAGGTAAGCACCGCCGACAAGCTTCTAAACCTGCAAGCGCGAATGGTCCAGCATGTTTCAACTGGGATTGTTCGTGTACTGTACACCATCCGTCGCCACCTCTGTGATTTGTGATTGAAAACTAAAACTGCATTTTCTTTTCGCTTTAGCTCACTGTCTAACCCGTCTCCCCGAAGCGTCTGTATGCACATATGCCCAACTCGCTGGGTAGGCCTTGTTGGTTTCGTTTCAACTTCGCGTTTTATGTTCTGAATCGTTCCGCGTTTTCGTGGACTGTTCATACCTCACTCAGTGCTATCTGCTTCTTTGCACATCAATCGCTTTTGCATAAATCACCGAACAGGTGTACTCTGCTTCGAATGTTTTCATATTCTAGCAGATCCATCATTTGGCTGGCAGCCTTTACACGAACGTCTTCTTTCAACGCACCAGCTAATGTTTACTACTGCTTAGCACTCAGGCAGCGTAACCAAGGCTATTCTTAGCTGGGCTTGATCAGTTTGTGGAGACTCTTTCTTCACCCTATCACAGGATTTACTCCGATGGATTGTTCTAGCCCTCGTTTGTAATCGTATCTGTTAACGCTATTTCTGTGTTCGTTTCGCGAATGTCACATACAGATTGCTCAATCTGACCTTCACTCACCATTTTGCTGGCCTAACGCATACGTATGTCCAACGGTTGGTGATGTCCGGATGGCTTCTCTTCATTTTCTAATGTGGCCCCAGACGAATTTAATTCATCACTTGAAATTATTCGTCTGAGTATTGTCTGCCTAATTCGATCGTGTATGGTCATAGTTTACAGTGCGACGTAGACCCATTCGAGTAGCCACGATGAGGGCTGTGTTAAATCTAGTAAGTAGCCCACTTTTGCTTTCACTTCGACAACAGCAGCTGCAGTGTACATCTCTCCAACCATAAGAACTACAAAAATGGTCTACAGACGCCTCATTTCACTCCACCATTTGCTGCTTTTAAATACGTTTAGCTTGCGACCGTCTGAATACGCAATCGCTCATGTCAGTGGCTCCACTGTATTGGAAATAGCGTTGAAATTGACCACGATCGCCTTCATGTAATTCGACTTCCGAACTAAGCAAGGTCTGGTATATCAACAGTGGAAAATCACCTTTTTGTTGCAGCTACACACGCACCAGCTGTCCGGAGCTCTCCTGCAATGACTTTTTCATCATACCATCAACTAGCATATCTTTTGCGCCCAACACGGTGAGCCGCTTTTGGTACCAGTTGGTAGTGTGAATTCCTAAGTACGTGGACTCTAGACAGGATGCTGCTTAACTGCTGTGTCGATAACAAAACGGATCCCGGGAGCGACCAATTTCTCCTGCTGGAGTGATCCGCTTTTGTCCATTCAACATCTTATTCAATGTTGTGGCTGGGTTTTACCACACGAAAAACGATTTTGGGGCAGCGACATCCGCAATCTCCGTGCTCCAACCTAGGGAACATTGCCTCATTACTGAATCTCTCATTTTGATGAGATCGCGATCACCTGATTGATCGGGATGAGTTGACCTTAGTTCATATGTGCATATCCACTGGATTTTTGTAGCTACAATGTTGCTGCATAGCAGATAGGATTTGATCTATACGTAGGACTTGTGCGGTTGTACCAATCTCTCGAGGTAGCAGTTGGATGTTTATCTCTTTATTTACATCGCTAGCTGATTCATATGGACTATCGCTTCCGTCTAACATGTATACGTAGCCCAAGGATACATCGGTTGAGCTTTTCTTGCAGTTGTCGTAAAGCTTATGATAAAAGTCCATCGAATGTAAAGGACCACGTGGGCGGCATCTCTATCCGCTCATTTGGCACCTATTTATTTGTTGAGCTCAACCCAGAGTACACACATAAGGTGAGGTCATCATGCAACAAATCGAATCGCACACACATCAGAGACACGGATGATAACACGGAAGTAAGAACGGGTGCCGGGTGATCACAGCACGATAAATGCGATCAAAACACATACTACTAATTCGTTCTGGTTGCACGTGATTCGGTGCTGCTTCAAATGCCTTTTCGGCATGCAATTATTTTACCAGTGTCTCGCAGTTTTGCTTATGGCCTTTTGCTCAGCAGGCACGGATTATGTATGGGAGGGATTGCCAGCCGGTCATGAGTCTGTACGTAGGCACATGCAAAATATGAGCTTCAGTATGAGTGGCGCGGTAGTGAACACTGGTCTTCAAATATTGGCCTTGGGTACTTGCAGTGAAGCTGGCCCCTCCTTTCAATAGATTTCACTTACTGGTTTCGTTGTCGTTCGCGGCTTTCGTCTGTACCGTCTGTCCGCTCTCCTTTTCTGCACTTGTCCATGCCGCAACAGCGAATGTTAGTTTGAGTTTGTCGCCCTTCCGGCGACCAGAGCTTCAATGGTCAAGAAGGTATTTTGTGGATTTGCTTACTACTACGTATATCTCAGTAGCGCGTATTGTGATTAACTATGAAATCCCCAGTTCGGCCCACGTCCCGTGTTGTTACAAAAGTCCAACTTACCTTGCTGACGCAAATTCAATATGAAAAGAGGACAGAAAGGTATCGATAGAGTAAGGTGGCTGATGGACCGGAAGCTGAAACGGAACAATCGAATGCGCTGACTAAATAGTTTTGATCTGTTGTGTCCGGCCACTGCTGTGGTCCGTCAGTGTCGCCCCTCCGAATCTCATCACCAGTACCGTACAATCTTTGCGTATCCTCCGTCCAAGTGGACTTTATTCGGTCAGACAACCTCAGTGAGTAACGCGCTTGCAGGTGACAAGTCGGTATGCGACCCAGGTGGTGTGGCCATCGTAGATATGTCACAGTTCAATCCAGATCCCAGGGCCTTAACATTGTTCGATCAGCGATATCGCTAAATCTGAGCATTGCATTGTAGGTGATAGCTGGCTAATCCGATTCTTTGGCTTTCTTAGGATACGGAGCACTTTTGACTAGTTATAGTTCACCATTAATTAACCGTCTATCTCCGAAGACATGTAACTAATCGTAGGGCCACACAACTTTTGACACGTAGTAATCACTTTGGTATCTCAGCCACCGGTAATGTTATACCTACCTAGGTAAGTTGACTGGTAGACTATTCACGCTGCATTCCGCTCATCGTGAGCTTTTGGGATTCAACAACATTGGTACCTGGCACTTTGAAGCTCAGCAACAGATGATATAGTTCAAATATGTGATTTGATGAATTCCCACTTTGCCGCCTCGTTTACTGCTACATCATCTGTATGCACTGCACTTCTTCCATGAAAAATGGAAGAGGTACGGCATACCATCCCTCGGAATCTAAAGAATATACAAATAACTATAACATCCATCAAACCGATATTCCAACTGTGACCTGAGCGTATTCCCCCTGCTGCTATAAGATTAGGTGTTGAAAACATACCTCTTCTCATGTTGAGCATTTTTGCCCCGTCATTAAACACTGGTGGATTCCCGTCTCAGTGGATGAATTCCATAATTATGCCGAATCACAAAGCTGGTCCACGAGAACAGATGTCAAACCGTCGACCGATAAGCCATAATTATGCCGCCTCTATGGCCTCAAAAAGTATCGTCAAGACTCGAATAACACAATACAAAACCTACTGAGCAATTCCCAACATTGGTTCATTACCAAAGGTTCCTGTATCACCTGGTAATTACAGTTCCTCGATCATGTTACAGCAACCCTAGATCGTGGCATGATCATCATCATCATACTTCTGGATATGCAAAAGGCGTTTGACTGTGTACCACACAACCCATTGTTGCTCGTGCTGGAGTCCTATGGAATTAACAACCCTCTATTGAGCTGGTTCATATCATATCTCTAGGACCGAGTACAAAGAGTACAGACTGGTCAGTGTCGTTCTACTTCCAGTCATATCACGAGTGGTGTCGTTCAGGGAAGTGTATTGGGTCCATTGCTTTTCCACATTTATGTAAATGGTATATATGATTACGTTAGACACGCGCGCATATCTTTATTTACGGATGACATCAAACTAGTGTATTCATTTCTACATGACCACCTGGAATTATGCCTTAAAATATGCGCGAAGACCTATTGTCTCTAAACAAATGGGGTAAACGCAGGTCAATGAGCATTTCGGCGTATAGATCTGGTACCATGACACAGATGCAGTATACTCTTACTGGTAGCCCCATCCCAACTATGTATTTCGTTTGAGACCTGGGAGTTCGGTTCTGTAGCAGCATTGAATTCTCCGAACACATCCTATATCAAGTAGCGAAAGCAAAGCAACTAACAACCTACATCAATAAGCCATTTTCACTCTCTACAACACGGCTCGAATCATTCAAACTCATAGTGCAACCCACTCTAGAGTATTGCACCATCATACATAGCCACTTCCTTGAAAGTCGGCCGGTTGCAGAGTGGTCCGCGCGCCTGGTTTGCAACCATAACGTCACCGGGTCGAAATCGCTTTGGAGTGGACGATCTCGCGTTGTACTCAACCCACGCGCGACTAGTGATGGTTGCATGGCAGCAAAGCAACGTTACGGAGTACAACTGGCGATTTATTTTTATGTATCATTATACTTACGTGAAACAGGTAGAATTGCTTCGGAAAACGTCCAGCGCGCATTTACCAAACCTCTCATAGGACGCTCATCAAAAGTTACCTATGAGGACCGATGTTCTTTTCTCCATCTCGATCCACCCTGGTTTCGACAGCTGAAAAGCAATTTCACTCTTCTCTACAGTGTAATATAGTGGCGGGTTTTCTCAACCAGTACGATTATCGCTTTGCATACTGGCTCGCCACATCCCATTCACAATGGGAAACGTCTACTATTCTTACAGTGTACCAAGAAAAATATCCACTTAAATTACTTCCTGATAAAGTACGCCCTCTAGTTGAATAAATACCAGGGAAATTAAGGACCAGCTAGAGCCTGTATATTTTTAAAATCTCATTTTAAGACGTTTCTTACCTTGCCAAATGTGTTCATACTTTTCGACCTTTCTCAATCCAGTGGAGCACTCACGGAATCCGATCCGAAGAACATATGACAATATTAACCATTAAATAATGTTACTCATTACATACTCAACGAAACATTGCATTACAGTTCCATATTAAATGCAGTCCATAATGAATGCTGACAAAACTCGATGTCCAAATGACCGTTCCATAAAAAGCTGGAGCGTCTCCCGGTCGTCTGGAAATATAAAACTTTATTTATTTATTGTTTATTTATTACGTTCCAACTACTGCAGCTCTCCGCTCCATATAAATTGGTAGCACTTGCGTTGGGACTTACCCTTCTCTCATCCGGTCCAAATGCACCACATGCCATAGGCCTCTAGGTCGATCATCTGATGTAACTTTCACTCCCTAAGGAATAGCCTTCTCTCCACCTCGGGCAGTGGTAGGGATGCCCGAACCTGTTCACTCAGGAGTGGTGACGTGAACCACTATACCAAGTGTCTACAGGTGGTAAACCACTACATAGTGGTGATACATGTGACAGACTGAATACCCTCCAGAATATTCAATCCAACTGACAATTCGATCTACCAGAGAATGTCCTAGCAAATCATCTTTCTCGGTACTTGCAACCTTCACTGAATTCTCCCCTAATCTTCAGATTCAGGATCAGTTAGAAAGAGGCTCGACTACTGCCAAAGGTACAGACATTCGCCATCCAAGTAGATTGGTCGCGGCCACAATCCTAATCTGTTGAAGCTTGCTGATTAATCATAAAGAATGGAGTAAACTCATTGTGAAAATACTGATTTGTGCCTCTAAAGTGTAAGAAACTCGGACCGGTTAAGCCAATATTGGTTCGACAAAGAATGTGGTAAACTGACTCGGAGGCGCCGCATACTGTTGGACAAATTCATTCTCTGGTTCAATCGAAGACTACGTGGTGTATACAAATCAGCGAAGCATTTGCAACTGGGAGAAAAAGAGCAATCGTCCACATTTCGAAAAGCAGCTTGCAGCCGCTGTAAAGATCATCCCGAAGCGATTCTTTGTCGTTGTGACTTAGCGCGTGCAGATGGCAGATGATCTACTGGTAATATAGGGTGCGGACAGACAGCCTCTAACCTCCATCACTGAGCGTATATCCGCATTGGCGTCGCACTTCGCTTCCGTATTTGCAAGTAATCAAGTGTCTGTACCGAGTTTGACATACACCGCTCTTACCGAACTCGACAGTTTGGATTGTGGCTTGGAAGAGTGGCGTCAACTACTCGCCAAACTTAACGGCACCAAACTTGCTGAACCTGATCGGCTCCACCTTCCGATTCTCAACTCCCTATCAACCATCATCTCATATGCTGTGACTGACCTGTACAACAAGTCGTTGTCCGAAGATTCGTTGCCGATTGATTGCAAATGCTCGGTGGTAAAGCAGATTCCGAAAGATGGTAACCCCACCAAGGTAGACAGTTACAGACCAATTTGTTTGACACCTACTTTGGCTAAGATCGTCGTGAAGATTGTGAGCGTTTGCCACAGCTGTTCCCGTCAAAAGATCTGACGCCCGCACAGCATGGTTTCATGTCAGATCATAGACAAATGATGCGTTGTGCCATTACGCCATAGACATGACTACACGTATATGCTTGGGCACACTGATTGCAGACCAGATCCCAGGTACGTGACCTTGATGTTCTCGTACAGAGTGACCACAACTGTTCAAAACAGGCTGAGGTAGATGCGTAAAAAGGCAACCAGCACGTCAGCATGCTGCGAACGGCATTCGGGAGATTTGACCCATTAATCTTCCCAGTGCTGCACAATTCCTACGTGCGCCCGCACTTTGAACACGCTATCCAAGCTTAGCAACCTTGGTTGAAGCGCGACCTAGAGGCACCACAACGAAGAGCAACAAGGAATGTCAGGGGCCTGCGCTATCACTCTTACCATCGAAGGCTGAAGTTGCTGGGAATTTTCAACGGATGCCACCGAAGGCTTCGCGGCGATCGCATATTAGCTTATCAGATACTGAGTGACCCCAACCACTTATGTCGCGATTTGCTAAAGCTTAACCACAACACGCAGCTCAGGGGTAACTGCTTGAAATTGAGGGAACAATATAGCCGTCTAGAGTGTTGACGTAATTATTTTTCCCTTCGGATTTGCTAACGCTGGAACGCTCTCCCACACTCAATTGTATCCTCCCCTACCTTGGACGCTTTCAAAAAACGATTAGATGTTTCTCTTAGCTCCCAGCACTTTATTGCCTAAACTCCTCTATTGTGTAGTACGCCAATCATGCCTTTCTACAGGATTTATGTATCAAATGAACTCAAGTGAGCGACCATATTTTACGTCTCTCACGCCTTATATCAGCGATCACTGTACCCAGTGTGTTTCTGCATGCTTGCACTCGATTTTTTATTTTACACTGATGATATTTATCAAAGCATTCACCTTGGTAGACGCTCGGTAGATGACGCACACATATTTTGATTTCACCGTAATCACTCCGGCCGTCCTACGGGACTTGTCAAGCACTTACTTTTATCCCGTGATAAGTTATTGTTCATTGTTCACCACTAACCTGCTCGTGACGAGGCATGTATTGTTGCTAGCAGTGAATCAGGGGAGTCTATCGATGTTATCTACATCAATTTCGGCAATGCGTTCGACAAGGTAAACCATGAAGTCCTTATTCACAAGCTGAGAGTATGCGGTGTTGGCGGCTCACTGCACGTGAATCCGCGAGTTCCTCATTGGACGAAACTAGTGGATGCGAGTCCATAGCTACCTGACCAATTGGTATACTTCGACCAGTGGTGCACCCCAAACCACGGTGCTGAGGCCTACATTGTTCCTGATTTGTATCAACGACCTACCTCAGGTTCTTCGGTCGGCATGCGCATTGTTTGCGGATGACCTGAAGATGCGAAGTGATAAGCGCTTCTGAGGACTGTGATCTACTTCATCAAGATGTTTACCGCCTTTTCGTGTTATTTGCAGAAGTCTGCCTTCCGGTTAACTCATCCAGATCGGTATTCACGCGCCTGAAAATGGGTGGCGACGTCTGAACCTACACTGGACAGCCAAGCTGCATCTCACACCTTCCGTGAAGGACCTAGGTGTGCACTCACGTTACGATTTGAAGTCCATGAACAACACGAACAAGCCACACCGAAACGGAATGCGCGTGCTCTGGGCGCTCAAACGCAGCTACTGATCTGGTCTGTAGAAGTTCCCACTCGCCTCTTCTCCTCCATCATAAGACCAATGCTAGAGTACGGCTTGTCTACCTATTGCCCGACCACTCGTGGTGAGGCACAGAATATCGAATGGGTCTAACACGTCGCTACCAGGCTCATTCCCAGTTTGCCGGGCTTACCGTACAAAGACGTGTGAGAGGCTGGAACTGTATGCCCTATCATCGGGTGCCAGTCAACCCCATCATGACCTACAGCATTATACATATAGGTGACTTCGCCATGCTGAGGCCACTGCTCTACTTGCGAATACCTTTCGGCACACGAGTACAAGCTTTTGCTTCCAGATCTGAAGCGATTTCCCCATGCCCTGTGCCTTGAACAGCGAGTGGTCAATGTTTGAAACAGTTTGCCGGAGCATATCATAGACGCAAACGGTGCAGCAGCTCAAAGTGTTGTTAGATGTTCACTTCTCCAGCGCTAGATTCCGAGAACGATTACCCACTGACAATGATATCTCACATTTGTGAGTCAAAATTTACTGTGTGTTTTACATTATTTTTACGATGTCGTGTGAAGGCTTGAAAAACAAATAATATCATAGGTCATAGAGAGCTTTCTAAAGTTTTTGATCATATTTCGATGTAGATGTACAGGTTATAGTTTCTTACTTGCTCTCATAAGACAGTATTCAACATTCATACTCGGTACTCATGACAAACCGTCTCCGGTGGGAATTGATGATACTTAGGACTGATTACTGAATGGGATCCAACTTTTGCTTAATCCAAACTAACCATATTTCCGGTTACCTATTCATCTCTCTGACTTCGGTGGCCGGGTTTACAGTCTACTTCTAGGGCTTTTCATGACGCATCTCGTGCAATTCTGGTCGCCAGTTAGTTCGTTCATTTATTTGGCGCTGATATTACAAATTCGTGGATACGAATTAAACTAACCTTGGAATCTTCTTGGCTAAGTATCACCCTGCGGAAGACTGTGTGAGTGCCGTTCGATTGACAAATACTAATCACCGTGTCATTGGTTTTAATGGTGGTACGCTCAATATGGACTCAATGTTAGAAATAACACCATACAAACGTTTACGTTTTTATGTTCCTCCTCTCCTTGCACCATCCATGTAACCGAGGATCTTCTACAGTGTAGAATGCACCCGTTCCCATCCGGCTTCTTACACTTTCTCTTGCTTCTCAGGAGCACCTCATCAGTGTTTCTACAGAACACAACTTGTTGATCATTTGCAGTTTCTATCGTTTTGGTAAGGGATGTAAATTGCTGTGTGTCATTTCAATGGCTGTCGGACTGTTATCGATGTAACAGGGCGTTGAAGCATCACGTGCATTGCACCCCCGATTCGTTACATATCTGTACTGGCCTAGTCACACACTCGAATAGCACGCATGCGGTTACGTGGTAGGATCCGTTCAAACGAATATCTCACATGTGATGTATCTGCGCACTCTGTGATACTCAAGTCCTGCTTTCGGGGTCTGATAGTCTTTATACTCCAAGACGCTCTGTACTATACGAGTACTTCGGGGCCACAACAAACATCAACTGCAGTTGGCCGTGGAGCTGACCAACCGTCAATATAAATATTTTGCTATTTCTGCGGCCGAAAGTTCGTTGCATAGTATCCAAAGCTCAGTACTACTGATTTCGAACAATGTTACTCATCAATGTGGCGATAGGATGCCGCACTCTTGTCCGCACATTCTACATTGTTTATCGATCCGAATGATACAGTCCTCTGTGGCCCAACCCTACACAGCCAGGTAGGTTGCTGCAAAAATATCCACATGTTGCTGAGTCGTCATCCGCTTTTCATTATAAAGGACGTAGAAACTATACCAATAATTACAGCTACTAGCTAGAGAGAATGATTTGACTCAACTCGTATAACTTGTCCCTCAGCGACACCCGCTGATGCGAGTAATCATATTTCCGTAACAGCGAGTTCACGTGTGTTGATCAGGACAGCTGTGTCCGAAACCTTCCCCAATGAAGAGCTGCCGAGAAAAAAAAGTTATAACATTCTGGTAGCCACCTGGTTAAACTGGCTTATCAATTATAACAATTAAACCTAAGATACCCGGTTAACTCTTCCGCGTTCACGTTGATTTGATTCTTATGTCTTCATTTAGCCTTCCTTCGACTGCCTCTATCGACGAATATCAGATTGATTAATGGTTGGATTTGCATTTCATATATGTTTCGACGTATACGGTTTCGGATTTGCCTGTCACTGTGGCCAGTCACAGGACGCCTGCGCCTACAGAGGGATCATGGGTGGCTTGCGCTGCACCACCCACAGCTCCAACCACATACCCCATATCCAGTGTAAACCCGAAGAATAAGACCGGGAGGCATGCGGATGGGAGCCACGTTTCATCAACGGAGCCGGCCCACACTCCTTCACAGGCAAACACAAGCACGCTGTAGTTGGGGAATCAAGTGCACACGAGGCGGTGGCTGGACCGTAGTCCGCTCCCTATTGAGTGCACGGAATCACTCTTTGGGCCTAGCATGGCCACAAGGACCGTGCACCCCGTCCCCTCCAGCAACGACCAACTGTCTCCTGTAGCCAGTATGAACGAGGTAGTGGGTACTAGACAGGTAGGCAGGTTGTCAGCATGCAGATCAAGCGCAGCCACTCCGGGAATATCAAGCAACTGACAATCACTTGAAGTGATGATATCAAAGAAATCGGATACTGCATACAGATACAGTGATTTCAATAAATGAGCATATGAAATAACTTGGGTGTCAAAATTCCGCAATAATTTCAAGACGGCAGAAAATATATTTTAAGGAAATGTTACGCATGCGAAAATGTTATCAGAGTTGACTAAACTAGTTTAAGGGACGTGTGCAAGTTTATAGAAGATAGTTCATATAGATAACAATATGAGGTGAAAAAGCATTAGGATAATATAGCAAACCCACCACCTGAAATAAAGAGATTCAGCATACAAGCACGCGGTTAGTGAATCGAATGCAGCGTACTTACAAACGCTGTGTCGCTTCTGACTACGTTCTTTGTAGCACTCTTCGTCGTTTCGGTATCGGCCACGAGTAACGTCGCTCATGGCTCACTAGGCCTGCCTGACTCAGGCACTCGTGACCGCATGTGCTACAGTACCACGCACTCGGTGTCTATGGAGTACGACCCATCGGCTCCTACCGCTTCTGCAATTGGCGCTTCTTCTGTGCATGCACGAGGGATTTCTCTTGCATCGCGGCAACAGCCTTCGTGATCAGATCGCGCCATGCACGCCGATCAACCGCCTTCGATTCCCATGATCTGAAATCAAGAGTAGAACGTGAGAGGCTCACCTTGATCATGTCCTGGTAACGAAGCTTCTATTTCTCCACGTACCGCTTCCCAGTGCTTAGCTGACCTAATAATAGCTACTTTGGTATCCGCGTCGAATCCACACGCTACACATGACCGAGCCAACTCAGGTGTCTCAGCAAAAGTACTCAGTCCACTGCATATATTCCACTACGGCGCAACACTTCGTTGTCCCAAACCCTGTCGCACCAAGCAATGCGCAGTATCCGCCGCAGACAATGTTGATGGAACCGCTCGGCATATCTCACATCCCGCCGGCACATAGTCTATTTTTCGTTACGTATAGAAGAACAGACAGCACCGTGGATTTGTACACCATCAGCTTTGCGCCAATAGTAAGCTGATGGTTGTTCCACACTCGGTACTCTAGTTTCCCGAACGCCGAAGCTGCCTTCGATACGCGGATACGAAGCTGCTGATCAGTCGATATTACACTCCCAAAGTAGCAGAAACGGGAGGTGGTTTCTAATACTTCAGCACCAATGCTGATTCGCAGCACCATTGTAAATTGCATCTCCGGTGAAGGCTGAAGGAGAGACAGTTTCGCTCATGTTGATGGTGAGCCCGAATTTGGCCGTTGTCAAAGCCAGAGCACTAGTCATGTGTTACAATTTATCCGCGCTGTGTGCAAACAAAGCACAGTCGTCAGCGAACAGCAACATACGGATAGTTGTCTCACAGAGTAGAGTTCTCGCACCGAAACGACGGATGTTCAGCAACCCACCATCAAAACGGTGCTCCACACGAACACCATAATCACAAGCTGCATCAAATGCACATCATTGGATGAAGATGAATATTAAACAGGGCAAAAGCGAAGATACAACCTTGCTTCATACCAGAGATAACGGCAAAGTCATCCGAGGCCTCTCCACTCAGCTGCACCCACGCCCGCATAACACTGTGCAGACATTCAATTAAACTTTCAAACTTAATCGGACAACCAAACTTACCCAACACCAGCCACAATGCCTCGCGGTTCACCGTATCAAACACCTTGGTGAAATCAACAAAAAGCGGGTACAACGGCTGGTACCACTTTCTGCACTTCTCCTACAACTGACGAGCCGCAACTACCATATCTGTGGTGCTACGATCCGAACGGAATCCACATTGGTCTTCCGCCACGTTCGCTTCCACAACCTGACTGACAAGGCGGTTGAGCAGGATTCGGGCAATCACCTTGCCCGCACAACTCAGCAAGTTGATGCCACGATATTTCGTGCAACGTTGCTTGCTACCTTTGCCTTTGTACAGTGGTAGCACAAGGGCATCTTTCAGCTCAGGAGGCATCTAATCCTCAATCCATACGCGTTGCACCAAGTGGTGCAGCGCATTTACCAACGCGGGTCCGCCGTGTTTTAATACTTCAGGCAGGATCCCGTCGGAATCGACACACTTGGCTTTTTGCAGGTGAGCAAGTGCTCTCTGCGTCTCATCCAGTGTCAGCTTATCCGCCCGACTCGCCTTCACGGGCTGTTTGAAGCCGTTCAATGTAGGCCAGTCAATCTGTAAACGGTTGTTCAAGAGACAGTCAAAGTGCTTTTGTCAGATCTGCATTATATCTGCAGTCTGTGTACCGGTGGCTCCTGAGCTACCATCGATCAGCGTCCTCAGCGGCCCCCACCCCGGTCCATACCCCGCCTTCAAGGAGTTAAATAATTCCTTGTGTTGGCGGCGTTCGGCGTAGCACTTCATCTGCTTCGCCTTCTCCGTCCACCATGCAATTTTTATGCGACGGAACTCTCGGGTCAGTCTCCGTCGAAGTTTTCGAAACTGACTATTCTTCTCCAAGTCACTGGGGTCTGCCACATGTGCAGCAAATGCTACATTTTCTCCGACTCCAATGCGCCAATTGTCGCATTGTTCTCATCAAACCAATCAGGCCGGTTGCATTTTGCGTTCCCGATGGTCTCCTCGGCAGCAGCTGTCATCTGGTCGTGAATGTGGTGCCACAGGTCGCCCACTGTACTGCGCAGTCCACATCACACAGGCAGGCAGCCATCGCCTTCTCCAGCTCAATACGTTTCGCCACAGTACCGAGGGAGAGAATGTTAAATTTCCGCCGGTTCACGGCAGGAGTGCAATACATAGATTTACGAAAATATATGTACAGTTTGGTTCGCACCAATTTGTGCTCAGTGCCACACTCAGCTCCACGCATTACACATGCCATGCGCGCTTCACGCATATCACCCTGACGTACGATGACATGTCGAGCAGGTGAGCCTGACCACTCCGTGGGTGCGTCCAAATTGCTATATCACTCGCACTCAGTGCAAACCGTGTGTTTGTTATCGTTAGGCCGTGAGTGGCACACAGTGAGAGCAGCCGGCCACCGCTCGCATTCGCTGAACCAATGTCATGCGGACCCACGACATCTGTTCACACCGATGCATCACACCCAAGGCGGGCGTTGAAATCACCCATCAGAATTAGTCGGTAGCACCTCGGCACAGACCGTATCACGGAGGATAGCTGCGTGTAGTATTGATCACGCGTGTCATCAGCATAACACACGGTCGGACCGTACGTGCTTATAAAAGTGGCAAACTTACCTCTTCCGAGTCGTATGCGAACAGTCATCAGTCGCGCACCGATAGCAGTTGGTTCACCCACCTGTTGTGCATTTAGGCGATCAGATATTGCAAATCCGACCCAAGTTCACGTGGTGCTGGGTGGCGCTGCCCACCCAGTAGAACCATTAGTTAGCAATTGCTTCATGCAACTTACCTTGCTAAGCGATCCGAGTTTCACTAAGTGCAGCAATATCGATGTGGTAAGGCGCCAACTCCATCGCAACCAGTGCAGTGCATCGTTTGTGATGCTCACTGGAGTTCCGGTCCAGTAGTGTGCGCCCGTTCCGGCACCCGATGCTGAGTTCTTTGCGCGCAAGCATACGATTGCATTGATGGGCAATCGCACGCGAGGTGGCGGTTGTGCTTCGGAGCTTTGCTTGAGGGACTCCACCCGGAGCCTTTGACTCAATAGCCTGACCCACAATGCAGTGGGTAGCAGATCTAGCTCGGGAATGTGATTGGACAGTCAGAGTGAGATCTGCTTGAGGTCCGTCACACGCACCCTTTGGAGATCTGGAACAATGCATATATGTTTTTCGACCGTAGTATGATACGCACCTGCGACCACGGCCAGACTCAGGTGGGATTTGGCAGGTTTGCACAAATTTGAACAGGGGCTTCCGGGCTTGAGACGGGCAGTAGCAAACAATTGAGCACCCGGAGATGCCCTCCCACCGTCAGAAACAATGCGTGGCGCTCCTGCTCTACGCCAATCGAGGTATGAGCTTATAACCCGTAGACCGGTTGTTTCCCATGGCTAAGTTTTACGGGAAGAGGGCCATCGACCACTTCTTAACCTCCGAAAAAGATGGACTGGGGTACTGGCGGGACGTCCACACCTGACAGGAGAACGACTCGGGTCCTCAGCCAAAACCTTCGATTAAACTTACGCCCGAAAGGTAGTGGGTCTAGCACATGGTCAGTTCACTGACTCATGGGATTGGTGTCCTGGATCTTAGCAAGGAGAAGGGCGAAACCCAACTCCCACCCAGCTAATGGCGTAACAGTAGCAGCAGTGGCTAGGTCATCTGTCAGGATCTAGCCACCACCAACCTCAGCGTACCATAGGCTCTCCCGCTATATATATATATATATATATATATATATATATATATATATATATATATATATATATATATATATATATATATATATGGTTGGCGGCATCCGGTTTCGGATTTGCCTGTCACTGTGGCCAGTCACAGGACGCATGCGCCTACAGAGGGATCATGGGTTGCTTACGCTGCACCACCCACAGTTCCAACCACACACCCCAAATCCAGTGTAAACCCGAAGAAATAAGACCGGTAGGCATGTGGATGGGAGCCACAATTCATCAACGGAGCCGGCTCAGACTCCTTCACAGGCAAACACAAGCACGCTGTATTTGGGGAATCAAGTGCACACGAGGCGGTGGCTGGACCGTAGTCCGCTCCCTAGTGAGTGCACGGAATCACTCTTTGGGCCTAGCATGGCCACAAGGACCGTGCACCCCGTCCCCTCCAGCAACGTAACCCCAACTGATCACCATACTTCCATCACATCCACTTCTCTCTATATTTACACACAATACCCATTACTTCTATTTTCCAATAACTCCACTCCTCCCCCCACCCCCCCCCCCCCCCACTCCCCCCCACCCCCCCCCCCCCCCCCCCCCACCCCCCCCCCCCCCCCCCCCCCCCCCCCCCCCCCCCCCCCCCCCCCCCCCCCCCCCCCCCCCCCCCCCCCACCCCCCCCCCACCCCCCCCCCCACCCACCCCACCCACACCACCCCCCCCCCCCCCAACCCCCCCACACCACCCCCCAAACCCCCCCCAACCAACACCCACCCCCCCCCACCCCCCCCCCACCCACCCACACCCCCACCCACACCACCCACCCCACCCCCCAAACAACCCCCAACAACCCCCCCCCCCCCCCCACAACCCCCCACCCAAACACCCCCCACAACCCCCCACCACCACACCCAAACCCACCAACCACCACCCCCCCACCCCCACCACCACCCCCACCCACCCCCCCCCCCCCCCCCCCCCCCCCCCCCCCCCCCCCCCCCCCCCCCCCCAACAACACCCCCCCCCCCCCCCACCCCCCACCCCCCCCCACACCCCCCCCCCCCCCCCCCCCCCCCCCCCACCCCACCCCCCACACACAACACAACACACAATAATATCACACACACAAACACCCCCCATAACCCACATAATACTCCCCCCCCACCCCCCACCACCCGATCCATCACCACCCCCCTCAAACCCAACTCCCCCCCCCCCACCTCCCCCCAACACTACTAGCACAAAATATTACTAACATTCTACCCTCTCCTATATACATTCCCCCCCTCCAACACACTAAATAACCTAAGATACCCCCGAATGACCCCCACACCCCATTCCCCCCCTATAGAGATAGAACCCACACACCCCCCCTCCGTCCTACCCCCGCCGCGACAGTATCTTACCCCTATTCGCACCCCCCCCTACACACACTCTCGAATTTTAGTCCCCCCCCGCCTAGCCTCCCCAAGTGTGTGCCTATATGAGATTAGAAGGAGGATCCCCCCCCCCCCCCCCCCCCCCCCCCCCCCCCCCCTCCCCCCCCCCCCCCCCCCCCCCCCACCCCCCCGATATAGCCACCCCCCCCCCAACCCCAACCCACCCAACCCCCCCCCCCCCCCTCCCCCTCCCACTCTATCCCACATTCGGACATTCACTGTCTCGCTATCCCTCGATAGGCATGAAAGAGTGAGCGTTTGGCCACTGGATTCCATCATTTGTGCCCCGACTGTCTTGTTTCTCAAGTGTTCGACAGACGACATCTCAGTCTCGTGTCTGGTCCAGTGATATTGTGCTATCTGGGTTGTCCGACCTTTCCGCATTTTGTCTGGTTTGACCACTATTCGACCGATGTCCATGTCTCCGACCAGTTTATGTCTGGCATCCATTTACCGCCCTGCGATCTGAAGTGTATAACAGTGTCGGTTTGGAACACATTGGATGACACGCTTATGATTGTGCTTTGTGTATCAATGAGCAATTTAGAATTTCCTAGGTGATTGAAACCGTAGTAAGGTCGCTTTTTTCATTGTAATAAAACTCCGAGAATATTCTTACGTCAGAGTACCTGCGTTTATTGGCGCCATTCATGTTAACCACACGTGCGCAGTACCAGTCCTCGTCATTAGACTCTGCTTCTGCACTATCGGTGCTCTAAAATCGAACGAACTCAACGGCAATTGTGTTTCTCTCACCCAATATAAACTTTAGCTTTGGCTGCGTCGCGTGCCGAACTTTCGTCAGCCGCCTAAGTGTCATCGTAAAGCTACGGCAACGTTGCGTTGCTTTGTCGAATATGTCGTCCACCCGCGGACTTCAACCAACTGTCACGCACCACTCAAGCATTTTGCTGTCGTTCTTGGCTCGGTTCCGCCCCCAGAATGGTTCAATAACCCTGAATCTGTTTACCGTTCCTAGTGAAATAATAATTTACACCCGGAATTTGTTGTTTGGTTTCGTTTTACTTCGTTATCCAAATTATTATCACCATGCTGGCATGTCTCACGACCGCACTTCAGTGCTCGGATCTGTTGTTAATGAGTACACTTCAGAGGTAGGTCACTTCTGAAGCAACTTATGAGAACAAATGACGACCATCCTCCTAGGTATCACATCGTTAGGGTTTCAAGCCCCGACGTAACTAGCAGCGTTATTCGCCCGGGATTCACAACCTGTGGGTTCCGCATATGAGGTGTTAAACAACTGCACGGCGGACACTGTTCTACCTGTGGACGGGGCTGCGATGGATTCTAGCACTGCGTTTGACTCTTGAGTAGACTGTTAAACCAGATCAACCTATTGTTTCGTCGTTAGGCATTACCCTTCGCCAAACTAGAACAGCAATCACGACTGTATGCCCTAGGTCATCATTAACGCAGCAGAAGTAAGAAGATATGATGTTGATATGAAATAGTCGGTGCTAGAATCACGCCAGGACTTTGTGTCGAGTGCGAGACAAGTGACACTACTCAATCGACGGTGCACAATTCCCTCGGAATTTTTATGCTGCTTTGACGAAGGAATATTGTTATTCGATCGCGATAATAGCTTGAGATATTTTGGACAGGTGACGTAGTCCTCTTTCCAGAAGAATAGATTCATTTAGCTTAATGGTATCGAGAACTTTCCGTATTTTACATGCGAGCAACGTTAGTAATGTTTACCCAGTGAGCGTGTTTTGATTCTTGGTGATCTCTGGAGTCTCAACCCTGGTTGTGATCATCTACTTGAGCGCAACTTATTAGAGTTACAACAAGCTTAACCGGATACCTTGTGACTACATGACAATTTTTGTGGGCTGAATAGACAACAGCTGACAACATTTAACATGTCTCGCTGTAACATTGAGCTAAGTGAAATACTTTCCCAGAAGCACCGGTCAAACTGTCATATCCTTGCCTGGGAAGGGAGCAGTGAAAACCCATGCATTTGAAAGAAACACGGAATATCACAAAAGATTCTTTACAAGACAGCAGCGAAAAGCGACATGTCACTGAAATAGATAGGTTTCGGAGATAAAATCGCAATGCCACTGGAACTTAACATGATGCGGCAGGTTGCGTACCTCTTCGACCCATTGAGCTATATTGGATTGTGTCCTCGGGCCCCTTGAGACCTACTCCTAAAAGTCTGGTGGTTGATTGGAGTTCCGAAAAACTTTCTCTCCCCATCTTGAGGTTTGGAAATGGGATGGCGTCCATTCCTGTAAAACGGAATTGTTTTTACCTCCCAACTGCTTTGCGAGTGAGATTTTGAGACCAAGACCTTGGTTGAGGACACTTTCTTCTTTGTAGGTCTGGGCACCTTGGCAGTATCTCAGCTCAGCTTATCAAGGGTCGCCTTATCTACTGCACGCAGCAGAGCGGATAAGCGAGACTATGCTACTGCCAATGCCTCCCTACTTTCTTATCTAGCTGTTTCTTGTACTTCTCTCCTGCACCACCCACTGGACAGGTTCAGCAGCACCCCCTTCTTAGGCTACACTGTCCAGTTACCCTGAGGGCGTTCAACGTTCGCACTCTAAGCCAAATAGGTCAACAGACTGCATTCGCACGCAGGTTAGACTCACGGTATCGACGTATTTCGTGACCGAAACTAGGATCACTGACCCTCACGTAGTTGTTGAATTAACTGCGCTCGACTTTTCCTCTCGCTTTTGGTTACACGCATCCGGAGCTACTGATGCAGCAACCACTGGTCAAGCTGGAATGAGCATTGTTCTCAGCTCCAAGTCTTGCTCATCGCTTTGTTCTTGAGCAGCTATTTGTGTGCAGTCTGTTTGATGACATCAACTAGAGTCGATTCGCGATATGTTAATGGAAACTGCTTGTTTGTGTTTTCCGTTTATACCCCCACCGACTGCAGTTCTTATCCTGCCAAGGACACCTTCTACCACGAACTGAACACGCCTCTTCACTGTGTTACCAGTTCGGATATCGTTGTTTCTGCATATTATTTATATATAATATATAATATATAATATAATTATAATATATATGTATTAATACACAAGTAACTCGTCTCAGCTCTTCAGAAGCTTAGCTAGGTGGTAAGTATGGACTTAACTCCGACCGTACGGTCAACGACGAACGTCTGAATAATGAGAATCGTGAGTGCGAAGAAAAATATCGGTGTTGCTCCATCGTAGATGGATCGGTCACATGCGCGGAATCTCCTCGATAATTCCTTCGCGGCGGCAGCATATTGCGGCTGCACTGCATCTTATCCGGGTGCTATACGCTTCCTATACCTGTAGTCCGCAAAGTGGGCATCGAGAAATCTCTTAAATTCCGACACCGATTTTGCCTCGACCACTGTCTCAGGCAGCTTGTTCCAATGTTTCACCACTTGACACTCGAAGCCTAGTACTTGAACGATGCGCTTTAAATCCGATACTACTAGCTTTTACCGGTGTCCGCGTGTGCTGCTTGATGCGCGAACGTGCAGCAGCGGCCTCAACATAGCGAAGTGGCCCAGGTGCAATATGCGGTGCGTCATTATGGGGTCAACTCGAAGCCGACGATATGACAGGATATAAAGCCCTAATCTCTTACGTCGGTCCTCCTACGACATACCCCGTAAACTGGGGATGAGCCAGGTATCTACATGTTGAACCCATTCCAGTCTACGCATCTCATTTATTGTGATCGGTCAATGGACGGTGAGCCGTACTCAAGCACCGGTCTCATCATGGACGAGAACAGATGGGTGGGAATTTCTTCAGATCAAGTGCAGAAGCTGCGTCTAAGTGCCTTAAGCAGCCGTAGTCCGTTTACGTACAGTCTATTCGTGTTGTCGGCTGACTTCAGATCACAGCGTAAGAGTGTGCCTAGATCCTTTACTGTGCTGGTGGGATGCAGCGAGTGGTCGGCCAGGGTATACGCACGACCATTACCACCCTTCCCCAGGCTCATATACGAGAACTTGGCCGGGTTGCATGTTCGCAAGGAACACCGTTTGTTTCGTAGTAGCAGCGCTTTTAGGCATAGTGGGTGCCGGAGTGTCACTTGACGTTCCTCTATAGCTGGCTGGCGATGGACCCAAATAGATCACGTTACCGTTGGTTAAAGATGGCGTGGTTCCATCCTGGGTTGTCGCTCGTTCTGGAGTACTTGCGTCGACTCCTAGCATGCTTTGGCCGCCTGTTGTTTTTAGGTTAACTTTACCAATTGACGTGCCAACCTGCTCTCTCTCTTGGCAACTGCGATCTTACCGCAGTCCGCGGTCAGGCAAGCCTACTGGGATGACCTGTTTACCGAACTTTCGTTCTCTCGTCCTAAGGACACTGTGCTTCAGAGAAATAGCATCTCGGCCACCGTTCAAGACGCGGGAGCCTCTGCTTGCGGCACTATCAATCATAATCGCACCAGTCACTGGAAATCCGAGAGGTCGGTGGACCTGTTGAAATCGATATGGAAACTCCCAGTTGGCTCTGAGCACAATGTTACCAGCAGACTAGTAGGCGCGAACTAAAGCGCAGCCTGCGTGCCAACTAGGAGGGCCCAATAAATGGAGAAGGCGGTAGTATTGGTCAATTATCGCAAGCTCTTCCAGCTAATCCGCATCACGGGTGTCAGTGAGACAATCAAAGATAGCGCCAGTGCCTTGCTTCACAGTAAGTAGCGCCGTTTTGCTCGCTGGGCTGAACACTTTTGAGGGCTGTTCAATTGGCTTTCTGCTCAGGTAGTGCAGGGTGAACCATGGCCGGTTAGTTTAGAGGTCATGTGAGTTGCTGAGTTCCGAAACACTATTACAGCTCTTAATAGTTTTCAAGCTGCTGGTCAGGATTCCATCACACTCTCACTATTTAAGAATGGTAGTGAGATCCTCAGCAAATCACTGACCTTCCTGTTTTGAACAGGAAGTGACCGTCCCAACTAGCTGGAGTAAAACGATTAGAAGGGGAGTATACAGGAAGAGCAGTCGCACCGACTGTGCTAACCACATGGGTATTAGCCTAACGCTGGTGGTGACAAAAGTACTTGCATCCAATCTCGTTCCTCGCCTCGCTGTGGAACGGGGAACCCCATATTAGGAAGAGCAAGCTGGTCTCCGCCAAGGAGGGTTTATACAGACTACTTATTCGCTCTGTGGCAGGCACTAGGGCAGCGACACACGTACCCTAGACCGATATTGACTGTGTTCCTCGACTCCAAGAGTGCGTTCAACTCAGTCAACCAACCGATTCTGTTCGAAGCGCTTGCGCGAGAAGGTGTCCCATGAAGTATGTGAACATTTTAAGTGCTTTGCACTCGAACACCACGGGCCGCGTCTTGGTCTACATGGATTTGCCGGATTTTTTCCGACAACAAGTGGCGTTCGTCAGAATTGTCAAATTTCCCCATTTTTTAACTTTGTCGCGGATCACTCCATGATGATGCGGAATCTTGCGACGCAAACCTTGTGGTTCTGTCTGGCAGAAAGCTAGTCGGACAGTCTTACTGTTTAACAAACTTAGGATAGCCCAGTAAACCCTAAATAACATCTCCGGATTGGTCCCATCATTTGGCATGCGCTTCGCACCTTCAGAATGCGGTGTTGCTACAAGACCATCAGCCACTTGATGATCCGTTGGTAGCACGGAACTAGAGGCAGTTGGCCTATTCATTTGATAGCTGCATCAGCAACGATGGGCGCAAAAACACTGAAGTCAGTTCACGTATTTCAAAAGCTCGAACTGCCTCCTTATATCTACATCCGTGGTGTCAGGAGGGGTTTTTCCTTGGTTTGAAAAGCCGTGTTTATAAGTGCACAGTGACAGCCGTTCTACTGTGTGGGAGTGATACTTGGTCCCTTCGACCTAAGGATCTGCGGTGCTTTCAACTCATTGCTCATCGCTGCTTGCATTGCTGGTGTCGAATGGCATTATCGTGTCTGCAACATTGATATGCACAGGCGAGTGATAGGCAGTGATAGTCATGCTAATTCCTCAGAGCAACAGATAGCACTGAATAAGTTGCGTTGACTTGTGCGCGTGCTACTTATGTTTAATCACCACTTACCGAGGAAGGTCGCATTTGCTAGATGTAGGGTGACGCAAGGCTCGAGCGTAACATTTAAGTCATCGACGACCAAAGTATATGTATATCTTGAACACATTACCAATAGTGCGATTGACCGCGTGCTACAATATATAAATAAATGCAATACAATGATAGTGAAGAAAAAGGTGTAAAACTGTAGTTATGGGAGTACAGTCCTCCGACATGTTCGCCATTGTGCACGTCTTGCCATGTCAGAAAGGGTTTCTAGCCATATGTGCTGGTGGTATTTGCGCCTCCAGCCAGGGAGCCGAGAGCTCCCGACCGCAACCAGATTTGAAGCCAGTGTCTTCATACTTTTGGCCCAAGTCATACGTTGGCCAATTTTTATTCGCTTCCAACCGACTTTTGCGCGTACGAAAAGTGCGCGGCGAGGGAAAGATTCAGTGGACATGCGAAGCAGGTGTCCAGTCCACCGAAGCCTGCGCAGAGAAGTTATGCAGCCAGAGTGGGTGATCTTGGTTCGTTCCACCTTCCAGGCTGGAGTCCACGTGACCCGCCATATGCTGGTTCGAAACGTTGCAGACATGGCTCGCAGTCGGCATCAGTTGCGTGTCTGCCGTCGTCTCTTAGTTGGACTGCTTGTTTAAGGTGTTTTTTGGTGCTGAGTTCTCTTTGGATTAATGGCTGATTATGACACGGGGAATTGAAAGCCTTAATGAAACTGTCTCGCCGTTGCCTCCTTAACTTTACGCGGTAGTCAGCTGTTTGTGTTGGTATGCTGTTGATAATGTGTAGGCGCCTTGACCCTGAATGTTTGCTTAGAGTACTAAGGCCTCCCGTCAGGCTCCCTTTCCCAGTTTTCTTTTTCTAGGTCATCATGGTCGTATGACAGCTAAGCTTCAGTTCAACTGACTAATGTACTGCTGTTGATATTGATGCTGGGATCAAAAACTTGTGTGAAGTTATCCAAATGCCTCTCATTATCACTGAACTGCGAACGATGCATCGATCTCCGGGTAACACGCATGATTAAGTACTGCCGAACCCGTAGTTTTAAGGTTACCTACAGTGAGTGCAGGTAATAGTTCAAAGAAGCCACGGAAATCTAACTGGCTGGCCGCTCTCCGATGCAAGTCAGGCTATCAGAAGTAGCACGCAGGGAAACAGATAAACGGTTGTGGTTTGACAAGTTAAAAACCAATCATTGTACGAAGATTAAAAGGGAAATGTTTCATGGTCTATCATAGCTGGCGAGTGACAAACGAATTAAAACCGCCAGCGCGATACGATGTCGTTTACGGTGTACGCGGGTTTCGTTTCTAAACAACAGTTGGCGGTAAACAGCAGAACAGGTCTGCACTTGTCATTCGATTTGCGCCATGTATTTTCGTTCAAATTTGAAGAACTTGCACTCGTCTTCACGCACGTGCATACCACCACGCTTTGCTAAAATTGCACAGCTAAGTCATGCGTGTAATATGCGTAGCCACCTTGACTTTGAAAGAAGCAATAAGCACCTAGAGGAAATTGCTCCCTTGGTTTGTCCCGACTGGATGGCCAAATGTAAGTAGGCGTTGCTTCTGCTCATCACAATCGATGCGTAATCACTTCGATAAGTCACAACGGACTGAACAGGCGGGCCGTGTTCAGCTATTTCGCCCTGCCGATGTCTCAAATCGCTCGCCCCTTAAGTCCATCTGAATAACTCACTGCTAGTTTGAGTTAACCTATAGGATGACCAAGATAGCAACCACCTATCTCACGTGTACGCAGGGTGGCTCAGGTACATGTGGATTGTGATGACTTGCGCAACGCGCGGCAACTGTTCCTGTTCATCTTGTTTTGATTCATTCTCTCAATTTAAATCATTTGTTATCGCGACCATCCGGTTTTGTTTCATGATTTTTTTGTTAGGCGCTCACCTCAAGTTCCTGCCTTTCTACCACAATTTACGATATGTCGACCACATGTGCAAGTTGCGCTTGCGCTTGGCAGTTGACGAATAGCATCATCATCATCCGCTCGCATTTACCACATCAATGATTGCAAGCAACATTCTGCGTTGAACGAGTGCGTTCGAGCCATTAAACCTGGTCTGATGACAAGCAACCATCTCTTCTTCTTTTCACACGAAGTGCATTATTGCACAATGTACACTCCGCTACCGTTACATGGTGTATTGCGCGTAACGAAAATCAATTTAAACCATAGGAGAATTCGTAGCATATGGCTTGGGACTGATTCTAGCTTCTGCACTATAGGAGTGCACATGTCAGGTACGTCGGCCACAATCTGTGTTGGCTGCTGATATCGGATGAGACCTAGGAACAGTAGCAGGGTCCACCAGGTCACATCTCCAATCGCTTGTGTATGTTCCGTTACTCAACTCCCAATGAAGGGAATAGCTACCTACACACTGCACGTCCCTGTGGTATCTAGCAAGTTCATTTGAGTCCTCATTCGTCGAATTTACACCGAACATGGCCCATAGTTTGCGCGCTATGTGATGAATTCTCATTCAAACCGATGCGTCGCATGGTTGTGAATTCAGTTTTGATGTTAACAACTGGATTTCTAGAGTTTACCACTGATTTCTCACCAAATAGTAGTCTTTGCTCTGTGGTTAACTTAGAGGCAATTTAACCGTGTACCGTCTATGCATCTGATAATCTTTGAGCCATCCTTAGGCGGGTTCACCGTAATGATCAATACATCTGGCCCCATCCTCGTAGCTGAGCACAAATAGGCCTTTTTCATTACACCGGTACTCTGACCGTATTCGCAGCACGCAGCGGGCCTGTCCGTCTATCCAGACGTGACTTGATGTACCAGGTGATGCTGCTAGTGAGTTACGTTGAAGCCACTGTGTTCGTGTGTGGCTCACCTGTTCCCGAACCATGATGATGCACAGGTGTCCATCTATAAGTGCAACCAAGCACTTGTAAGTGTTTATATAAGACCGTGGACGTGTACCGTGCCGTTCGTAACTTAACGTATACTGGTTCTTGCCATCCTGTGAACTCTGACCACCCTCCGGTATGTGCCAGAATTTGACATAATTCCAATGCTCGTGTGCGCCTATCTGCCACATTTCTGACATTTTATGTCGCCATTCCTTTGTTAACTAGTTAGTTGTAATGTATTGGTTTTCCTTATTTCACTACTAAAAGAACAGTTAATTGTTGTGCTGGAGTTTATAAGAGTGCTTTCGGGCTCCACGGCGCCTTAGTTAACACCACCCACAAGTCAGTGACATTACAACCGTTTGCGTATTCTGTCGTGGCTCTCTCTCTCCCTCTTCATGGCAAATAAGTTGGGACGCGCTGTTGTTGACAGTACGCTGTATGGTTTTGCATTCTAGTATACGTTTTGGTCTTTGTTTCTTATGATATTTAAATGTACCAAATTACTTATCCTTGCGCGTGCTCTCTGATAACTCTCATTTTTATCGACACGAAAGGAACCGTAGAAGTTACCAGTTGGGTTATTCGTCACCAGATGCTTAGGCTAAAACTTGCCGCTCTTCCATTTGCTGCATCAAATAAATCCCTGTCATAGGCGTGTGTTGCTTGTTTTGGCTCCGAGGCTCGCGCATACTTTAGTAGTTGTACTTCCCTTAAATTACACGAGCCGAATCAGTTGGCAGAATTACCGCCATTCAATGCAGCTCGTGAGCCACCACTGCGCGTCCGCGCTTGAAAGGAGGTGTATTGAGCCAGCGATACGTCTACCCTTCATTCCATCAAAGGGTGGATGTATAGTGCAACCGTCCGCGCTGTACTGTTGTACGGTTACGAGACTTGGCCTGCTCGTACCGAGGACCTGTGCCGACTGTCTGTCTTCGAAAACCGTTGCTTGCAGTCCATCGCCCGCGTTTGGTGGCTACACCACCTAACCAACGCTGAAGTCAGACAGCGTGTCTTTGGTGGAGGCAGCCACTCCCTGGAGGCGCTTGTCTCGCTGCACCAACTATGGTAGCTGGGATACGTACTGTGTACGCCCATTCAGCCTCTTCCGCGCCATGCCTTGTTCGCAGTAGCTGAACAGGGCTGGAGGAGGCGGTGTGGTGGACAGCCTACAATTTCAAGAAGCAGGATGAAAAAGCTGACGAAACAGCTGGCCTCTGTGGGTTCTTCGCGACTCCCTGGATGGGGTCCCAAAGATGCTGAGTGCCGCTGGTTGGAAACCTTGGAAGTCATGGCCCAAACCTAATTAAGTGGCGGTCGTGTATCTCTGCTTGTTGCGGTGATCCCCTTCTCTCCCGCAGTAAAAATATCCAGAAAAATTCAAAAACTGTGATTGGGAAAACGGACAAAAAGTTGTTTGTTTTTCTTTTCCTTTTACTCGAATACTGTTTTCCCATTCCGCCATGGTTCCGATGACACAATTTCTGCACACAGAATATATATATATATATATATATATATATATATATATGAAAACTTATGAAGGCTTCGTTGCGCTCTGAATTTTAACTTGCGAATTCTCCGTGTGGACTCTGTGAGCATCTTAGAACCCATGACACCCAAAAAGTGAATTTGATTGTTTATGTCGTTATGGCTGCTTGGCTAAGGCGTAGCTGAATCTATGAAGTCAGTTCAATTACTATGTGATTTGGCGGAATAAGTGGCAGCTGTAGAACACCTTAGTCAGTACTAAGAAGTTGGATTACAAGGTCAGGAGGAATATGCAGTATCCATGCTTGAAGAGTATGAATAGGCATAAAATTGGTCATATAGTGCTCGAAAGAATAAGCGCTTGCCACCTATTTACTTCCGCTGCCTCCTGCGCAGTAGAAACTACAGACATCAACTCTGAGATGAACCGCTGTTCAATTTGCTTCAGTTTGTCACAACCCACACACACACAACTGGTATCACGACGTTTGTTTCACTTGTCAGATATATTTGAGTCTAGTCCACTTCATCTAAGTCGTGTCATTAATTTGTGTTATCTGCTGCAACTTTTCTTAGTGTACCCAATGTGCATGCGTTGTCAGCCAGTGCTATTGATAACGGTATTTCGTGCCATCAGTCCCTCCTAAATGTGAACTGTGTAGGAATCTACCGGACTGCTCGATTTCCGTTATGTTTTTGCACTTCTTCCTGCTTTTGCTGATCCACAACTCTCTGATTTTACACTGCAGCTGCTGAACTTGTTTTTTTGTGAACTGTCAATTAGTACGGAGCACTAGCCCACGTCAATGAGCTATGGTTTTGCATGTTTTGTAAATCTTCGATTACGTGTCCCACACCGCACGCCAGTCACGTTTCTTTACAGTTCAGTAAGCAGCCCTAATCAGTATGGTTCCTTGGGTACCATCCTCACTGCTTCACTCATTAGCTTTGATTTTACTGTCTGATGCCGATGAAGTCTCATAAGTGCTTGAGTGGGGGGTATCCTTAAACTTCAAAATATAAGTTATCTATTTCGACTGCGCCTAATCGGTTTCCTTCAGCATCGCCCGCAGCCTAGTCGGCAACGTATTCACTAAAACCCACTTGTTGCCGAGCAACTGGCTAGTGTAAAGTCGCGAACGTGGTGAACGACACAAATGAGTCCTTCGCTCTCACAAGTGAAACCTTCAGGTGGCGCACGAAATTACCGGGGCACCGGATATTGGAACCATAACCTCATCAACCTGAATGGATTTTCAGATATTACTACCAGAGCGGTGGCCAAGATGGTCATTTGGATTTAGCAAGAGCCGCGCGCGACTTGAGCCAGTGTACAGCTTCTTGAGTGGGTCAGATCGGGTCTCTGTGCACTAAGTATAACATGCATCCGGTCGTGGATTCCCAGGACTTCCGTGTCCAGTGGGTACGAAGGTCGTAATAGATCCGGGAAGCTACAATGGAAAGCTGCTACATTGTAGGTGGCTGGCTGTTCATATCACAACCAGCTAATAAGAGACCACATCAAAGGAAACTTGATGGCAAAAGAAGAGGAAGCATCAGTAACCGTCTAACCAAGGCATGACGATCTCATTGCCCTAGGGATCACCGCAAGGTCACGCTCGGGCCTGTTACACTAACCAATTTTCTAGGTCCACGCTAGATCTTGACCTTGGGGTTCATGAAGTAGTCATAGTTGACATATTCCATTAGTACATGTTAGTAAGAATATAGAGTGCCCACTTTGGTGATCATAGAAGGAGTTCACATATACATTATGTTTATCACTGTAAATCCTTCACAGTTTTTAATGGTATACTTTTGGTTTTTCGTTTTGGGAACTACCAATTGACGCACTTCTCATAGATGTACTCCCAGACGGACACCGAATCGATTCTATTGGTTGGGAATTTAGGGTTCTATAGCTCTCATCTGGAATAATGAGTGTCGCAAACTCGCGCATCATGTGTTTTTTTCGGACGCTCTTATAGACAGTATGGGTCCAGGGTTAGAAGTGTCCGATGTATATCCGGCGACACAAACACAGTATCGGAGCCTTCAAATTTGACCGTGCTCTATAATTCCTATCCAGCGGATATACTACCACACGCGCTTTTCGGCATTGTATCGAAACGCTTCGTGTTAACTTTTTAATATTTGTTCTGCAACCAGAGTCATGAGGTTTACACTCGCCACACTTGCACTTTTTGCGTGCTCTCACGCAAATGAATTAGGCACATTTCCCTGGTCAAGCCATGCAAAACAAAGTAATCAAAAGGAGGCAAAGTAATTCTGCGCAACAACACTGTGCAAGATGGCGGTCGCACTTCGGAAGACAAGTATAAGAGATATGAGTCTACTTGTTTTTACTCAGTGCTAATTTTCGATCGCTACTTGGAAGAGTTGAAGATCTCAAAAGCGTTATACTATGTCATGAGTATTCTCACATGGGCATCATTATACTGGTTTCACGCTTATGTTGATGCAGTTGTGGAACTCAACGGATTTCACGCCTTTCGTTTTGACCGCCAATGTAAACAGAGGAACCGCGGTGGTGACGTTATCGTGGTCATTAGTTATACACGGTGCACCTCGATTAAAATCCTTTTTCAACACAGCTCGCAACGCATCAGTTGTTTAATCGTGAAATGCAAACCAAAGCTGCTGAATGATTACCACTCGATTTTATTGGCTAATGTTTCTATCTCACCCACAAAGTTGAAGAATTTTACGACGGATTTATAGCTGCGGTCCTCCAATACCGGTAACTCTCCTTGTGTATAGTCGCCGGTGATTTTAACAGATCTGACACCAGCTTCATTGTGAGCTTTGGGCTTACGGACATAGCGCGATCTCCAACCCGGTTAGCTGCAACACTTGACATGGTATTTGTTAACAGTATGAAAGGCGCCGCTATGGAGCTCTGATCATTCCACCATAAAATTATCTCCAGCAAGATGAACTATAAAGATCTCACCGGTTGCAAAGAGGAAAAATTCAGGCGGCGACAATGTCTTCCTCAGAACATCCAGCGACTGCGTGAAACCATTGCCACGATAGATTTTAATTTATTTTCTAATGCGGACGTATGGAAGTACTGTGATCAGTTAACTAGTTACTTAAACTTCTGCTTTGACAGCAGTTGTCTAATTGGCACAATTTCTATCCGTGCCGATAGATTCTCGTCTCGGCATCTTAAACGACTTTGTAGGCTTAAAGAAAAGGCTTTTCAACGAGAAGACGTTACAACAGTAAAGTCTTTATCGATTTATATGAACATCGAATTGCCTGGCATTAACCATGTCTATGTTCAAACGATACTTGGAAACACTAACAATCGTGAATATGCAACACTCTGAAACAGTTAAGCGGAGTTACCCGTTAGGTCACGCATTCAACTCCGGATGTGGAAATACTGAACTTCACTTTTTGTGACCTGGATAACACTTCATTCTTTGATATAGCCTCTGCTGAGTTACAGTTAGTCTCAGGTAACCGTCCTACTTTCAGCAGCCTAGAACTATACAGGGAATTAATCAGGTTGCAACTGAACGAAGTACCTAGTCCGAGTAAATTGTCTCCTGTCGTTCTCAAGGAGTGTGCACATTATCAGGCACAGCCTCTTCACCGATTTGAAAACACTGTACTTTAGGCAACACAAGATAGGCTGACAGTTGGTGAAGCGCATGCGTCACACCAGTATCAAAGAAAGGACTGCAAATTCCGGCTGATCGCTTGCACGATCATTGAGAGGCTGATTCTTAAAAGGATCTCAGCTCAGACCCATTTTGACGACTCTCATCACTTTTCGTGGTGCAGCTCAAGATCCACCTTAGATGTAGTAGCATGTATAATTCATAATGTGTTTTCGGCACTGGATAATAAAAAGAAGCCCATCCATATCTGCTTCCTAGATTTCAGCAACGCTTTCAGTTGTATGAACCGCTAACTACTGCTGCGCAATTTATCAGGTTGTGTTTTTTCTGTGTTTTGCTTCTGTTAAAAGATCATTTCACCAGGTGCATCCCGTTTACCGGGTTAATTGGCAAAATTCTTCATTCACCACGAACTCTGGTGTTATTCAGAGAGCCCTTTTGTCCCCATTCACATTTTGCACTTATGTTACCTCAATCCCTGTCCATGAAGAAGCCATCTTGCTGAAGTATGCTGACGACGGAATCCTTGGCGTCCATCATCCAAGCATAGAGTCATCGGCTAAACTACAAACTCTCCTGGATAACCTTGCAGTTTGATCCAAATCCCGTTACCTACCGTTAAACACCTCGGTGTTCAAAGCAAATCGCTACCAGCAAATCCTTACGCAGTGTCCGCCACTTTGCATTGACAGTGAATGTTTGACCTCGTCCGCCTCAAGAAGATACCTGGGAGTGACGTTGCGCAGTGGGCATACGTGGTCTCTTCACGTGAACGATACATTTACTAAACTCAGAAGACTCCCATTCTATGTTATACATCTCAGGTCTTCTTCCCTAACTAGTTTTTTTTGGATTCAGTGTCTTGTCATTGCATCTCTAGTACTCCATTGGGCCCATTTCTCTCCCGTGATCTTCCATGATCTCCTGAATAAAAACCTCAAAGTAATTGCCACATCAGTGAAGCATCTGTCCCGATGTAGTGGAGCTTGTTGACATCATTGTAGCCAGTCATATCAACTCATGTAGGAAACTTGCATCTAACATACTTACCGACGGTAGCCATCCGTTGTCCGAATGCGTGTATAGCTCCTCGACCAGGCATAGGTACAAGACTATATACACCCACACTAGGACTTATGGTACAACGGTAGTTCCTTTCCTGGCACGTTTTTTTGAACTATGAAAATTTAGTCATTTAAGTACTGGTTACCCCAGTGATAGTTGATTTGTCAAGGTTTTGTAATGATTGCAATCTTATATCTATTCTCATGTACTATTCATTTGTATTATTTATCCATGTCCATGGGGTGTGTGTTACAGCTGAATATTCACCCTTCATGGGTGTGTAAAGCAAATTCTTGGCTAGATTTGAATTGACTGGTTAGCCCTTGATCAGCCAGTATTCTTCCCTGAAGTGGCGTAATCTTCAATCCGTTATTGCATTAAATGGCCAACGTTTCTTCAGTTAACCCGTTTGAAATAATAGGTGTTCCCTGCGGAATTTTATGCGCCACTTTTGTAGTTACTGGGACCTTCGCACACGTCTATCAAGGAAACCATCGTTGTGTCTTAGACGCCACCCCCAACCACGCCGCTACTCAGAATACTTGAAACACGTTGTTTGGCTGTGCGTTAATTTTTGTGCATTCTTTTGAATATTCGAGATTCAGGCTGTTTCTCATACGAGACACTAAGGGGGCATAGCAAAAATAGATTGACTACAATTAATGTTGCACATTCCTGGTAGCACCAGAATGTCGTTTTGCTGTGCACGAGCTTGTCACCTTACTCATTATGCGATCTAGTGACTTGTGCCATCCCACTGGTCAAAAACACATCGTTGATGCGAACGGAGGATATATTCAAATTGCGCTGAATGGGTGCTGTTTGTTGCAAGTAAGGACGCTAATTACAAACCATGCTGCCTCCCAGTCAGGACTTTCGCGCCTTTTACAACAGCCTCCGTTATCACGTGATCAATTGTTCCGCCTCCAATCAATAAACACGCTTAAGTGTAGCGGTCTAACGCGTGGACGCCAATGCTGCTGGTACATGTTACCCATGCTAATTGCAAAACTCGGTTCGGTAACCACGAAGCCAACTGTCAATTCTACCATTCATATACATGCTGATGTGATTCCTCTTCTCTAAACAACTGTTGGTGAGAAAACGGAACGCACAGACACGTTTGTTTGAGTTTTGAAGTTTCGAATGAATGTATGGGCTGCGATACATCGACCAATCTGGGTGTTTACCGGAGCAACGCAGGCACTTAAAAATAACCGTCTAAGTTTAGACACCGTTTACGTTGACCAGGGACGACGAAAAGGACAATCTTTCACGGCATCTAACATAATTTCAGGGGATTCGATGTTACTAGTATAGCGTTGACAGCCTAATTTGACTGGTGCATAGCGGCAAAGACGTAATTGAATTTGTGTCGTTAATTTGACAGGGTTCTTTACATTTGTTGGTGCTTTTTCCAAACGCGGTTATCGCACCTCTGTGTGGTATCGTGCGTTGTAAATGGCCCGACTTGTCTATCCTGTCCTAATTGAGCTCCCAACAAAAGCAGATGGGATACCTCAAGTATGACCAATTCTGACGTCACTGTTGTCCTCCGCCTGCTGAAATTTCAGAAGTGACAACCTTACAAAAGTAAAACTTCTAACTTTGAGTCTTTCTTAACTCTTTCTTCGAACAGATTAAGGTGATGAGCCAGTTGTAGGCCACTTCTTGCTACTACAATGTTTAGTAAGAAGTTGTTCGGAAGCGCTGTGGATCCGCTTTTCTGCTTGCAATACAATGTAGGTGAAAACGCGGTCCGTGTATTCTTCCTCTTTTTACTATATCTAAACTGTTAAAATTCTCGTCTACTTCTACTCTTCTTTTGCGCCTGTGCACATCTGGGGTGGTTCTTTCAGTCTTGCTACACCCCGGTGCATGGTCTGTTAGTCAGACGACATAATAATATGTAGTGTTTGTTGATCCCTTATTTAAAACAATCAACCTCGGCAGTCTGTTTTTATACTCTCGATCGCTGCTTACTGTGGGTAAATGTTTGGTTATTTTGAACAATGGAACAATGTTATAATACGCATAAAAAACGCTGAGGCTTGACAAGTCCCGTGGGATGGTTTGTGGGAAGAACGTTAGTACAAAAAAAAGTTACACAAAGTGAAAAACCCATCCGTGGACTCACCGTCTTATCCACGTGAACTCATAGGTATATCCGCTTACTCTAGTTTCGTGGGGATGTTGATGAAAATGCGTCTTGTTGTCACGCAATTAATGGAAGGCAGATCATTTAATGCAGATGGTGTACAGCATTGTTGAGTGGTTTTTTAATGGGCAACGTGAGCGGATTATGACAAAAATCGAAAGAGCGTTCCATGGTTGATAAACTCGAAGGAAAAATTAATTCCCGTAGCACTCCAGCTGACTGTCTTTGGTGGCAGGTTTCAGTTTATGACCCTTTAATTCTTTGTTGCAGCTAAGCTTCAGGAGGTGACGGAAAGCGTGACCGGGGATTTTCGAAATCTGGAACGCCAGGATGAAGTCACAGCTATATCTTCTGCTGTACAATCGCCGGACTTTCAGTCGTAGATGGTATGGCAGGTTGGACATTCCCTACACATTATTGGTTGCCGTGCGTTGGGCGGTCTCCAGCGCAGCCAGATCGCGTTTTAACCAGGGTTGCAAAGTCTGGATTACGTACTCTACATGGAGCCTCATAAGCATTGAGGGTTTGGGAGATGGAGGGATTAAACTCCCGAAAGCCCTCCATAACAAACCAACAGGTTGGTTCGCGGTTTTGGACGACTTTAAAGACTGTGCCGATGAGCCGAGTTCGTTTTGTATCACCACCTTAAGGTCTTGCTCCTGTGAGATGCTTTTCAGCATGTCGTCTGCATGCTTGTATGCGTATATGGGTTTGTAGCGGACATGCACGGTTTCGCACCTGTCCGTGTTAAACGGAAGTAGAATCGCCTTTGACCATTCAAGAGTGCAATCCAAGTCTTATGGTAGCGTTTCGTGATCTTCCATAGCTTGATATCATCAGCAAAATGTGGGAACTTTGACTTGATTGCACTCGCAAGGTCATTTATCACGAACCAAAATAACTGCGGCCCCAACACTTACCTCTGTGGAACACCGCAGTCCACAATATTTGGGTCAAAAATGTACCCCGAACTCGGACCTGAAGGCACCGCTGAAGGCGAAAGTTTCCGATCCATCCAAGAATAGGATTCCCAACTCTATACTCTCGCAGCTTTTGGCGAAGGATGAGGTGATCTATGCGATCGAAAGCTTTGGAAAAATCTAGGTAGATGACATCAGTGCCGGTCCCACTGTCAGCTATCTCGGTCCAACTGCCACGGGCAATAAGTAAGTTGGTATTACATGATCGATGCTGCCGGAATCCGTGTTGTTCTGCTGTTATGATGTTAGACGTTTTGAAGTAGACCATTACAGCCTCAGCACTGTTCTATTCCATCGCCTTAGATAGCACCGGGAGGAGAGTCACTGGGCGATAGTTGGTGGCCTCTGAACGGCTACTACTTTTGAAAATCGGGGTAATGATGCCTTGCTTCCACATGGTAGCGACCTGGTTGTTCGTCCAAGCAACTTTGGAAAGAGTTTGTTAATGGTTTAGCTATCCTTATAGCTACCACCTGCAGTACTTTCTCGGGTATGTTGCCAACTCCGGGGAACTATGGATGCCCGAGGATAGCGGGTTCCACAAAATGGTCGCCGGACTAAACGTGACGTGTGTAAATACTGGCATCTGGGAGAATGGAACAGGTATGTTACACATGTTGGTAGCACGTCGGAAAATTGGCGCACATTGTAGCCGTAGAATGTTGGATGCATCCTCGGCGGTTTGAGCACATCCATCTGCTGATAATAGTGGGGGAACACCACGTTTCATATTTCGGAGGCTATTCACATGTGTACAGAAGCTTTTTGGTCGCATAAAACGTTTCCGCTAGACTCTACTGATGTACTAATTTGTCCTCATGGACAAGTTTGGTACAGTGATTAAGATGCACAACATGTTTTTTCCCGTTGTCAGGACTAGAGTTCACTCTATACATTTGCCCCGCGGCGTCTGTTACTGTCATGTATTTTCGGATTCTGCTTCGAATGAATGATTGTGCTCTTGCAGAACGAAGGTTTTTTTTTACCGTTGCTGTTTTATTCAGATCAACGAACTGGCCAGCAAACTCCATCCAAACACTGTCAATGGAACAGTCGTCCGGAAACTTCCAGATATTATCCCACAAGAGTTTTGTGAGTATGTCATAGTGGGTGCTTGTTCGACACAAGTTAATATGTTCTTGGGGATACTCCGAATAACCCAAGAAGCCGTAACTTCTGGTTACGTAATCTCTCCGCCCCCCACAGAGCTCCCCATCCTTGCTTTCTCCATCATCAGCTCTTCCTTTATGATCACTAACTCAAGCACAGATGATTTATTCCGCCCTTAATGTGGTGGGCAACCTAACATGGATAAAAAGCGGAATGCTTGCAATATACTATTGCAGGTCGGTCTTAAAGTGCTCGTCTGGGATGCCGGGGCTTCCAGCTTGTGAACTTTCTAGTCGTCTACAATGAAATATCGTCGTCGTAGGCCCCCTCCAAAGGATAATGTCAGGAGGGAGTCCAACTCCGGGATGGACATTGGGGGACAATAAACAGCTGCCAAAAGGGAAGTATCGTCGCGTCTCATTCGCAGACTGCACCAGAGTGAGTCTATGATTAACGTTTCCGGGTTGACCACCGGTTCGCACTGCAGGTCGCTGCAGTAGTTTAACACTGCCCCCTTGCCGTTGCTAGGGCGAGCGTTTCGGCGTAGGGGCATGTCATCGACTTTGGCGTAAATGATTTCTGAGTGCAACCAAGTTTCTGTAATGAATATGAGGTCCCAAGCATGTAAGGCTTGAGGTAGCCACAGTTCGGAAAGCTTGCTCAAGAGATCTTGTGCATTGGCGTACATGCAGGACAGTTCTCTGCTCTTAGCTATGATTCGGGGGATTAATATTTTAGGTAAAATGTTGTTTCCGCCCGGTGGAAGGTCAGCAACTAATCGTTTTTCGCGTCTGGCGATGAGGAACTTATCTATATCAGATCCATGGATTCCACCATTACCTCTTCTTCTCTTTTTGTATCCAATGTATGGAGTGTGTTTGCCAATTTCGTTGGCAAGTTGATTTAACTTCGCGGAACTCTTGTCGGGAAATGGTACAACTAAGTGGATGCTCTCATATGTCTGATTAGCAGACGCTACTTTGTTCCGGAGCTGGGACGTAAGGCTGCTGCGACCTGCATGCCAGCACCCCAGCAACATTACCGACATTTGTCTAGATTGAAGGACCACTTTCACAATCCTCGGGCCATACCGTTTATAGTCTGGCAATCGGCGCAGCCTCGAGATCACTTGCCTTATGACGCTTTTCAAGCAGAGGGTCTCGCGAATGTTTCGCCAGTGTTCCTTGTCGTGGGTGGTCGTTTCCCGCTCATCATGACTTCCAGCCTCAGGAACACCATGTATAAGGATGGTCTGTGCTATGGATTCTTTCCGGCTTTCGTCCAAGTCGTCCTTCGCTTGTCTGCACTCGCTCTACGGAATATCCGGAAATATGCGGATGGAATGTGATCTATTCCGGAGGCGAGCTGTCGATAGACGAACAGCTTCTGCTTCATTGGCGGAAGTCAGCACAACTCGGAATAGTTTGGGTTCACCGTAATGCTTTGAGTTTGGATGACGGGTAACACGTGTCAAATTGACCCGCTTAGCTATTACACCTATAGTGTCACATCATGGAGTTGTTTTCCTTTCAAAAAGTTAGACGTCGATTCCGGAAGCTTGGTGCAGATTAGCACTGGTAAACTGCGTATAACTCGGGTTGAGGTCTACCGACCAGAGCTAGTCTGTATACAGCCGATGGAAGCTGTGTGGGTATAGCTTCATCTTCTTCATTTAATTTGGACCCAGTGCCTGTGGCCAAAGATTTAGGTTTTCGGTCACCTTCGGCAGTAACCAAGTTCTAACCACCACTGGTGTCGACGTCCTTCTGAAATTTGGGAACCGTTTGGTGGGTGGACGGGGCCCTGACCGTGCTCATTGCAGTTGGACTGGCGATGGTTGTTTCAGGCGTATTTGAGCAAATATTGATATTGACGTTTAAAGCCACGGGTGAGGCATGTTTAGCGCGCTGCTCAGCCTTCTTCCTCAGTGTTAATGCGGAACCTGTTGGGAATGACTAGTCTTTGTCGCGCTTTCTTCAAATGGGTGGCTTTTGATGTTCATCATTTGTTCAATCATTGTCACCAGTCCTTCGCATTTCTGCAATAGTTTGTGTACAATCTTTACCAGTTGACTGACCATGCATACTTCACAGAACCACAGTGAATCTGGTTTATTATGGTGTAGCTTCAACTGGTTTACTGTGAGCCTGGAACATTTACGATGAAAGTTGCCAATGCAGTGGAATCCACTTTGTTCTTCCTAGAAGTCAGCCTTCACCAACCAAATACGGTTGCTTAATTGTTGATTCCTAGCTAGAACTAAAACTGATCTTCTCTGGTTGTTAGGTTTCTGAGTTAATGAGCTACGTCACTGACCTCATTAATCTCTGTGGTGTGCTTGAAGGTGATTTGTTTGACGCCGGCATCCATCTTTGCGCAAACAAAACTGGCCACGTTGCACCGATTTCACTGACCATTCCCTTGTCCTATAGAGGAAGTCACTTCCATTCAACAAGGGCTAGTCTCGTTCAACTCTCAACTAATGCATCACATTCTAAGACACTATTTTCAATAAAAGCTGTCAATAAACTGGCGCTTTTCGCATATTATAGCAGTTCTACTCCACAGCATATGGAATGGTAATTCCAAACAAAATCAGACTAAAGTCAATGTGAAATATTATTCGTGTGGTTCCCGAACATAAGGAAGTGTCAGTGTTAAACTGGTTCACTTCCTGGGTGACACCGTGACACTTCGTATGTTGGCATGGGTTGTTGCTTCGCACACTATCGCACAGTATTTTGGTACCCGCTTTCACATACATTTAGGAAATGACAGTGGGATCCTCGACAATAAATGCACCGGTAGTTTAATATTCTGTTTGTTGACTGGTAAAGTAGCATATGCATGTAGGAGTACGAGCTGTCTTTCTATACGGAATCGGACCCCCGGTATGTATCGAATCTCATTATAAAGGCGACTTAATACCTCAAAATACTACCACCTAACATGTACGGCAACGTTCTCTTCTCATCTAGTGTCTTCTCTCTGGTTCTGTGAAGAACCTCATTTGACTCCAGCTTCAAACTAGCGTTTTCCTAATATTCCATTCTGCATAACAAAACTACTTATCGTTTGGACTAACTAATTTTGGGAAAAGTGTGAGTAATTCCAAGGGCATGTCTTCAAATATCAAGTTCGTGATGCCTATCCTCGCAAAAATAAATATTATATTTGGCCGAAGGACTTCCACCAGGATAGTGAGTGCTGTTTTATTGGATTAGAGGCCCTTGATCTACATTGTACTGGTTGGCTACCTCACTTAATGAACAACGAACAACAATAAACATTGATTTAACACGGCATAAAAGCAAGTGCTTGACATGTCTCGTAGGATGGTTGGGTGAATAACTCAGTAGCGAATGCCGTGAATCTATTACGTTTGTTCTCATGGTTAGAGCTGCTTAATTCTTCATGCAACAGTTTGGGGTCTTTTCTGACCCGGTACTTTTCTTTGTGTATTTAGTTACACTTCCTCTCTCAGAGTTCCCCTTCACTATCTCTGACGTCTTCTAATATCATGGCAGTGCGAGTCATGACAATTAAATCCACTGTATCTCAGTAACAGGATTCATTGTCTAGTAACTGGACTGAAGTGACTCGAACTGATCTCCACAATTCATCTTGAAAATTCATTCACATTGATCACTTCAGCTGCCACTACTTTGGCTCCGGTCGCAGTTCATCTTCAGCGTTGCATCTAGACCCCTCTTTCTAAGACTCGGTGCTTAGTCTCGATTAATTTCGAGAGCGCCTCCAAAAAACCCTATCCGATGGCCCCCTGAGAGGCCACTTCTCAGCGATGTAAAAGAGGCTGTCTACTTTCGCTGGAAAGAAAAGTATTGGTGATGAATCCCGTTTGTTTATGAAAGGAGGTTACAGCAGGTTGGCCCCTGTGACTAGTATGATCTTCGCAGAGGGGAGTGTACTGAGTAGACGTGCGAACCATGAACTTAAAACTTAGAGCATATAACTTGCATATCTTCAGGTTTAAACGAACCGGTTAAAGTGTTTGTGCCTATTTTACTAACCGCTGCTCTGTTGAGCATGAGCGATCCACAAAAGATTCGCATAGGGCGGTGCTTTAATTGTTTTACGTCCCAAGCACGTGAGATATAGAAATCAGTTCACCAATTGGAAAGACGATGGACAAATCACTGTTAACGATGTGCGCTATCTTACGTGGAAGACAAAACATTACTGAGTGACCAAGCGAAGCGAGTTTGAAATATTCACGGAGCCCTTATTCTACATTGTTTCTGCTAGTTCACTAGTAGGAATCTCTATGGGACCCAACGATAACGGTAACTGAATCGCTTGAGTGATCACATTGGAAAATTGCCCAAATCCGCATTTCGGGTGGCCATAGTCTGCATTTACAGCAGCACATAATTAATCCCCAGTTTCGTCACCTGCTCTCCCAACGTGATCCGCTGCTCGGCAATTCATACCTATCCACCGGTCTTGAAAGACCTTCAGTATGACATTTAACTGGTTTTTACTCGGAAGTGTTCGATTCAGGTTAGACATGCAGTATCGGGTGTTGCGTTTCTTTACAAGTGGTTTCTCTGTCCGTCGCAACTGGCATCAGTATGCCAAATGACCGAGACACCTATGTTCCAACATTCTGAGACACGTGAAGAGTCAGAATCACTTTCACAATACCCTACCGCAAAGCAAATGAATTAGTTGCTTAGGTTACAAAATATTAATAAAACTAAGACAGCCGTCATTCCGCCTATTTGCTATTGGTAAGGCGCTTGAAACCGTTGTCCTTAGCTAATTCCCCGCTGCAAACCATCGAGAACAAGCTTCTTCGCCCAGCTGTCTTTTGCTTCTGATTATTATTTTGCACAATTATTATTTTCAAAATTAATCTCCTTGTATCGCTCGAATTTCAGTGATCAAGTGAATTGAAATAAAATCCCCTACTCGTCATGGAAGACCGAGTCGGCATTGTTGCTTATCTGACGTGTAGACTGTTGAACAACCTACTAACCACCCTTAAAGGTATTTGGATCCATTTGAGCAGTGCAATACTCCAAAGGCTGAGTAGTAGGTGAATCACTATTGATAATCGTAAATTCAGCGATAAACCTTAGCCATTGGAAAAAGACTTTAATCTAGACACTAAATTGTCTACCATGGATCAGGCCACCATGTGGCTTTGGCCGAATAGTTCTGAATAATTGCTTTGGTCTGTGTCTTGAAGCTTGGTCAGACGCTGCCGTCACACTTACGCTGATGATCTCATCGGTGCTGCAACGGACACTGCAAAATGGTTAAACTAACCACTATTATCTACACAACTTTTGATGAAATATTTGAACCACCTGACCAACAGAGATGTAATTTCCGTAAAAACAAGTCTACCTTTTGTGGATGCAACTGTGAACAGTGGGCTAGTGCATGTTCCGGGCAGCACATCATAGGTCATGACGACCGAATACATCCATACGGTGCATCTGGACAAATTTAGCTATTCCCTCATCGCTATTGCCAATTGTGAGGTCTAACGTGACTGGTTGTTGACAAAGTGGGGTCACCATTGTTCCTTTCTCAGCTTGCAACTCGGGGCTCACTCATTGTGGTGGTCATTTTGCCGATAGGTGCTTTCTTCTCATGTGCATGCCTATGGAACCTCAGTGACATGAAAAGCACCAGTTTGTTTAAAAATAATTTGGTCCGTGGGAGTCAAACCCATGACATTAGTTTTTTGCACGGTGCGCAGTCAACATTCTGCTACAAAGCTCTGCGAACTATGATTAACACAAATGCATAGGCTAATTTGGTATTTCACTGTTATGAGTTATCGACTGCGCTTTACTTTGGAGCAAGCTGTCTGTTTCAGGTCTTAACACGGTATCCCAACTACATGTCGTTCTAGTGCTGCTCACTCTCAATTTTTCATGGAGGTCAATACTAGACTGCTTCAAAGCTCGTTCGATTTGAAGGTTGTATTTTCACTTGTACGGCCAAACATCAGCCAAAATAACTGAAGTGCAAGTCCGGTTGAATCTAGTAACTAGCACTGTTGGGAGTTTTATGTATTTGTTTGATTTGAGCCCATACAGGTGACCGAAAATTCATTACATATAAAATCGAGGATCGTTCTAGTATAATTTCGCGACTCTAATTTTTGGCTTAATATTTCGCAACCAATGGGCGGGATACTGTTCACGAACAAATCTGAGGTGTCGACTTGGAAGTGTATTTGGTTAAATGCCTGAGATTAGGTTGGTAATAAAGTTATTGCGGTTTTTGTTATTTTTATTTTAACAGCTGTTTTGAATAAGTTTTACTAAGTTGCTCTGACCATGTATATCATTTTGAAGCCTGTTTTACGCTCTATCTAGAACTGGGAATGGTTCAGCTCAAAACACGATTGCACGTCTACAGAACATTTAAAGCAACCTAATCATAAGACAAATTCACATAATTATCTTGTACTAATTTAAACTTGGTCTAAATGCAGCGGAAACACCCTGTGACGTCAACGGTGCATTTGTTGGTGGAACCACGAATATCCGTACTGCACAATGGTAGTTTCAAAAACTTGGGAAAAGTTGCGAGTGGTTCGAAGATGAAGAGTCTTGTGAACGGCCATTGGAAGAGAACAACGATCAATTAAGGACATTAATTAAAGCGGATCCGCGTAAAACGATTCGTGACCTTACTGCTAACTTACAAATGTCGCACGTAACAGTTTTAAAACATTTACGGGAGATTGGAATGTCGCAAAATCTTTATGGGTGAGTGCCGCACAAATGGAATAAAAACCAAAGAAATCGTCATTTTGAGGTTTCATCTATCCTTCTGTGCAAGAAAAACGACCCGTTTTCGACCTTATTCAGTCCTGGGATAAAAAGTTGATCCTTTACGATTATCGTCGACGAATCTATTAATGGTTTGACGACGATCAATTTCCATAACACTTTCCACAGCTAAAATTGCGACCCAAAAGGGTTGTGGTAATTGTTCGATGGTCTGTGGCTGGTCCGATCCATCACAGCTTTCTGAATTCGGGTAAGCTATTACAGCGGAGATGTATTGTTAACAAACGGACGAAAGGCACCGAAAACTTCAGCACATGTTCCCGACACTGGTTAACATAAAGAGGCTAATTATTCTCCATGATAACGTACGGTCAGTCGTCGCACAAACAGCCCTACACCCAACTGAGGTACGAAAATTTGTGGCTGCCACTATAATCCCCTGACCTCTTACCTAATGATTACCACTTTCTAATGCATCTGGATAACTTTCTCCGAGAGACAAGTCTTAAAACCCAAAGATATGCTGAAACCATCTCCGACGATTTCACCGCCACCAGAACTCCGGCATTTTATTCATCCCGGACAGGTTAACTTGGTTCTCATTGACAAAAGTGTGACAATCCAAATGGTTATTTCAAGTGAAAATGTTACTTTTGCGCCTAGACATGTGCATTTAAAGTTTAAGGTGAAAAATCGCAGTAATTTTATTACCAATTTAATCTTTTAAATGGTTGTTGTGCTGGATGGATGCATCTTCATTGTCTATGCCTAATCGCGTGTGAAATGGTGATCACACAAACGAATGGGTAGACTGCGGCTTGTTTTTTTGTAACGGCGTGTCTCTAGAACCAAAGCTATAGGCACGGTATGTCCTTCATCTGGACCGATTTTCGCTCGGTTCAACCTAACTTATAGCCGCCTTTCTGACTGTCTGTGTGATGTTACGGGAGAGTGGCGTGAGTGGTACGGATCGCTTGTTTTATTTTATTCGCTGTTACAATAATTCCGTCGGAAACCTAACTGGCGGTTGTGAGGTAACGATGCGCTAGTAACATGGGTTCGCTTTCAACTAATGCCCTACTTCAGCAATGGCCGGTCATCCGCCAGAACATACAAGAGGGTAAACTGTAATCTCAATAGAGTCCACAGAGTTTTCCATAAGCTTTTCTTTTAGACCTGCCCAAAACTAAACGCACAAGTGGTATACGTTCTAACAATGTGGTTGCACTCAGTTTCCCAATTGTGAGCGGGACAAGCCCTACCTAAACCACTCCCTCACCTGTGACACGCTCCACGCCTGTCACATTCCTCGAAGTTTCTCCATTCTTTTCTTGCTTCCATTTCTTTCCATTTGACCATTCACCTGCACCCTGATTTCTCACATTTTAGGAATCACTGAGTGTTACGACTCGAGCGGTCCTGTTAATATTAGTCAGACTTGCTCAATACTTAGTCGTTGAAGTAGGCCGAGGTTTGTCCAATTAGCTGAGTCGGCCGTAGGAAACTCTGATTCTGGTAGATAGTTGTCAAGTTAACCTGCACCATTTTGATAAGTACTCACAACCTCTTTAAATGAACTACATCGTACTAAAACACTTGTTATGGGAAGCTTTTCTTCTTCCTGTGAACTCAGTAGGGACGACATATTGCCTGAAGTGAGTATTCACAATCGACTAAGCGATAATCACGAATAATCTCTAGATGGCCTTAGGAATGGAGACACGTCGGATATCCAGTATATTCATAAACAAATCACTCATAATAGGACCTATTGGATGAGGTTGCTTATGCGAGACGCTTGTTGTGTTTTTACTGCGAAACCAATTTAAAGCTACTAAGGTGATTACGTACTTCAAAATTAGCAGTATGTTTGGACTTAGAGCCCAGTGGTCTTAGGTTGACTATCGGTGCTCACTCTCCATCCTGTCTGTGGCGAGTGCTCGACTTGAGCGCAAGAAAAATTGTCCTTCTTAAGGAAAATCGAGATAGTAGTCTATCCTATAGATACCAGCGTTCCTTTGCACTACGTAGGCAGTTTTGTTGGTGAGTGGAGTCGCGGTGACGTAACCATTGTAGCTTAGCCTAGTTTCAGACAAGGCGAACCGGACTCTTTGTTGAATATTATAAGTTGATTTTTCTCTTCAGATATAACATTCTCAGTTCTCTCCACCATGTAGGGGGAAACTACTGTGGCCGAAGCATTGCATGTAATCGTTGTTGAGCTTTCGCATAATGCAACCGCGTATCGTTGAATGGGTTACTATCACACAATTAAAATGTAAACAGGTGCAAGCAATAGCACAGAAATTGTAAAGTTTGGCCCCCGTTCCAGGTCAAAAACACGCGATCTGTCTTGTAAAATGCATTTTACGACTTGCTGCATCTTTTCCACCGAGTATGCGATTGACACGAAGCGGAAATCCTCATTTTTGTGCAACTTTCTACACATCATCCGTCTGTTGGATCCGCCCTACGCAATCTTACATTAAGGGTGTCATGTATAGTTTCTCTCCTCACCCGATGCACTGAGGATGCTTGTTCAGTTTGCAGGTATCACAGTACCAAGGTGTGAGGGTATTGCATTGTTAAAGGCGCACGCAGTCATCCATTGTCCTGGGGTAACTATAACTGATGTGACAACGGAGCCCATGGAACAATACTAAGCTCACACAACCAATCCAGCCTATGTGCAGACAGTTGTGACAACGCACACAATGTGTGATAGCTTACACTTGGTGTGTTGTCAATTGTCGATTACTTTATATGTTGCCTCATCGGCGGAACGCTACGATCACTGTGCTGTGTCAGGTGCTCCGTTCCCACGCCTTATACGATGTCGGAATAACGGGGCATTAACATAGCGTTATGTTATCTTCAGACGCTACACAAATGAGATGTAAGGCGATTCCCAGAATCACCACCCAACACATTGTGTGCGTAATCAAGTTTATGTGCTTTAATGTATTTCTTATCCAGTTAGCTAGCTGAACAAATAAACAGATACGCAAAAAATCAGGATATTTCACTGCCTAACTAGAAACGCGCGTAGGTCTAATAAAGATCACCCGTACAAGCCTGAAAAGGGAACTTTTGGTCAGTTTGGGTGGATATATGGTTATTCTTAGTTTAAAACAAAGAGTTAGATGAGATTTCATCTTTGAGACGATTTTTCTTTCGATACTGCACAAAACATAAACTTCGGCGCTCCTTCATATTTATTTATGTCGTCAGTAACAACGAATCGTGTTCAATGGTCTGAATGATTTAGGAATTACTTTGAATATGTATGTCTTCAGTTCTTTGTAATCTATCGACACCACATTCGCGGTACACATGCAACGAAGGGCGAAGTTTCCGGATGGATAGTATGTAATTACCATATAAGTGAATAACAAACAAATAAATGGGTATAATTCCCGATGGGCATGATACGTTCCTTTGTGTGAGACGGTCATTTGTACAGCGAGTTTTATCAGCATTTTATTTATGAACTTCACTCAACATGGCTCGGTGATGCAACGTTTTGCGGAGTATGTAATTAAGTATAGTTTTCGCTTCGGATTCCATGAATGCACTCTTACGTTACTGGTCGAAAACTTTGACCACATTTAGTATACAAAGATAGGTTGTTATATAAGATCTAGATATAGAGAGTCTCACTGGTCCTTAACTACAACACTTATTTACTTCAAAGATAGGCTAACCCCGCCACGAAGAAATTTAAGCGAATAGTATTCCTAATCTTCTGTAAGAATAGTAGACATTTCTAATTACTAATGTGATAGGTTGAACCATTTTTTTAAAGCGACAGCCGTACTGGTTGAGAAGATTCACGAGCGTAATATACTGTAGAGAAGAGGGAAATTGATTTCAGTCGTCGAAAGCAGAATGGATCGAGGTGGAGTTAACACATCGATCTTCATAGGTAAGGGCTTTATGAGCATTTTGGTAAATGAAAACTGGACATTTTCCAAAGCATTTCTATCCCTTTTGCGTAAATGGCTATGTATGACGGTGCAGTACTCTAGGGTGATTCACATTGTGAGTTTGGGTGACTCAAGCCATGTTTGGGATAATGACAAGGGCCTACTGATCTAGCCTGCTAGTTGTTTCGCTTTCGTTACTTGAAGTAAGATGTGTTCTGAGAAGCTGAAGCTGTCAGAATATCGAATCATTAAGTTCAAAACGGAATCCGTATTTGGGATAAGGACATCATTAAGACTGATGGATCCCTCTGGGATACTGTGGCAGAGTATCTGAGATTTATCTGCTGAGAACCTCATTGATCTGCTATCACTCCATCCGATTAGAGATGATTGATCTTCGCGTTTGTTTTTTGGCAAGTTCCAGGTTGTCAGGTAGTCTACTAGTATGATGTCATCCGCAAATAGAAATGGGTGTCCGTGTTTAATGTAATATATCGTTTAATTTAAATGGGAAAGGTAATGGGTTCAATTCACTCCCCTGAACTACAACGCTAGTGATAATTTTGATACCAGCAAAGTGTTGACCCATCTGTACTCTTGGTATTCGGTCTTTCAGGTATGAGTCAAACCAGCTCAATAGATGATTGTTATTCACCTAGCACTAAATTGCGGTCAACTGTGGTTTGTGAGACACGCATTTAAACCCTTCTGGCAAATCCAAGAGAATGATTATAGTGGTCATGCCACCAACAATTATTTTTGTAAGCTTTTCAAGGAATTATACTTGGCATACTGAATCGATTAAGTATATTTAGAACTTTATGCATAACTACTGAAATCAGTTAAACACACTGCGGCTACGTTAGATTAATCGGCCACCAAACGTCCCAAACCGTGGGGATCATCTTCCTGAACTTAAAAAAAGAAAGTAACCTTCAGGCAAAAAATCAATAAACCCAGAACGCACAGTAGCTAAATTGGTTGGAAAGAAGTAAATGTATTGCGCAATAAGTAGAAAGAATTATCAGTGGATCCTGTCTACCAAGTGTCATAAAATTCCCTAATCGGGGTGAATAGTTGGTACGATGAAACAACTGTTTATACCAGTTATAAAAGCATGAACTCAACATTTGAAAAAGCCAATTCGAATGCCGTATAAGTGGACCAAATAACATGAGTATTGATGAAGTGATGGAGTAATGGCATGAAAATCTGGGTACTGCAAGTGAGATAGTACCATGCGACAATGAATACCCACTTGTTATGGTTAGCGCTTATAGAAACAACAGACTGCTTCGCCGTCTACGTCACTGTGGGTTATAATCCCAAAGAAGTTAATTTGCCCTAATATATCCCAGAATATCCTTTCAGCTAACAACCTATTAAGCACTCAGTACAAGATCCAACCGTTTTTTAATGGCTAATTTGGGGCAAAGAAAACTGAGCTTGGTAGATCGTTTCAAGGTTTGCAGACCCGGAAGGAGATGCAATTCATTGACACTCTAGACGACTGTATTGTCAGTTCAGTCTCAGACTATTGCCTATGAGCTTGGCGTTCAGGCTCAGTTACAAAAGATAGCGGCATGCGTGATTGTGGTCGCTCGGTATTTCGTCTAATAATATGAGGTCTCCAGGTGGCCGCCGACATCGTCCACCGAACACTCCGAGTAACTTCACTGGTTCCTGGCACCGAGTGTTTCGCAAACCTTTGAGATTTTTCGTTGATCGACGTTGGGAGTTTCGGACGCTGCGAGGTCACGCTTTGTCCAAGGTTTCCAAGCCTGTATAGATACTCGAGTACGCTGACTGCAGTACGGCCGTCCTTTATCTCGGCTCTCACTCGCTGTGGTCACTGCAGTTCTCCACACACATTCCTGTGTACGTGCTCATTCGAACCAGCTTGACGAGCGCTACTCAGTGCTTTCCATCTCTTGGATCTAACTTGGGTGGATCATACTGCTACTCCCGTTCTCAGTTTCGGCACATTCTTCCTCGAATTCTCCATGTGAAATCATATCACTCCCGAGATTTTCGAGAATAATTTTAGTCTCATTCGGTAGGAGAACCTGAGGACTCTCAAACGACCCTGCAGCCATCCCTACAAGCGGCAGTATAACAAAGTTACGAGACATTTTGCGTCACTCACCTACTAAACCTCGCGTCCGTGGCACTTAGGGTACACTGCCAACGGCTCGCGTGCGTCGTCAGGTAACGCGACCCCATAAATAAACGCTGCACCTTCGTGAGCTTGTGTACGCACAGCTGAAACCCAGTATCTGCGCGCGGTCGCGAGAGTTGGGCAGTGAGACAGCGAAACTGTCATCCGATTTAAACCACCACCATAGCAGGCAAAGGGATTAGCGAATTTCTCAGAAATTCACACCGCAAGTCTGTGAAATCTTGTAGCCACTCCCCATGCTTTGTGCAAGCTAAATTGTCAAAGGTGCTAATCACTGCCACCGAACCCAACTCCAAGCGACCCCCCGATAATACCACAAAAATACTGCTAGCTGCCGACCATACAACGGTCGGCACAACCTATCATCCTAGCTACAAGTGCTTCGAGTCGTTGCTGAGAACCGAAAGACTTTCCTGCATGTACACGAACGCTCAAGGCCTCCTCAGTAAAATCTCCGAGCTTCAGTTGCGCCATGCAACAAAAGCCTGGGACCTCATCTGCATAACCGTGATTTGGTTACACTCAGAGATTACGGATGTCTAGATCGCGATTCAGAGTATGTCCTTGTTCTGACACGATAGTCTCAGCAGGGGAGGTGGTACTATCCTATACCATCGTAACGACTTACAATGCGAAGCATTAGATGATCCGGAGACGCAGGTCACTGATTCGCTATGGTGCCGTTTGCCTCTCAGACACAACGACAACTACTTCCTGGCAGATGTATATCACTCCCCATCGTACACTCTAAAGATGGATTCCCACCTACTATACTCACTGACGAAATGCTTAATCCCAACTTATAGCCAGGTTCTTATTTCCAGCGAAACACACAAGGCCGAACTGCAAGAGCTTATCGCAAGTATCCCGCTCTACAATCATATCATCTCACCTACCAGGTACAGAGCTGATAACAAACCATCGGTACTTGACCTCGTCCTTACAAATGTGGAACTCATGATTGACTGGCCATTTATAAACACCCCACTTGGGTTAAGTGACCATGTCACTATACTTTAGAACTATATCCGTTACGCTGAATATCTTGAGGAACACACAGAACTAATAAGTAATATCACACATTACAACATCTTGAACAACCTAGTTGAGATGACCAATTGGGAGTCCTTGATCCGCGGCTCACCTGATAGCGCCTGGATTCAGTTTGTTGGACATTTCAGCAATCTAATAGCAACTGCTTCGGAAAGAAAGAGGGTTCGCTCCACCAATCCCTCATCTTTCATCAGAAGTAGAACTCGCAGGTGCATGTCAATAAGGAACGCAGCTTGGCACACTTACAGAGCTCGTCCTTGTCCCGAAACCTGGAGCGATTAGGTGACCCAGTGTAACCGCTGTAACATGCTTGTCCGTGAGGACAAAATGATTCACCAACAACATTTGGTGTGTAAATTTGCCAAAAATAAAAACCTCCTACACAAGCTTGTTAACACCATCGGGTAAGTGAATCTCAGTATTCCTCCAGTTAACACGCCAGTCGGAATGGCACAGAGTGCAGAAGAGGCATCCAAAGTCCTACGGATGCAGTATGCCCCATCCTTCCAATGAGATCTCCGCCAGTGTTACATCCCCACATCCCTATCCCCAACTTCAACACGCACTAACATCGATTTTACTGCCACAGTTGTGTTGAAGAAACTGCTCTCACTACGCACCTACAGCTCACCCGGAATCGACTATATATACCCAAGCGCGCTGAACGTAGCAGCAACAACGCTGTACGGGCTATTATCGCATTTCTTCTGAACGTGCTTGGACAAACAAATTTTGTCTACCATGTGGAAACATGGCGTAATCACTCCAATTTTCAAAAGCGGTAATCGCTCGGGACCCGCCAACTATCTCCCAGTGGTCCTCCTCCTTGTGCTCTCAGAGGTGCTGAAGACTATCATCGCTGCGGCTTTAGTAGACCATCTAGAACGCCACAATATCATAGTACCCAGTTTCCGCCAGCACCGTTCATGCACTAACAACCTACTGATTGCACGCACTAGTTGGCCGAAAGCGGCCTTCGACCGAATGGAGCACCGCAGTGTGCTTCACAGGCTCGAAAACTATGGAGTTGGTGATCCAGTCCTTGGGTGGATCAGGCATTTTCTGTAGGATCGGTAACTGCAGGTCAGACTTCGAAGTGTGCTCTGCGATCCGATTTATGTCGAATGTGGAGTTCCACAAAGATTAGTCCTGTGGTCTCGTCTGTTTCTCGTGTTCATTAAGGAGCTTACACGCTTGATTACTTCAGATTTCTTGCTGTTCGCTGACGATGTTAAGATGTAGTGGACAATCGCCGACCCAGCAGATCACGATGCACTTCAGCGAGACCTGGACAGAGCGTATGTGTTGTCACCACAACCTGCTCTAGTTGAATTCGGGGAAGTGTAGGGGGTTCACCTTTGCCAACTGCCGAACATCACATACATGATTGGAGATCATTTCCTGCAAGCATTCACCCAGGAGCGCGACCTTGAGGTACTGGTTCAGGCTGATCTGGGTTGCTCAAAGTAATCTGAGAAGGCGTCAAAGACCGGGAACTAACACGTTGGTACGCTGCTGAGGGCATTTTGGCGGTTTGCTCCCTTTATCTGTTCGCAGTTGCTTAACACTTACGTGCGGCCTCATGTGGAATACGCGAACCAGGTGTGGTAGCCCTGACAAAAACAAGACCCTGCAGCACTCGAGACTCCGCAACGAGGAGCCCGGATGTATGTCAAACGGTTGTTCAATCTTCCTTAGCTACTTATACTGAGGACCCTAAAATTATACAGTGGCTGGTACCGGCGCCTACGTTGGGACCATATTATGGCCTAACAGATTCTAAGGAACCCCGACCACTTCTTGTCAGCTACTACAACTGAGCCACAACATGAATTTGAGGGGCCACCAGTTCAAGTTGGTCACGTAATATAGTCGGCTAGAATGTCGACGGAACTTTTACTCTCTTCGTGTGTGTCAGTCTTGGAATGCCCTCCCATAGCACAGTGTTTCCGTCCGCACTTAGCCTGTATTTACAAAACGCCTTGATATTGCCCGAACCCACCTATACTACGAGACATAGCCTGTGTGTCTCGACAGATGATATAACGCGACGAACGTTGCACTACCAGTTGGCTGGTTGGCTCTTTCTGCGTACCACTCTGTTAACACTGAAGTGAGTCCACCAAAACCATTTTCATTTTATCTTTTTGTTTTCTATTCACCATGTTGTGCTTCTCTTTTTGGCCATCCTACGGGACTTGCTAAGCATCCGCTTTTTTGTCCATACTATACCATTGTTCCATTATAGTTAAACAATGCAAGTAACTTGAACTCTTCATATGAAAGCGGTGGAGCTGTGATTATCGGCATTTGTGTGATTTGTGTGATGTACAGATTTCAGAGGCTATGCACATGGCATGCTGACTTGCATTGGCATGCAGTTATCGCCTGCATCAGACCCCATGGGGCTTGCGTCTAACAACTGAACAACCTCAGAAGCGGTGGGTATTTCACCAGGCAACAATTACAACTGGCTTATACAAGAGGACAGCTCTTTCTCCAGTTTGTCTTTTGTGAGGGCGATGGTGTAGTGGAATGGTTTGTTGGAGTTTTCTGTTGGTAATTGAATACCAAATATATGTTTTCCGTGCTTCGTGGTGGACAGTAAAAGTGAAGTGGAACCTACCACCTTTAATTTGTCAAGTGTGATGCAGTTAACTAGACCTGAAGACCTGTTTAAGATTTGTTTGACAGCCTTGCTACTTTTAATCACAAATTTCCCAGCAGTTCTTGAATGCCGATTTGCAGGTAGATTCGAACAACAAAATTTTGCATGTCCTTCAAGGAATTCGGGCTGGGAATCCCAGAACCTTGAGTGGGGCGACAAGACGTCATATGGTTTCGAAGTATTTCTCTGAAGCGTACGGGAAAGTGGACTTGGACCCATAAGCTTAATTTCCTAATGACTGATGCAACAACCGTCTCTATACAGTTACTGGATTCCTACTGGGCACGGACTATAGTCAATAGAGGGAGGTCGCGGAGTAATCTGGTTGTTTATTTTATATTGGCAGTGCGTAAATTGAAATAACTAAGTTCATTGGAAGTTTCCACGTTAAATGCTCTAAAATAGGAAGCTATTTTGATAACTTCTGGTTAAAACTGCTAGGTGGCCGATTCTAGCTGTTTTACTATGGTTCGGTGGTGTGATTGTGTGTTGCTGTTCACATAGTTGGGTTCTTCTGGTCAACTGTTTGGTACAGATATTCTCCGCAGGTACTGCCTAGCGTCTTACTCTATTTTGATATAGAAAGTAATTTAAAAAATGACATTGATAGCCTTCCTTCAAGTGTGGAGTCTCAAGCAGGGAGAAACTGTTTGTGTTAACTGTATCGCCTGCACACCACAGTCTATGTGGGGCACATGTGGGTGTTATGCACCTACCCGAAGCTGAGTCAGGAGTCCAACACTTGTCCTCAGAAGACTGACAGATATGTTAACTAAATGGAGGGTTTCTTGAATTACGATTGCATCTTCTATCTGGGCTTTATCAACTTCCTTAAGTGAGACGATATATTGTTTTTACTGAACTGGTGACTTAGCGTGAGTTTCGCACGCCACTAATCCAGATTCGAGCGCTACAAGACGGACTGGTTAAGTTATTCTCGAAAACTACCTCAATGTCTCGAACTACAAACTAGGTGGTTAACAAAACCTCCATGGATTTTCACTTTGACTCACCACTAATGGTGATAACTTTAGAAATGATTGCAATTAACTATAGCAACCTTAGTTATTCATAAGCCAAATATCTGGCCATTGGAGGGGGTCAATCAATGGCAAAACCCGCAAAGTGTGGGTTACTATTGGTGAAAAAATTTGTGAGGAGAGTTTTATTCGCTAGACTAGTAGTCGAGAAACATGCTCCTTTAGGCAGCTTATGGGCCCGAGTACTAGAAGATTAGGCTAGGTCTTTTGGAAAATTTCAGCTTATCAAGTGCATCATCGTATTCCCCAGTAACTTCAGAACACAACTTACAGATCGTCAATTTGGTATGACCTGGACTACTCCAAGTAGATGGATAAAAGACTAGATCGTAAATATGACTAGGTAGTATTGCTACAATGAGATCAAGAGTCAACCTGTCTCGTAACGGCTGAGTTATATGGTTCATTAATGATTAACTCATTGATGATTGACTGGGCAGTAGCCCAATCTGATTTGGATCGGAGGATACTTGGAATCGGGTCATGTGCAGCATTTGGGTTAGGCTCCCGTATATGACACTCCCTCTTCTGTTGACAGATATACCTGGGGCCTTCAGTCCTTGAGTCCATAGGAATCGATCTGGTGGTCGTCGATTCCGTACTGAGCCTCTGCGTACTGTATCCAATGCTGGTACCGACTCCTAGCTAGCATATTCCACTCGATCCGAACTTACGTCTGTTATTTCGGCGACGAGAACTCCTCCAGTAATATCTAAGAATCAAGCTTGGGATTGCAGTGAGGTAAACAATGGCTACTGATAGAGCGAAGTCTGAGCCGGTGCATGTGGCGGTGCCAAGGTTAGCCATGGACCTCTATTAGGTAGGCCACTCGACCAATCTGTCCGGTAACTGCACCCGGAGCCCATCTGATTTTCAATTGACGAAAATCTCTTGCCCCTACAAGGTCACCGATCTGCAGATTCTGCACGGTCCCACGCTGCTGATGTTGTGACACATCTGTAATTTTCAGCCCTGCCAATTATTTTTGCTTCAGAATAATTGTATCCCAAACAGACCTGATTTGTCTACCTTAATAGCATCTCTGATGGTGACCTTCCATTACACACGGGATGTGGAGTGATTAGATACACCATGCGGAAGTTTTATATGCACTAGTCCGTGGGACCGTCCCCTCGCGATTTGATAACTGCACGCTTGAAGGTATCAACAAATCTCTCAAGCTGACCATTAGGTTGATGATGGAAGGGTTTTGTTCGCATATGAGTCACACTATTGGAGCGACACAGTCGCGAAATCCTCTGAGGCGAACTGTGGTCCACTGTCGATCACAAGTGTTTCGGATATATTAAAACGACCGAAAACGTAGCGCATCAATCTGATGAAGGTTGATGCAGTGATTGAAGCCAACATTGGGTTGACATTTGGACACACAAGGAGATTTGATCTGTCGTCAACAGGATAGTTTTGCGTCTGAAGGGTCCCATTAAGCAATGTTGAAAAACCTGCACATACACGGACGGAGCCGTTAGCCTTTAGTACTACCAAAATAGGAGCAGTCCAGTCAGAGTAATCGACCGGTTGTATAACATCTGTTATTTGTAGACGATTAAGCTCTTGCTCAACATTGGTTATGGCAAAATACGGTACTGGACCTCTTGGACGAAAAATGGGTTAAATTTCAGTTACCAACTGTAACTGGCCTTCACTTTTGTACAAGGTCCCAGGCCGTCCTTAAAAAAAACTATGGCGTATCCCTGAATCAACCGCTGTGAAGTCGTCTGCTGGGGCTCTGCATCGAGACTTACAGATGGAACGCTGACACCTAGTGTAACTTTGCACATTTTATCAAAAGGAATATTCGAAAGATTGAGATTATCTAGCCAGTCAATACCAAGAATGTTTGGCCCTGGCTGGTTGGTAACATATAGACTCAGACATTTGTTCATTGCAGGTCACTAAACAACGTAAGTCATCAACCACTCCGAGAGTAGTTCCTGATGCACTGACGGTAGTTTGTTGTGTTGGCAAGAATGGAGGACGTCTGACGGCTTCCCAAATAGATTGTAATATGATGGTGATGTCCGATCCAGTGTCTAACTGAAGAGTTGCGGGATACCTATTAACACTCACCGTCAGGTAGCGCCAGCGGGATTTGGTGTTGACCTGGTTGGTAGCAACTGTGCTGCGGCTAGCCTCCCTATGTGTTGGCTTTGAAGTTCGTTTGTTCGAATTGTCAGTTTTAGTCGAGTTGTGTGGCTTGAAGAAACCGTCTTTGTGACCAAAATCTTGTCATTGGTTACATCAATGTCAGCGCAAAGTGCACCGTCATGCGTAGTGCCATGCGCCACGGTTCGGACATGCTGTAGGCGGTTTTTTGGACTCCTGGTGGTGTGATCTGACCGGTCTAGTATCCATCATGTTGATTAGCCGCTGTTCCACTAGACTGGAATCCTTCTGCAGGTTAAGCAATCCTTGACATTCCTCAGCCATCTTCTGCAACCTGATGTCTGGGTCTTGCTTCAGCATAGTTAGAAGTCCTGTGCACATGTCCGTTTCTGACGGAGATTGTAGGCCACAGATGACCATCAAAGACTTAAACTGTGTCTCTGTCATGGATGCCAGTTTAAAAGGTTCGCGCTCTCGGTTGATTATACCTGCATTGGCAATGTAGTCATCCATGAAGTGTTTGACAAGTTTTAAACAGTGATGGCTTGTGCTAAAAAGTAAGCAACGTTCGGAAAGATTTGATTGCGACACCGTGTCATCGAATGAAAAATTACGTGGGTGTTTTGGCAAAATCTAATTTACAAAACGGTCCTGTTTCGTGGTCCCCAAGTTACGAAACAGTGTTAGTGATCGCCATGCATCCTCCTCGCCACCGAACTCAACCCGAAATATGTCCTCATAGTATTTGAACACAAATGTAACACCAGATGAAACGTCATGTTGGAAAAACTTAATTGTAGACATAATTGACTCCAAATTGGTTTGTTCATCATGCGGCGCCTTGTCCTTAGAAACCATCGAGAGGTTACGAGTCAGAGTATCGGGCAGACGGAGTTGAGCTTTTTCAAACTGCGCCTGGTGTTGTTGAAGAATCTCACGGAGATCATCTGCTGAGATTGCCGTTTTAGTTACCAATTCCGTTGCCAGTTGAAATGACCTGAACTACTCCATATAGGTGGATAGAAGACTACATCGTGGATATGGCCGGATAGCATTGATACAACGAGATCAAGAGTCAAGAGTTCAACATGTGTCACTCAACGGCTGAGTTATACGGCTCATTACTGTCTAACTTACTGATTCTTGGCCGGGCAGTGGCGCAGTCTGATTGGATCGGGGGATCGGGTCATGTGCAGCATTTGGGTTAGGCTTCCTTATATGACACATCGGTGGCCTCACTGATCGTATATGGCATGAGTCGTCGTCGATATAGTTGCACAATTTGTTCTACTTTAGGTGCATATCTCGACGAGTGCTGAGAATAATCACCGGCATGTGCCGGGGACGCCCTAGATTAATGCTTATCCCGTGCCATCCTTCTTGCAAAGAGCAGTTTCACTCCCCTTATCACGGTTTCACAAACGTGCTCACCCGGATCCTTTTCAGGTTGTTAGCGCTCGCAACAATATCCGTTGTTACCATTCACACCCGTGTCCATCCGTGTGACTGGTTACTTGATCAACAATTCTCTCGCAAGGGAAAAACAGTGATCACTTTCTCACCCCTGAATATCACTTCTTGTTCAGTTGACCACACTTGGCTCTGTCTCTGCATCCACTTAACTGTGATCCAGTATCAATTTTCAACGGTGGAAATAATTTTTATGCCATTGTTTTTCACATACTACTCAAGAGTCATTTTCGTCATTGTTTTAATTCAGTAAATTGAGGTCAAGGTCATTAGCAAAGTGTCCTGCGCTAGTCTGAGCACAGAGAAACCATCAACGCTGTACAACTGTGCGGTAGATATGAGCCTAACCACTAAGGAAGGAACCCAATAACACCTACACCCGGAATGATGCAATCGTAACAAGCAGCCAAACGCAATCTTTGTCTAGTCATATCCTCACCTATACCGGAAGACGAAAGGAACCAGAGGAGTTTCCAATCCAGGCAAAAGAGTGTGTGAAGTACCAGTAGCGAACTTCACTTCAATTTCCATCGTCTGCGAATAATCCGCACTTCCTACTAGCGCAGGACATTGTGGCTCCTTGTCTGACACAAATTGTAGTCAGAATGAAGTCGCAAAAACCACGGTTTTTCTTGCATGTGCATATACTAAGCTCATGGTTCCGTTTCACAACACACCACACATGGAAATTTACTACCCGTCACATTCGCACGTTGTTTCATCCCAACTTGGGGAATTTTTTCTGCCTGTTTGACTCCGTATCTTAGCTTGCGTATCTCGCACACTGATGGACTTGAATTCGTACAAAGGCTTGATCGCGGTTGCGTTACTCTGCTTCGGGTTACTACTTGATGCACCGAAAAAAGCATTTCTGTTTGATTTATGGGCCCTTCGATCAATACCTTCTCTGTTCTCCTTGGCTCAGTCCCGTTGCCATTCGTTGCTAGTGATCTGCTCCGAAGTCGTTCTGTGTAACTTGCGTTGCGCCGTCTGATCTCCGTCACGGTGCATTTGCCTGTTTCCCCTCTCTCATTTTTGTGCTTTTCGAGTATCCCGCGTAATCCTTGCCTTCCACGCACCTACAAACGTAATCGCACTGGGGCGCCACATAATATTCAGTAAAGAAGCTACTCGTATCTCCAGTTCATCTATACTACCTCACAAAACTGATCAGCTCTATTTTATACTTTTTACCGATGATCCTAGACCACCATGAGCTATCAAGAGAGAGCATACAAGTGACAACCTTACCCATCTTTGACGCTGCCAGATGTAGACCTCAGGGTATATCATCAAGTTATTTTCAAGCACTTAATTGGGTATCGTCTTTTACTATACACCGGTGAGATCATGATGTGTTCTCACATACTTGTCACACTTGCTCAAGACAAGTTGATAATGTAATAAGAAGAGCAGGGTAGCAGTTGTACATCTCAGTGAAAGCGCCTGGACAGTTTGGTCTTACATTCTTTTCGCAAATTCTCAACGATTATGTGATAAACATTTGGAATGCGCCATCGATGTCTGGTATCTTCGGTATGCCTGTTTTTGAATCTAAACAGACGAGTGGTGCCAATGAATGGTACATTCTCTCTCGCCAACTTTGACTGAACTCCCGGGAGTTTGCGCCGGAGTGTATGGGTTCCTGAGTGGAGGTCTTGCTCTGACACGTCAGATCTATGCGAGCACTTAACAAGCTTGCAGTTACCGACTGGACTTAGCCACAATATAAGCCTGAGAGACCACCAAGTAAATTTATTCATGCAATATGTTCGGTTTGAAGACCACTGAAACCCTTTCTGCCTTCAAGTATACCGATCAGAGAACGCTTCCATCCTCTTTACTTCTTTCCCAAAAGTCGACTTAGCACTACATTGTTCCAATCACACTGCGTAATTTGCTCAGTTTACTGACTTGCTGCACGTCATGCGCATATGTTGTGCACAGATGCGTACATTGATACGAGTTGCACTTCCGGCAGTTGCTTTTTGTTTAACCTTTTCCATCTTACGGAATTTGTCAGGCCTTAGTATTTATTTCTCCCAAAGATTAGAGCAGCATACACAGGGACGAAAAGCGAACGAGAGGTAATAGCGAGTGCTAGTACCACTTATCTCTCTTAGGCTTAACTACACCTATCGCAGTTATGCGTGTTATTTTGAACGACACTATGTAGGCACACTTTTTGACATAGCGAGTTAAAGAGCGTATTCAAAGGCTAACTAACATGACAGTGACTCCACTAGAAACAGGTATCTATGGTTAAGAAATATTCCGACCTCCTCGAGCATCAGAAATCTGCTCCTAACTGGTCATCGCTACAGCTGCTATGAATCGTCCACGCTCATCTTTAGTTAGAAAACGCCGAGACTGCAACAGATCATGAAAAGGAGAGGTCATGCGCGTATAACCCATCGCAATGAGGCTGGACCTTACCCGGATGCGATGGTGTGCGTGTCTCAGTGATCCGTTGTGCTATGCTATGTTGAACAACGTAGTACTGTCACCACTATAACCCAGATTAATTAACGCATTCATTTGGGTTGTTCTGCAGGCTCGGTATTTCGGCGGTAAACGGATCACCATCACACTAAATATCATAGCGAAACTCCCAGGGACCGTTCCATGGATGGCTGTATTGTTTTGCTTGAATTTCTGGTTAAATCTGCATTTGTTATTTTTCCAAGTTTCGTAATTTCTCTAATAAGTTCAAACTGCCAATCACTTCCAAAATCTTTTTGGGACCCGTTGTACAAAACATGAACAAGTAAATAATGTATGCTGTCTCAATGAACAAATTGGGCAGTCCACTCAGACAAACTATGCCTCACCCCGACGAAGAATAAAACGTTTATTTATTTAGTTATTGTTTAAACAACACCACCTAATGCGGCTCAACGAATGAGAGGTATTTAAACCGTAATATCCCCTTATGGTCCATTCGCATTAGTCAGTTCCTCTTTGGTGAGCAGCTAAACGCTTTCTGCCAGCTATTATTGACGAATAGACTGCAATTCCTTTAGTTCCCCGAAAAATAAAGATATATTACCACCAGAACCTTACAGTTGTTCACCTTCACAACTCGATATAAGTTAACTCGTAGCTTTAACATCTCTGTCCATTAAAGGCGACTACTCAATCCACACCACGCTAATCGTAACGGAATTACAGCTGTAGGTCGTGCATGCACATACTCAACCAGTCACAACACATTACGGTACCCCAAGAAGATTTACTCCAGCTTGCGGTGCTCGCAGTTCGTCCATCTGTTGTTCCGAACCGGAGCGTTTTAGATCCTAGATGTGTTGCAGCCTAGGTTTCGTGCATAAAAACCGCACTAAAAATCTTGACGACTGCCGATGTATGCTGAGTAACTCTCATGTATATCGTATTCTCGTAATGAGCAACATTAAACTTGCTATCCCCATTTTTTCACAGGCTTTTGGTGCCGTGGTATGTTTGTCAAGAGCCTGATAACTGCAAAGTATTGACTGGTAATTCTACAGGGCTATTATGCAAGCTGTAGGCCGTGTTCCAGTGGTATGCAGTTCCGTGAGACTTTGCGGCTTGGCGTTCGGTGGAACACCACCAGCTCTTAAACAAAAAATTAGCGATAGTGATAGCTGGAAGCCCATGAATCATATGACTAGCTCCCAACAGTGTAGTAATCTCTCAAAGCCAAAATACCTTGCCGATGAACTTGTGCAAAGTATAAAAAATTAAAACAGTATGAAATTCTAATCAACTTTACAGGAGGAACTTTGTAGATTTCTTTGAAAGTCGGCGCTTGGGCGGTAGTATAGATGCGCATTAACAGCTTGAGAGTACCAAAGTCGGTAACAATTTAGCACTCGGTTTGCAAATGATATAATGTGTTACGGCTGCAAACATTCGAACTTGGACCAGTGTAGCGGTATACACGCCCGATACATTATGCTGAACGGAAACAATCTTGTGGTGTTTATAGGTAACCTAGGTGTGATTAATGTCTCCTCCCTCGGGAGCTTGTCGTTTCACATTCTTTGATGGTACCGCTTTAAACACTGATGATATATGTACCTAACCAATACACCGCAGCCCCAGAAAGCAGCCAACACTAGTTGACAATAGCAGTCACCGGATGCGGACCCATATCGCTTTCACGACAGCTTATACGACAGGCCCAATGGCGCTAGTGTAGTCGCTTAGCTACATCGCATATTCTCCCCGCGTTCATTGATTACGATAAGTCGGTGCTTACATTCGCAGCTTGCTGCTTAATTTACTGTGAACGTTTTTTTGCGTAGGCGGAGGTTTCATCTCACCATGGCTTTGGTATGGAGTCTGCCAGGCGATGTACCACGTACATGCGTCCCGGTGAGCTTAATAATTTGAAAGCATATGGCCACAAACCTCTTAACTTTTGGTCATACGCTGAGAAGTACCACGAGGCTAGGAAGGACTACCGAAAGCGTTACCACCGTATACCCTAGGCACACGTACTTACATGGCAAGACATCAGGATTCTGCTATCATTACCGAAATAAATGGACCGGAAATTGCAGGTTGACGTGGCAATTTTTTATGGTTTCTGTATGGTGTGTTCAGTTCTCCGGAAAGCGCTGGTCACTATAATATCTAACAAAGTCCGCCTGGAATACTGGCCTTCGAGATTTCGCTTTATGCACATCAATGTTCAAAGGCTAGTCATCAAACAAGTTGAAAGCACAAAGCCTTAGTGACCATACTGAATTTATGTATTGCAAACCAAAGACTCCAACCACTGCGTTCTCTGGTAACATTGATGAGTATTGGAAGATGATGTTTTATATGGGGCTGCAGGGCATTTCACTGGCTGGTTTGTTTACCTAATCGCATTCGCCGTATGATTTGCGCTACATGTCGTTTGGGGGGTACACAGCCTGTAGTTTTTTTACTAGCTTTCCATTCTATCTGTGCATTGAACAGACGTGTACTTAGTCCATAGGACCTTCAGTGCCGTTTCCTTCTCTCGGTTTACCAGCTTTGTCGAATAAAGTGCTATGCAGGTTAGAGTAACTCCATTTCAGTGAACAGCTTAGCGTCCGGTCTAACGCTTCGTCTGTTTCGGGATGTTGCCAGAGGAGCTCGCAGGATTTTAACAATGAACGGTGAACAGTAATTTTATACGGCTTAAGGAGCACTGCTTTACAAGCTCCGTTGGGTAATCTGGTGAGTCATCGAAAAGTGTTAATGAAAAAATATGCAGTTAGTAGTTCTACTGTCAAAAGAATGAACTTATCGTATGTCCATGTCATGAGCGTCCTCCACGCCACGTCGAAGGAAAAGGTGATCGTCATTGCTACTAATCACCCTCCATCTCTTGATCTCACCTGCGAGTAGCAGAAGATTTAAGGCGATCAGTTTTGAAAGGTCATTGATAAACACCATGAATAATTGTAGTCCATGTACTAAGCTCTGTGGGACACCGCATTCCACCCAAATCGAGTTGTGCAGTGATCCCACAACACTTAATTGAAGCTTACATTGATGAAGAAGTTTGCAAATCCACTCAACGGGAGGATGACCGATTCCAAAGCTGTGGTCTGTGAAGTATGATGTCGTGGTCTAGGCAGTTTAAAAACTGGAAAAGTCCAGGTAGATGACATTGCTACCATCCGCACTATTGACCGCTCCCGTCCAACTAGTAGACGCCATCAGCAGGTTTATGATGCATGATCGGCGTTGACGGAAGCCATACTGTTCCGCCGCCAAGGTGTTCCATGTTTCCAAGTAGTCCACTAAAGCCTCAACATGGATCGTTTTCATCAATTCCCTGGACACATGGCGGGGAGTCACTGGGTGGTAGTTTGCAGGGTTTGAAGGATGGCCACACTTAAATATCCCAGTTGGAATGCCCCGTTTCCATGTATTCAGGCCTTGTTGCGCATCCAAACATCTTTGAAACAACTGCAACAGAGGCTCAGTCAGCTTAGTATTTGTAGGCTCTAATGCCTTCGAGCGAATGTTGACGATTCTCGGAAGGGTATTAGCTCGCCAAGAGAGCGGCTTCTTTAGCGCAAATACTGCAGTGAAGATTACATGTCTAAATCCTGGAGTCGGTAAGGTGGGTGAGAGTATGTAAGAAGGAAAAACTGCGTGTGCAAAATTTGGGCCGTTGGCCGCTTTGTTGGCCCCTTGCTGTCTGTGGCAAAACGTTAGGTTCTACCATGCCTTAGCTTAAAAAAGCTGTTTACATACTTATACAACAGCGTGTTGTTGACCTAAGACATTTGTTGTTAGCTAACATTGTCCCCATGGACAAATGTGTTATAATGGTTACGGTGGGCCAGGCGATTCCCCCCATATCTCTGGCTACGGGTTGGCATGCCATGCTTCGTCTTTTGTTGCCATGCTTTTTCGAGTCCTGCTTCTGAGAACTGGCGGCACTTTCGCAAGACGGTGGCATGGTTTCCGATACTCTAGTAATCATGTTACTTGATGCTTCAGCGAGTTCGGTCCAAATGCTGTCAAGAGGACTTGTTTGTGAATTCCAAAGTAAATGTCTCGACGAGTTCTTTTATGACACGGGAGCTTATGATTGTGTGAATTGATTCCGTAGGTTCAGTTGGACACTCCGGACGTTATGACTACATAGTCGCTGAGATCTAATGAACTATTCACCAGTATCATGCCGACTATGAGCTCTTCATTTGTGAGCACAAGGTCTAGTACTGACGGCTTGTTCGTTACCCTGGATATTATGGATGATCCGACATGGTTGGATAAAGGAGTATAAGCAAGCGCGTTGTTTCTAAACCCTTCATCCGGAGTTGTCAATAGTGGACATTGAAATCCCCTGAAATGAAAGTATGGCTGCAGCTATGGTATGCCACCTAGATCTGGATGAGTATCGAACGGGAATTCACTTCAAGAATGCATATTAGGGGGCGCTTAACGACAACAAATGGGACATGAGTCGTTGTATCTTGGTCGGAGACGGCACAGAGCGTATTAGTGACATGCATTTCCGAATCATCAACTATTGCACACCGCTGGTGGCTGCGAGAGTACAGAAAAACTTCACCTTCCCTGCTGGGACGGTCTTTCCGGATGGCTGACGTTCTTAATATCTCAACTTCAGCAACAGCAAATTCTTGGTGCAATCAGCTTTCGGTAATGGAATTAGGTAACAAGCATTTGAGACCTGATGTCATCGAGGTTCGGTAAGTTTACTGAGGAACCCTTGGGCGTACATATATGAAAGTTTTAAGATTTAAGCAAAGTTTCGGAGATTCTGCAATTCATACGTAAAGTTTCGCTGGCCATTGGGTGGTCGGCGACTACTCGTTTTTCCGGTGGTTATTTGAAGACTGGCGCGACGTCATACTCATCAGCTCCGTAAGTAATCAAAAATGTAACCTTCTACGTACAGTGTAAGGAGTCTGGCCACTCAAGTCTTCAGCAGGTTGTTTAGGCTCATCAAACACACACAGCTTGCGCATTGTCCTATTATATTTCCTATCGCGTTTGTTTCTTTGGGTGACATATCATATCTAAAGGGCATGTCGCTCGCTGCCTTCAGGCGATACTCAGATGGTAGCCTGCAAACAAACATGCATCAGGTTTTCAGTACCCGTGATACCAAATGTTTTGTCTGTAGGTAGACCTACAACACTGCTGGGCCACATGCACTCTAGTTCTATTGTGTGCATAACCCTGACACCGATTTTGTTAGCACCTCATCCAAACGGAGAGCTCCACAAATATAACGCAATTACCGGTAACCCTTTGTCAACGCAACTGTCGTCGGTGCATGCAGATTGGGTCCCACCGAGATGACCTGGTGATCCCTAGAATAAAGCCAGACGTTTACCTCTTGCGACCCACCGAACAAGACAGCACTAGTCAAACTTATATTGTAACTACCACGTTCGTGTCACTTTTACGAATAAACTAACATAACTCTTATTACAACCCATGGCTTGTAATGCGTGCCGTACGGTTTACTTTCTTAAGATTTAGTTCAGAAGTAAATGTTGCGAAATGATCTTTCGATACTTCTCATCAGGCAAATACAGTTATAAGAACACAAAAGCAACACAACGCAGTGTGTCGGTGAAGGCCGGACTGAGAATAGGTGAGCCGGGAGCATTTGGACGATGTTGCCACATTCGATCGATATTCCTGTCCATCAACTGAAGACAGGCGTTATTGCAGCCGATGGCGAGAAGGAGATCGTACTTTGCCACCGTCATTATCCGACGCTGAGGACTTGGTGCTTGACCATAATAAGCGAAGCGCTTGCACGAGGGTCCTTTGCTTGCACAACTCCGGCTGAATCACTCTGATGTCAATAGTCTCAGCCGTCATCAGGAGGCGTTTTCTGAGCAATTCGGGATACCTGTTGGGTACAGTGTAGAATGATGTGAATGATTCTGCTGGTCGGATTTTGTGTCCACTTTGTGACAAGTGCTCTATGATGTCCCTGTTAGATGGTTTTTAGAAGTTATAGCGCCTGCCAGTAAAGTGTTGTGTACCTACGTTCTTAAATACTCTTGCGAATTTGTTGAATTTGTGAAAATTTGAACGTAATTGGCAAAATGACGCTTTCTTTTGACATGGAGTCACTATTCACCAACATCCCATTGATTGAAACCGTTAATTTCGTTTGTGAATACATAACCGAAACGAAGATGGACTTTGATGTTCCTGTGTTTACATTGAATGAAGTAATTTCGCGCTGCGCGTTTGGTACACAGTTTGTATTGGATAGAAACACTTACAAGCAGATTGACGGCATCGCAGTAGGATCTCCTCTGGAGGCATTTCTTGCAGATATCTTCCTGTCTAAACCAGAACACGGGCGCTTCAGCCTGTCATCTCCGCAAATGATTCACACCGGCGATATACTTATTGTCTGTGATTCAAGTGTCGATGTAACCTGTCTGCTAACTGTGTTCAACAATGCACAGCCATCGTTGACCTACATCTGCAAAATTGAACGCGATTGCAAACTATCTTTGCCAAAGAGGCGAGAGAAGGGTCTTCCGGAAAGCTAAGTAAGCAGTCAAAAACACGCACTTAATAACCTTCCTACCCTTGAAATACTATAGAAACTTAGTTCGCCGCTTTTATTATCGTGCTGCCAAAGTTGGTAGCCCGGAGAGTCTGGAAGAGTAGAATGGTCGCATCCTTTCAACTCTGCAAGAGAATGGGTACCAAATTTCATCCATCGGAAAGCATGCCACTCTCTGTATTCGTCCCAAAACTGTCTTCATTGTTCCTAAAATGGATGTCTATCTTGCGTGCTGTTCAAGATTATATTGTCGTTGACATGCTGAACAGAAGAATCAAAACTTCAGTAGCCAGAGCTTATCCAGTAATTTGCGCACGTGTTGTGGCACAGACTACTCCGCTTAGCAGCCAAAGCCTTAAAAACAAACTCCCGGTCCAGTGCAACACATATGTTCTATATCAGTTCACTTGCATCTGTGGTGCAAGGTACACTGGGCATACGACTAGGTGTTTGTCAAAACGAATCGCTGAGCACTGCCCGAGGTCGCCACGGTCGGAGCATTTGACCGTTCTATCATGGGACACTTGTCACAAAGTGGACACAAAATCCGACCAGCAGAATCATTCACATCATTCTACACTGTACCCAACAGGTATCCCGAATTGCTCAGAAAACGCCTCCTGATGACGGCTGAGACTATTGACATCAGAGTGATTCAGCCGGAGTTGTGCAAGCAAAGGACCCTCGTGCAAGCGCTTCGCTTATTATGATCAAGCACCAAGTCCTCAGCGTCGGACAATGACGGTGGCTAAGTACGATCTCCTTCTCGCCATCGGCTGCAATAACGCCTGTCTTCAGTTGATGGACAGGAATATCGATCGAATGTGGCAACATCGTCCAAATGCTCCCGGCTCACCTATTCTCAGTCCGGCCTTCACCGACACACTGCGTTGTGTTGCTTTTGTGTTCTTATAACTGTATTTGCCTGATGAGAAGTATCGAAAGAAGAGCACTTGCAATCTGTAGTTCTTAATTTGACTCTCATCTACGCGCATTATTTACGCGTTAACATTTATTTACCTCTCAACTCCAATCCCTCAACTGATCACGTGACCCGAGTCTGTATTGCAAGCTGCTCGAGGGTCGAAGCAATTAACATAAATGAAACTAATTGTGTCTGCCACAAAGTGGACGGATTCCATTCACTGTGCCTGACACGTGTCTACGTCCTGTCAGCGTATGCTTTTTCACTTCAGACGATTTGTTTAACATTCTCAACAGTAGAATTGAGGAGATTCACAGTGACACCACATTCAGATCATCGGTATTGTGTGATGTGTACGGAGTTTCATTTCCCCCAAGTGAATCTTTTTACATCCATCCGATAGTTCTACCTCAGTTCACTAACCTTGCTTCCTCGTTACTTGATCATATTGCGATGAGTTTATGGACTCCTACTTTCCATCATTAGCTACTTTAGTCCGGTCATTTAGTCGGAAGTCTAACCATGGAATGCACTGTGTACTCTTGTGAGCAGGGCGTTCCAAAAAGATGGGCGACCCAGACTGAAACATAATATATGCATCTGGACTTTTGAGTGCCAATAGGTGGATATGGTGTTGTTATCGAAGGGTTCAAAACTTACATAGGAACTGACTTTGTTTTCATTGTCGTTCGATACACATGTAAGAACTAAGTATTTGGGACCATAAGCCTAGTTCGTAAACTTATAACACCTGACAGTCCCGTTCGGTCGTTCTGTCACATGAACATATCCGGCCGGTGGCCAAAAGGACAAGGGGTCTACCTTTCAACCTGGAGGTCGCTTTTGGAACTTGCGTAGGGGTCCGGGCAACCCTCGCAGTATCTTCGGCCCACGCGCGACTGGTGGTGGTTGCCTGTCAGCTATGCTTCGGTACGACGTGATGGCGTACTTCTGATGCACTTTATGGACACAGCCAAACTTGTTGCCGACCATAAGGATAACCATTGCTCAAAGCAGAAAGAAGGCACAGATTGCGATATGTCAACATTTCGATTGTTCTCATCAGTCGCATACACAATACAAGCAGAAACACATACACAATTATATACATGGGAAAAATTGGCCAACCAATCAAAACGTCAAAATCAAGTCCAAGGCAATCGGATTGATTGCCTCAAGAGTTTCTGTGCACATAACACTGGTTGATAAGCCTTAATTAGCAACGCTTCACTGATTGCTAACATTATCGGATTCCGGTTACGTAATAGCACTCTGAACGCAGCCTTGGGGTCCACATTGTGACCGGTTGTCACGAGGTGCTTAGTGATAGATGATGACAGGGTCCGGTTCATTCTGGGAGGCGCTCCATTTTGTTGCGTCATCATTTGCTCCACCCACTTTGGCAAGTGTTCAGCCACCCTCTGAGCCAACCGACGGTTAGTCCTGCCTATGGAAACGTCACTGCAACTGCAGGTGAACTGATAAACTACATGCGAGGGCGAACTAGCTGAAGGGTATCTCTGACGGTCGTGAAGAATAAGTTTCCGAGTCGTGTGCATGAGACGCAACTGAGCAGTCGTGTACGTGCGTGTCACAATGTGGACCCCAAGACTGCGTTCAGAGTGCTATTACGTAACCGGAATCCGATAATGTTAGCAATCAGTGAAGCGTTGCTAATTAAGGCTTATCAACCAGTGTTATGTGCACAGAAACTCTTGAGGCAATCAATCCGATTGCCTTGGACTTGATTTTGACGTTTTGATTGGTTGGCCAATTTTTCCCATGTATATAATTGTGTATGTGTTTCTGCTTGTATTGTGTATGCGACTGATGAGAACAATCGAAATGTTGACATATCGCAATCTGTGCCTTCTTTCTGCTTTGATCAAGTGGCTGAAGGGGACCAAATGTTTTACTTTTCTGAAAAGATAACCATTACGTCAAAAGTTTTAAGCAGCTGCCTAGTTCTTTACCCTAAATATACTTTGTCTGGATTGCAACGGTTTTTTTGATCACTTGCAAGCTATTCTCATATAAAAACTCATGAGACAGCTTCTAATTTTGTCAGCCAGTGCACCTTACGAAGACTATGTTCGGGCGTAACGTGGTACTGAGATGACCATAAACATGTTAAACTTTTAGGCGAACATTACGATACCAGGTGAGCATTCCTTATGATCCTGCCTCACCAGTCGCACCTCCCTCATTGGAGGATATCTTTTTTCTAGATGTAGATGGCTGAATCATTACGGTAAATCTAGTGCGGTTTGGAAAACAAACGCGCGATCCCCACTCACTTCCCACGCTATTTGACTATTGTTTTGTGGGGATCTACTTCAGAGGCACTAACTTTTTTGAAATAGCAAAGTTGAGGAATTCGACAAACACTGAATTTTAGAAAACGCGATTGTAAACTTATCTCTTTTCGGCAAATCACATTGGGCAAATCCGTCTACAATCCTGACTGTATTCTCCCGTGTACCAGATGTAATGCCAATCTTCGAAATGCGGCGAAACGCACGTTAGATTGCACCATGAAACCCGTCCAAATAATCTGTATTGTAGAGTAGCACATTTGTTTCAACGCTAACTGAAGTTAATATACGTAACAACTCCATCAAGTTCAGTTCCTATGACTAGTCCGGGTTCAGAAACACATCAACACCATTAGGTAGGTAGACGCATAAAGAAACTAAGCTACGCAGTACACAAATACTTTGTACTTAACTGCGATAGTGATGTTACTATGCAACTTTTGGCGCATACCGGGATGCTGTGTTGTGTCTTAGATCAGTATGCTTGCCGGCTAATATAGACAGACACGTGCATACAACCCCACACCTACCACCAACAACACTGGCGTCGCAGCTTACGAATCTATGCCATGGAATTAGATCCACCTACAGTTTAATGGTCTGATCCGACCTTACGTTCTACCAAAACTGCATGGGCCCAATGGAAAACATCGTTTACAAACTATCTTGATCTAGTACCCGCGGCTTCTAACTACATAGAAGGCCAGCAATTGAAGCTTCTCAGACACCTGCTCGGTGATGAGAACAACGTCAATTTGATGTTTTGGAGCTCCAGTCTCAAAAAACCTCATGAAAGCACCAGATGTGCTGGACAAGTCATGGGGCCAGCGTATAAACCTCTTCATGGCTCGCCTCAAATTCGGCCGACTTACACAGGAACCATCGGAAACTCTAGACAGTTTTGTTGATCGCCTCATTCGCGGTGTACGACCCTGCGAGTATCCAACCATACCGAAAAATAGAATCAAGGGCGTCATGCTAATGAAGCAGTTGATTATTAAAATCACCAATATCCAAATTTAGGAATGCCTACTTTCCGAAGGCGCTTCCAAAATTGACTTGTGATAAGGCTATGGAATTAGCTCGCTTCAAAACATGTACGGCCGAAAAGTTGCGAAGTCCCTCTACCTACGCGGACATACAGGAGGTTACCAAAATCCATCGATCGTCAACCGAAACCCAATCCCCACAGAAATGCTTCAGCTGCGGTAGCCTACAGCATAAAGCCAATTTTACTAAGTGCCCTGCCTTAGAAATGTATTGCTAAAAGTACGGTAAGTGTAGCCCTTTCGCCCGTCGTTTTCTTTCAGTACGCATTTCTCAGTTGCATCCCATAGGTTCCGTTACTAATCAGTAGTTACAACCATCAGAAAATGTATTTTCCATTGATATCAGGGCTACTGTGTCTAACTATCATTCCACTTGTCTAGAGTCTAAACTCTCTATGCTTGACATTTGTACTGTTACAGTTATTGCAGGCGAAAAAACAAGATATGTTGACATGGAACTTGATTCAGCCTCTCCTATCACCATAGGACCGTGTAGTTTTATGACAGTCACCTGCATGACATGCCTATACATACTTCAGCCTATCGATTCGACAGTTATAAAAAGCCCCCGATAGAAATACGAGGATTTGTGGTGATTGTTTTGCAACTTGGGGCCGTGAAAGTATCAGTTGCTGTGTACGTCACCCGAGCAAATAACCGTCCCCTACGTGGGCGCAACGCAATGGTTGCACTGGGAGCCACGCCGGCCCTAGCTCGTATGCGTATCACGGCGGTTAACCTATCAGACCTACAGATGCAGTACTCGAAACTGTTTGAACAAACTATAGGACGCGCTCCCTCTTCCGTTCACCGCATATTTCTGAAGTATGCTGCTAAATGTGTAGCTATTGCTAAGCCACGTCCAATTCCTTTGTCCAGAAGAGAGGCTGTTTCATCAGCATTACGACAAATGATTGCAGCTAATCTCATTGAACCCATTAACTGTTCTGAATGGGTCCACCCTATGGTTACAGTCCTCAAGAAGAACGGTAGAGTGAGAATATGCAAGGACCTACAGGCCCTAATTCGTCAAATCGTGGTAGGAAACTTTGTGCTTCCAACCGCGGATGAACTATTAGTCAAGCTAGCCGACGCCTGATTTTTTCAAAATTGTATTTAGGAAGGCTTTCTTGCACACGCCTCTAATTCACGAGTCAAGACCGCTGGCCGCATTTCTTACTATGGACAGACTCTTTCCGTACAGTGTCTTGCCAGTGGGATTGAGTTCAGCCCCAGCAGCTTGGGAAAAGTTTGTGGTTCACTCATTTGCCAATGTACCTGGTCAAATAGTAGACATGGACGACATCTGTGTATTCAGTAGGACTCCAGAAGAACATGATTCACGACTGCATGCTGTGCTGCATCGACTAAATGATCGTAACCTGCGGTTAAATCTCGAGAAATGCAAATCTACTGCAAGTGAAATTAAGTTTCTGGGCCACATTATAACAAATGACGGTATGAAGCCGAGTTTTGACAGCGCCCGTGCCATCACCGAGGCTCCTTGTCCACAGAACTCCACCGAAATAGAGCATTTTCTCGATATGTGTTCCTACAACCTACGTTACCTGCAGGATTCCTTTAACATTGCTGAGCCACTGCGTGAACTGACGAAGGAAAAAAGTGTATTTGTTTGGAGTCACTCCCAACAAAAGACATTTGAGGTGATAAAACTCCGCGTTGCTTTCACACTAGTCATGGCGATTTTCGACGAGACGTCAATCAACCAGCATCAACAACAGCAGTACCGCAACCATTTGAACTGATGGTTAGCTGCCATACAACCAAGATGACCTAGGGAAAAAGAATAATAAGAGGAAGAGAGGGGGGCTTACCTGAAAACCTTAATGCACTAAGCAAACATTCAGATTCAAGGCGCCCACACCTTGTGTAGACAACATACCGTCACAATCAGCTGGCTGTCGTGCCAAACGATTGTCTCTACTGATGCATCAAACATTTGGTTGGGTGCTACACTATCCCAAATTCCTAATGGGCGCAACTGAGCAATAGAATACGCTCCCAGAAAATTGTCGACGGCAGAGCTTTCTTACTCTGCCGGGGAAAACGAGGCTCTTGCCTGCGTTTGGGCCTGTGAGAAGTGGAATTTGTTCTTGTTCGGAAAACCCTTCATTCCTCTTACAGACCACGCAGCGCTAACTAGCTTAATTACTCGGAGGACAAATGGCATCAGGCCACTTCGGATACATCGATGGAATGCAAGCTTGTTAACACACGATTGTTAAATTAAATTCCTTCCTGAACTTGAAAACCAGGTAGCGGATGGGCTGTCTAGACTGTCACTACACGAAACTGGAGATGATGAGGATGATATTCAGATTTTACTGGTATCTTCCCTGAGTAGTGAACCAATCTCAGCTCTGACTAACGAATAACTCCAGAAGGCGATTCAGGAAGACGACACACTCTGCCGCGTCCAGGGCTTTCTGCTACACGGCTGGCCACAAAATAACAAGCTCACAGGCAAGTTTCGTCCGTACTCCATGTTGCGTCATGAACTTTCATTTGTAGATGGATGTTTAATGCGTGGCAAAAAATTTGTGGCTCCTCGGAGCTTGATGCAAAAGATCATGCTATGTGCTCACGAAAGCCACCCTGGTGTCGTTCGTACGAAACGCAAAGTTGACGCGTGCTTCTGGTGGCCCAGAATGTCCCACGAAATAGTAAAACTCGTTCATGACTGCTCTTAATGTCAAAGGGCAGACAAGAGTTAAAGGCCGGTTTCCTCCTCTACACAACCCATTGACTATCCTGTGTGACAGTGGGCTAAGACAGCTCTTGACATCATGGATCCATTTAGCTCAGCGCCTCATCATCGAAGGAACTGTTTGGTGGCAACCTGCTTTTACAGTAAGTGGCCGGAAGTCCATGTGTGTAGAGAGGCGCCTATTTCCAGCATTATTCGATGGCTGAAATACATGTTATCCGTTTTCGAAATATCAGAGGAGATAGTGATGGACAACGGCCCACAGTTTACAAGCCACGAGCTTCTTTCGTTTCTACAACTTCACGTCTTCCGATACTTAGGTACTACTCCGTATAATCCCGCGGCAAACGGCAAGGTATAGCGGTCCAATCGATCTTTGACAGAGAGTATGCAAACCATTCGCTTCTCTGGCACAGGTTTTGTGGATGCCGTTCCACAAGTACTATTTTCTTACCGAACCGCACACCACAGAGCCACAAAGGAAACGCCAGCTAAACTCATGCTTGAGCGTGCCCTTCCGACAAAGTTGAATGCCGCACTTCCGATTTCTGCAACTAATACTTCCGACGAGTTAGGTCGCCGCCATCGATATCAGACCAGTTACCGGAAGCTTACTACTCCGCTCCAGCCTGGAACATTCGTACGCGTGAAGCTAGACTCTGCATCAAAAGAACAGCCCACATTATCAGATCCGATAAGAATAACGCGCGCATGTCGGCCAGGCACTTACCGGCTGGAAGATGGTCACACAATCAACGCACGGATGTTATTCACAAGTAGCTGACGAACGGAGCATGTGTCACCAATCTCGATTGACGAAACTTCGCAAAGCACGCTGCTCCGCATGAAGGGGCCGAGAAGCAAGTCCACCGAATCGACATGGTTTCGTCGCATTACATGATTAAGCGGAGAGGTGATGTTGCGCATTCGGTCAGCATGCTCACCCACTAGTCTAGACAGACATGTGCACACAACTCCAGACATACACATATATGTGCATATTACTCTGTTTCCCTATTGGCCCATTCTTCTCCTTACGACAATGTACCCACGTAGTTGGACACCTCTCAGATTACAGTAGTTTGTTTACCGGATCGACCTTCTTGCTTCAATCGTGCATTTGACTTTTCGTACACAACACTATGGACGCATTTGTCGTATAGTGAATAACCCGAATGTTGCTTGACACAACTTGTGTTGATATTAGTGTACTTATTAGCCCTTCTTTAGATTATCTATCCGCTCTAAAAGGTACGGCGTACTTGAGTTGCCAAACCTAATATGAGTTGGGACAAGCTTCGCTTCCCTTCCAAAGCATTTTGTCTTCATTCAGCAACAAGGAACAAATTGTTCAACCGATGAGTAAGTAGACTGTCTATACTAAAGTCGTCGCCAGTCCCAAACGACTACGGATATCTACACGAATCGAACAGTACAATAATCAGTAAATACAGAGGACATAACGTTAGCACTACGCCTTATATTGCACCAGATTCGAATTGGATGGGATCAGAGGGTTCCAAACTGCAGCCAGTAACCATAGCTGAAAGGGAAAGTTGGTGATCCAGCTCCCATGGAACCGTGTTGAACCGTGACCAAATATGCCCTCGCAGATACTTGAGACTCTGGTCGACAGTGGACGTCAGTATCGTACGAGATCGTTGCTTAGCCATAGAAAGTATGTCCAGTTCACAGCTTCCTTGCATGTTATCGTCATGCCTGGTAGTTACGTATATGTTGTGCCATAACACGTCGGTTACCGGTAGCCTTCTTGCCCCAGAGGGTTTTATTTCTACTAAAAATTATGCCAATTGTTAATCCTGCATTGGGCACAGGAAACATGCCCTGCTATTGTCACGAATGGATAAAACAAGCGCTCAGCCCTTTTCTATAGTGTTATAATCGTACTTGGTTCCACTTCTTATGAATCCTACTATAAGCATCTAACGCCTCATGCTGTACCCACACAATCACTTTTAACTGAGTTAATCCTTTTTGCATCGACTACTCAATCGTAAGCCTTCAAGAAACTGTCACGTACCCTAATACCCAAATATAGCAACATTGTACAACTTGGTAAACAACAATAAAGAAGTAGATGGAAATTGGGTATTGCCCACCCGAAAACACTGCACAACCACGACGCGTTTCGATGTACTTTTCATCTCATCAGGGGGAGACAGCAGGATTTGAACCCAGGACCATTGGAATAGCAGCCCACACTACTACCCCTTTGGCTACCGGGTCACGATGGGCAATACTTTTTGTCACAACGGTAGATGACTAATTGGAGGGTCAAGTTTGGATTACACGTTGTGTGATTGGATTGCGACACGCAACCTCAATTTAATAGACTGTGATTCACATTGAAATGAATACGGTCCCAGCGATCGCAGTGACTACGGTTCATTTCAATGTGAATCACAGTCTATGAAATTGAGGTTGCGTGTCGCAATCCAATCACACAACGTGTAATCCAAACTTGACCCTCCAATTAGTCATCTACCGTTGTGACAAAAAGCATTGCCCATCGTGACCCGGTAGCCAAAGGGGTAGTAGTGTTGGCTGCTATTCCAATGGTCCTGGGTTCAAATCCTGCTGTCTCCACCTGATGAGATGAAAAGTACATCGAAACGCGTCGTGGTTGTGCAGTGTTTTCGGGTGGGCAATACCCAATTTCCATCTACTTTGAATACGGTCCCAGCGATCGCAGTGACTACGGTTCATTTCAATGTGAATCACAGTCTATGAAATTGAGGTTGCGTGTCGCAATCCAATCACACAACGTGTAATCCAAACTTGACCCTCCAACAATAAAGAAGCTTTGTATTAGCTAGTTAAGTGTGCAAACACAGATAAGAAGCATAAAACATCGAGGATATCTGAAGCCAATGTTCAATAGTGGACCTTACCTCTTCAACCATGTAGCTAAAAGGGGTGCTTAACATGATTTTGTTCTCTTACTGTGACACAATACTTCTTAATTGCTGGAGGATGAGATACACTATTTATATCGCAGCGGCAAATGGATCACGTTAGCCGATACTGGAGTAGGCCCTGCTGTGTCCTAGTTGGAGCTCTGGAAACCATTCATTTGCCCGGATCACTGAACCTTTTTCTTGCTTTATCGATGCTTCTAGTACAACTGAACCAATGAAATATAAGCTCCAATGAAGCAAATTTCCTGAACACTTCGTGCACACGACCCCTCGACTCTGACTTCGTACTGAGGGAGAAGACGTAAATATTAAGCTAATTGTGTCACTGTACTGCACAGAACTTCAAAGTAGCCGGAAAATATGGGTCAATACAGGGTTCATGAGTCCGGAAAAAAGTCTGCATCGCCCTTGCGCTTTCTGATTGGTTGGCTTTGAGTTGGTCTTGCTGGTGTCATCAACGATAAACGTTGTTTCGTGTTAGTGGTTGTTTGTTGGCGTGTTCGACATATTCTCGACATACCTGAAGGCGGAGGAAAGTCTCCCTTAGTGCCCAGACTGAGTGCTCCAATTACGAGCACAGACAAAATGTGGATGAATGCAAATAGCTGGTCGCCCAAACCTGAAGCCAGCTGGTGGTAATAGCAGTGGTTAACAACGTCTGTTTCGGGAACTACTTGTTAATGTGATTGCTAACAGTCCCAGACACCTATGCACACAATGGGACCTTGGGTGATTTACGCTTAACCATCCGCTTCGCCATTCATGCACCCCACATCCAGCGTAAGCTCAAAGGAGCTATGCGGGAAAGAAAATAGATCGGCGACCTTACTGATTCAGAGCCGGCCCACGTTCCTTTAACATAAGCATCCTTCCTGTGAAACTGAGGAAAGCATACGTACCAGTGAACACAGTGATTGCTGCCAATCAATATGTCCGACTTCTACTCCCAGCTCTGGCCAGCACAATCGGATGTTAAAACAAAGACAAAACGCGTCATGGAGTGCAGTGAGAAAAGAGAGAGCAACACCGAAACTCTCTACATGCACATCAAACGTTCACGGAACGGTAATGCGGCCTTTAGCCATTCCGTAAGGAAATTATTCTTTGTGCCATACGCTGTCACGAAAATGTACACCCTGGCTCAGGAGCGACTAACAATAAACTGGAACTCATGCTTGAGTTTTCTCTATCAGACGAATAGGCACATTGTCGATATTCGCTTCAAGAACAGTCACACCCAATCATCTACTTCGTGTAGGAGACAACGCGCGCATTACGTATGTGTGACCCAGGTGTAAAGGCAGCACACCACATTGGCTAGACCTTTAGCTTGGCTAATGAGTGGTACAGAATGTGTTCTTTAGTTGATTCGGCGCTTATCCAATCAACCTACCGGTTACTTCTTCTGCACAGTCCACTCATGACCACACCATGATTAGGCACACCTGACCACTCGCAATATAGCACCATGTTGGGAACAATCTCAATGTGGTTACATGAGTGCTATGAATCCACCGTTATTTCTTCCCAGAACTTTGATCAAAATCTATCCGTGGTAATAGTTGTTTTATCTTGTTCTATCTTGAATTGGATAAACAGTGCAAAATCTCGCAGTTAGAAATGCAGCCTTATTGTACACATTGTTCTAAATGGTGGGTAGTGATAACCCTGTGCGACAAGTAGCGAAATTAAGGTACGGTTTGTCTTGCCGTAAGCTAATCCGGGGCATGTGCAGTCTTAGGTTATTTTTCTTAAATTTCTGAAAAATAAATCGCCTAAGGTGGATAGATATCGATTCCATCTTAATTTTGCAGCTACTTCAAGTAATACACCCAATCTCACTTCAATCAGCATTCAGCTTGTCAAGCCGATCAATCAGATTTTTACGTCATTCAGGTCTGCTCGCTCGCACGTACGCGCGTTTTGCATTCCCTCTGTGCATGTTGACGTCCTATAAAGCTTTATTCCAGACAATTTCGTATGTTCCCATTGTGCATCACATCGGCAAATTCCAAAATGTGTCACCCGGAGATAGCTTTTAACATTGGATAAACATTTGGATTCGTTTGAATTTGCGCCTATGAGTACTACTCTTTAGGGCCTTCTGGAAGGTTCCGCACGCTTTCAGCACCACAATCATGCTGTGAGATCCGTTAACAATGGCTAAACAATCGGCTTTTAGGATTGCTTCACCATGGTCGATCCCGCGGATAAGTTTAACGGCTTCTACTCAGCTGAGTGTTCCCGTAATAAATGTAAGGTTGCCTAGTATTCGCTGCCCACGAATGTTTGCATTCAGTATACATACATAAATAAATTCGTAAATTTACGGACAAGCTGTCTAAGCAAGAACGATTATTTGTACACAAACCTAGTGTTAATGCTTACGCGGCTCAAAACATACTAAAAATAGAAAGATGAAAAATAGTATTTCAGACCATAGATTTTCCCTCACATCCTCCACACTATCATATAAAATGTAAAACGTACGAATATTTGTACCCGTGTTTTCAATTTTTCCAGGTATCTAAACTCGAGAGCAGTTAAAATTAATGTAGAGGAGATTAAGTAGCACAAGCACGTCTATCATTTCAAGCGTAACGTTACCTAGAATGTAAGCTGACTGTAGGCTATTGGCTGCTCATATGTTGTTTAGGGCAGCTTACGTCGATATTTCTGGTGGCTACTGTGAGTCAAGCGTTTTTACCTTATCCGGGATAGTGAGGAAAATTTCTAGGGAATCTCGGAATGGGGCGTGATTAGCAGTCTTGCGTACTTTTACAAGTCGTCGGTTCCAGTGATTGGCATTTCTCACTAAAAGTAGGTCACTCGGCTTTTGTGACTAGTAAGCAGTGAGGGCAACAAGTAGCCACCGTTACGGATGGGATGGAGCGCAGTTTTCCGTAGCTAGAGAGCAGTACTGTTCATGAAAATCCGATTGTGTATAGTGTTGAAGAGAAGAAGTAGATTGTTATTCCATCGCCTCAGCTAAAGTGAATCTATTTGGAGTCGGCGGCAATGATGAGAGTAACTCAGTATTGAACAGCGTGGTAACTGATCGTTTGACACATTCATCTGTTTTGTCTGTACTTCTTACTTGGCTGTGCATGATCGTACAATACTCCAGGGTGGGTATGAAGAACTTTTTGAACAAATCAAGCTGTGTTTCAGCTAGGGATAAACCTCTAGGGATATAGCAGGGTAGTTGCCCGGCTTTCACGTCTTGATAAAGCGTATGTTCAGCAAAATTGCAAGAATTGAAATATCTAATTCCCAAGTCCTGTAATCAATTAGACGTTAGGATAACGTTATCGGCAAGCGTGCTAGAGCTTTCCAGGATGTGATATCTGTACCTAAGTACTTGGAATTTTCTGTGGAGAATTCCATTAACAGGCATACACTAGTGATATTAAGTGCTATTAAGTCTTCGTTTTGCTACTCAGGCACACTGGTAGTTGGTCTGGTTTAAATGAGTAGACGAGTTTGACGTCGTCTGCAAACAGAACCGAAAGTCTGTGTTTGATGGGGTCGATGTTGTTCATTTTGATCACGAAGTATAGTGGTCTCAGCACACTTCCCGAGAAGACGCCGCAGGTTATTCGTTTTGGCGTGGATTGTCGCTGACCTGTTAGAACTCTTTGGCTTCTATCGCGTAGGTATGTGTCGAAGCAGCTTAGCAGTGGTTTTCCAATGCCATAGGATTTTAGCACGGATAACAGTAGCTTGTGTGGCACGCAGTCGAGCGCATTTTGCATGTCCACGAAAATTATGCTGATTGCATAGCAGTAATATGGTAGAAGCATTGCAGCTGGTAGGCAGTGCAGGAGCCCTTTGAGAGAAAGCCACGTTATGAGGGATTGATCAGCTCCAGTCGTGTAAGAAATTGGACAATGTTCTTTTTAACTATTCTTTCTCAGACTTCAGAAGCTGCAGACATGTGATTTATCGGGTGGTAACCTGACATTTCCTTTTAAGGGCCACCTTTGTACCTGGGCATTATAATGGATTTCTTCCACTGAGATGGGAAGCAGCCAGTAGTTAACGAAAGAGTGAGACTGTTTAATAAAAACAGTGAGATATTTTTCCACGGAGCCTTTTGACAGCTGGAGTGATGCAACTGGGCCCGGATGAGTTGATGGTTTTATGGGCGCGATAACATTCTGCACCTCTCTCACTACCATAGGAATATTGCAGAGTAGCCGTTCTGTTCTTCTTTGGAGTGGGGAATGAGACCGCCTTGCATCAGTAACAAAGGAGGGGTCAAAGCTGAATTTGACGGATTCGAATACCCAGAGGATATCGTAAGTTAATCAACTATTGTCTAACTTCAACGTTTCAATTTCCTCATGAGGTTTAGGGACTTTTCTTCTGAGTGTCTGTATCAATGTACATACTTTTTCAGGATTTCTGCATGCCCGACTTCCTTCCTTGATTTTCTTTGTCTGGGTCAAACGTTCCAGTTGCGATAAAGCCTCATGTATCTCTAGCAATGTAGACAAGCTGCTGCTCTTGCGATTTAATAATCCTTTAAGTTTCGTTAATTTGGTTGAGGCTTTGTCGAGAAGATTATGCTGACCGCCATATTAATAGGTATTGCTCCATACGACGGGTGTTGGTACATCCCCACATAGAGCACTGTTGTTGATAAGTTCATTTGCAGCTACAGCAGAATTAGAAGTTGAGAATGCGGTGTTCCAGTTCGTGGTACTGATAAATCCATCAGGTACTTTCCAGTCACCTAGACAGGGATTGCAATTCGGTAATAGCATTGCATTTGTTGATTTACATCATTCCACAGTCACGTTACAACGTGCAGTGTTGTGATTACAACCCGATACTGGATTATAAACGGATTCACGTGCAGAAGCCATCCCCATCGTGAATACAAGATCTAGGATAGTGGTACTTCTGACAGGTTCCCTAACATGCTGGATCCAGCCCTTTAGGTGGGTACTAGGGGTTATTATCTCAAGCCACGCTGCGGCCCTGTGTGTGGGCACCAACCAATTAACAAACGGTAGGTTGAAATCTCCCCATGTAAGTTTGGACTCGTGCACGGTGCTGAGGGCAATAGTGATCACATCAATTAGCTTTCGGGGTTCACAGTGAGTGGCTCACGGCGACGGTTAGATACAACCTACTTGAAGACCGATAGATTAAAGCGTTAGCCATAGTGTATCTTCTAGGCCATTGAGCCCATGTTAATCAGCTGGAATCGCAGTATGGCCATTACGTATGTACATGGCACAGCCATCGCTACGTTTGTGTTAACGAGCTAAACAATGTGAGGTAGTTGAGTTACACCAAACCCTGCTTTTACTGCATTACATGAAGTAGGTACTGCATTAACTGGATGGTTCTCTGACTCATAATAGCAAACGGCTCGGTTGGTGGAGATGGACGTGGGAGAATACGATAGTCTAAAAAGGACGTGCATTTATAGTATACACTGGTGGGGGCAGTGTTCTAGGACGTGGTGGGTTTTCGCCTGGCAAGCGTTCTCCCTATAAAAAGCCACATAGGTTCGTTTAACAACACTGTGACGTGGCGGATGTGACTCGCCACTAAATAAAGTCACTGCCCCTTGCTTCATTCTGGCGAAGCATTGTATTCCAGCAACCTTATGCTGTACTGCTGGGGAGCATTGGGCCCATGTTTGACAAAGGAACAAACAAAAGGCGTATGAACTGAGCAATCAGTCACCGGCTCCCAATGGGCGCGATTCCCTGAATTCGCTCCGCTGCCTTGCGGGCAGGCTATTCAGCCAAAGGCTCGGGGTGGTGTCCCCTAAGTCAACACCCTACTTCGGCTTGGGCAACCGGGTAGCATCTCGCCCTCTGAGGAAACCATGGATATTGTTGTGTTGTGTTTTATTTTACTGTTTCTGTACCTTCGTTTGAATCCCATGGTTTCTGATGGCATTATGTCTGTTAACAGACTTTTGAAAAAATAACTGGTGGGGAGATACCAACGTTTTAAAAGGCATTTTCGCTCAAGTTGTACTGTGTTTGGTTTAATAATGAAAAGGATAGTGGCGGGTGGGTGATGAGTTGAGACGGATAAAGGTTGTGCCCTTATGCGTGTGAGTTCTCAACTTCCCCCACCATTCTGGTACTTATTTCTGCGTTGAACGTATAAGGATTTTGACAATTTAGTGCCGCGGGATTCGGAGTAATACTTAGGGGTCCTGTGGGTAAATATTGGGTCGGCTTTCTGCTGCTTATCCTGCTATCGGTTTCGGTGTTGCTCGATGAAGCCTGTAATCATACCTTTGCCTCAGCTGATCTAGTTGGGTATCATTACATACTTCTAGTGGTCACTTCAAGGTTGCTGTGCTTCTAATATTACCGCAGAAAGTTTTGAGAGGGTGCTTTCGGCTGCATTCCCCTAATTCTCGATTGGATCTAGATGTGCTTTTGATGATGAAAGTATTCCCATTGTCCGCGCAACAAGGGTAAGAGCAAACCCACCGGGCCTCATACCACACTTTTCCAAAAACGCTTGTTCTATTATACCTGCAAACATTTAGCCTGATTTTCCGCTTGAACGTCACTGCAATTCCTACTAATTTGCTTTTTTAACTACCCTACTAATTTACTTTATTGATGATAAAAATTGAAAATGTAAGAACTGCAGTTAGGTTCCTCCTCATTTAACTGTGAAACATAGTCTCTACATATTCCGATGGGCGCTGGAGTTCGTTTCACTGTATTTCGGCTATTCGACAGATGTAAAGGTGGGCGCCGATAGCTAGTCTAAGAACAATGAGACATTCATTCATGGCGGCTTCCGTTGCCTACTGGGCAGGTAACACAGTTTAGTCGCTGAAATAATTCAGCCCTACTTTACTACTTTCTTAAGAACATATAGTACACCCTACGTTGACACATAGACGAGACAACAGGAAGATGAACACTGTATGAGGATCCGGTTCCTTGCTATCTAACTACTTGTAAATTAGAAACATCACATCAGTCACGTGAAAAAGACGGATGTTTTGAATAGAGTTAGAAAGGAGCAAACTTGTACAGAAGTCAAAGAATCAGTGTATTAACAACAAAGGGCATATGCCACATGGAAGTCTAAGTTTATGTATACAAAAGGAGTAGGAGGTTGTCGCTTAATGGTCAGGCTTGTACGGAGTTAGGTGCTTTTGTGTTTCCATTTAGAAAGACAGCATTATATTTCTAGACCAGGCCATCTTGAGGACTTGTCCGGAGCAGGTGTCCAGTGAAGAGTGGGACCGGTAATTTCTCCGTGGTAGTCGTCATAACAACCACTTGGTAAATGCTCTCCATTTCGCTTGCTGAGCCAAGGATCTTAATTCCGCAGCTACAGTCGAATCGGTAAATGCTGAGGACTTTGATGGTGACCGGTTGGATGGGCTTGCCTGTGGACCTCAGTAGTTTTATGGTCACCCAAAGTCAGCAGAGTCTGGGAACGTTAAATTTACTGTAACTTGTTATGGGCAACCGTCAGCCACGTGGTACCGTCACATCAACTTCGAAGAGCAAGTGCAGGTAGACAGTCATTTTAGTGCAGTAAGGAAACCCGGTTCATATCCTTTATCCGGTGATCTTCGTGAACATTAAATATTTTCGGATAGTCATTCACTCGAAATATTTGTGTAATGGATATCAATTCTGACTCCACGCACTTGGCACTGTGTATTCTATGGCTTCGATCAATCACTATTTTTACGCTTATGGTAAACAGACGCGGTTTCCATCTTGACCCAAGTCAAAAAGATTGACTCTCTCAAGTGAACGATATGTATCTTGCTAGTTTACAAGCGAGTAATTACTACAAAATGGCACCGTCTTACAGTATTGGTTTTCTTACTGTCCTCTTCATGCTAAGAAAAAGAATTCAGTGCTTTAAACTATGGTATATTAGCGATCACCCTTAGCCTTTGCATTTGGATTCCGACAGTATCCCACCTGCCGTCATAAAACTGGGATAGCCCGACATACCGTTGTCATGACTGAACAGGTTTACCCTTTCGTTGAAATCAAGCTACTTTCCAAACCGGTGGAATACATCACTCATCATCCCCTGTCACAAAGGTGGCTCCAAAAACAAATTAATAATTCCCGGCCAATCTATCACACCCCTGTAGTAACCAGATTATTAGAGAAACTGGTAAAATTGGTGTGATAAAATTCAGCAATCTGCTGGAGATGATTGTCAGGTCACAGCATGGTTTCTTTGACAAACGATTGTGTATAACCTGCCAATTGCAGTATTTAAAACATGCTTCGAATACTTCTGACTCATACTTTTGTTCCTGGACATGCAAAAGACATTCGATCGAGTGCTGCACAAACGGCTTCTGAAACAGCTTGCCTCCTTTGGAATGCAGGACCCACTCCTGGGCCGTTCACAGGTAGTTACTATAGACAACTACCACTCTTCCCCACGCCCAGTCCCTCATGATTTTATCCATGGTAGGGTACTTGGTCCGTTACTGTTCCTGCTCTGGTCAATGACATCAGTGCGGTTATTAGACATGGTATGCCTTTCCTATTTGCAGATGGCACAAAGATAGCCTAAAAATTCCGAAGAGCTGAACTACTGCTCACACAGCAAAGTGATTCATTCCCTCGCAAAATGAGGTGACGCTAGGATGATAAAGTTCTCGGTGAAAATATCTATATCTATATATCTGTATATATATCTATATCCATATATCTATATCTATATATCTGGTATCGGGATTGTTAGCTACCCATGGGATCAATTACACTCAATGATGAACCCCTTTGTGTACAACAGTCTACCCGCGACCTCGGAATCAGGTATTCGTGCTCATTCAACTTTTCCGAGCAAGTTGAATACCGGCTGGCCAGGGCCAAAGTATCAGTGGCTTATATACGGTATAAGATCTACATGCCCGAAGCGAGAGTAGAACTATTCAAACTCCTCACTCACCTCATTTTGGAATATAGTACCATCATTTTAGCAGCATGAGGATATCTAACAATCTTTTGGAAGTCTACAGAGGCAAAAGTTCCAGTAAGAACTATTGAGAGGGCTATCAACAATTCCAGCTTGGTCCGTTTTCGACACGAAGAGTGAGGTGTAACCTGATGCTTCTATACATCATGATTCATCGAACTTCCCACTGCTATTTGCCCTCCCTATAACTACTACATAGTTCTAGGAGGGAGCTACGCAATAGGTTTACCCTGAGTGTACCCAAATGCAGGACAAATATGCGGTCTAACTTTTTCCTTATCTGATGCGTTGTCCAGTGGAATAAACTCCCAGTCACAATCAGATCCTGTGAGGGCGCAACGGCCTTTCGCGTTAAGCTCGTCAGTTGCTTAGACTTGAAGACGATTACGACCCTGTTCTCCTGAGAGAGATCACTTGATGACTTGTTCCAAAGAGAGCGAAACAACATCTGATGGGCAAAACAGAAAAAATTCACGTAGAGTGGTATGCCCTTAGGGCTGCTATCACCTCTCAACCCAACTAGTGCACATTGCGTTGAAACACACCTTTGTGTAAATACAAACCCTTGAAACAGAGAAGACAATGAAAATCACATAACAGTTTATCACTCCTGCACCAGCATTATATTTTCCGTAAAATATCGTCTGTGCCAAATATGAACACAGTTTCTCATTTGATGAGAAATATATCTATTATTATTATATTATCATTATTATTAATATTATAGTCTGTATCGTCTTTTAGTTGACCTGGAACCAGCTAGTCCCGCAGTATATAGATAACATTAGTGACCAGATATAAATGGCTCATTTTCTTTACTCTATTACACAGTTTCTGTTCATCTGGTCAGAAGCAGTGCAGGATGGAATCTTTCTTCTAGTGTCAGTTGGATGGAGTGCAGCTAACCATTTGGAAGTTGTGTCAAGTCCCCATTAATACCTACCAAGAATTTGTAGTTATCCGGCTCATCGATTAGATCAGCGATGTCCAAAGTCCGGCCCATGGGCCAAATGTTGCCCATGTTAACATTCCAACTGGCCGCGATCTCATCATGAAATAATACATTCAGACTAGGACTATTGTCCTCCATGTGTAATTTTTGTTATTTTCCCGGTGTCGGAAGAAATAATGGCCCGATATATTTTTACCGCACGAAACTTGGTCCACCTTGCAAAATGTTTAGATACCCCTGGATTAGACGATTCTCAATAGCTCTCCATTTGTACTACAGTGTCAGCAGAAATTTGAATACTCAGATGGAACTAGGACCAGTTGTTCCCATATTACTTTGCTATTTACTGCAGCGGTGCTCACTCCGTGTGGACCAAGAGTTAAATGCATAATGAAGACCATTGAAATGACATTCTGCAGTGTAAAGTGTAGTAATTGCATTCATCCTGGTGCCTGAACTTTATCTTGACATTACCTGACTTACATACCATGCTAATAAGGCAAATGCAAGGAATTCCAACGCTGCCACGGTATCGAACACTCCGAAGCCGGGAGTTAATATTTTGGTATTAGTGTAGCGCTGCAATGTGTTTGCAATGTGAGTCAGTTTCGGTTCACTTCACGATTCAATTTGAAGTTACGTTTTCTCATTCTAAACACCGGGGCTGTATCAGAATTAGAGACATAACTATTGTTACGCGGTCTCAACGAAGTGTCTAAAGCGGTTGCAGTGCATATTAGTTTCCCACTTATGGCGGCGTCTTTAAACTATCCCTCCCTATCCATTCTACAAATTTAGTTTTATTAATGTAATTTTAGCTCATTCATTGTGGATATTGTAAAGTGATGAAAATGTACCCATCGGGAGACATAAAGCATATTTTGACGACTTCATGAGCATTCTTTTCAAGGAAAGCAGACATCTCCCCTGGAGCTGATTTCTAGTTTAGCTTGTTCTTTTGTGAATGGTCAAGGGCTCACTTACAGACTAGCTGTCAACACATCGATCAGTATGGATAACAAGTCGGTAGTGACATCCGCATTGCAAATTACAGACGATCGCAACACATGGCATACTAGGTCTGAGCCGTCCGCTAAACGTTCGTCGGGTTTTGGGGGATTTTTCAACCCAAAGTATAGTGAGCTCAATTCTTCCTCATTTGACAACTTTTTAAACTCGTGACGAAAACTAAACGCATATTACACATCTTGGAACCCGTATCAACGAAGCTAAATGTTCGGTGCCCTCTCACTCTGGTTGCTCAAGGAAGGTACGTTTGAGGCGATTTGCAGTCACATATTTACTTAAATGGTTACATCGTCTAAGATTCTTCGCCGCCAGGTTGACTAGGCATGATTAGGTGAGTTCCAATTATTTGCAAAATGACAGCCGCGAATATTTAACTAATCTGTTGCGGGAGATATTTTCAACTCCATAGAAAGCCATTATGATCAACTAAGAGAAGTCTCTTTTCAAGTGAGCGAACTCATTGTTTCGCTTCCAAATAAATCAGTGTCCATCTTCAGTTTACGTGTCACAGTCCAACCGCAGAACGAGCGTTTCAACGTGAACGCGTAATAGGTGATACGACCGACTCGCCCAGCTCGTCAGCGCCACAACATGGTCTTTTCTCGAAGAAGAATCCCCGGAAGTCGCTTGGCTGGAATTCGTCAACAAATTCAGTCAGCTGATTTCACAGGCTTCAGAGATAAAAGCTTGCAATAAGTGCAAATCAGTTTCCTTCGTTAGGAACGGAACTCGAAAATGGATGACAATACGCAAAGCAGCATGGCGAGTATACAGAGAAGCTCCAGCACCAGAAACTTGGGACAACTACGTAGCTCAACGTAACCACTGCACTCAACTGTTAAGAGAAGACAAAGCTGCCTATCAGCAGAACATCGCAACAACCCTCAACGCTAACCACAAACTGCTATACAAGCGCGTTAATAGCCTACGAAAGGTGAGGCAAGGATTTCCTCCACTCAAGACGGCTGATGGCCCAACAAGAACGGCTATGGAAGATGCAAACGAGCTGCAGATGCAATACGCCCCCACGTTTCAAAGAGTCTTGCCACCAAACGATCTACCAAGCTTTGTATTCTGCTCGCCAGGACTAACCCACATCAATTTTACCACAGAGGCTGTGTTGCAAAAGCTGACGTCTCTACGCAAACACAGCTCACCGGGTGTCGACACCATTCGTCCAGAGGCACTGGAAGCAGCACATTTAGCTCGGTTTTTCTAGCGCTTCTTAGACCAGAACCAAGTTCCCGCCATGTGGAAGCTTGGAATAATAAGCCCGATTCACAAAGGTGGAAGCAGAACTGATCCCTCCAACTACCGCCCATTATCCCTTCTTCCTCTACTCTCCAAAGCCATGAAATCAATAGTTGCCGACGCACAGGTGTGCTATTTGAAATACTGTAACCTCATCTCGCCTGAGCAGCACGGTCTCCTTAGATAGCTGTCATGTACAATAAATTTACTAATTGCACGCAGTACTTGGACCGAGGCAGCTGACGCTGGAAATGATGTTGATGTGGTCTACCTGAATTTTTCCAAGGTTTTCGATCGTCTAGACCATCGGACACTACTATCCAAGCTGCAACATTGCGGGCTCGGAGACCCTCTTTTAAGCTGGATCGTCAACTTTCTACATCAACGGCAATTAGTGGTCAGAGTTCGGAGCTCTTTATCGGACCCCATACAAGTGGTGTGGTGTGCCGCAAGGCTCAGTTCCAGGTCCACGTTTGTTTTTGGTTTTTATTAATGACCTTGCACAGGGGATCGCTTCAAACTTCCTAATGTTTGCCGACGATATCTAGATCTGGCGCAGGATCCAGGCGAGCGCCGACCAACATTTGCTTCAGAGTGACTTGGATACAGTGTATCAATGGTCGACCCAAAATCTATTGCATTTCAACGTCAGTAAATGCAAGGTGCTTTCCATCCGACATCAGAACAGCTACTCATACCGACTCGGAACGAATATACTACAACAATCAACTCTCGAACGTGACTTGGGTGTCCTGGTTCAAGATGATTTGGGTTGCTCCAGGCAATCCGAAAAGGCCTCGAAGACCGGGAACCAACACGTCGGGCTGTTGGGGCGGGCGTTTGGACAAATAAACAGCTCCATAATTCGACAAATTCTCAGTGCGTATGTTCACCCCCATGTCGAATACGCAATTCAAGCCTGACATCCATGGCTGAAACACGACCTTAATGCACTGGAGCAGCCACAACGCCGGGTATCTAAGAACGTAATTGGAATGCGCAGTCTTTCCTCCCAGGAGAGGCTGCGAAGATTGGGATTGTTCAGTGGAAGCTATCGCAGACTACGAGGCGACCTGATTATGGCATACTTGATTCTGCGAGACCCACATCATGTGTGCCGCCCTTTACTGCAACTCAGCAGCAATACAAACCTGAGGGGCCACTCATTAAAACTAGCAGCACAATACAGTCGTCTGGAGTGCCGCAGAAATTTCTTTTTCATTCGTGTCTGTCACTCGTGGTATGCTCTCCCAAAATCGGTCGTTTCTGCACCGACACTAACAATATTTAAAAGACGGTTGGACGAAGCACTCATCTACTTACACTTTATTACTTAACACTGTCTCCATCCTACACCTGGAGTTTACCATGGAATTATTTGTTGTCAACTGTGAGTGTTGTGAATCTAAGAGGATCGCAGGACTACAGCGAAACAAACGATAAGTCCTTATTTTCGCATTTAAAGTATTAACTATTTTACTATCCTTATCATCAATATTGTTATGTTGATATCCCCACCAACTATCCAACGGGACTTGTAAAGCAACGCTTCTTAACCCGTATAAATGCATTGTTCAATAGTTTCAAGTAAGTACCAAAACAATTATAATCTAGTGAAATTGTTGGCGGATTAAGGTTAGAGTTATGCATGTATGATCCAATCCTGCTTCTTAAAATTAACAACACATGATAATTGAGTACGAGACACATCACAATAGGGTTAGTAACTTGGCATGTGTCCTGTTGTCGCCATGCATGAAAAAATGTGACATTTTTGATATCCAGTCGCATAGTAGGGGGTCCGCTTCCAAACTGCTTACAGTGGAATGCGTGTTGTTGTCTAGTGTTGTTCAGTGCTTTTCCGCATGACTTATGCCTATGCCTGAGTGATAAACATTCCAAAAATGGAGAATTTGATTACTTAATTACCTAAAGGACATAACTGCTCATTCAGAAGGACGCTGACCCAAGGTAGCGTCACTGGTAACTTATTGGAACAACAGGTACTTACCACACGCTTGAAGCAAGGATGACACTAGTAACGACTTCCGCATGATGAACATACGCACCACCACTTTGGCGAGTAAGCGGCACAGACTCAGTAATAGACAACAAGAGAAACGAAGAAATCTAAAAACTAGTAACCTGCAGTGAATTCCTTTCTAACTCCTCCATTCTGTAATCGGATTTGTCTCACGAGGTCTAATGCTGGGTGCGTGCATTTTCATTTCCCCCTTTATATTTGTGGTGTTCATCATACACATGTGTGAGTCAACATAAAGCTAGTGGAGGTAAGTGCGTACACATCAACCGCTGTACTGGACCTTTCTGTCACTAAGCAGTCTGCGAAAGCAGCTGGATGGAAATCCTACTCAAGTATCTCTTCCACAGTTGGAAAACAAAATTGCAATCCATCTTGCTTCTGCCTGTGTCGTTAAACATACAGTTGCCACAAAGACCAACAGAATCTGGTGCCATACACATGAGAGACTTTGTGCAAAACAATTTAACATGTGCTACCTGAAATGCTAAATTGGTAAAAGCACTATTTGCCTTTTTCTGTTCAGTGAGTATCTCCCGACCTGTAGTAACGGCCTGATACACGCTACTTGAAGTTAGATTCACAATGCACGATTGATTATCGCATTGATGCACAAACCGCAGCAAAGTACGCACAGAGCAGAACGGGGCGCAATAGTCTCTTAGTAAGTCGTTTTTGTTCAGTTTGGCTAACCTGATACAACGATAGTCGACTTCTAACTTCATCGGCGAATAGTTTTCACGGTAACCTTGTATGTCATTAAGCGTATGAACATACAAGCTGCCTCTAGACAGACGCTACGTGAATGACTAAATAAGGAAGACAGTCCACATACCCTACTTTTCTGCCATGGCTTTTGATAGAGACTTCCTGAGGGTTCCTGTAAAAACTGAACTTGATTTCTAGCCGATAGGAAAGACAAACCTAGTTGCAGCGTTTAGTCACTTCACGTGTTGCAGGCGATACTTAACTAGTCGGTAAATTCTCGACTGGCGTGTCAACCAATTAAGAGCATATATTAAGACATGCAGTATTGAAGGTCCGTCTAACACACAAATTCATTTAGAAACATTCCATAGTGGTTTATGCCGTAATATATAGTCCGATAACTCATCAAACATACTAATCGCCACGATTCATGCTGTTCTATACCCGCCAAGATCCCTTGCAACACGTAACCAAACAAAGCCTATTTTAATAGACCTCTGCATAACTAGTAATAAATAATTTTTGATGCAGTGGCTAGCTTCTACATGTCTTCGGTCTCTACAAATAACACCGTTCAACAATCGAATTAGGCTGCATTTACCCCACTAGCTGTGGGCTCAATTGGAAGAGGCACAAAATATCCGAGGCGGCCCACCATGTGCAAGAAGTGTTTGCGTTCATGCATTGGGTAACGATAATCCATCGTGCGTAGGTCTGTAATGATAAAAGCCACTTGGACTTAGTTAAACGCTGCAAAATTGGAGTGTTTTCACGACCATTCCTGCAGTTGCTACTGCAGGTGATACTGCTTGATCGCAGTTGTCTATTGATTAACAAACACACTGTAGCGATCTTTCGACGCCCCGCAGTGATCGCACAAGACAGGTAGCTGCCGCGGCCCATTGCTTTGGCTCGCTGCCTCGTTAAACTCTTGTCGTGGATTTGAATTTTGTAGTATTTGGGTCCTAATATGTTTAGATGGTCATCAGGCACCGTTCGGTGGTTATCTGGCTGAATTTCAGTGTGGTGTATCTCTTCAACAGTACACAGCAAAGTTGGATTGGCTGCTAGTCTGAAATTGTTACGCACTCTGATCCAGTTAGCCGAGGATGAAAATGTCGAATTATGGAATCGATTTATTCAACAGTGAGGTCGGACAATGTACTACTTTAAACCTAGAGGATACTTTTTAGTTTGTGGTAGGAAGAAATATGCGATGCGAACAAGCCGGGACCCCATCGCCGCGGCAGACGATCCAAACTCACCCGGCCTGATTGGAGCCAACAGAGAGCCAACCGGGAGAAGCGGCCAATTAACGCGAGAGCGTCGTTCCTTTATTGGCCGTAAGTTGACCTTTCCAGAGTTTTCCACGTTCCATTTCACCTTTATAATGAACGGTGTGATTCGCTAACACATTCCTGTTATTCTGCTCGTCCGATACGGTCTTCTCTCTGTCCTGTAAGGGGGGGGGCAGCTAGTTCGGGTTTTGATTGGGAGGGGAGGGACGAACACTTTAGCTGGCGACGTGTTGTGCTCTAATCAAAATGTCCATATCGGCTGACGAGCTCAAAACCATTCTGCTGCAACAACAAGCACAATTTGAGGCATCCCAATTCAGGCTGATCGAAACTCTTACGTGCCAAC
>OX104062.1:28330895-28717049 GCA_944474145.2 Dicrocoelium dendriticum | reverse complement strand
GAAATGAATGTAAGTCGGTGAACCAGCGATTAGCTCTTTCAGTTCCGCCTTGAAGTGTTCACCAAGAGTGGCTCTGGTTGCTAGGGAAAGCAGGTTGAGGTCCCGTACCAGGAAAACCTGGCGGTAAGATCGTACTAGTAGGTTCTTCTTAATGGAGGCTACAACTTGGTTCATTTCCAAAGAGCACATTAATGGACAGCATACAATGGCCACAAAGTATTTCTTGCCCTGTCTAAGGGGCAGGCGGTACTACCACTTGTCTACGGTTTGAACCCCTGTGTCGTTTATGCAGTGGATTGGCAGGTCATAACAGTAGTAAAGAATTACACCATCTCCCTTAGTAGGTCGGTCGTCGCTCAAGGGTGGCATATCAAATAGCGCAACCTCGATGTCGGTCATCACTTACTTCGGCTATGTTTCGTTTCCCACGACGAGGTCTCAATAAAATGTGGCTTGAAGAGATCGAAGCTCGGTCAATTTACTACGTTTGTGTACAAACAATTGAGAGCAACGAATGCCAGTAATTCATCGGAGTACACAAAGCTTTACGGGGAATTTACGCCTACCCTTGTGGGGCCAGCGGACAATAGTATTTTTTGATGGATATCTGGCTTAAAGTCCGAAGCCATTTCGGATTGTTTCATGGAGCAGCCACCACCCAATCATTCGGAGGCGAATTGAGCACGATTGCCTGTTACGTCCTCTTCGGACTGCTGGCAGTTGCACTGCTTCCCGGTTCAGAAATACAGACAGCTTGGCTCGCGACAAAATCTCGCTGGTTTTGTGTTCCTTCAGCCAGTGGTGGCCTGGATGTGACTGACTTCAGAGGTATCTTTGATGGCGGTTAGTTGCCAACATTTGCCAACTTCTGAGCACACTTTTAACCATTTGTTTGAAGTGGAGCAGGAGTTCCAGTATCCTTGGACCACATTCTTTATAGTTGGGTGATAATGAGAACCTTGACGCTGAAAGCAAGTAACCCCTAGTACTTAACTTCTTATTTTACGGTACCCCGCTTGGACTGCAAGTCGTAACCCGAAACGATTAGGTCTCCACAAAAATCAGTTACTACCTTACTCAGATAGGATGTATAAGCCGATCAGATTGTCCTCCTCACCACGATAAGGACCAGACGACCGTTTCATGATTAACATATACTCACTTTAATTACAACTATTGGTAGTATGGTTGCCTACTCGAGCTTACCGGATGGCTCGGAGCCAATTACTCTGATGTAAGGTTGTCCCATTTCATTAACGCTTAGCCTTACATCTATCTGTGCGACTCAATTTATAAAGATTATCTTTGAAGGCATTATTTTCATCTTACTACAATATCTTGTAATCCTCTATGCAGACTTTCTGTTTCTTTCTCACTCCATTAGTTGCGGGCTACACTCGGTTACCAGATTTATCATGTGCATTGAAACAGTTCTTGTAGAGTGACGTAGCTTCCAATAGATCCCTTTGTATTAGTGTACACTGCCAGTCAGATAAGAACTTTATGGCTGCTGATGGAGCGATTCCATTTAAACAACTCAACATAGATATTCGAATCGATTAAGCAAGATGTTTCATGTTTTATATCCTAGTAATCCATCCCATTTACCTTTATATATCTTGCTTAGATATGAGGACAACTTAATTTAATAGGAAGCGTTAACATGGGGGCCCAGTGGCCTAGTAGCGAGACAACTTTCTCCAAGCCACCACTTCCGATCTCGGTAGTCAGCCCCTGTTTTCTCAGCCTGAAAAATGCAAACGGAGGAAAAAGTGACCTTGGAGTTCATGCGGAGGGACTCAACAACATTGAAATCATTTCCACTTCCGCAATGGCTACTGTGTTCGGAATTACGGAGGTTTTATTTCAAACTGATAACCTTGACATCATCAGCACAACGTACCGACATTACGCTACCACATGCACCAACAGTCGGGCGTGGGTTGGATGTGTCACGATGTCACCGGCACCTACAAGGATGCAAGCCGATGACCCTGAGATTACAACGCAAGCGCGTATAATTTCGACCACCGGTTCTCATCACTAAATGTGCCACAAAATGTTGTGTATCACGGCCTGCATACAAAACAAGGTCCTTGTTATGTTTTTTCATAACAACCTTGGTGAACGTGCCAAACTTAAAACGGCCTGCTCGTATTGGTAGAACGTTTGGTGCATACTTCTGTTGCAGCTATTCGCGTCGGTTAACTGCGGGTTCCATCAATTTTAGCAAGCGTGCTTGATGACACTTTCCACAACTATATTTCATATCAGCTGCGTTATGACACCAAACTCTTCTGTACCTGTGTATCGCGTGCCCGGCTCCACAAATAGTGCACAGTATTAGACTGAACTCCTGTGGGGTGATGGTTCTAAGGTAGTTCGAATACGTTGATTTTTCCTTCCTATGAGTTCGTTGTGCTCATTAACTAGTAAGCTCCAAATATAAGTATGAACCATTCGTCGGGCAATTTGCTACTGTTGCTTGGCATCATCACCTCATTCCAGAATTTTGTTCTATGCATACGTATCCTACAGAATAGACAGTCAAAACTGAGAAGCAAATTGGTGAACGATTGGTGGTCTAGCCACTCCTTTAACACCAGGTTAGCAGTCCCCACTAATGGGGCTTACCACGGCCAGATTGTAACAAGCAGTCTTCATTTGAATCTCTTGTTGTGTGGAATTATGCATCGATCGTTCTGGTCACTAACAACGCATGCTAATTGTAAGTGTTTCGTTGTTTCTCGCTTCTACTATACTGAGCCCTATCACCAGTTTTGTCCTTGTTTGATCACTACAGATAGTGAAGCCCTGAAGTAAAGCTTGAACTGATGCCTAGAATCAGGATATAGTTTGCACTCGGTCAAACTGTAGCAATAAATTTAATATAATTTGGCACAGAGAAGCTGTACGTTGGATTGCCGCATGCTTAGTCCAGGCTATCAATGGTCTCTTGGGACCGTACCTTGTGCTAATGAATCATGGATAATAACAAATTTGGTGACTCTTTTGATGTCAGCGGTTTCAAAGTAGTAAGTGAACATTAGAAATGTAACATCCATTTATCCATCAGATCGATTCCGCGGATCGAATTGCTTGAATTCATTAACACTGTAAGCAGTAAATTACATTAAATTGAAGCCCACGTGCATCCGTGTGTCCTGCGGCCATCTCAGAAACTGAAATGAATGGTTTTCTGCTTATCGCATAGGTGGATGATTTATGTGTAATCCAGCCGGACGGCTTCCAGGTGCTAGAATGTCAAAGTACTAAACCACGGTTGTCATTTATTTGCATAGTAGGGTAGTGACAGTCGCTTATCAGTAGCGTTTTCCCCACGCGGAGCTAGCAAATTCACTAGGCAATACAAATAAATTCAACGAACTGTTGTTTTTATGTGGAAGCGACTATTCGATGCAAAACCAGTTCTGTCTAAACCACTTTATCTTGACATAGGCAGATTGATAGCACGCATCGTGATGCATTGACCAGCAAATTGCTTTATGGATAAGTCCAATTGTTATCAATACCAAAAGGTGGACCCTGTCTGGTGCTTTGACCCAATTCCCAACAACATTGATGGCCAGCCAGCTAGGCAGCATTCCAGTTAAAGAGTAGAAACCTATTTTCAGCCTTAAAATTGGCATCTGATGCTTGTCTCGTGGTGTGTGTGATGGAATTTATGTTCTATGCCAAATCACAGGAGAAATAGCAGTAAGTGGAGTTGATCAATTATGTACCGAGTATTGTCTAGGTGCTTAGTTATTTGGTCAAATTATGATCATGAGCTATGGCCGTGGGCAACCGTTTTCATCATCCTTATGGAGTTGGGGCACATATTTAACGCCGGATAAAGTGGAAATGTAACAGCCTTTCGTAACATACTCGGAAATTACCTGGACCTGAGCATAAGTAAAGCCCTGTTCGCTTGGGAAAATCATCTAATGAGCTATTTTTGTAGAAACCACATAATATTTAACCAGGAAATGGAAGTAAATCCGCACAATGTAAGCTACTCTGAGTGGTTACCAGGCGCTTGAAGTACACCAGTACATTCCACTTTCCAACAAAATAAGATTTAACGCATATATTTCCAGAGACACTCGAAGAATTAGATCATCGCAATGATGTGTACTTCCCATGCAAAGTATGATGATACCTGTAAAAAAATAGGATTTGCCAACTAGGAACGTAGCATTTCGCATAATAAGAAACACATCTATCGTTGGTGTTGCCATTATTACTTAAGTAAATTCACCTCGGCCAAACTTAACCCTTCACTGGCTAAGGTTGTCAGAGGCATGGAATTAAATGGAGGCACTCGCTTTTCATTCAGACAATGACGGGCTTTTCCACCTCGAACTGCGTCCTGTGGATCAACGGTCATCTGACTCATTGGCTCTTTCTACTTAGTACCTTGAGATGTTTCTTAACAATCCTATACCGAGACATTTCAAATAGGGACATCGGATTCTCTACTGCACAGCAACTGTGTATACTTGAAGCAATAATCCACACCCGCTCCCTCTGGAAAAGTTTTCACTAATGTAATTCGTTGGACATGTGATTCAACCGCTTGTGGAAACGAGAAAGAACTCAACTACGGTCTGAACCACGTAGCAGTTTCCTTTGAATTCCCTACTTCTGTGTCCAAGTTTACATCGCATGTATCAAACATTTTCAGCTGGATATAGACTCGACCAACGATTATTCACGGATCAAGCCAACGGTAGTTATTCTATGTATGACATCAAAGGTTATATAGTCCATTTTATGGAAAACCAGATCGGTGCTCAAACAGTCGCAATTTGTCTTATATCACCCCTCGTAAGGAGAACTGCAGGAGAACTGTAGCATCAAAACGTCGGTAATAACCGTACTTCTCCTAGTCATATTCTAAGTGGAAACAAGATTGCTTTCTATCCGGTTAGTTGTACTGCATAAGAGAGCTTTATCACAGCAGCATGCAAACGGTACATTTTCCAATCAGCTTCTTCGGACGACGGTGACAGGGAGCTATTGCTCAGAACGCAAGCACATTTAGTGACCCAGCCTTGTAGTGATCTTGCAAATTTTGTTGCCCCCCACGTAAACATTAATGGAAATTGAACACTGTGGACGTACATCTAACCTGCAGTCGATGCGCTTATATTTCCTGCTCACATTTATGGCCAATTGTGCTACAATCAGGTATCCGCAGAATACAAGCTACTTAAGGATGATTGTGTAGAGAAAATTCTCTTGACTAAGCTACAGTTGGATGTTCCTCTGTTCTGTTTCTTTAACAGTTGGTGGTTATCAGCTAAAACCATTAGTCTTTTCTTTTGTACAGTGAAAACATATGATAAACTATCCAGTCAAGTGATTCCTGGAAACGAGGGGCTTATAAAACTAACATATTTCCTGTGTCGTGTTAAAATTTCCACGTTTTCGGCCGATTACCTGCTTATCCTTCAATATCGGCTTATTTTCTACCTATATCTATCACCGTATTGCATCATCTCCATTACACCTACCTACCTAACGAAGATTATTCCTTACATACCTCAACCTTTCTTATTACATAAAAGAACGAAAGCTTGTTTTATTGGCTACGGACACCGCGTGACGAAGATAACCACCCTAATTAACGCTGCTTCTGGACTTCAGAAGGCAGGGAAGGTACGAAGCCACACGTTTAAAATCAGACAATGAAACAACGGTATACAACCAGCAAACATCTGCGCTTAGCAGGTCCCATTGAATTAGCGAAAAGAATAGCGAAACCTGTATCAAAAATGTGAGGTCAAACAGGTGAATTCATGGGTATAGTGGCTGTTTTGTGATAAAAATGGAAAGGGAGTCCTACCTTCACTACGAATCCCGTCGAGTACCATGGAAATACCACTAATCGACAATGGACCGCTACGCATGCAATTTCACAGAGTTAAGTGCCTAAAATGCAGCGCGGATCCATGGCAATCGGAGCCAGGGTATTCTTTGCCATGCACCCGATGACACTGCTGCAAAGCGAAATACATCTGGATTCCTTGACCCTTCTTGAATCAGCAGACTACATCCCCATCAGCGTAACGTAGATTTTACAAGAGTTTCGCAAGTCGTAAGATTCCTTCTCTCTTTTAAACTAACGCGCACCATATCGTAAAAATCATTAAGGATATTGATGCTTTCTTTGAGGTAGAATCTCTTTTCACCTATGTTCCTTTGCTTGACACTGTGAAGTTTATTTGCGATTACATAGCTGATAACAACAGTGCCACTGAAATCCCTGTGCAAAAGATAAAAAAACTAATCTTACACTGTAACTTTAACAAGCGATTCTTATTCGACGGAAAGTACCATAAACAAATAGATGGAGTTGCGATGGGGTCGCCGTTAGGGCCGCTACTTGCCGATTTCTTCCTCGCAAAGTCGAGCGTGGCCCTATCCGACATCATAGCAATTCCTTTCATGTCTATCTGTGGTATATGGATGACACATTCATCGTGCGTGATTCCCAAGTCCATTCAGCTTAGTTCCTGAATCAGTTTAACCACACATTCATCAGTAAAATTCACTTCAAAGCTGGAAAATGACGGTGAACTTCCGTTTTTGGATGTTTTGTTACGACGTCAAACCAATGGCTCACCCGTGATAAGAATCTTCGTAAGACAAGCTGGGTTGGTCAGTACACGCACTTTCTTAGTTGTGTACCCATTAGGTACAATAGAAACCCAGTGTGTTGTCTGCATTATCGAGCCGAAAGCATTTAAAGTCCAGAAACGCTGGACGCGGAATTGGAATTTATTCAAAATATGATGCAGAGCAACGGGTATCCCGCGACGTTCATCAAAAAGCATTCCGCCGTTTCTGCTCAAAGTAACGCGATACCGACTGCAAGAAAGAAGGATGTTCACCTCTCATTTCCTTTCAAAGGAGATGTAGCTTTCGACTTACTGAATAAGAGACTATCACTGGTGGTAAGCAAGACCTATCCAGCCGCTAAACTTCATATATTTGCTGAAACTGTTCCGCTCGTCACCCAATGTCTCAAAGATAGAATCCCGGCTCGTTCCGATTCTTTTGTTCTACATCAGTTCACCTGCACCTGTGGTGCAAGGTACCTCGGGCATAAGACCAGGCGTCTATGTAGGCGGATAGCGGAGCGCTGCCCTGCCTCTTTGCAATTTGGTATGGTTAAAAATGTCCGCAGCTCGATCTTCGATCAGCTGCTTAGTACCAGCCATCAGATTCGGATGGATGACGCATTCAAGGTGGTCTACACGGCACCGAGGCGCAACCACAAAGGAATCAGAAAGCACTTGTTGGCCACCGCTGAAGCCATTGCAATCAGAATACTTCAACCGGATTTGTGCAAGCAGAGAACACTGTCTGACCGCGGTTATGACAGAGTGATCAGTGTAGACCTGCCGGCCAACGCCTTTGCGCGTGTGTGCGTCTCCGCCTGAGCTCGCGCGACTCAGGACGTCTGACTGTATCGAGTGGACTATTGATCGACTTCGTTCAAACAATCACATCCCCAGCCTTCGCTTGCCTGTACGTTTCTCTGTCTTGTAATTGTATTTGCCTGAAGTGTCTGGTCGAAAATAGTTTGCAAGTGTTATGCTTCTAACATAAAGTATGTACTTCGTCCGCGGCCGAAAATGCTGTTTTGTTAGAGTGTTGACAGCTATGAAGCAAACTTCCTTGCCTAGCATCATGTGGTCCAAAAGCACTCCCTAAGTCGATCAGATGCTGGTGCATGGGGAGTCTTGGATTCAATGTCTTAATTTTTACCTCCAACAAATATTTATATCACAGCATGTATAGCGTGCGTTTCCCATCCAAATTCACAGACTCCCTTTGTCTTTCGAAACTTTGTGTACACACTTCTTAGGTACAAATAACTGCGTTGTAATCTGTGAAAAGGACATAGCACCTTATTCCTAATGTATGCGGTATATGTTATACGATGTATGGAACGTTGAATGTATGTAAACATGGTAACCTAAATACTGCACGGTAACAGAGTGTTTACTGTCTCGCCACAGTTTCTTGTAAAGCAGGTATGGAAATCGTGGACTATACACACCAACAGCTTCACAAATCGGTCTAACAAGCATTCAGTCATTTCCCGATGGGTTGGACTTCGACACGCAGTACAGTACCTTTATTATTGGGAGCGACTTAACATGATTCGGATTCGCGAAATCATCGCCGGTTCCCTGACCCGCATGAGTGTTTGGTGGTTGAGGCACTTTGTGTAAACCTCTAGACGCTTTCGGTAAGGTGCTCGACAGTAGTTGGAAAATCTTTGAGGAATCCATAACCTTTGAAAGCTATCGTATTAGTGCGAACAAGTGTTTGTATTTGGCCACCATAGGTTGCATTTTGAGACCGCTATTTGTATTGTCTTATCTTCCATGGCGGTAAATCAAGGTTGTCTAATTTTTTGAACTTCTCGAGCTAGCTAACGCTCCTGAGCTGCCATGTTAAAAGCTAGTATTTGCTTATAAGACGATCAGTCCACCTAGTTGGTAGCAACATCCATTACCCAAAGCTATGCTCGTTTATCAATGCAATCTCCAGAGATCTCGAATCAGCGAGGATGAATAACTGGTGGCAAATGTTGCTTTATTTGTCTTGAGATTTCTTTACCACCCATATAAATACTGTGCTGTAGTATTCTCAGGACCTGTACCTTGTATCACCCAACGGGACAGCTCGTTCGGAGTAGCACAGTTGGGTTCGTAATCAATAACTTCCTAAAAGTTCACTTAGTGACGATGATTAATCTACCGCATTTATTTGATGGGTATAATTTTAATGATAGAAAGTTCTACTTGCACTTGCTCATTAATCATTCAGTCAATTAGTGTTCGTCCAGCTTGCGGTAGGTGATTTATCTAGTGGTGAAAACAGCTGCGGCTGGTGATACCCAGTGAAGCAATGCGGAACGACATTTAAATTAATGAAAACACACCTGCGCCGAAACTTTGACCGATTCCACATACAACTGACATCAATCATGCTGCATCTGTTAGCGTCCGGATTTGAGTTACGGGGAAAAACTCAATGTGAATTGAACTGATGAACTTTAAAACGGATGTGTTTTGAGTGTGCTGCTCCTTACAACTGATCGGCTGTTAAAAGCTACACGTCGACTATACACAGTAGGCAGCTTTGAGAGGAAAGATGTATGACTGAGCTTAATCTCTTTTGTCACTACGGCTTTTTCCCTGAACCCCAACTGCAACTGATTGACTAGGTGTGGTTGTAGATTAATTGTGATTACTTAGCGGACCTCAAAAGCACCACATCTTTCTAAGACTCGGCGTAATTCATATGTAGTTCGACCAAAGTAAGCAGCCCAACACTCTAGCAAAAAGGTGAACAGCGGAAAATATAATCCCCTGATTATGATATGCTCCACTATATTCAAATCAAGACGGACTCCATCAACGACAAGATACTAGTCGACCGACGACAGTAAGACTCCATGGGTAAGTTGATGGGGAGCCGGACAAAACCGCCACGTTCTCCAGTAAATCGCGGTTTAACGCGTGTAAAGTTAGGAGTATTCGCGATGCTTCACATAATTGGGTGTGCTCAGAAATTTGGGTCGACCATGCAGTTTTTATTAAGTTGTAAGTTGACTATCATTGGAGCATTGGATCACTGAATTGTAGAGAGCAGAAGAAAAGTCCTATGTCAGCTGCTTCACTTCCCGATCATTGCGTGAAAGCAGTGAGTCGGTACCAAACGGTATTCCACAAAAGGTCGTAACAGCTAGAATGAAAGAAGCAAGGTCCCAGCCTACACATCGGGTGAGAATCCAAAAGTCGCTTGAAACATTCCTCAGTCTGTGCGTGGAGCATATTTTCCGGCAAGTAGTTCCAGTCATTTACAATGCGGGTTGATAGAGTGAGAGTGAAGCGAACTCTGAGTCTTCTGGGTTTAAATATTTTCCAGTTGTGCTCTCGAGTGGAACTATTAGTGTTGATTTGAAAGAACGCCTGTAGCTCCATCCCTATCTGATCCCCTCAAGATTCGTCTAGTAAAAATCAGATCACCTTTAAGTCAACGATATTCCAGGGAGAACCGGTGCATCCTCAGCAGTCGAAATGAGTAAAACTTTGCTTGCAATGGTCGCTGAACGACTCGTTGTTTCATTTGACTATGTGTATGTAACTGGATATTGCAATGTGTGAAATGCTCCAGACCCATTGTACTTTACGTCTCTGCATTTTTGTCCCACCCATCATTTTTTACCCGCATGGATGTTTACCTCATACACAAATCTTCTTCCACGGATTGACTTTGACCACGTTTAGGTTTAATCTTCCCTCACTTACTTATCTACACAGACATCAGCAAGTTCACCCTTTGGAACATGTGCCCCCCCCCAATTGCAAAAGTCACAATCAGCAGTTTGAATGCTTGTCTACATGTCAATTAACCAAGTCTAAGCTAACCCGTTCAGTTGCCTTTGTGACAATAGAAACTAGCAGCAAAAAATGGATATTCATTCAATACATCACTTAAATCTGAGGAAACCACGCTGTGTTATGATTTATTGTAATAATGTAAGCCCTAACTGTTTGACATTATCTAAGAGCTCATCTAATATACGCAAAACAACATGTGCGCGGAAATATATTTTCGACCGTACTACTCGCAACGGGAAAGTAAGGTGCGCTAGACTTTTGTATAGCACCTTGATATATTGACAACCTATGTTAACTACTGGTCTAGTCCCTTAAGTGGTTATGTTACGGAGGTTTTACTGCATTATAAGAATTGAAGCAACTTGTACAAGATTTCTTCTGTGCTTGTCTAGAGAACAGATGAATATGCGCCAAACTCCAGTTGTTCTCCTCCTGTCGATTCGATTTTTGATAGGGATCTTCAACTCACGTAACTGCTTGTCATCGTCAATGGATGTATATCTGAATATAGTGTCACGCCAGTTGATCTACATGCTGTCTTTGTGGTGTTGCTGCCGCTGTATCTTGGGAAGCTCTTTACACAAACACTTTCAGTGGGATCTTATTTACCTCTGTGACAGCTCCCAAACATGCCAAGCTGCACCGGACCGATTAGCACTGGCTGTCTCTCGTTTTGGGTTATGCTTTGCTCCATCAAAATGCAAAGTACTCCAAGATTGGTTGGGACCCACCCTTACGCTAACGATTTGTGGTGATGTGCTGTAAGTCGTCCATGTATTCAACTACTTGGGCAGCTATATTAGCGCCCGTGGGATCGCAGATGAGGTTACGAACCGTAGGGCAAAAGCTCAAGGTGCTTTTGCCAATTTCCGCCACCAGTCGCGTAAATACGACATTACTCTCGTCCTGAATTGCAGAGTTTATAAAGCAGTCGTCCGTTCAACTCTCCTATACGGTTGCGATACCTGGCCCAACTGGTTGACATAAATAGAGAGGCTCATCGCATTCGATCATCGCTGCCTTCGCAGCTTAGTTCATGCCTGGTGAGAGCACCACGTGAGCAGTGAGCGTGTTCTGCGCGGCGTATTTGGTGCAGAAAGAGCGAGTGAACCGCTCAGTACCATTATATCACGCACCAGGCTCCGATGAATTGGCCACGTGTTGCTCATGCCTGCACATCGACTCCCGCGACGTGCATTGTTTGCGCGCCGGGGCTGCGGCTGGAAGAGAAGGAGGGGAGGCCAAGCGATGACTTGGTCGAGAGAAATGAAAACCCTCACTTCGAAGTTGGCGTCGGTTGGTGCATCCCGACTGCCTGGCTGGGGTCCTAAGGACAATGAACACGTTTTGTTGGACACACTTGCTGATATGGCTAGGAGCCAGCCCCAATGGCCTTTGTGTCGTGAGTTCCTTTGACCATCCCTCTTCTGCTTAACATCTCCCTCCAATCACTATCTCAGCCGTTAGGCATAATATAACTTTTTGCGGCACGATAGCCGGCTGTTAGCTCTCCGGAACGATGTTCCTCCGTTACTGGGGACTCAGCGGGCGTACCACTGTTTTTTCCTTTTCTTGTCTTTTGTATTGCGGCACAATAGCTGAGGTGTTTTCTACCTCCAGCTAACGTGTATAATGAATGCATGAATGAATCCTCAGAAACCTTACCACATCCAAATCCAAATGAATGACTATCATCAGCATCAGCAGCATCAGCACCATTCAGTATACACGTTAGCTAGAGGTAGCAAGACTTCGGCTACTGTGCCGCAATACATAATAAAGGAAAAAATGTAACAGATGCATGCCAGCTGGACTAACAGTAACGGATGGGCATCGTATCAGAAAGCTACCAGTCGGATACTATGCAGCAAAAAATTATGGAAAAATATGTTCGGCTAAAAAGTGAGGTCGTGGTCGGCAGGGGCGGCTAAGAGGGATGGAGTGGGACGAAGAAACTCACAGCAGGAACACAACTGAGGTCGACTCCTAACCATGTCAGCAAGTACATCTAGCCAAGCGTGTTCATCGTCTTCCGACCCCAGCCAAGGAGCCGTGACGCTCCAACCGAGGCTAACTTCGAAGTGAGCGCCTTCATTCCTCTCGAGCAAGTCGTCGCTTGGCCATCTCTCCTCTTCTTCCATCCACAATCCCGGAAAGCAAACAATGAACGTCGCTGGAGCAGGTGGGCAGGCATGCGAAGCACGTGGCCGAGCCATCGGAGCCTGGTGGTAAAATAACGGCACTGAACGGTTCCTTTGCTTTTTCGTTGCCGTTAACAAGACGTCGAACACGCTGGCTGCACACTCAGTGTTTCCACCTGATATGAGCCAATTTGCGAAGGCACCGGTGGTCGAACTTAACTAGTCTCTTTATGTCCGCTGATCTTAGGGGCCAGATTTCACAACCATACAGCAGGGTCGAACCTACCGCTGGATTGTACACTCTACCTTTCAGGGCGAGAGGAATGTCGCGCCGGCGCCATAAGTGGCGGAGGTTAGCAAAAGCGTCTCGAGCTTTTTCTATCCGGTTCGTGATCTCATCATCACTCTCAAGGGTGCTTATAAAACTTCCAATGTAAATGCATTTTTGTACGACTTCTAGCTGAACTCCACAAAGGGTCAGCGCAGCAGGCGGTCCAGACCCATCTTGGAGGAAGGTTTTGCCCTTCCAGAGTGCGAAGCAAAGCCCAAAATGACTGACAACCAGTGCTAACCTGTCCAGTGCAGCTTGGCACTTTGTGAGCTGACTATCAAATAAAATACATGTAACGTATAGACGTTAAGCTCATCTGATCTGGGAGTTTCGTAATCTTGCTAATACTCATGTGGGATAGGGTTTGTGAGTTTTACTATTCGAACGATGCCAAAACTCGACTTGACTTAGTAGCAAGCCATGCTTTGACCCAACCCATCCTTTCGTACCACGCAAGTGAAGTGCGTTGGTTTCTACATGTCAAGTCAAGGTAAGCTTTATACACTCGGATTAGCGCATGTTCAGCACTTATAGTATCAACTGCAGTTGAAGCGAAATGACATCATCGAAGTGCAAAATTTGGTAAATTGACAAAGGGAAAAGAGTGCACAGATTTTACTTTAGTAAAATGACCTGCATTCTTGCGCACTGAGTGCCAATTGAGAAACGGAATCCTAGGAGTTCATTTCCAGCAGACCGAGCAGAGATTTAAGAAGGCATTTCTACATAACTATTATCAACTGCCCTAAACGTTTGTGGCCAAAGGAACAAATCGCGAATCGTGCACTGGATTTCTGTGCCATATTTCAAATATGGACAGTGCGAGTGTCTATGGATTTGGAATTACTTTGGACAAAAACATTGTCAAAATATTCTTAAAAATTTGAACCTCGGCAGTAGATAAAATAAATATTATGTTCAATGAAATAGCAACTGCCAATTTAAAGGCTCCGCGCAGGTGGGCTTTACTTGCTTGTGTAAACTGTCTTATGTACGGCCAGTGGATAAAAAGGAAATTGGACACGAACGAACAAAGGTATCCCTTAAAGCGAGTTCAGAGATAACTCCTTGCAAGTAATATGCGGCCACCTCCGTTGTGACTGTGCGCCGATCCTTCTAGTTACCATGCAATGAATTGCCAAAGGGTGCTTACTCGAGTTGGAAGAGCCTTAACATCAGCTATGAATATAAAACTCCATCCCATACTTTTATCTGAATGATTTTAGTCAAGTTTGTTTTACCACGCCATTCAGGTGGAATGTCACATTCAATAGACCCGAGGATGTCCAGTCGAGAGCACGGATATATTTTGCAAACACTATTGCAATTTGCGGAATACTTTCATACAGACAGAGGGTTCCGTTGGCTAAATCTAAATGAACACGTCACATAAGTAAACTTGTGCACGCTCGTACTACAAGATTATGTTTACTGGGAAATGTGTAATACGGCAGGTACACTGATGTTATATTGGTTGTTCCGTGTTGCATAAGCTGCTTTGTTGTAACTTATGTGCTTTTTACGCCAATCTGGTTGACTGAAAGACGTGATGCGGATCGTCATCTTTTCAAATTGAACCTCAAGCTGGACCTCAGCGGATCGTCATCTTTTCAAATTGAACCTCAAGCTGGACCTCAGATATTCAACTGTGCGATAAGACGGAAACCAATCAATACTGTGTCCTCTCACTACGAATTTGAAATTAGTGCTGAACCCAGACGCAATTAAGCGAGCGCCATGGAGTGCCCCCAGTTCAATTAGTGAAACCATACAGCAGCAAACGAAAAAACTAGGACGTATTATCCGTGGGTATCGCATCCCTCTGTATGAGAGACGGTAATCGTGCAAACTCGTGCTCAGTGGCAATGACACTCGTAGTTCCCCTTGTACAGTCACATTTAAGTGGTGGAAATCGATTCATACACCTCTCTGTCACCTAACAGTTGGCCATCTTCTATTGCCATATTGCTCGTTTCTCTTAGTAAAAATTCTGCAATAACACCATACACATTGTTCGTCTTTTTAACCGAGCTTTTGGACACCGTGAATCCTTGAACTGGTGCATGCTTTCTGGTACAAATGGTTATCTGACGACTTCTCTGAACGTATCAATCTAATGCACGCTAGATCTCTAGACTCGACGTTACCAACAGCATGTACAAGACGAAATGCAAGTTTATCATGGAACTTTTCGGCCGCAGTTAAGATTGGTCTGTCACACACGTGTTGTAATCGGCTTGAGTCGTGCAACTGAATTGGTCAAAACGAGACCTTACAATGAAGTAATCCCTAATTCAGCTAATGGTTTGCAACAATAGATTACATTCGTATTCGTCGCCAAAATGTAGGACATTGCAAAGTGCGCTCTTCATAATTCTAGCCCGTCATTTTCTCGTTAACGAGCACTTTCAGTTCGGTTCAGTCGATCTGGCTGCGCATGAACCAACCGCCGAGGCGTGGTCAGTCCAGCTGGCGTGCAGAAGTTGTTTATGCGAATGCAGATTAGCGTTATGGGGAAGATCCGTATGTAACTGTGGAGCTAACTTCATAGGCAGAACCTATAAGACTGTTTTGGATTGCAGTAGCACGGTCCAAAGTGGAACCAATGCGAGACGGTGCAAAATGCAGGCTTACACACTCACATAGGCCGCCAGTCTCTTCGATCACAAGTACTTATTAACCTCAGGTCACCGGAGCCACATCAGCACATCATTCAACTGTATCTGCCGATCTTCGTCTCACTGTGCTATTCGTAATGAAAGACATTAAGAGAAGAAAATCAAAATAGTAAAACATCTAGATGGCAAATTGGGCAATTGCGAAAGGTCGTATAATTGGACAGTGGCATTGGTTTCCGGTTGGACCGCATCAGAAATATTCTACAATTAACTATGTAGACGATCCCCTGGACCCCATACAAGACAAAGATATGCATTAGCCTCACAAACTCTTTCCGTCAGTTCCCTCATATCTTTTCATCACTTCATAGACTTGGCACCAAGAAGCTTCGCGTAATCAGAGGCATTCATTGCTGGAGTATTCACACCAAGTTAGATAACCGGCAAGCAGCTTAGTACTTTGACAAGATAAGAGAGACGTCACGCGGACAGCATTGCTCGAGTGAAGTCCACATCACAACCTTCACTGTATACCGTGGTAATATGTTATCCCTAAGCTGATGAATATAATACAATGGACAATGGCTTACGAGGAGTAAAAAGCAGGTCTTCGACACTTCCCATAACATGGTTAGGGTGAAAAGAACAAAACAAAATTGTGTCATCAATCTGAGCACTTTCCGCATTAAACGCGCCGTTGTTTGACAATTGTGGTGAGTGGGAATTGAATGGTAGCACACATAGAATCTGGGAAGCAGTTCTAATTACTGTTTCCCGTACCTGGTTTCCTAGTATGCATGTAATATATGCATCCATGATGCGAGCACTGTGAAGATATTCCACAGTTGCACAGTATGTGAAACGATAGGATGGAAGCTAAGTGCAATGGCCAGTCACTTTCAGAAAACAAATTAAGCTGGGAACAAGTTAGTTTATGAGATAGTTCTGTGGTGTTAAACTCGAAGGGGAAACTAGTTCCCTGGGCATTCTAGTCGGCTGTAATGTTCACTCGGGCACAAACAGTTACCTCTAAGTCTATACTATAACTGCGCTTCTGTAAATAGCGACATATTTGACGGGGATCACTCATCCTTTTGTGCACTGCTAGGAGAGCACCACATAGCTGTTGATGGCATCTGCTGAAATCTCCTAGAGCTGGAAAGACAGGTAGCATAGCCCTTTGACCTACTTCGTTGGTCTGCGCTGTGATCTCCACCGTCTAGCTTGTGCTTCATGCAAGGTTGACAAGCAAAGGTAGCATATTCGACGTGAGGCAACATGTAGCATTTATGCACCATTGGGAAGACTGATGGGTCGGAACTCAAGTACACCCTCCGCAACAGGTCAATGTTCTGACCACCTGTTTTTACAGCTTCCTCGCATTGGTTTAGACAGTTGCCACATTGTCTAAGCACACCAAGGTAGCGCGCCTGGGGACCAGTCTGCTAGCAGTGAAGCCCAATCCAGTGAATGTAAGCCTTTTTCTACATTGCGTGACAGGAAATTCTGAGCTGACTAATTCAAAATTGTGCCGCGATCACTTTGGATTTCTTCATGGTCTCCAGGCCCCCTGATCACTCGCCATGTCTTGATATCAGATGTGAAGGATATGAACTCTGAAACAATCTCCTTCGCCAGATCGTTTATGAAAACAGAGAATAGGCAATCTAAGGACTTTAGCACACCGCACTCGACTTCGATTGCGTCTAGTAGGGAGTACCGAGCTCTCCCCCATAAGCGATGTTCGAGCAGAAAATCGTCAATTAAATGCAGATGATCATCATTGCCATAGTTCCGATGGTCTATATGATCAAATAGCATTGAAAAGATCGAATAGGCGACATCGCTCCAAGCCAACTATGAACTACTTCAGTTCAACTATAGCGTGCTACTAAAAGGTCACCGGCACTCGAGTGACTTGATGAAAACCACCTGGCTTCGTTGCTTTGATGCTATGATTTTCCAGATCGAGTATTGGCGATGCCTAACGCCATAATTTTTCAATACTTTGAAGCAGCATTAATGGGTGCCAAGTTGCAGGGTTCATGTGAATACCACCCTTGTGCATAGAAGTGCTCATCCCTAGTCGCCATACTGATTGGATAGTGAGTGGACAGTAAGTGACGCTATAGCACATCCAGTAACTTCGTCACATCGGCCTTTACCTTCCCCGTAGTCTATTGGTATTAACCACGGACTGGTAGCAGTCGGGCTGTGAGTTCTAGCCCCCCAGGGGCCAGATGGACTGCGCACCGCTGATGATTCCCCAAGTGGTAAAACAATCGTACGGCGCTTTTCCGGGCGTGTGGTTGCTGTCTGACTGATCATGGATAAATACACAAACACTTTATATTTCGACCTTCCAAGTTTTACCAGCGGATCGCAAAGTAACATGATCCTTCAACTAAATAAACTAGTGCGTATAAACTCGATTTTTCGAGGCACCTCATTTGGTTTGATCAATCGGTCACAAGAAATAGATGTGTATCGATAACATGTCGAGCACAGCGCGAACCAAAATTGCGAAGTAGCGGTTTATGCTTTCGCGATGCGCTGATAACTTCTTCCGACAGTATGTTGATTTCCAATTCAAAAATTATGTGTGAGCACTGTCGTGATTAAAGTTGGTGATTAAGTTTAGATACTGCAATGTCTGATTGAGTTTTTCTATTGTCAAACTCGCCGATGGCGAATTAGATTTCGGAGCAATGCGCTGCTCCAAACTTTCCATCAGTCATAAATTCAACTTCGTCACCCAGAGTGTGGCTATTTTTCTACCAGTACTATCAAAATCGTTAGCTCATCCTTCATAGGATAGGTAACTCAATGGTTTACCTCCGGTTTCAGAGATAATAGGATGTTTGCTTCCATCGCATTGTTCCGTACACTGAGATTGTGAAAGACAAAATGCGGAATAATGTGTTGAGGCTTTAAGATCACATTACCAGCGCTATAGTATCACTTCAGCGGAGCAAGTGGCGGCTGAATGCAGTATGAAGTGCTGCAGCTAAGGGAGGTTTGGACCGGAACAATTGGTGTGGTATCTTCGTGTAAAAAGATAAGTGCTCCAGCATTATTGGTAAAAAACCAAGAAGCTAATCATCCAAATGTAACCGAGGATGTTTCCCCAGTAAATGTGAGAAACTCAGGGAGGTGGTAGACTGGAAGAGCATCATAGTACACAATTTCCCCGATAAGCTGATGTCAATTTTGTGAATTCTAATTTGATGCAGTTGGGGAGATATGACACAATACTATGATGATATGTTCCGCAGTATATGATTGTGAAAATGGTCACGTGGAGAAATGAATGTCGTTTCATTCATGATATGTTCGAGAGGGTACATCGTTAGAATCAATCAGTGAGTGCGTTAATCTTCAGAAATTGCGATAGCGAGGGTGTGAAACGGTGTAATATTATCTAGTGCCTTAATTTCAAATGCTAGTCTATTACACTCGCATACGTATCTGTAAGGAAGGAAACTATGGGGAACATTGGAGCGAGCTCTCGGTAGAGTGTGTGCAAAAGGATAAAGTATATTTTTCTTCGTGTAAAAGTGCATGATAGCCCAATTAACCTTCCCTCATATACTTCTATGGGGTTAATTCCCGTAGCCGTACATTTGATTTCATCACTCAAGTCGTTGATTTCAAGACCTGCTATGTATCGCCTGGGAGATAAAGCTGTTATGCTCCATACCAGAGCTGTGATCAATGAGTGGCATTGTAAGGGAAGGGTTTTGATTGCTTAGACACTTCCATGAACGTAGCTGATATCCACATTTCTCCCTATGTTACTTAAAACACCAAACTCGCAAGGCTCAGTTGCTTATAATACCTGCATTTGCCCTTGCAATACCCAAATATTGATATGTTGTCACCTGAGCCCTCTTATCAGTGTGTGTTGGTTGAAGAATTTTTATTCACCTTGTACCACACATGTCGATTGCTACCTGGTTATTCTACTGTGAACAACCCTATCTCTGCTGACGAAGTTGTTTACCTGCCACCTGTCAGCTCCTCAACCACACAGTCTCCGACAGGGAGCTGCCAGCCTCGAAGTCTGCGATCTTCGCTACTGCAACCTGGAATGTAGTTCAAACTAACAATCAGAAACGTGCGCACATTACTGCTGATCGGACCGCAAGCTGAACTTACACGCATGATAGCGACCTTTGCAACTGATGTCTGCTGCCTGAGTGAAACTCAACCAGGATTCCGAAACAGTCTACCAGCTGTCGTCACCAGTCCAACCACATGCTAGTTTTTATCTCCGCCTTTCTCGTGACGCTGAATCCGTTGCATCTGGGAAAGTGGGTGTTAGAATCGCCGTCAGTGCTAGAGCCTAGGCCCCCCTCCTTGAATGGATTCCGGTCAACAGTCACCTATGCGCTATGAGGCTCTGTGGCTCATGCAAAGTTAGCAGACACCGAGCAGACAGGCGTGCTCTTTTCGCGATCTCCGCATACGCGCCCACGGACTGCAGATCGGACACAGTCAAAAACCAGTTCTATCAACATCATCATGAGCTACTCCTAAAGGCGCCTAAAACAGACATCATTGTTAAGGCAGTCTGCTGCCACGTGAACGCATCTTCAGTGGATCGCATGGTATGATGACCTTTACTCTGACGGCAGAGCGAGACTGCTCAGTCTATGTGCAGATCACCAACTTTGCCTCTCCAGTACGAGCTTTCATCAACCCGAGCGCCACTATGCCACTTGGCATCCGCCATCATCAACCCAGGGTTGGTCACAAATTGGTCACATGGACATAAATCGCAGGTGGCACGGCAATGTTCGTGATAGCCGATCATTTTGGTCAACTTACCTTGACACCAAGCATGCATTGGTGTGTGCGATAGTTTGCATGCGTTTCGGCTGCTCACCCATAGCCAAGCAAACCTGACTGAACACTCATAATCTAGAGGACCCAATGAGTAAAACACTGTATCAACAGAAGCTTTGTGCAAATCTCGTTCTCCCCCATGCTCTAAACATTAATCAATACTGTTCAGATTTGCGACAAACAATACCGTCCGCCAGTTTGTCCAGCTGCGGACTCACAGAATGCACAACCACACGCTGGATTTCGTTAAAATCCTCGGAACTGCTGGATCGTCGACAGGCTGTGCACGCCGGTGCGGAGCACAATGAACATTGTCAGTCTATCTCCCAACAGCCAAAGTCAAGCCACTGCTCTGACTGTGAATCCTGATAGTCAAAACGAAATAATGAGAGGAAAGCAGCTTCACCGCCGGGAAAGTTTGGCGGTATTTTTCACTAACTAAAATCCACTGCTCGTAATTCATACGTTGTCCCTCAGACAATTTGAGTCAGACGGCACGTAAATCAGCAGCCTGTACAAGCGATTTGGCCGCTCGTTGGAGCACTTTGCTTTCCGATTTAACAACTCAGCACAGCCCCACTCTGACAATTCTGCTTCATTTGAATGATGTTTGGCCTGTCGCCACATATCATTCTAACGAACCAGAGTTCCGAAGCGCAAATCAAGCTTGAACTGCCAATCAGCTCCCGGCGCTGACAGCCTATTCCCGAAGCTAATCAAAGATGCCCGGAATGCACTTCTCAGCGAAATCCTATCACTGTGCCAGCGGACCAGGATTGACCAGAAAGATTCAATCGCATGGGGAGAACTGGCCATTGTCCCGATTCAAAAGAAAGGCTGCTGCAAGGATTGCACTGATTATCGCGGAATCTCGCTGAACTCGGTTGCCTCTAAGCTTTTTCTGTCTGTTCTACTCCACAGAGCTTCAGCGAATAACGATGGCGTTTCCCGAGAGAAACAAACCTGTTTCCAACCAGGTCGCCGTTTCATTGACCACATCATACTCAGACAACATAATGAACTCCATCACATCCACCGACGGCCAACAATCGTAGTGTTCTTAGACATACGAGCGGCATTTGACTGAGCAGATAGACCTGTGTTATGGAACCGTCTGCAAAGTAAAGCTGTGCCTAACAAGTTTATAACCATGCGGAAGGATGTCTACCGTCAGACGATTGGCGAACTGAGAGCTTACGGCACGCTTTCACTTCGTTTGCTGTCAGCAGCAGTCTGCGCCAATGTTGTCTCACTTCACTTTTCCTCTGCATTTTTGCCATCACAGTGCTGTCCATCGAACATTAGAAGGCCCCCAAAACTTCGCTATTGAAATTCTCCAATGTGACATTCGCGAACTTGAACTATGCCGATACTACCGCTTTGCTTGGGGACGATCTACAAACCGTCCAGATCGCTTTGGAAGGCTTGGCGATGGAGGCATCTAAATATGAGCTGTATTCCACGCCAGCCAAATGTAAACTCCTACTCCAGGATTGGCAGATGCCGATAACTGTCCTCACCATTGTTGCTGACGTCGTGGAACAGTTCCTCTACTTCACTTAGCTAGAGATTTTTCAACACAGCTGGCGGCTCTATTGGAGAGGACGTCTTAAAACGAATCGCAAACGCTCTCCTTGCATTCATCAGGCTGAAACACCCATGGCGCGGTCGGGATGTCATTCTTGAACTCAAGGGCATTGCGTCTGTCCGTGCGGTCCTCTACTACAGCTGTGAGACCTGGTATACTCGCTCGGAAGACCAAAAACTGATGTCACTATTCGACAATCGTTGTCTGCGTAGGATTGCTTATATGTGGTCGCAGCATGATGTGGGTAACGCAGAAGTCCGAGTGCGAGTGTTTGGAGCAAACGGTCGATGCCTCAAAAACGGTTAATCTCCGACACCGCATGCGTTGGTTTGGCCGCGTATTGCGCATGCGAGCCTATCGCCTTTTCCTTCGAGCGTTATTTACACTCCACGGAAGTGCTTGGATAAAATGCCGCGGTGGACGGCCTGTGATTTCCAGATGGATCATAAAGAAAGAGGGCAACCTCAAGGTTAGCATCCGTTGGACCGGTCCGTCTTCTTGTATTTAGACCATGCGACTCGAACAGCCAGTGGTTAGGAATGCTGAAGTTTTGGCGCGCAACATACCTCAGTGGAGAGCGCGCTGCTCAACCTCATTATCTACTAGCTAACGTACCATCGAACATAATATTCCAGAACACAGAACGGCGTGTGTAAAACTCACAAAGACTCTTTTACATTTTGTGTTGCATTATGTTTGCTTTTATTTTCACCATGCTTCCGCTTGCATATTATCTGTATTTGTATTGTGCATAAATATATATATATATATATATATATATTATATATCCATAAATTCATTAAAATCGGAAGGCGATATGTATAAATCTCGTAGAATGTTGACGGAACATTTTGGCTCTACTTTTCACATGTTGTTTTCCTTTATTTTCTTATATACACTAAACTTCCACGGGTTTCCCATGCGCGCCATTGGTTGATGCGTTTCAAGTTATTGGCGTTCTTCTCATTTATGTTCCCAGTATGGTTTTAACGGATGTTAGACATGAAAGCAGCGAGAGTACTTTTACTTTCATGGGATTTGTCCAGACGCAGGAATGCATTACCAGCACATGTGGGAAATGCGCCAAACATTATGACCTTCGAAAGACACTTTCATCTAGGTGATAAATGCTTCACCAAAGCATGCAATTATCTGTAACGCTAATTGTTCATGTCATAATTCGCAACATTTAGTTTCATTTTTCAGTTGCTGTCCTGTGGTTCTTTTAGAGATAATGCATTTTATCCCCTATTACTCTATTGAACTTTATGATACCGCTAGTTAAACGGCTGACCGTGTGGTCTCTTACAGGCTAATTCTGCACCAGTGAACACGATACGATGGGGTAAATGATGAGATGACTTACGCAAGACATGACCAAGCAAATTCAATTGACGTCATAGAACCAGTTTATTGTGGGGAATACTCTCATCTCGTGGGCTACGGCTTCCAAGTTTAACGCCACACACAATTTTGCCACCACACGAATAACCCTGCCCCAGCACACACTGTCGAATACCGAAAACCGAAGCATATGCTATATGGGAACTGGCCACCGATGCGTGTGATACAGTACACGATACTAGCGGTCCTGTTGTAGTCTGGGACTTTTTGTGGTTGTTCGAAGTTGCAATAAAATTAGTGGATAGTCTAAAAATGTTTGCCTGCAAATACCATTACACAAGCTTGATTCTCTGTCTTTTGCTCGCTGGTTCATTTTGTGCTGCCCAGTAGCAGGCTACTCGGCTGCTTATGGCGGTGAACTTCAGGTTACTGCAAAACACCGCTTTCAACTTGACCGGTAACTTTTACAAAACTGAGGCACAGCTTAAAAGTAATTTTTGTTTTGTTACGGATTATGCCTCTGGTATTTTGTTGAAGATTGTTTCGCACTAGGAACTGGGCTAAGCGTAGTCCTCCTTAAGGTCCTAACCTATTCCACAAACAACCAAGGATAAACTTCATACTTTAACTCGTCGTCTAGCGTAAAGCTATACAATGAACCGTAGCACCAATCTACCAGACAATGCTCATGAAGTGGAAGGACAGCGGAGAAATATTGTTTCATTCGAATCCCTCTTGTGCTCATCCTTAAAAAGTAGGACCTTTAAAATCAATGCATTGTAACCAACAGCTTCCAATTCGTCTGTTCGCAATCCTAGTCTCCACCAGCCAATGTGTGCGTTTTGTGGGTGGAAAACTACAGTTAGACAAAATGTCATTGCAGTTTTAATTCTATTCATCTTCAAATGCAAAGCCATAGTGAGAAGATCTTGGTTAGATGGAGCAACCTAGCTAGTAAATGGATAAACCTTATGGTGTTTTGATTGTACAGAAAAAGGTGTCCGTTTCGTATGGTTTCTTCTATACTGATCCGGTGCGTTCTACCGCCTCACTCATATACTGCACCAACTTACTTTTCTGCTTTGCCCTACTGTCATATGTCGTTCTGCACTATTACAAATGATGGTTGCCTTCATTGTACAACCACTGATACTGCCAGCTATTCAGGTTAGTCATTGATAAGGGACTTGGATCACCTCATGGTGTTTGGATCGGGATGAATAACCCACCCTCGGTCGGGTGACAATAATGAACGGTGAATGACCTTCAGGCTCAAGCACCGATTGGCTGAATGGGATAAAGTGGCCTTTTGTGTTGTGTCTTTGATTGGGTAGTGATGCTGTCTTCACAAGAGAGGTGGTCTAAGTGTGATTCGATTAACAGACTTCCGTGTGAATGGTAATTTTTGACCAATTTGTTGTCCCTAATTTTTGGACTAAAACTGCGGATTGCATTTCATCGGACTTACATTATTTTTTATGTCCGCACAGATTCCGAGTTAAATGAACTAGCGGAGTTGGCATTATCCTCACACAAGTGACAGTCTTTACCTCGGTGAGTTTCACTGCAAACATGATTTTTTGACAATATTGTCGTCGTTCACGTGATTTTAGTTAAATAGTATGTATTGTTCTACATTAATGAGCCGGCTTTAGTTTGATGATGCATATGATAATAGGTGCACAATGGGAATGGTTTGTCTTCTCTTTCTATTTTTCTCTTCCCAAGTAGTTAGTTTTGATAACGTGTTTGCCGCAGTAAGTCGTTTGCAGAATCGGCATTCACTGCACTCCGTCCAGTGCGTTCTGAAACATCTATCCCTGAGCTGAAGCATCCGGTGGTTGAGCTATTAAACGACCATCGGTCTTTCAGGTTTAGCCCACAATCACCTTGGCAGAATCACTGGTGCATCAGTCGATAATTGGATACAATTTGTTCCTCATCACTGCTACACAAGTGTCGGCATTTTAGCCAGCAAATTTTCCTTCAAATTAAATTAATTCCAACTTACCGATTTCAGTCGCTGTGAGTTAATCCATTTCACCGGTCCTACTTGTATCGCGTTTGAACGTGATTTCATTTATCTGATCTGGCAGGATGTCGCATCTAATCACGGCGCATTCAAAATATCCTAATCGCGTGCTGAGAATTCACCGCGTAGACAGATGATTCACACTTCTTAATTTCCACATCCTTTCAGACACTTGCATCCTTGGTTCAGACTAGCGAGTGCTGTTGAGGAGCCGGTAATTCATTCCTCATCTGTCGCACAGTTAGACGCTTAGGTATTCAGCCTCTAGGACGGGTGTTGAGTGTTCATATGGAATAGGCTCGTCTGTTTTAACATGATGAAGAATGATTAGTACCAATTCCTAATCAAGCCTCCTTGCACCGGGATTCCAATAGCTAAAGTATCAGCATTAGTTGCTTTGTTCTGCAGTGGCGAGATCAAGTCACCTTGTAATACCAACTCTACTCGGAATATTGTGCTATTACCCATCCATTTGTGCCCCGTCATGCATTTAGTTGAAGCGCACGAATAGGCTGTTAACCGCACTACTATCCGTGCACAGAATCCTTTCTCAGTTGCAAACATGTGCGGCTTGTTAGAAAGCGTACCGACTTCAGGTATAAGTTTGTTCTCTGAGCTCGGCACTCAGTCTGTGGAAGTTTCATCACTAGTCGAAGTGACTTGTCAACGCTTTATTCCGTAGTGAGCTATTTCGCTGTATCGGTTCTCCGCCTATTGAATTATTCGTTTATACGAGGGGTGTTCATAAACTGAACTTTCGGTATAACACCTTTATTGCTCATTGCACAACATCTTAGGCTCTTTACCTCACAAAGTACGCACCTCTACTGGCAATACACCCTTCCCAACGGTGCTTCCATTTTTCGAAAGCCTGGGAAGCTCTTTCTGAGATGATGCGCAATGCTCTTTACGCATTGTCCTGTATCTCCTCTATGGTTTGGAAACAACATCCTTTCAATATGGTTTTTCGGGAAACCGGAAAGTCTGCAGGGGCCAGGTCCGGAAGATACAATTGATTTGGCAATACATGAGTGTGATGTTTTACTAGATAGCTGTGGACAAGGAGCAATGCGTGAGCCGGCGCATTGTCATGATGCAACTTCCAAGTCTGATTTTTCCACAGTTCAAGCCTCCTCCTGCGCACAGCGTTCCACAAACGCGTTAGAATTCGATGGCGTGATCATGCACTGATGCCCACTTCGTCACCAATTTCTCTAACAATTAGACGTCGATTTCCACGGACCATAGCACGAACTCTCTCGACATAGTCATCGTCTGTTGATGTGGAAGGTCGCCCATGCTTGGGATGGTCACCGACCGACATTCGGCAGTGTTCAAACCACTTAAACCACTCAAATCATTACATACGGCTCATACAGTCCTCCCCATATGTTTGGCCAAGCAAATGAATATCTGTAAAAGTTTTGTCAAGTTTGTAGCAAAAGTTAACACACGCGTTGTCTTCAAGCTCTTTGATTGTCTCTTTGGCCCTAATCCGACGAAAAATTTGTGCACGTGCTCACTTCAGCAGCTGTAACTCTCCAACCAACAGTCAGAGTGAAGTGCGAAAAAAGGCAATTTGTTGTCTAAGCAAGCTTCCACCTGCGTTCAGTAGCCGCAGCACGTTCCCTCTGCCCGTTGCCTCACTATTTCGAAGGTTCGCTTTCGTTTTGAACACTCCTCCCCCCCGCTTGTCGGAGCAGCGGTGGGATTAGGTCAAAAGCGTTTGGTAGAGCAGAAAGTTTTCTATTTGCGGAAACTCCGTATCACATTTAATCCGGCTATGCTTATTGCCTGTGACCAAAACTCGATACAGGCGCCAACACAACATGGACCACTGAAAAAGCCGATGTGCAACTTAGGCTTCTCTATTGTGTTTTGCGGTGCATCCAAGCTAATTCGATTTTTGACGATTCAAAGTGGTTGGATGAATCCGAAACCTGATGTCCTCAGATTCCATATGGTGGAATCTTTCAGGCAACACCGTCACACTCGTAGAAGCGAGTAAGGTGAAGCTGCATCACCGGTTCTTATTGCTCACTATTTCACGGCTGCGAGATGTTGCTGCAAAGTATTAAGGCACCTTACGGCGAAATCTGTACGGCAAATTAGTCTGATGTTCCTGACGGTTGGAGGACGTGCCTACTCCCCTGTGAGCGAGGACTTTTCCTTCAAAGAGATGTGCAACCTACTTTATTCTTTTTTAAGCCGCGTCAATTACATTCACCTTACGGGAAAAATAAAACTCAGCTATCCACTTATTTAATGCGTACTAGAAATCCTATGCATACTTTTAATTATTTTTCGAGGTTGCATAGACGCTTTCTGTCTTATTATATTGGCAGTCGGACGCATTTCACTAACCTAAAATCAACTGAACTCCGGGGTCCAGTACGTGCAATTTCGCTAGTTTGTTTTTACACGTTGTTATTAGGAGACTATAATTGACAGTGATCTCGCGTGCAACTACTCTGCCCGTCCAACCGCAAACAAAACAAGCAATCAGATTAATGGAAACATTGGTTGGGAATCGGTCTCATGTGGCTATATGCGCACCCAGGACTCCTTTTTCTTCACGCGCTTTCGTTAACCACATCCTGCTGTATACCTTACACTGCACCACAACTGTAGAATCCATAGTTTGTTTCACTATTTACCAAACTGTGGTTATTCGTTTACTCGGGTCTTTGACAGTGATTTAATGAGGTCAATATTTCCTCACACTTCGACAGCCTTGTTAGCTTTGATGGTCACCTGAAAATTATTCCTTACCCTCTACCAGACAATGATGCTATATTGCTTCAGTTTGGAAGGCTTGTTCCTCCTGGTGTCAGTACTCATAAAGTCTATGTAGGAGATTTCTTCAAACTTCCCTAAGATTATCATCATGCCTACACATGCACCCCCTTGAGAAGCATCTGTTTCCCACTCTCCCACTTGTTGACGCATGTCGTTTGCATTCACGTATAATTTTTGGCCGATTGCTTCAGGGCTGCATGTATTTACCCGCATCTTTGGGAGTACAGCCTGCAATCAAGTGGATGCTTAATGACCTGCTAATTACATCTATTTAACGGAAGCAGTTGATTAAGTTGATATAATGCGGCGGTTTTTGACTGTCTGTCTAGATGCTCATGCCACGCACTTGTAACGGAAGCAGTAACACAAAGTTTACTCATTACTCAACCTGATCCCTGGGTGAAACGGTTGTTCTATCCTTCGCGAAGGGCATTTTTTGCAGACCTTTCGGTGCCAAGCTAGTCAACAATCTCAGTGCGGCTATCATGGTCTGATTTGTAGTCCCGCAAGCCACTGCCAGATTTAAGTGAGTGCCCATCGTTCCTTGTTTTGAATGCCACGGTTTGCTTAGCACCATCTCTGTTGCGTCCAAGCTTTTTGTGCCTGTTCTAATCCACAGAGTTTCAGCGAATAACGATGGCGTTTCCCGAGAGAAACAAACCTGTTTCCGACCAGGTCGCCGTTTCATTGACCACATCATAGACAACATAGTGAAATCCGTCACATCCACCGACGGCCAACAATCGTAGTGTTCTTAGACATACGAGCGGCATTTGACTGAGCAGATAGACCTGCGTTATGGAATCGTCTGCTAAGTAAAGGTGTGGCTGACAAGTTTATAACCATCCGGAAGGATCTCTACCGTCAGACGATTGGCGAACTGAGAGCTTACGGCACGCTTTCACTTCGTTTGCTGTCAGCAGCAGTCTGCGCCAATGTTGTCTCACTTCACTTTTCCTCTGCAATTTTGCCATCACAATGCTGTCCATCGAACATTAGAAGGCCCCCAAAACTTCGCTATTGAAATTCTCCAATGTGACATTCGCGAACTTGAACTATGCCGATACTATCACCTTGCTTGGGGACGATCTACAAGCCGTCCAGATCGCTTTGGAAAACTTAGCGATGGAGGCATCTAAATATCAGCTGTATTCCACGCTAGCCATTTGTGAAATCCTACTCCAGGATTGGCAGATGCCGATGCCTGCCTCCATTGTTGCTGACGTCCTGGAATAGTTCCTCTACTTCACTTAGCTAGGGATTTTTCATCACAGCTGGCGGCTGTATTGGAGAGGACGTCATAAAACGAATCACAAACGCTCTCCTTGCATTCATCAGGCTGAATCACCCATGGCGCGGTCCCGACGTCACTGTCGAACTCAAGGGCATTGCGTCTGTCCGTGCGGTCCTCTACTACAGCTGTGCGACCTGGTATACTCGCTCGGAAGTCAAAAACTGATGTCACTATTCGACAATCGTTGTCTGCGTAGGACTGCTTATATGTGGTCGCAGCATGATGTGGGTAACGCAGAAGTCCGAGTGCGAGTGTTTGGAGCAAACAGTCGATGCCTCAAAAACGGTTAATCTCCGACACCGCATGCGTTGGTTTGGCTGCGTATTGCGCATGCGAGCCTATCGCCTTTTCTTTCGAGCGTTATTCACTCCCCGGAAGTGATTGGATCAATGCCGTGATGGACAACCGTTATGAGAAAGGCTACCTCAAGTTTAGCATCCGTCGGAGGGATTCGCCTTCTAGTATTTGGACCACGCGACTCGAACAGCCAGTGGTTAGAAACGCTGAGGTTTTGGCACGCAACATACCTCAGTGGAGCGGATGTTATTCACCTGCGTGATTTACTAGTTAACGTTTCATGAAACATGTAACTCCAAAACACAAAATATCTCAAAACGGCGTGTGCAAATCCGAAAAATCTCACTTTGTGTTTCCTTTCTCCCTTTTAATTTGCTATGGTTCTGATGATACATTTTCTGTAACCAGATCTAATAAATAAATATTTTATTCCCGACGGTGCGGGACACGCCTGGACATGCATTATCATAGTAATATAGACACATACTCGGTTACTGAACTCAAAAGTTACAATTTAACCAGTATCCACTTGTTTTTTTTAATAATCTGTAAGTGCGCGGGTAAGTAATCATGCTGAGTGAATTTGTTCTGGTTGTGTTTTATTTGTGGTTGTATTCGATTAATCCTCCAGCATAGGAAGGGATCAACTAATATCTTCAAAATGGTTGACGTTCATGAATGGGTTAAATCCTCGGGAATGTCAGAAAGCAGTAACTTTATTTAGTGGCGAGTGATATCCGCTACATCACAGACATTTGTGGTTTCCCTTGTGGAGAACGCATGCCAGGTGGAAACCCACCACGTCCTGTAACACTGCCACGGAACCATTCGCTGGAACCTGATTAACCCGAACCACCCAGCTGGCACTATATATATATATATATATATATATATATATATATATATATATATATATATATTCTTTAGCTCACGTGGGTCAACCAAGTGATCACACCTTCTCCCTATCGATGTGATGCTTATTGCTAACTTCACTCGCAATGCCCTTTGACCCACCTAGTTCGAATGGCTTCAAACTGGCTCAAACACGGTGCAGCACGCTAAAACTGAGGAAGTTGGAGTAAGATCACCTTTTTAACATGTCTGAGCGCAATTCTACCCCAAAAGTTTTATTTTGCGCTGTGTGATATCGAAGAATCGACCACAGCCCGCATTCACAAACGCAACAGAACGGAAACTTAATTGTAGATGTTTGTGAGTAGAACGGAAACTGTCGTCCTTCCTTACATCTATAGAATCTTTGAGATGGAAGCGAAGCTTTTTATGCCTTATGTGCTTAACATTGCCAATGAAGCAACTGAAACTATTCGGAGTAAACATTTTAGGGTGAATAACTTTTAGATGTGATTGGCAGTATCCTGTAAGATTGTGACAGCTACTACTGGGTCCAAACAGGGGGGAAACTTAGCCTATGACTTCACAAACATAGTCTGGCCATCCGCCACCATGATGAAAAATCGCTAATATCAGTACATATGGATGCTGAGGATCATGAGTTCGAACTGGACGAAGTCGGTACCTGGAAGAGCAAACGACAGCAAGGCTGGTGAGTTCATCGAGGCCTGGCATTCAGGCCGGAACTCAATCATCAGGCACTCGGAATGGTGGGGGTGTCTACGAAACTTTGTAGATGTGGTCAACAATAGATGCCAGATGGACAGGACGAAGAGATGATCACTTGGCCGACCCATGTGAGCCAATAGAAGACTGGAATTCAAAGCAGCAGACGATCAAGTTGAATCTGGCTGTGGCTTACGAGACTGCAAATCAGACCCTGAATGCCGCAATGAGAATGCTGCCTAGTTTGGCACCGAAAGGTCTGCAAAAATTTCCGTGTTCGGAGAATACAACAACCCTCTTACCTACATCCTGCTACGTATTATCAATAATTTCCAGTTCTCTGGCTTTTATCCTCTTAAGAATTTCGACCTCCTCGATGAACCTACCTTACCCCTTGCATGTATCAGTCAGTGTTATGTACCTCAGCATGTTTTTTTGCACGTATTTAGTTTTACTTGTTGTCCTTGATTGTGTTGTATCTCGTCTGTGCACGTTTGCGTGCGTGTGTGCATTGTGCCCTACCTCAGGGTCCTCTGCTTTCTTACGCATCGCTGAACCAACCCACGTACACAAAACTCAGTGGCCGGATCACGCACCTCATCCGATCCTCGCATGTCCGCGCAAGCACCTGCGGTGGACACAAGCGACGTGGATTTGGTTGACACAGTGGACAAAGTCGTGTACGTCAGTGGGCACAAAACCCAAGGCATTTCTCATTCGACAGCAACCCACGCAGCTGTTCGACCTCGTTCCCTATCCGAATCAGATGTTTCAGTGCTTATCCCCTTCATTCCCGATAATTTCAACCGACCCCCTCTATTCGACCCGGTACTGGAAGCGTTTTCCTCTTTTGGTCTTAAACCCCAAAAGCCAGTTCAAGGTGAGTTGAATAGTTCTAGCATCTTTTGGCCCCCTGTTGCAGTGGATTTGCACTAGGATGAGGATAAGGGATTCCGAAGACCTGACTGCTAGTCTGTAAGTAGACATGCATGACTACACCATCCCATCTCTCAGCACTCTTACTGACATTAAAGCGTATTCTGCCAACGAAATGTATCCAAAATACCTCAAAACCTTGTTTTAATACTAGCGTGAGTAGGATTATTGCGACATACATACCAAACCAGGGAGGCCATAGCTAAAACCAGTATCACGAGTAGAACCAACGGAATCAACAGGTCGCTTGTAGAAGAGCTCTTAATGGCCCTAACCGAATCTTGTGTACTTACATGGATTTTCGACGGCTACTTCCAAGATTAGCAGCAAGTAACTAGTTGACAACTGCTAGAAAAATCCGTAGTGAAAAATTCCTTCATCCTCATCAGGTTTACCGCGATGTATTGCGCTGGTTACTCCAATAGCAACAACTAAAAGTTGTCATACGGAGAGATCATCAAAGCCACCGTTTGTTGTCCCTTTTTATCCTCTTCCTGACCCTCGGCATCCATTCATCCGATCCGGTGGCGTAGTAACTATTTTTGTTACCCCGGGGCGGTGGTAAAATCCCCCCCCCCCGGCAGTTATAAATCTGTAAAACCTTAATATCGGCTCACGGTAAAGTGCACAATGGTGTACGATGAATCGGATGATTGTTTGGGACACTGAAGTCAACGTGGTGAAAGTGACCTCAAAGGGGATAGCGGGGAAGAACGTTTGTACAGGATACATCGCGCATAAGATTTGTTGAGCATACAGAATAAAATAAAAAATTTCCCACCCTCAGCTTATCTGGAACTTTTACCCTTTATATTTGGTATCGAACAATCGACTGCACTAAAAACGCCGCCCCCTCCGACCCCCATGCTATGCCTCTGATCTGATCGGTGATGGCAAGCCATTTAAATCAACTTCTCCAAATGGGTTCTGGTACTTGGCAAAAACCAGCAGTGATGTTGTTCACACCATGTCCCTCACTGCAGTATTGGGCATTTGTTTCATTGGCAATGCTGATAAATGACCACTCGAGATAGTTGTTCAAGGGGTCCACTAATAATCAACATGTCTGTCTACTGGAACTCCTGGCGGCAGATAAGTATGGCTCAGCCTAGAGATTGTGAGCATCAGAAAGCAAGGCTCGCAACAGTCAAGGAAAACTCAGCTCTGGTAGTCCACCTACGTTAACCTTAAATGTTCCCAGCTAGTGTACTTTGGACCTGTATCCTCTGGATATGTGTGGACCTGAGTTTACATGGCTGGGTTCTGTATCCCGACTTTATCTTCGCTGGCCATTGATCGCATGAGAAGCAGACCTTACACTATCCCTCTGGCGTGCCTCCGTGTGACTTTTTTAACTTCCGTTGCACTGCATGCTTTGTTGTCTGCCCACTGCTGCACTGCATGCCAATCACAGTTTCCCATCACTATAACTTTTCGGTACTCATTGTGTGATAAACGTACCGGTCAATAGCCTCGAATGCACATGTGACCCTGCGATTAGACGGGGCCGTGGCCATTGGGATGGTGCCTATTTTTACCCATTAGACAGAACCCCAGTTAGTCTAAAGCTATGAGCCTGAAATCAAACCACCTTCTTTGCCCTAGAATAATGTCTCTTGTAAGCAACTGTGAACATACAACTACAAAACACTTCCCTCAGACAGATTTCATTGACTGTAAATTTCGCAGCAAATCGGCTGACGTGTCTTCCATTCCGCTAGGCTGAGTGGTTCATCCCCCCCCCCCCCCCACTTCACTGAACACACTTTGGTAGTCTCCTGCTGGGAATGCCATCTAAGCCTGCACTTGCGTGTTCGTCGATTAACTCCACCTTGCACATTATTGTGACCATAACGTGAACGTTGGATTTAGATTGTTTTGAATAATAGGCCCATGCATTTGTCACTGAACTATTGCGTTGAACGCTGACAGGCACCGACGTTACTACAAAATCGCAGATTTCACCAACATTTATTTCATGACTCTGCCACATTCCCACGGCACAACGATCCACTCACGTGCTGCATAAATCAACCGGTTTCTGAATAGCCTAAGTCCTGGACTTCCTTACCGCAGCGTGGTATTCGCCTTCTATTACACATATACAACCTCACTAGGAACGCATGGACAGGTGGGGTGAGCGGACAAGCTTTGATGGGTGTTGTGTCCATCTGTGATGCTTGTACACCATCAGCGCACACCCGAGAGGTGGAAGCCGATATCCGCGCTGTTCCTGTTTTCTGGTCAAACGTTGTGTGCGTGTTGGACACTCGTCCTTCTTCATGTATTGCGGCTGGGCTCGGATATTAACCCGAAGCACGCAATTCGGTTTTCCCCTGAACCCTTGCTAGATGCGATTGTCATCAACCAACACTCAATTTGTGAGGGATCAGCTACCGTAGCTGTGAAGGGACAGTTTCACTAGAATACACCGTTGGATGCAAATTAGTCCTCTACCGTCGAAATGCTGAAACGCTTATCGGATTAGTGAACAAATAGCTACGGTTATCTGGGGCTAATAAACCCTACACGCTACTCTCAGTAAAGATCTAGCAAGTGTTGGAGGAAAATCTGTTGGGCAGCTTCACACTGTCAAGTCACCCAAAGCAACTAATTGTTTCATAAAATAGGGCGGCCTCCATTAGCTACGCCTTGAGGAACGAATGGTGAGAGTGAAGGTTATGGATTTTATCCACACAAGTTGAATACTCCCCGCTGATGATTCACGAAGGGATAAAACAACTGTTTAACTTTTTCAGGTGGCTGAGACTAATCTACTTCGATAATTTTTGATGCGGGATTCTCCCCTAACAAATTTCAAAATAGCAAGAGAAATATTCTAACAGGATACACCGAATTCAGGTGTTCGAGTATTCCTGTCAGCTGTTTACCAACACCCCGTGAAATTATCGAGATATGTACAAAAGGGAAGTAATGTGCAAGGGCATTCATTTCAAAGAAAATCGATCAATATTCTTAACAGGATAAGGCCAAGCTGTCGGTTTGCATAAATTAGGCTTCAGCCTCCAACTAGCTGGGACTTGGGCAAACTGAAGCAATCAGGAATTGCTCTGCTGGTTAATTACTTTAAATGAATCACGAGAACGTAGGCACCTACTGCAGTCGATAATGATTCCCTCAGGGATAATTTCTGCCCATCTTTGAACTCCTTCCCACCTAGCAGAGCATTTCTTACTTCACAAAATGATTCAACGTTGATAAAACTGAATTGATTGGAAACTGAGAGGGGAATCTGTGATGTTGTACTTCAGGTGTTTAGGTTACAACCTCCATCACCTGGGTCCAGTACCACCGTGCCTAGGTCTGGGCTGTGGTAACCCGCGTACAATCGTTTGCGATTGCTTGACTAGAAAGTTTAATGACCACCAACTTTTCTACGCTTCAGCTGTCTCAAATTATCTATCCAAGTATTGGTTCGTGAGTGTGCCTATGATTCACCAACCTATTTCACACTTCTAATCGGAATTCAACTGTGTGTGGATCTAGCGAGATCTAAGTCCTGGGTATAATGGTAAAGTGGGAGTTGAACGGATGATACGACTGCAACTTGGGATATTGAATCACTGGAACCTTTTACAAGTGAATGATGGTGTTACCAATATATACTCATAAATATTATGACAACAATATTAGCCCGAGTAACTGTTGCTCGAGAAGTGACCGTTTTAGCTAAATAGCTAAATAAATGAGAATCTTGGGACAGGTGGAAAGTGTTAACATTTAAAAGGACAATCATTTGCGGTGTTTTCTGAATTGATGGATTCTTTTGCTACTTCCAGGTAACAGTGAAAGTAACGCCGGTACTATCTTAGGTCTAAACCTCGACAGATGAACCGAGCACCTTGCGAAATCACCAAATATCCATGCCATGCCGGAGTGCTGACAGCTCCCTCCGAGACATAGTAATTAGCTTCATCCATAAGAATGATTGCTCCTTGCGGTAGTTTTTGAAGAATCCGTCATTCCAAAGAACGGCATTATCACAAATTTGTATTTGCAAACACAGTATGTTGTTAGGTTGCGACACGCAGTCTCTACTGAGACCTGGTTAAAATAAAATAATAATAATAATTATAAGTATACATCTCTTGGTGCCTAAGCATTGTGATCAAAATGGGATGGATCTTATTAATATATGTTACATCCTCACACGTACAGGGCTGTCAATGGCTGGGGTTTATACAGGAACACAGCAGGAAAGTGTCGCAGAACTCGGTCGCTCAGGGAAAAACGGTTTATTCTACAAAGCTAGCTCAACAAATATGACAGCATAACAAGCATGGAGGGACCTCGATGTAAATAACTAGTTCAATCCCATAACTAACGACGCTTCTGTATTCATGAGATTCTCCCTTTGAATCAATTAAACAAACCCGCTCCAGCGTAGCCAAATACGAACCAATCAGCGCGTAACCGAAATATCCGTGGGCGTCCCAGCGAATTCTCTAATCGCTCGCGGCAAGCTAGACGCTTGTTTCGTCATGTAAATCCGTGTCGCTCTTTTGCTTGCACGATCCCATCACATCCTTCCCTATTTCGGGATCAGCCGCATCGGTGTCGCCGAAGACTCGCACACTCTTCCTCTCCGTGTGATCTTTGCTGCCCCTGTTGTTGTGACCTCTCCGTATGCCATCGTGTTCTTCGCAACAGGTTCATCTTCTCGTTTCTGATGTCCCCTCAGCTGCACTCGGTTCCTCCTGATTACCTTCCCTCTTGCACTGACTTCAAATGAGCTTTTCCTGAACTTCGCAGTCACTACACCATTCTTCCATCGTCCGCTGACACCCGGTGTTGGTTGGATCCAAATTTCATCATTTACTAATGGCTCATGTAGCGCACGCGTCCTGCGGTCGTGATACCGTTTCTGATCACCCAACTATGCTTACCTGCATTTTGTGAGTGGAATTTCTTGACTCTTCAACCGCTCTTTAAATTTTCGGAACGACATTTCGCGCTTTTGTTCTTTTTGTATCACACGATTCGCTAATAGATTGTGACATACGATCTCACTAAAGACCTCAATTCACTTTGTAGTGATTTTTGGTCACATCGGTCACCTTGACCGTATCCGAAGCAGACGCATGTTAATTGTTGTCTGCACCCTAGCTGCAATACGTGTGAAATGCGGTCCTGATTGAGAATATGTATCACAATCTAGTTACACAACAAGTGTTTCCAAATGGCCTCTCTAATTAATCATTACCCGTTGGGATGAGAATTGTCACCTGGTGACTCTGAATACTGAATACAGAATGCTGTATTATAGAGCAAGTAGAAATGAATTCTGTACAACTCTTTCGCAATTTGGTGAAAAACGTTATACAAATTGTCGCCGTGAATACCGTTATCGTTCTAATGTAACAGTTAAAATATCTGACTCACGGTATTGCAAGACTCACAAATGTGAGGTGTAATCGTAAGTGTGCAATCGTTCTCTAAAGAAATAGTGGCAAACCATTAATTTAACAACGTTTGTACTGGTGCACAGATGTTGCCTTCATCACATGTTCAGGCAAACCGCTCCAAATATTTACCACTCTTCGTTCGAAGCACAGTGGTTGGGGAACTCGCTTCACATCCGGCAAGACAAGCTTGTATCTGTGTCCGCATGTGCTGCATGACCCTCGTAAGTGCAGCATTGGCCTCCGCATGGGGAAGTCACCGAGCTGTAGAATACGGTAGGTCATAATGTGGTCTACTCACACCCGAGAGTAGGACAAGATGCAGAGTCCTAGTTTCTCGCACTGGTGTTCATAGCCCCAACTACGTAATCTCGGAATGAGCCCGGTAACAACGTGTTGGACTCGTTGGATCTTTTGTGCAATGCCTCTGGTGCTCGGAAACTACGCGGGCGAATCGTACTCTAGCATTGCTCTAATGATGGCTTATGTTTAGAGTTGTAGGCAGACATCACACAGGCTCCGGTCCAAGTGCAGTTCTGTCTTCTCTACTTCGTGAGTGCAAACGAGCACGAGCTGGACATAGATCCAAACTCCCTACATCTGCTGCGTTTGAGTCTTTACTGACAGGCGACGACTTATTTTTACAACGTTACATGAGTGTCTCTTAAGGTTAGCTGATGATGGTGATCTCTGCTGAAGAAATATGTTTCACAAAACGCTTGGCAAGGCCAGAGCGATTTCTTTAGAACCACAGCGGAATTTATTATCTATGGTAAACTTAAGTAACAGGATGATCATTTCTTTATTGTCGCCAGGTTGTTGTCGAGCGAAATACGGTAGAGTTGGCACGCTTACAGTCTTGCTTTCACTCCTCACCACCATGAATTTAAGTGGATATGTGAGGTTTATTAGAATGAATCAAGGGAGGCAGAATCTGAGTAACGAATTCTTTTCGGTAATTCTCATCAGACTCAAACTTTACATGTGACGACAAACTGCTAAATGTGTCGGATTGGGCTGCGTATTGATCATAATGTTTGATTTAAACAGGAACAGATCAATAAATCACGGGGTCATTGAGGGTGGCAAGTATGTACAGGGGAAATCACAGCCGAAGTTGTAGGCCACGGTAGAAGTAAAGGACTTAAAAACTGTTTTTGTACGCACATTTCTGGCTTGAGTTGGCGAATATAGATAGCTCCCGCAATAGACAGGAGATGCTTCCGCAATCCGCGCGAGAAACGTTCAGATATAGTATACAAGACTCTGAAATCGTTTTCCGTCGCTGCATGACCACACTAGAAGGTGTGACAGGATGGGGCTTCTACTAGACCTCGCTTCGACTTTATAAAACCACCTCGGGATGTGTTCGAGAACCCTATGAGATAACCACCTCGAGGTATTACCCACGTATCGTGCGCCGCAGAAGCAAGAGTAAAGATAAACAAACATTGATCAAGTCATTGGAGGCAGCCTGTCTTTCAAAGGTTTTGCGAATAAAGGCTGGTTGTAAAGCGCTATGCGTAGGTGAGCCGCGAAATAAGTCAACAGCGTCTTTCAAGCGCACTGTCGCCTTTGGAAGAAAAATACACAACTAATTCTTTCTTGGGTACCTTAATCCTCAGGGTTTTATCCTGCGTTCTTTCAAATGTTTGATCAATATGTAGCCCATTCCGGCACATTTAGCACTTTGTCGTCATCATGTAATGTTTGAGTCTGATGAGAATTACCGAAAAGAATTCGTTACTCAGATGCTACTTCGCTTGATACATTTTAATAAATGGGAATTTTTGGATTGCTGCAGATCAGCATTCCCCGTGATTCAGTCAAGCTTTTGCATGAGTATCTGAAATTCATTACGTGAGATTTGTTCGAAGGTTGCTCCAACGGGTATAAAAATACATATCCGTACCAAGGGATATTGACGTGACGAAGAAGTTTTAATCAACTATCTGCTACGGGAATCGGCAAGGCTGCACAACAATGCGGAAGTAGCGATAACCTATTTACTGGTGCTTACATAAGCACACATTTACTATATCATCTGATGCGATCAAAAAATCCGTTTCGTGTTATACCAGAGAAGAGAGGGTAATTGTGAGTTCACATTGGTACACTGACCTCCAACCTAAGTAGCCATCTTCAAGTCAAGTCAGGTCAAGATAAGCTTTGGACATCCGTGTGAGTTTTGGCCACTCTTTCTGTGTAAGTTAGAACGAACATGGATAATTGAAGCTGGCATAGTAAATGCAGCGGATTTTCGTCGCGATTCATTCACACATGCATATGTGATCGCGTTTTGTGACATGCCCATGTGTGCCAAAATTAGTGTACAGATTTTTTGCATTAACGTATATAAGAATCACACGAAATTACAAGTCATCTCCTTCAAACTATGACCCTTGGGATGTTACACAGTGGTTTCAACGTGTTTTTCATCGATCGTAGCAGTGCTGAGTCATTTTCCGTAAAACAACTAACTTCGTCTGTCACATCTTTGATGTTTTCTAAGTTTCCATAGTGCTGACCTTTCATTTAGATTTTGACTTTGGGAAGAGGTAGAAATCGCATGGATTTAGGTCAGGACTATAGGAAGGTACTGGTAGTGTGGAGATGTTTTTCTTAGCCTCAAACTCTGACTGAAAGAGCTGTGTAAGCAGGCACGGTATTATAGTGCAGCACGCAATCATCTTCCACACCCCTTCGAATGCACTGAATTCTTTTCCGTAGTCCTTCTAAGACACCTTTGTAGAGTTTCTGATTAACTGTCTGTCCTGGAGGTACATACTTTTCGTGTGGAGTTCCACAGCTTTTGAAAAATACGTCGTTCATCGTTTGCGCCAACACAGCTCGCACAACTTCCACATTTCGATCGTTTGTTGACAACATTGGCCTTCCGGAATGAGGTTTGTCTTCAATATTTGCTCCACCCTCTGTGACAGGTTTATGCCACCTAAAAACCGCACTTCATGTGTTTCACACAACATTTGATAGCGTACCGTTGTTGGACATCCCGCTCCACCGCAAACGTAACGAATTATTAACACACGACCTTACACACACTGCTGTATCGCGGGGATGACCCAGCCGATTGAGTTAAAACAAGTCTAGACCTACAGCTAAAATCCCTAACCATGCGCCGATATCCACCAATGAGGTGTTAGTTTCTTTAGTAATACATAGAAAAATCAGTGCACTTACTTTTGAGACCAACTATTTACCGTTTATTCCCAAGTAATATACTATGTGTGGGTGTAAACGGTTAAAATTTTTGCCAGGTAACTATTGGAATGATGACACCTACTCGACTAATAGCTCTGACGGACTGCTGTTCGCTGTTGGGAAGGCACATTCTTCGCGAGAGGGCTTGTCTTAAATAATGGTTTCGACATGCAACGAGATGTGGCCAATCCACCGCATTGTGTGCGTTTGGTTTGCATGTTTACCTTAAGCATACATCCACTACATGCGGGTCGAAGGTGCATAGCTCAGCCCAAAATAGGTTTTGGCCCCCGTGCACATACCTCTATCCACACACTTTGGATACAAGATGCTACATCTTGTTCTATCACACACTTGTTGTTCGGCTTCGTTTGATATGATAGATGTGGTGTGCTCTGTTCCACTGCTGGCGTGATGTCTTCTGATTCAGTCAGCTTCAACAGACTATTTATCTCTGTAAGTAGCGATGAACAGATTTTTTGTCATTGTTAGGCAAAAGGAGAGTTCAATTAAAAGACAGGCTGAATCTGGAACTACGTATATTTTCTCCCCCAATTTTCCATTGATAAAATAATGGTGTGTGCGGTGCTCTGCAGTTATCCGCGTCCATATTATTTATGGGCACACTGCCATCCCTCGACTTTTGAACCCGGGAAGGGATCCAGTCATATGTTCGTCACAAGGTTTAAAAGTGCTTAGGCGGTTCTGAAGTGCAAGCGATTCCGACCAGCAGATATCCTGAGCAAGGTGTCTTTTATGTTCCCCATGCATAGCATTTGTGCAGCTGGAGCTGTAACTGTTGTAGTGTAACTCGCACGTAGTTTCTTTTCAACCGGAAATAGCGCATGGCTTGTCTGCAGCTTGTGCAAGTATCTGGTGCCAACGCCGACAGCCGTTACAGTGTATTTCTCTATTAACCTCATTTTTCCCTGTTTTCCCTAGAATTCTGTTGTAGTTCTGCCACTCATCAGTGGCTCAACTTCGTTGATTGTGTTCTCTGTGTGCTTTATCTTTAGCTCCTCATGCAACGTGCAAGCGGAGCGAAGACAGCCACCTCCTTTTCTTTGGTTGTATACATCTTTTGACTTTAACCAGACCGGTTATCATAAAACCGAGCCCCTACAACGGTAAACTGAAAATGAAACTCGTCGGTTTGCCTGTTATATGACAAACTGTGCTTCTTCATGCTTATGCAACTATTCACCGATAAACTTTTAGGTCCGCTCATCCGAGACCCACTGACCACAGCGTTATCTGTGCTCACCATATTTTGTGCACAACATCAGGCATTAAGGTTAACCGAAGAGAGTTCGTTTGCCACAAGGTTACATGATCACGTTAAGTTCCACTGGAAAATGTTATCTGTTTGATACACCTCTAGACGGGATTCGCACCTTCGCTTAGCTTTGCCATGCATCCTAATGAATGCATGTCTAACACAAACAGCGCCGGCAACAGTAGTCTTGGGTTAAATCTACTGATGAAAGGCTGTGGTCTTATTTGACGGAGAAAATACCGCGGTTAACACCGGATGGTCAATATAGAAATGTAAGGTAATTTGGTACTAATCAGCTTGCCGACCAAAATGTTTTCTGCACTCAGTAATTTTGCTGCAGGCGTTTCGTCACCAGTTAAGGGGACCTCCTCAGTGCGTTGTTGAGTATCGTGTAGTAGTGTAACGCATGGGCACCTCGATGATAGTTATCCCTTACGTTACGCTACTCCACGCCACTCAGCAAGGCATTGATGATGTCAAATCGACTGGTGACCAAACGGGTGCAGCGAAATCGTCAAGCTCAGCGAACTGTTCGCTCAGCAGCAGAACGATCTTATCTACCAATTTTCGCTTCCATTTTCAATCAGAGAACATTTCTCTGTTTCTCTGAGTTGTGAGTGATTCTACGACGAACTCTACTGGATCTACCTGTGATGACAAATATCGTCATAGAAAAGATGGATGACCGAACAGCTTGACAAAAAAAAACTTAAAAGACACCCCACTAACCGACTGGGAGACAGCTGGCATTCGCCAATCAAAGATTAGACAGTTTCATTTAAAAAGCCTGCCCCAATTTCAGTGCCGACTTGTGAACCGCTATCCGCTTTTCGATTAACCAGTTGATGTAACTAAAAATAACCAAGTAGCACCTGTACCTCTGCAAAGACCGTGGCTGACTTGTGTTGCATCATCCACTTCACCACTCAAACGCCGCATATCGAGCGTTCGCCTGGATATCCATGCGCATGGCAGCTATGACTGATTCGAAGTTGGCCCGTGCTTCTTCAAAACACACTCCAGTCTTTTAAAACTCGAAACGTATACTTGCCAGTAGTGCAAGGGTATTGACAAGGCCCCATACCATGCCATGGACCTACAGTGTACCCTTTTCTAACTGGCAATGTTTAGTAATCATCTGGGGCCATTTTCAGGTGAGCAGACATCTTATCAACAGTGGCATCGAGCAAAACGACGTCTGGTATGACTTGTGAGACGAAACGTCAATATGTGAGTCTTACGTTTACTCGTGCATGCATTGCGCAGCTCCCGCGAAGCTATTAGCTTCAGTATCAGCATGGGTCAGTATATTAAACTGTAAGTGTTTGCAATAACTTCACCATAGATGCAATATGTGTACGCTTTACCATCTAGAAACAAGAACTAGGTTGTTACATCACCGATTTTTCAAACCGGGCTGTCCGACGTACAAAATGCCAGATATGCTGTAGTCCAAGATGATCGATAAAAGCTGGTGAGTATCAATTTGCATTTCTCAACAAACGCTTCCTTATCTGTCTCTCCGGGCGCCAGCGTTTCCAGTGCACTGGGGTCGACGTACTCTTAAGGTGGTCTAGCGATTCAGTTAGAATCCCTCGCTTTCGGTCTTTAGTGTATTTCTGAAACATGATTAGCGGACTACCGAAATGATGTTATATTGACATCCCCAAGGGAGCCATTTCTCACTTGAAAACATTTGGTGACGCGAAGACATCCACTGCAGATTTGGCTAGCATCGGTTTAGCACTGTGGTAAGGCTGAGACCGCACTGCTGGACTGGTTTCCGTTTAACAGCCAGCTGTGTGTAGTTCGGCTTCAGCATTCATGCAATATCAACACGTGTCGGTTTGAAAGATGTAAACTACTTGCGCTATCTGCCCCCGCTCCAACGGACTCGGTTAAGAAAGGCTTTTATCTGGAAATTCCTCAATTCCTGAGCACAGCTTGAAAATCTAATATCGTTCTGCTTGCTGGGAAATTCAACACACGATTTAGTTGTCTATTATCAGACGTACGTCACTTTATCTACAACACACTTGTTGTATGCTGCCCAGCTAACGGAGAGAGATTTAACACATTGAGTGAAAACGCCTAACTCTCCAGAACAGCATCTTCAGGCATACGATGAGACGTTCTGAAACTTGTTGGCCCCCTTCATATACTTAAGCAGCGTCCCTACTTTCTCACATCCCAAGCACTTTCAGATGATGGGGATCGTACGGGATTGCCGCCTTTCTTGATGCGAGCTAGCAGCTGATCTGTACGAACGTTGTCATGTTTCAGAGGGTCTTCGAAAACGTACTATCGTAAGTCTACTACAATAGACCAACTCAGTTATCAATCTTCCATTACAAACGCACTCACCTGCCGTTCATCGTAAAACATTATGCAACACTGGATTTTCACTTAGAGAATGATTATCGCTTTTGGGCAGTACATTTTCAGCCTTACTCACCCTTAAAATACCTGGATCTCCGCTCGTTCCGAGGGTCCACTTGGCCCCGTCAAGAATGTCCCGTCGAATTCAGGTGATAATGCATTTCATCCTTTTCTCAATCGGTGCAGTAGTCGAGAAGCCTGATGGTCTCAGCGTCCTTCGAAACTGGAGGCAACTGACTTCTCTAGTAGTACTCGCAAGCACTTCTAGCTCATTCGATCCACTGGCCACATGAAGCCTGGTGTCCGTAAGAATATTTACGAATCTGATGCTCCACCGATGGCTAACGTCCAGGAGCAATCGAATGGATGAGCCTGGCACTTCCATTCCCACTTTCTTTGGCTCTCGCCATTTGCTACTGTGTTCACTGTACCCAGTTGTCTCTCCTAGATCGCCTTACTGATGTCAACAAATCTGATGTTTGTCTAGAAGTTCGACAATTGTAGCGATTCAAGGCTACCGGCTCAAACTGACTTCCTCTGAAGTCACGAAAGTATCTCGACTCTGCAGTGAAAACTCTCTAAAACTTGGTATCAAGAATAGGTACCTTCTTCGCAGAGCGAATCAGTTGTTGTCCTATAGCTCAGGGAAGTAATTGAACCACATCAGTGTAACACTGAGGAATTAGTCTCGTTTATGTTGCCTCCAAGCTATTGACAATCATTAGGCTCCGTAGAGTATTTCATAGTTGTGAATCACAGTATAGTGAAGAACAATCTGGTTGCCATTCCGGTCCCAAATATGTGGAACAAAACCGCGCTCCGCCAATTCCTTAAGTACCACCTCCTTGCTGGACGCCTACCACCATCGCTATTCTAGAAAGCCGGGCTACCTTCGATTTAATTGATAGACTCGGTCTACAATAGCGGTTGCTGAGCGACGAGTTCTGAGAAAATTATAATTCCACCCTGCGCTCTGGATACCTACAAGTCTTTATTAAGGTGAAAGTTAACGGCAACCTTACTTCGTCAGTAGCGCTTTCTGAAATGGCTTCTTATGGCCAAGTTCTTCTGCAATTTATAAGTTATGGAGTTTCTCCGAAAGCTGTGAAAGGTTATGAAAATTTCGGGTTTAAGCTTTTGACAAGTCTGCACGCGCCCCACAGACTGTGCTGGTGAAATAACCTTACTGGTGGACGACCCACATATTATGCAACACATTCCTAAACGACTGACGGCTGAGGTAATATATATATATATATATATATATATATATATATTTCTGCGCTGGTCGCGTTGCTTCTACTAGCACGTACTCCGTTTGCACTCAGTACCGCATATATTTCAGAATGCTAGTTGCGTCTCTGCACTTGGCCTGACAGTTTCTTACAGTCCACCTAGTCCGTGCCATCCTTGTGGGTTATTTCATTTTTGGAAACCGCTTTCTAACAACGGAGTATCGAAACCTGTCAGAGTACTATCGGTAAAATTCTTTTAGATAACGAGTCTGTTTCTTGTCGTCGTAAAGGATCAATTAGGTCAACGAGTTGCACATGGCACACTTGTTGTCGGAAGTCAAATAATGCTTTCCACACATCAGTTAACCGAGTTTGCCGAAAGTGCATTCACTTTGTGACTTGACTGCGTAACTCTGGAGTTAATGACTGGTCGGTTACTAGCGTCCTTCTATTATGGCATAACACCGTATTGGATCTGATTGGCGGACGGCACAGCAACTCCTTTCCTATGGGGCGTTCAAACATACAGGCTTACCTCTGTTGAGTATGATTGCGAGCTACCAGAGCTAGCACTGTTATGATGCTTTGTAGCTTACCCCCACTATGCGAACAATGCATAGCTTTCTGTACTTAGCAACATCGAAATGGTTGTTCCACACAACGTTTTTCGCTCAAACATAGCGGGTGTTCATCGGACAATGATAAAGAAAGTCATCGTCTTCACGTGGATTCAGTGCACAAACCAGTCCGGCGATGAATTATAGGTTAAAATTATTTTTGTCTATGGTAGCAATCATACATCACCGCGGACACCGATAAATTCATCGTAGTTTTGCGCATAGCTGTATAACAGACCGCTAGCTGCTATGCTGGAACACAGTTAGCAAATTATGATGACGAACTCACTGGGAACCGACCACAGGTTCTCGCCGTTCGCCTTATCGGATGTCTTAAAAGAAGTCGACAAACAGTGCGTACCTCGATTGGTTCCCTTCTCGGTACTTTCCTGCATTTAGCTAGCTGTGGACAACACATCTTCAGTTCCACAGCCTGAGCAAAAACTGTATTGTTCTTAGGCCAACTCTGGCTGCGGTAAATCAGACGCTAATCACATAGGTAGAACATTGGCAACTTACTTGAAGACAGAGCTCAACGCAAACATTGATGCTCAAGGTATTTTAAGACGGGTTCATGCATGATTCTCCACTCCTGGACGCAGTTACACCTCTATCTGTACGTGCTTCAAAAAGAAGCGATCAGCATGGATTATCAGGGGTTCGTTGCTCTTCATCATTTCTTTGCATCTGAGCATCTGAGATGTATGCTTAACCTATCCCCGTGATGTTATACTAGTTGTCATTCACAGCGTATTGCTATAGTCACTGTGACACTCCAACCGATGTCTGAATGGTTATTAGGGAGTTCCTAAGCCATGATTCACATCGACAAATAACGGCAAGTGGATATGTCGCTGTAGGATGATAGGCTTTTTCTTAATCCTACATCTGGCTTATGCAATGATTTATGACTGGAAATAAATAGACACAACAACGGATGGAGAAACACCACAACCTTTAAAACGCGCCGGCCGTTTAGGTGCCATTCCATTGGTAGAACTCACAGTCCATTTGGGCGAGTCTTTTCCGAAAGCTCGGTTTTGTTTTGTGCAGCCGAATCGCGATAGAGTCAGCGGTCCCCATTCCCTGCCTTGGAACGCACTATGACCATTTGTTTCTCGCTTGATAGTTGACTCTGAATATCTCAGCCGGCTCAGTGTCTTGACCCGTGTCTCAAAGGCTATTTTGAAGCTAAATGCTTCTCGGCACCCAGTGTCAAGCCACGCTTGATGGCCTTCCTCAACCTATCGGATAGGCGCCATGTCATACGGTCAATGTATCCTACTCCATAGGAAAAGGTAAACGAGTACATAAGTGGACAGGCCTCAGTTTAATTTAGTTTAGTTTACTCACTGAGCTACTTGGGAACTGAACGTGCCTCGTGGCCTCCTGAGCGTGTGGGAAGATCGAAAGTTAAAATCTCCACTGCGATCTCACCCTTGTACAGCGGCTGTGGGAAGGTAGGTTCTCGTCCAGCCGTAAAGGCTGTAGTAGCCTTATCCTTTTTCCACATTAAAACTCGACTGAAGCTCTCTAGATAACCATTTTCACTCAGCATCAAAATGACACCCTGTACTTCCTCGGAAAGCATGTATTTCGACTAATTCTATTGACTGGGCTCAATGGATTGAAAATCAGGTTCCCGTTGTCACCAAGGGGTAGAAGTTTGAATACTGTTCGTTTCAGGTATGACTTATACACACGGGACACTCACGCACTGCTGTCACGACTCTTCGTGGCCACATCAGGAAAGAATCATTTTTCTGGCTTGGACATGAAGTTTAATGCTTTCTAGAGTTGATTAGATGTGTAAAGCCGTTAGATATGCGCTTTTATGCACCCGTGACGGGTGAATTTTCAGCCTTGACACACATGCTGTCGACATGAGAAATAGAAATAATTCAAATGCGACAAAACAACAGCAAAAGGAAAGTTCAATGAGAAACCTAACTGACAGAATTTACCGGACGTTAGTAAATAATTGCGGTTTGGTCAAACTGAACTCTGGATCAATAGAGAATGATCGACGAACCATAGGTCCTGGTGCGGGCGTATCTTGCCCCACGCTTTTGTCTGGTTGGAAAATGCAGTGCGAAGAGTGTGGCTACTGTCTGCGAATATTTCAGGGGTAACTTAGGTGCATGAATTAACGCGCGTGGATACAATTGTTTTAGCCAAAGTTAGCTTTGGAATACCACTGCAGCGAGGCAAATGCTTCAGTGACCTGTCAAACAACTTGAAATGTTTACACAGTAGGCCTGGAGAAATCACGAGAGAGCAATAAGTCCAGTGTGATAGGACGCACTCAGTGATGAACTTCAGAATCGAATTGTATGGTATCAGGATGATCGCAATCGAGCGATGTAAAACGAAAGTCGCCTTACCTTGGTGAATATATGGTTCACACTGAGTAAACACAACAAATTATAGCTGTGTGACTCCAAGATACTCCGCTGAACTACAGGAACTCAAACGGTCACCTTCAATCTGAATTTTGGGACATTCCGTGACAAGTTCCTGGTGACGAGCCACTTTATGTCGTGAAAACCGTATGTCATTGCACTTGGACGCGTTCACTATCAGGCAGTGGGAGTTTGATCACTGTACTTATTCGTTTAAACAACCTTGCGGCTTGGCTGTGGAGCCGTTGTTTGATGATTCACGCCGATTATAACGTCAACTGCGTCCTTCAATGGAATGGTTTCTTCTTGAACAGGAAAAGAGCAACTGTAGGTAGAGAACAAGAATGGTGATAAATAGCTCCTTGAAGGACACCGGATGTTCTGGTAAGTACTGAAGAGGTTTACCGCCGAATCTGGTGACCTGACTACATTTAGTGAAATAATACTTTAGCAAGAATACTACGGAGGCTTGGACACAAAACATCTGTGAAAATTGCAACAGAACTTCACGTTTAACATAGCCGGAAACATTGCTGTAGTCGAGGAAGCAGACATGTGTGGATTTGCTCTTACTGTCCAATAAGGATAACACTGGATGCACTGGATAAGCCACTGGGTTTAGTGTGGATCTTGAACTTCCGTACTTAAAATCAAATGGGTCATGCAAAGGAGATTGGGCCAGCATGTTGTTAGAAATGATTTTCTCAAAAACCGAGGTGGATGCATTAGGCCCATATTTACCCTTCCCTTTGAGTTCAGAGAGGTTTAGAAACGACTGCTTGCCCATTACCTCTTTCCGTGTGACTTTTTGTCCTCCGTCATCGTTCACAGGGTTTGTGCCCTGTAGAACAGTGTTAAGGCTATCAGCGTAAACCTGTTTCGGATGACCGAAGTGTAGTGGAGTACCCTATCAGTAACTATTCGATAGTGGTTACCCACGGTGGCTAGTCAAACGGGTTACATAAACTGCTAAACCAACAGTCAAGACCCACAATGGAGTGGAAAGGGATGGTAGGAATTCCCTATAAAAAGGCACCTCGGAGGCGATTCGGTTGGCACTAACTGGGGAAACATAAGGGTAATCTTCGAGCGAGGTCAAACGCTAGGTTCAACGATGATGCAGCCAAAGGACCTCCTTCCAAGGGATCGGACAACTAGCTGCGTTTATAAAATTAAACGTAGGAACTATGTACATGTGTGCATCGGACAAACGGTGACAGTTATGCATATGAATTTCAAAGCACACGAGACGCATTTCACGTCCACGGACGAACGAGTTTTTGTACATCAGGTCGTATTAAGACGGTTAGGGCTGCGCATGTACTATACACGAGTCACCAGCTCGACTTGGATAATGTAGGGGGTCCTTGCCGAAACCTTGGAAATCGTCAAATCGGAGAGCTGTGCTAATAGAATGGAGGGCGTAGGACGCTCAATGCGTGGCGTGTCTGACGAGCGTCGGTGCGGGGATCCGATTGGAAAGTGTAACTCGATTCCGTTCATTGCATGAAACAGGACGGAACACTTGGACCATTCCCACTGTGATTGAACCACCTGCAGTGGCATCGCGAAACCTGACCTTAATAACACCTTGGCTCAAGTCTCGGGTATCGCAATAATTGTCCCTATTCACTGTAAAATGCCACTCCAACTGCATGCTGATTCACCTAGCCCTCCGAAACTTTTGTGTCAAACGCGCAAATTTGCTTAACAAACATATTAACCAACAACTTCCAAGTATCTCTGCACTCATTCCTTCTTGATCGCGTCCACGTGTCTTCCGAGATTTTGATGCCCTTCACTTTCTTCGATACTGGCGTTAGCATTCCTCCGGCAGGTCCGTAGACTTGTGAAACAATGCAGGGGTTTAGTCAGAGAATGAGTCTATATAAGTGAAACAAAATTTGCAATTTAACTCTTCTACGTCCATTTCAGTACATGTTTTGCTGGGTGACTTTGCTGAGCTACATCTTCATACGCCAAACCTCACGACAATTGTTGTTTCGCAGAATTGTCTGGACATAGATATGATTGACGTGGTGCGCTTCTCCCTAACCACTAGCAGTAAGGAACTTCACTACAGCACGATCTTTGCTTTTCAAACCGCTTTCTTTGCGGTTTCGAGAAGCCTGAATCCATATACATATACATATATATATATATATATATATATATATATATATATATATATATATGGTTGGTGGTATCCGGTTTCGGATTTGCATGTCATTGTGGCCAGCTACAGAAAGCCTGCACCAAAAGAGGGACCACGGATGGCTTGCGCTGCACCACCCACAGCTCCAACCACACACCGCATATCCAGTGTAAACTCGAAGGAATAAGACCAGGAGGCATGTGGATGAGAGCCACGTTTCATCAACGTAGGCGGCCCACACTCCTTCACAGGCAAACACAAGCACGCTGTATTTGAGGGATCAAGCGCATGCAAGGCGGTGACCGGACCGCAGTCCGCTCCACACTGAGTGCATGGAACCGCTCTTTGAGCCTAGCACGGCCACAAGGACCGTGCACCCCGTCCCCTCCAGCAACGACCAACTGTCTCCTGGAGCCATTATGAACGATGTAGTGGGTAATAGACAGGTAGGCACCTTGTCAACATGCACATCAAGCGCAGCCACACCGAGGATATCAAGCAAAGGCCATTCACTTGAAACAAGATGAAATAAAATAAATCCAATAATGCATACAGATAAGGTGGCATAACTCTTCGCTAAATTAACATATGAAGTAAGTTGGTTAGCAACGAATCCGCGATAAGTAAAAAATGTCCACAAGTTACTTAAAAATCTAGAAACGCAACAAAGTTACCGAAGATAAACGCAATTAGCGTAAGCAACGTGGCCAGTTAATAGAAGATTATTCAGGTAGGCAGAACAAACCAAATAAAGTGGAATGAAATTTATCCCGCTTAAAAAGACCTAGTTTAAGTGTAAGTTGGTTTAGCCCAACTGCGGTGAAGAAGCATCAAGAATGCAACATCAGCCTCAGCATATATATATATATATATATGTACATATATGGTTGGCAGCATCCGGTTCCGGAATTGCCTGTTACTGTGGACTCCACGATGACAGCCATAGGACGCCTGCGGCTACAGAGGGACCATGGGTGGCTTGCGCTGCACCACCCACAGCTCCATCCACACATCCATATGCAGCGTAAACCTGAAGGAATATGACCGGGAGGCATACGAATGCGAGCCACGTTTCATCAACGTAGGCGGCCCACACTCCTTCACAGGCAAACACAAGCATGCTGTATTTGGGGAAGCAAGCGCACACAATGCGGTGGCTAGACCGTAGTGCGCTCCACGCTGAGTGCATGCAACCACTCTTCGAGCTTACAACGGTCACGCGGACCATGCACCCCTTCTCCTCCAGCAGCGACCAACTGTATCCTGGAGCCAGTATGGATGAGGTAGTGGGTAATAGCCAAGCAAGCACGTTGTCAACATGCACCTCAACCGCAACCACACCGGGGATAACAAGAAACAACCAGTCACTTAAATGCGGATAAATATAATTTATTTATTATGTGCATATGGAAATATTGACATAAATGTGCCTTAAACAACATATGTAATAAATTGGTTGCCAACAAGTCCGCGATAAGTGCAACGCATCAGAAAATCTATTATTAGATAACGCCACAAACGCGAAAATGTTAAAGAACTGAACCATAATTAGCTTAAGCAATGTGTGCAAGTTCGGGTAAACGTTAAGATGAGGTAAAAATGATATGCTCTGAGACACGATTGCAAACCCACCACCTGAAATAAAGAAACTCAGCACGCAAGCACGCGGTTAGTAATTCGAATGCATCACACCTACAAACGCTGTGCCGGTTCTGCTTAGTCTCTCAGCTGGACCCGTCGTCGTTTCGATGCTGCTTCCGAGTGGCCACTTTCGTGGTTCACTAGGCCTGCCTGACTCAGGCACTCGCGACCGCATGTGCTACAGCACCATGCGCTCGATGTCAACGGAGTACGATCCATCGGCGAGTTTGGCTTCCGCACTTGCCGCTTCTTCTCTGCATACACAAGGGATTTCTCTTGCATCTTGGCAAAGGTCTTCGTGATCAGATGGCGCTATGCACGCTGATAAACCGCCTTCGATTCCCATGGCCTGCAATCAAGAGTAGGACATGGGAGGCTCACTTTGATCATGTCTTGGTAACCTAACTACCGTTTCCCCACATGCCGCTTCTCAACACTCAGATGCTTCGGTATCAGCGTCGATTCCCTGCATCACCCATGACCGAATCACCTAGGGTGTCTTAGCAAATGTGTGCAGTCCACTGCATACATCCTACTTTGTCGCAACACTCCCGTGTCCGCAACTCTGCCGCTCTAACCGATTCGCAAAATCCGTCGCAAACACTGCTGATGGAACCGCTCGAGATATCGCACATCCCGTCGATACATCATCCACGTTTCACTGCCGTACAGAAGAACGGACAGCACCATGGATTTGTACACCATCAGCTTCGTGCCAATGGTAAGCTGATGGTTGTTCCACACTCGCTACTTTAGCTTCCCGAATGCCGCCGCTGCCTTCGACACGCGGATACGCAGCTCACTGTGTAGCTGCTGATCAGTCGACACCACACTCCCAAGATAGCAGAAGCGGGAGGTCGTTTCCAATACTTCAGTACCAAGGCTGATTCGCTGCAATATTGCACATAGCATCTCTGATGAGGGCTGAAAGAGACAGACAGTTTAGATTGGGTTGATTGTGAGTCCGAATTTGGCCGCTGTCGAAGCCAGAGCACTAGTCCCTATTCATGTGCTGCAACTCATCCACACTGTGTGCGAACAACGTACAGTCGTCAGCGAACAGCAACCTACGGATAGTTGTCTCATAGACTAAGGTTCTCTCACCGAAACGACGAATATTCAGCAACCCACCATCAATACGGTGCTCCACACGAACACCGTAAGCACAAGGCGCATCAAAAACACATGAAGATATATATTAGACAGGGCAGGAGCTAAGACACAGTCTTGTTTTACATCAGACAACTACAAATTCATCCGGGGTCTCTCCACTCCGCTGCACCGTCACCCGCATACGACGGTGCAGACATTTGATTAAACTTACAAATTTATTCGGACAACTAAACTTCCCCAACACAAACCACATGCCTCGCGGTACACCCTATCAACTGTTTTGGTTAAATCAACCACAAGTGAGTACAATGACTGGTGTCGTTCTCTACATTTCTACTGTAACTGACCAGTCGCAAACACCATATCTATGGTGCTGCGACCCGAACGAAATCCACACTGCTCTTCCGCCACGTTAAGTTTCACAACCTGACTGAGGAGGCAGTTGAGCAGGATTCGGACAATCGCCTTGCCCACACAACTCAGCAAGATGATACCACGATAAATTGTACAACATTTCTTGCTCCCTTTGCCCTTGTACAGTGATGGCACAAGAGCATCCTTCAGTTCAGGAGGCACTTCCTCCTCAAGCCACACGCGGTGCACCAATTGGCGCGGCGCAGTCACCAACGCAGGGACAGCGTGTTTCAGTACTTCAGGCAGGATCCCGTTGGCCCTGATACACTTGCCGTTTTGCAGTTGAGCAGGTACTCTCTGCGTCTCACCCACTGTCGGAGTGTCCACCAGACTCGCCTTCACATCGTACTGTTTCACACCGTTCAAAGTATGCCAGTCAAAATCTGAACGGTTGTTCAAGAGACAGTTAAAGCGATTTCGCCAAAACTGCATTACGTCTGCAGTCTGTGTGCAGGTAGCGCAAGAACCACCATGGACCAGCGTCCTCAGCGGCTCCAATCTGGGTTCATACACCGCCTTCAAGGAGTCAAAGAATTCCCTACGTTGGCGACGTTCGGCGTAGCATTCCATCTGCTTCGCCTTCTCCGTCCACCATGCATTTTTAATGCGACGGAGCTCTCGGGTCAGTCTCCGTCGAAGTTTGCGAAACTGACTCTTCTTCCTTAGGTCCCTGGGGTCTGCGACATGTGCAGCAAATGCTGCATTCTTCTCCGACACCAATGCGTCAATCGTCGCGTTGTTCTCATCAAACCAATCAGGCTGCTTACAGTTTGCGCGCCCGATAGTCTCCTCGGCAGCGGCTCTCAACTTGTCGCGAAATTGGCGCCGCAGGTCGCCCACTGTGGCTATGCAGTTCACAGTACACAGGCATGCAGCCATCATCTTCTCCAGCCCAATACGTTTCGCCACGGTACCGAGGGAGAGTATGTTAAATTTTCGCCAATTCACGGCGGGTGTGCAATACATAGATTTCCGAAAATATATGTACAGTTTGGTCCATACCAATTTGTGCTCAGTGTCACACTCAGCTCTACGCAGTACACGTGTCATGCGCACTTCACGCATATCACGCTGACGTACGATGACATAGTCGAGCAGTGGAGCGTGACCACTCTGTGGGTGCGTGCAAGTTGCTGTGTCACTCGCACTCAGTGCAAACCGAGTGTTTGTTATCGTTAGGCCGTGAGTGGCACACAGTGAGAGCAGCCTGTCACCGTTCGCATTCGCTAAACCAATGCCATGCGGACTGATGATACCTGTCCTCACTGATGCATAAAGGCCATCGCGCGTGTTGGCATCACCCAGCAGAAATAGTCGGTCGCCTCTCGGCACAGACCGTATCACGGAGAATAGCTGAGTGTAGGATTGATCTCGCGCGTCATCAGGATAACACATGTTCGGACCGTAGTGGCAAACTTACCTCTTCTGAGTCGTAGGCGAACAGTCATGAGTCGCGCGTTGATGCCCGTGGGTTCACCCACCAGCTGGCCATGGAGGCGATCGGATACTACAAATCCGACCCCATGATCACGTGGTGCCGTGGTGTCGTTGCCCACCCAGCAGAATGTGCAGCCAGCACCTACTACATGCAACTTACCTTGCTCAGCCAGCCGGGGCTCACTGAGCGCCGCAACATCGATGTGGTAGGGCGCTAGTTCCATCGCGACCAGTGCAGTGCATCGCTCCGGGCGCTCCCACGAGTTCCGGTTCAGTAGTGTGTGCACGTTCCAGCACCCGACGCTGGGTGCTTTGAGTGCAAGCATACGACTGTAGTAGTGGGCAGTCGCACGCGAGGTGGTGGATGTGCTTCGGAGGTTTTCTTCAGGGATTTCGCCCGGAAACTTTGGCTCAATAACCTGACCCACAAGGCAATGGGGAGCAGATTCAGCTCGGGAATGTGATTGCAGAGACGGATTGAGATCTGCTTGAGGTCCGTCACTTGCAGCCTTTTGAGTTCTAGAACAGTTAATTTGTGTTTTGCGACCCCAGTAAGATACGCACCTGCAATAACGACCAAACGCAGGTGGATCTAGGCGGGTTTGCACCAACTTGACCAGGGGCTGCCTCTCTTGAGACGGACAGTAGCAACCCATTGAACACCCGGGGGTGCCCTCCCACTGGCAGAGATAAAGCGTTGCGCTCGTGATCTACGCCAATCGACCTGTGAGCTTATAACCCTTAGCCCTGTTGTCTCCCATGGATAGATTTTACGAGAAGATGGCCATCGACCTCTTCCTAACCTCCGAAGAGGATGGAATAGGATACTGCCAGGGCGCACACACCTGACAGGGGAACGACTCGGGTCCTCAGCCAAAGCCTTCGATTAAATGAACATCAGAAAGGCAGCGGGTCTAACGCATGGTCAGTTCATTGCCTCATGCGGATTGGTGTCCTGGATCTTAGCATGGAGAATGGGGTAACCCAGCTCCCACCCAGCGGTCGCCACGAGGAGGCGTCCAGGACATGAGCCAATGGTGCAACAGTAGCAGCAGTGGGTAGACTATCTGTCAGGATCTAGCCACAGCCAGCCTCAGCGAACCATAGGCTCTTCCGCCATATATATATATATATATATATATATATATATATATATATATATATATATATATACGTTTTGCGGCATCCGGTTTCGGATTTGCCTGTCACTGTGGCCTCCACGGTGACAGCCATAGGACGCCTGCGCATGCAGAGGGACCATCTATAACTTGCGTTGCACCACTCACAGCTCCATCCACACCCCATATCCGGGGTAAACCCTGAAGGAATAAGTCCAAGAGGCATGTGGATGGTATCCACTTTTCATCAACGGAGCCGGCTCACTCTCCTTCGCAGGCAAACACAAGCATGCTGCATTTGATGAATCAAATACACCGGCTCAAATGTTTACGCATTGCAGTCGACTTGATTGTTGACGAAACATCTTCTCCCTCCGTGTGTCCCCTGCCTGGACCATCTTTTCGACTCACATTATCCTTTCTCCTTCATCAACGTTTTTTGAAAGAATCCTTAATGACATGCTTTCTAGCTTGTATTACTTGATGTTGTACGTTTCACTCGAAGGACAAAATAACACCAACCAACCCATGTGCTTAACCGTCCTCTCCACAACGTGGCGGTAAGGATACGTGCAGAAGTGTCCTTGTGAGTAGCGTGGATGTATCCAAACTGTATTAACCTATCTCCTTTGTTCAAATGAAGCAACACACGAGTGAGCATTGTCGTTTGGTTTTTTTTTGTTTCTCACTGAGTTACCCAACTATAACTGCTCTCTATACTATTTTGTGTGTACGTATCCCATTCTCATTTCAAGCTGTCGTTATGCAGCAGTGCAATTAAATCGGTTGAGGCTTAAACTGACGATTCAGTTCTCTTATGATTCTTTTACGTTTAGTTTTCCCTCAATTCATCCTACGAAAATTGTAAGGCACCTTTTACTTTTACCCATGATAAGGCATTACTGTTCATTGGTGTCCTCAAAAAGCAGGAGAAGCTCTGCGAGAGTAAAAGTTATACACTGTATCTACAAGATCCCCATCGATAGAAAAGCAACGTTTAATGTCAGTACTGCATACTGAACTAAGTGGGCCTCCATTAAAAGTTCAGTGACTGGGGACAAGAAAGCGTTTCTCGAGGGCATAAACCTTGCATTTGTCAGGTTATATTCCTACTCCTGATTGTGGGGTTAGGTAAAAACCCATTTTCTAACCTCTAACTGGAACACCCGTAACTGACTCTTTCATACATAAGTTTCACAAGTCAAATACATTTTTTCCTTCATTATTAAAGCACAAGCCAAATCGATTTGTAGTAACTAGGACGGGCGATCAAGCCCCTAGGCAGAAGAAAGTCAGCGGTGCACCTTGCGCTAGATGACATCTCACACGTGTAGGAAAACTGGATACCATACAAGCCGATTGCGCATTCTGCGCGGCAGTAAACATTCGTCTCATTTTGGTCACCTCCTTGTTAAAGAAAATCTGCGATGAATCCGTTCGTCTTTGCTTATGTCGATCAGTCTATTTATTTTAAGGTCAGGAAAGTAGAAAGAGCTCGAAATCAAAAAACTGTTACGCTACAATATGGGTCACAACAGACCGAATGCACGGCCACCACTAACAATTTGTTGCCTGCGTCTTATGCACTAAGAGTGCTGAGCAACTAAGAAACTTAACTCAGAATGGTAACAGGTACCAATGTAACTCATGTTCTAGAGAGGTTTGCTTATTATCTTTCATATTGATGTCACTCTCCGGCTACCTTGAGTTTCATACAATCGAGTGATTGAGAGATGATGAATACGCGTCACACTGAACGGTCAGTAAACAAGCGAAGATCACGACCCAGCCGGAGGAAACTGGAAACGCTTATCCACGAACTATGTATAACATGTAAGCCACTGGGTACCCTTCAATGACTAGATTGTCTTCCGACTAGTGCATCACTTATATGCAAAGAAACATTGGTAATCTAACAGACTGCCTAAGAAGTGACAACGCAATTCGTTTCTAGTATGTTGCTGGTGAGCGAGAACGATGAAAGTCAAAATGAACCTGGAATACAAAACTTTGACTGATTTGCGAACGCTACATGGATTCGTAGTTCTGTTAGTTCATTGTATAACAGCGGACTGCATGACGTTTGAACCAAGTCATTTTATGGGTTAAAGCTATGGAATTCTGTACTTCACTAGATACGACCGTCTGTAGCAGAACTTAGTTTTTCAGGGACAATCGTTTATTCGGCAAAGACAGCTAAGCAAAATTACTTGTTTAACAAGCCAAACACCTTTATATAAATTGCAGGTTCAACACCATAAAAACGACCCCTCTGCGTCGATGAGGTTCCTTCTTTGCTTCAGTTAAACAAACGGTGAATCACTCACGCGAATATCAGTCAATCCGAGTCCAGTAATCGAATCCGTCACTTCCGCCTTCCACTGGCCGTCTGACTCGCTCGGCTGGTCCACCAGTTCATTCTGATCTGACACTATCATCACAATGTCTACCAGTCAGCACGATTCCAGCTGCTAAGGGTTTGTTAAATACTGACTTATTCAAACAATGTAGTTACTCCCTCTCAGCCGTTTTCCTACAGCCAACTCACCAAGTGTCCCTTGATAATTAAGTACTATCCCTGTGAGCTTACCAAATGATACACAATGCAGGAAGGATTCCGTTGTTATGCACACAACAAATCGGTTTTGCCTATCGCCAATGATTCTAAAAGAGAAAAATCGATTACGAAACAAAGTGGCATAATTTGACATTCCAAAGCACCGATGGGTGGTAATTAATTGTGATAGAATGTACTTTGTTCGGTGGCAGTTTGTCCGTTTAACGCATTTTTGTCGGCATCCGCTTCCAGATTTTCCTGACAGTGTCGCTATGTGTCAACTCATTTTCAAACTGTATAAACAAATGATATACCGAGTTCGAAGAAAGCATAGAGTGAATGGGAACGTAATAATCAAAATCCAATGAAAAGATGTTTTCACTTACATGACCTGTTAAATTTAGAAGCACAGCAGAAGCGCATGTGTGTTCTAATGTTCATGTATCTCTGCACCACTTGTTCTATTGATCCCCAGTCAGCATTCCACCGGGGCCGGATATACACTAGTTTTAACAATTCGCAGCTCAGTACATGGCAACCTAACTGGCGAAGTGCCAGCGAGTTAAAAGGAAATCTGTGATGTGAAGAAACATCCATTCACTGCTTGCGTATGAAATTTCCACAAAAGTGTCTGATAGATTACCAGCTTAATTTGCTTCTCAATTCGACAGAATTTGAAAATACTAAGCGTTCGTCTTTTACGCGGTCAACCGATAAGCAAGTAAGCATCGTTGTGTTGGAAAATGTCCCGGTGCCCGGTAGGACTTGTTTTCTTTGTGTAGAAAAAACATGGTTCACTCAGTGGAGTGCACAGGACGATTTCCATTTGATCCCGGTACCTAAATTAATGGAGAAGTGTATTGGTCTACGGGAAACTCTACGTCACCATGATAAGTGGTGTGTGTTAGGGCTGTTTCACCACCCGCCGTTCTGTTTGTCCTTTTGGTCAAATTGATCATGAATGATTACACAGTGCAACATCATTTCTATAACAGAAATGAGATAGAATGTTTCTGCTAGCAGTACCAAGTGAGCTAATTACGAATATGCAAAACAAATGTCGCTATCACGTCGGGTTAATTTATTCTAATTTTGCATCTTAGCTAAGCAGTGCGTTCCATGCATCGAACGCTTGCCTGTGATTGGTACATTGACTCTGCAATTGTGGAAAAGAAATCCTCTTGCTCATGGTATCCACTTGATACCGTAGGTCGATTAAGAGCTGTGTTACCTTAATTGATATCTTGATCATGACTCAAAGACGCTGCCGTGTCAATGACCGAAAGCATTTTTGTTACGTCTGTGAACAGTTTACTATGAAGTCACAGTGCATACCCATTTCTTGACTACTGAAGTCTGTTTACCACGCACATTTTAGGATAAAACTGGGAGATCAGGATAAGAAGCGAGCGCCTCATATTGTTTATGTGTCGTGCAAACTTCATCTGACTTAGTGACTCAAGGCAAAGGCAAGATGCCCTTTGTAATCCCCATGATGTGGAGGGAGCCGAAGGATCACACGACAGACGACTACTTCTGCCTAAGCAGTGTCATTGGAATCTCCAACCGATTGGCTGAGCGCTTCAACAGTGCACATACCAACTTGCGCGTCACCTGCGAGCTAGAACGAGAAAATTGTCTGCCATTCTTTGATCTTCTCATGATTAACGCGGAAGTCCTCCAACTAGTGGGTTTGGTACCAGATATTTCGCGGTCGTCTCAGTGCGTCTGTTTAAATCGGACCACGTACACTAGTTTGGTCATGTCATTCTCATGCTTGCTGACCGACTGCATCGCGTGCTGTTTACCAATACTACATCTATAGTCAATTGAAACTTGGTTATCCTGCGTGATGTGGCAAGAGACTATGAGGAAATCTGCGGGAAGGCCTATTTGGGTTGGTACGGCTGTCCTCAGGATAGATCACATCGGTATTGGGATATTACAACTGTGGAACAGTCAAAAAATCAGTGACTGACTCCCAGTCAATGCACTGGAATATTTTATTGCTTGTCAATTATTGTTGCATTAATACCATTATTTCCCTCTATACTGAGTTGACGTAGGTGAAAGCGACTTAACCCACCTCATCTCGGGGTACAGATCGTGGTTGGTCAATTGCTCTGAGGTGGTTTTCACACCCAAAGATTTATCCAAAGTAATGGAAGGTATTATCCCAGAGGTGCTAATGGAATCCTTTAAGAGCAACGACATCATCATTCCACAACAGCACGGATTCCGTCGGAATCGGTCATACACTACAAACTTGCTGCTAGTCCGAGTAAGCTGGACAGGATCAGTCGTTGCCAGAGTAGGAGTCGAAGTCGTCTGCTTGGATTTCTCTAAAGCGTTCGTTCGCCTGGACCACCGCGTTCATCTTCACAAGTTAAGAAGCTATGAAATCGATGACTATGTGCACGCTTGTCTAATCATCTCCCTCATTCAACGTTGACTGAATGCGAGAGTTCGCAGCTCGATTGGTGACCCAATGGAATTTCAGTGTGATGTGCTTCAAGGATCAGTGATGGGGCCACGATTTTTCTCAACATACATTAATCGTCTTGCCAGTGTACTGCAGTCGAATTTATTATTATTTACAGATGGTGCCAAAATCTGGCATAATAGCTTGGCAGTGGGTGATCACACAGAACTGCAAAGCGATCTCGACAGGGTCTAACTGTAGTTATCCGAAAACAGGCTTCAGTGCAATGTGACGAAATACAAAGTCATTGGTAATTCGTCAGCATACGCCAGCAGCTTACACTTGAATATGGAATTGGGGACCAGTAGTTTCGAGGTGCTTCTAAGAAAAGCTACCTAGGGGTAAGCGTGCAGGATGACATTGCTGCTCGAAACAGGCCGAAAATGCATCGGAGAGGACCAATCAACACCTTGGACTTTTACGGAGGTTTTTCCGAAAGTTCGAGCCATCAATACAAAGTTGGATTTGGGGATGTTAGTGTTGGGAGGAACAATACCGAAGCACCATTTCGAGCCATCAATCTTTCCGCAAATGTTGAAGGTCTACGCAGGGCCCCACGTGGAAAATGCGATCTAAGCCTGGAGTGTCTGGTGCCAGCTCGACGTGAATGTACTAGAAGCTCTCCAACGTAGAGGTACCGAACTCAATATGGAGTTCAGTCAACTCCTCTACCAACACACACTGCAAGCCCTGATATTGTACATTGGCGAATATAGGCGTCCTCAAGGAGATTTCATCATAACTAACTTAATACTGACCTACCCACATCACGCCTATCTTAACCTGTTGCAACTGAGTCAAAATAGCAAACTGAGATGCCACCGGCTGAAACTCGCTAAGCACTACAGTCGACTTGATTGTCGACGATATGTCTTCTCCCTCCATGTCTCACGTGCAAGTTACGATGGCAAACCTGTTCGCAAGTTGATTAGTGTATTTAATTTGTAATACGGAACTACGGTAATAGGAATTTACGTTTTAATGTTTCTTTACAGACCGTGCTTATAGTGTATGTTTACTAGCTTACAGTTTCTTGCCCCATCTCATGCGACTACTCAGTCTAGGCTTCGTATGGTCTTTACAGTGATAATGCAGAAACTGCGTCTTGAGTGATATTCGAGTACCAACAACCCGATAGTCTGCAATGAGAATTTTATAATGTCTTTGTAGTTCTCTGCATTTGTTTTGCCCAACCATCCAGTACACACTGCCATGAATGACCGCCGTGCTTGTAACTCAACTGAAGTCAACTGGCATACGAAAGCGCTTTCTGTCATTATCCTGCGGATATCATATCCAATTAGTATCCTTTCTTTGAGCTTCGCATCACTACTCTTTGGTAATACTTGTTTCAGGAATTGGAACGCAAAACCATCTCGCTTTACGGCTTTGACAAAGATTTTAGTCAAACCCAGCTTGATGTGAAGGGGTGGTAGGTAGAAATGATCAGGTTGCACAAGAGGTGTATGCTTTCCACATTTCCTTGCGGCAAATTCCGTCCTCTCTGACCACCTTTCGGTTGTGTCCCGTAAGCATAAGAAACAGAAATATTTTGTGAAGCATCCTTGCACACCCATTAGGGGTTCAATGACTTCGAAGTCAGCACAGATGTTCCAACAGTACTTATTGTAGCTTAGTACAACGAGTATCTGTCAAATATTTCGCAAGGCCCCTTCATATTGGTGACATGTAACAGAGGCACAGTTGGGTGCACATTTCTATTGTGGAGCAGTATAGCCTAAAGTCTAATCTTAGACGAATCAATGAAAAGACGCCACCCATCATTGATGTTCCTCACACGTTGCTCCTTCATCAGTCCTTCCACGTCGGAACAGTAAGTAAAGTTTTTTCTTGTGTCATAGAAACCGGACAATTCAACACTTCGCTTTCTGTATACAGTAACCTTAGTGTTTGCAGCAAGTAAGTGCCGCTGCTGCAGCCGAGATGCCAGCTGCTCGGCTTTATCTTTAGGCAAGCCCATGTCACGTCCCAAGTCATTCAGCTCTGATTGTTAAACCAGATGTCGGTTGATAACCTAAGCTTCAAGGTTTTAATATATATTAGAATCAGGGGAAGTTGTCGATGCGGAATCACTTCTCATCATCGATGACATGTTCAATGGAGGCAGTGGAATGAGTGAGGTATAATCATAGGGAACAGGTTGAGTAGCTGATGGAAGATCGGGGTAGTGACTTTTGAAAAGTGCAGCAAGAGAACGACATTTGGTAGACGCAAACATTTCGTGTTATCTCTTCGGTACCAATAACAACAACCAATAAGAAACAAGAACAAATGGTGGATGTGACCAAAAAAGAAGAAACAAACTTGGGAATCAAGAGGCGAAAACGATTCGGTCTTTATTTCCACCGAAGTTTGTGACTGACGAATAGCTGTTTATGCACGCACAGCAGAGGCTGCATTCGGCTAATCGCTATAGCCACAGCGAAACAACGAAATCATGTAGTAGAGTACTGCAGCAAAATTTTGAACGTGGCATCGAGCCGGATCCGGTGACCAGTAATCAATAGGTGTTTACCTATGGAGGATGCCGGCGGTTTACGCGACGATTGGACTTGGGTAGGAAATGGCTGTTCGTTTATCCCACGCACGATCCACTTCGTTGTCTGAGCGGTCCGAGCGGTCGCAAAAAAGGTGTCCTCCTGCGTTATTCGACCTGAAATCTTCGGATTTATTCTCACAGTGACCTACGTACTATCAGTCGATTGGGCTCCGCGAGCTCCTCCTACCACTGTTCACCTTTTGGATCTGTCATTCCTGGATCAGCAGGAAACTGTGCTTTTGTAACTTCGAAGTCAACCGTGCTTGAATTTTATCGGACAATTTATTTTTCCTCTCGTCGCACAAGAACTCTGCTGGTCTTATTTTAAAGTTCTTTTTGAGAGTCACCCAAGCGTCTTACTACCACTCATTCTAGTCGCTGTACAAAGTGATAGTTGTCAATTTGTTCCGCCTTTTGTGCAACCACTGCAGTCAATAGACAGAAATTTCCAAGTTATGTCTTGCCTCAGTCCTACGTTGCATCGCTACCTATCCACTTACCTGCTGGATCAATAGCACGCACATCGCCTATCTACCCTAAGGAACGGGCGACTCATCTGGACGCCACCCGTCTGACTCCCCTGACCTCAAACCAGCGCCGATCGCCGCGCAACGAAAACTGAAGCGAAGTCATACACGGTGCGTCAGTCTCTCTATCCTCTTGCTACCCCTAGGGTAGTGTAGACATCCAGTTACTCCATTCCATCTTGTTAGTGGTGAATCTCTACACCATATCACCACCGTCTGAGGTCATTCCCACTTCGCTGCCCCATTACCGACCGTGACTACATAATTCAGTAGAATTAGCCATTCTAAGTTAGTGGTCAGTGAGAGATCTACAACAGAGATTCTGAACTCTCCTTTTCTATCTAATCACTTTTGGAATTGGTGCAAGTCAAAATAACAAAGTACACGCCTCATGTGGATATGGCCCATTCGAAAATCAATTGTGACCTATGTGTAAAAACTGTTAAGTCTGGTCCAGTTTGCTTTAATTGTCAAAAAGCATACCATTCGAAGTGTTTAGAGATGAGTGCACTCGAAACTAGACAATACAGCAGCAAAACCGAAGCATTTTGGTTCTGCCAGGTGTGCAAATCCACTCCTGTCGTTAGTTGTGTAATTCTCCTAATGAGAAAGTGTAAAATGTTGGCGGAAACAGTTGAGCAACTGGTGAACGCTCGCAACGCAGCTGTGAAAGTAAACAACGCTATACTTGAAACTGAACGGAAACCTACAAACTCCCCGTTTAGGCCGAGGAAGAGGGCCAGGCATCCCAACCCACCATCACGTCTCAGTCTCCAACGGCCCCTAGTCTCATGACTCCACTAAGTGAAAAAGTCGTTTACAACCCACTTGCTACTACGTCCTCCAAGGGTGTAATAACTAGTAATTCAGTTGACATACTTGACACAAAACTCCAGCAAGCCTACGGTAAAAAATAATTGGACATCCTACGCAGCGGTTGCTTCTAGGAAAATGCCGTCAAAGATACCTGTGACCCCACTTATCGGCGAGGTCAAAACTGTGCCTCAACATGGATCGCTATCGCCAGTGCGGTTCACAAATCTACGAAAAGCAAAAGAACCTAGTGCTGTTAAGTCGCAAACTACAAGGCGGAATCATGGTGCCTTAGTCTTGTGTGCACTAACCTTCCTGAATCCAAATCCAACACAATAAAGGGCAAACTGATAGACGATCGTAGTCAGTGGGATTCCATCTGTAGTGCCATCAGCATGCGCGCTGAACCCACTACGCTGAGCCGCATCGCAAGACACCCAAACAACTTACACTACGGTGAACCTCGACTACTTCGAGTAACACTACATTCCGCGGAAGAAACAGAATCCATTCTGCTCGCTGCAAATCGACATCACAGAGCATCGAACGGAGTATGTATCTTACCGGATATTCCATGGAAAGAACGTTCAAAAGATATGAACAATCAACAGGGAAGTAGAAAACACGCTCTGAAAACCGTCGTTATTCATGGCGTCCCCGAGTCTCAAGCTTCACCTCCTTAAGAAGTTCAGGCACATGACCTGGAGCAATGGCGACCCATTCGTGAGGCGTTGTCTTTAGAACATGTCATTGCTACCTCCCTGACCAGGATTCACGTGTCACCAAATTACAAAGGGTGTGGTCCTAGGTTGCTGAAGTTGGTCTTACCATCTGAGCTAACTTTACAGACAGTTCTAGAGAACTTGGGTAAATTCCGGAACATGCTACCAACAGAAATTCGAATTAAAGCAGCAGGTTTACAACCAGAGGCTACTGATTACTCCATGGAGACAACCAACTCAGTGGGAACAACCGTTGTTGTAGAGTCCACCACAGACTGATCTGACTGCCGTCATAGCATCCGGCGAAGCACTGCAGGAGGTGAGTGAGCATCAGGATCATCATGAACCTGATCACACGGTGCAGAGAGTTATCCTAAGTCATTCTCGCGAGCTTAAGAAAATTCCAAAAAACTAGTAGCAGCCGACCTCAAGAGGGTCGGCCAAGTCTCAAACCTGTTGTCTATATCCACAAATAACCTTCTAACCTATGAGTCATTCTCCTGTTTTTATACTAACGCACAAGGTCTTTTAAGCAAACTGACGGAGCTACGCCTACGTCAGACCTCGATGTCAAGCGACCTCGTTATAATAACCGAGACCTGGTTGAATGAAGCGATCATTGATGCAGAAATCACACTACCTGGGATGTCCATTCTACGCAACGATCGACCAAGTAGAGGAGGTGGAGTAGTACTTTATTATCGCAGCGAACTACACATTGATCTCATCGATGACTCAGATGTTCAGATTGTCGATGTGCTTTGGTGTCGTCTTCAACTTAGCCGTGGGGAAGCATGTTTGTTGGGTGTGGTGTATCACCCTCCGTCGGCTACCTTGGAAATGGACAACCGCCTAGCCTCCACAATGAAGACCATTCTCTCGCAGTCGTACAGCCACATTCTCCTGGTTGGCGACTTAAATATTCATACCATAGAAACCCCAGTCTGTATCAACCAACACTTCAAAATGAAAGTACAAGAGATAATCAGTGGGCTACCACTCTACAATCACATCATATCTCCCACAAGATTCAGGACAGGAAACAAACCGGGTGAACTGGGTCTTGTATTCACCAATGAAGAGCTTATGATCGAAACGGTATCGATAGAGAGTCCTTTAAGCCGTAGCGACCATGCAACCTTCATGTTCAAGTACATCTGTTATGCAGAGTAGTCCTCAGAAAACACCGAGGAATGTCAGCTCATTACGGATTACGGCGCTCTACTCAAACTTATAAATGCTACAAACTGGGCATTTCTAGCAGAACGATCCCCCGATGACGCCTGGTCTGAATTTGCTCACCAATTCAACACGTTAGTAACTAGTGCTTCTAGGAAAAGGCCTTCGCGAGCGAAGACAGTAAAATCATTCATACGCAGCAGAACACGCAAGTGTATCGTCACGAGGAATTTACTCTGGCAAAGATACAAGGAGTCATCGAGTGCCGAAACATGGGAAGCCTACACTATCCAAAGGAATCACTGCGTAAATCTGGTACGCGAAGATAAAATACAGCACCAACAGAATCTAGCCGAGAAATTCCTTTCAAACCCCAAGCTCCTGTACAGACACGTTAACAAGCTTCGCAAAGTGCAGTGAGGAATTCCTGCTTTACACACAGTGTGTGGACTCGCACAAAACGCAACCGAGGCGGCCAACGCCCTATGTCAACAATTCACCCCGAACTTCCAGAGCACGACATCGCCGCATACACTGTTCCCAATCGTTGTACCACCACCAGGACTTAGCCACATCACGTTTACGACTGCGGATGTTATGAAAAGGCTAATTGCCCTGCGCGAGCATACCTCTCCCGGTGTTGATAATATTCGTCCAAAAGCGTTGGAAATGGCTGCAGTAAACCTGGCGGACCTCCTCTGCAAGTTCTTCCAACGATGCCTTGATGAGATGCGCGTGCCAACAATGTGGAAGCAAGGCATCGTCACTCCCATCCATAATGGAGATCCGGCCAACTATCGCCTGATAACACTACTTCCGGTGCTCTCCAAAATCATGGAAGCAATTATTGCCGAAGCGCTGATGAACTTCTTGGAAGAATGCAATATCATAACACAAGAACAACATGGGTTTCTCAAAAACCGATCTTGCACTTCAAACTTTCTGCTTGCCAGATCCAGTTGGACTGAGACCGTTGACAGCGGCGTAGGTGTTGACGCAGTATATCTGGACTTCTCAAAGACTTTCGACCGTTTGAATCACCGTATCCTCCTTCACAAACTGCAGTGTTGGGGAATTGGTGACCCAATCCTCGGTTGGATAGCTAACTTCTTGCTTCAACGACATCTGAATGTAAGAGTTCGCGGCGTCATCTCTGACCCAATCGACGTTAAGTGTGGAGTGCCCCAGGGCTCAGTACTTGGTCCACGACTATTCCTGATTTACATAAACGATCTCGCGACAGTAATCACCTTCAACTGCTTACTCCTCGTTGATGATCTCAAGATATGGCGACAATGCAGCACTTCAGGATGATCTGGACAGGGTCTACGAATGGTCGACTCAGAACCTGCTTCAGTTGAATGCTACAAAGTGCAAGGTGCTGAGCATCCGCCATAAAGCCACATGCGAATACAGACTGGGGGATCAAATATTGCAGCGCACTACAACGGAATGCGATCTAGGAGTGGTAGTGCAGGAAGATCTGGGCTGTTCCCGTCAGGCCGCGAAAGCCTGCAAAAAAGCTAACCAAAACCTTGGTCTTTTGCGGAGGGCATTCGGACGCTTCGATCCTTCCATCTTTTCTCAGATGCCCAACGCCTACATTCGGTCTCATTCTGAGTACACCATCCACTCTTGGCAGCCATCGCAAAAGCAAGATCTTACCACTCTTGAACTGCCAAACGAAGGGCGAGCAAGAACGTAAAGGGCCTGTTTCATCCCCCTTATCGATTGAGGCTGAAAACCCTCGGGGTCTACAGTGGACAATATCGACTCCTGCGTGGCGACTTGTTAATGACTTATATGATTCTGAGGAATCCAAACCATTGTTGTCGTCACCTACTTAAGTCGAATAGCAATACAACAATCAGAGGACACCAGCTAAAGCTGGTCACACAATACAGCCGGTTGGAATGCCGCCGGAATTTCTTTTTCCTTCGTGTATGCGAACACTGGAACGCTCTTCCCACATACGTTGTTTCTTCCCCCACACTAACGGTATTCAGAAGACGTCTGGATGATTCGCTTGTCCACCTACATTACGCTATATAATCAGAGATGTCGACGTCAAACAAACGCGAAAAAAAAGTGCTCATTCTCAGCTTTTGTGCTTCACTAGTTACACACTGCTGTTGTGGAATATAGTTTCGGATATATTACAACCGCATTCATCAGCTTACCCCAGTCCAAGAAAGCGGCCCACGAGTAAGCGTTGGTCGTTTCTCTTATTCTTAAGACATGCTTTACCCATATTCCCATATTATTCTACAGTAACAGTTCAGTACATATTCTACAACGTTTCTATGAATGAGGGGCACTTGAATTCACTAGACGCTTAAATTGACGATTTACACTTATGTTTTCTTTCAATTTAACCATCCTACGGGACTTGTAAAGCAATCGCTTTTTTACCTGTAATATATCATTGTTCATGGTCCTTCATTCGGGAAGACAATACGCTATCGGTCTTGCCAATGTAACTGGCTCCGAAGTCATTTGTAAAGTGGTACACACAATGAGAACTGGCGCCGATCGACAGAGCTTACATTGAGTGAGATACTGGTAACTCGCTGGTTCGGTTGATGATGGCGACTTGAGCAGTATAGTAGGTTCTATGCGCAGCAGCGATCAGGCCCTTAGTGGCCCTTAACGTAGCGGTATCACCCTTGAAAGGTAAGTCGATATAAACCTTCTTCTTCGCTGCCTTCTACACCAAGCCTTTCGAAGTTCCTGGCTGGCTGTGCTTTTCTATACACATTCGAGGGTAACCGTTTGACATCAGTGTGACTAATTCGCTCCAATTCATCATTTGAACAGTCTGCCGAGCACATTCGACTGGTACGACTAGCTAAGGTCTTCACAAGTGTCCGCGTGTGCCGCATTGGTGTCATGCTTGTGAAATGCAGGTACTGACCGAACCATGTTGCATTCCGGTAGACGGATCTCCTAACCTGTCCGTTATCTCTACGAATGATGAGAAGATCAAAGAATGGCAGACAATTTTCTCGTTCTAGCTCGCAGGTGACGCGCAAGTTGGTATGTGCACTGTTGAAGCGCTCAGCCAATCGGTTGGAGATTCCAATGACACTGCTTAGGCAGAAGTAGTCGTCTGTCGTGTGATCCTTCGGCTCCCTCCACATCATGGGGATTACAAAGGGCATCTTGCCTTTGCCTTGAGTCACTAAGTCAGATGAAGTTTGCACGACACATAAACAATATGAGGCGCCCGCTTCTTATCCTGATCTCCCAGTTTTATCCTAAAATGTGCGTGCTAAGCAGACTTCAGTAGTCAAGAAATGGGTATGCACTGTGACTTCATAGTAAACTGTTCACAGACGTAACAAAAATGCTTTCGGTCATTGACACGGCAGCGTCTTTGAGTCATGATCAAGATAGCAATTAAGGTAACACAGCTTTTAATCGACCTACGGTATCAAGTGGATACCATGGGCAAGAGGATTTCTTTTCCACGATTGCAGAGTCAATGTACCAATCACAGGCGAGCATTCGATGCATGGAACGCACTGCTTAGATAAGATGCAAAATTAGAATAAATTAACCCGACGTGATAGCGACATTTGTTTTGCATATTCGTAATTAGCTCACTTGGTACTGCTAGCAGAAACATTCTATCTCATTTCTGTTATAGAAATGATGTTGCACTGTGTAATCATTCATGATCAATTTGACCAAAAGGACAAACAGAACGGCGGGTGGTGAAACAGCCCTAACACACACCACTTATCATGGTGACGTAGAGTTTCCCGTAGACCAATACACTTCTCCATTAATTTAGGTACCGGGATCAAATGGAAATCGTCCTGTGCACTCCACTGAGTGAACCATGTTTTTTCTACACAAAGAAAACAAGTCCTACCGGGCACCGGGACATTTTCCAACACAACGATGCTTACTTGCTTATCGGCTGACCGCGTAAAAGACGAACGTTGATTATTTTCAAATCCTGTCGAATTGAGAAGCAAATTAAGCTGGTAATCTATCAGACACTTTTGTGGAAATTTCATACGCAAGCAGTGAATGGATGTTTCTTCGCATCACAGATTTCCTTTTAACTCGCTGGCACTTCGCCAGTTAGGTTGCCATGTACTGAGCTGCGAATTGTTAAAACTAGTGTATATCCGGCCCCGGTGGAATGCTGACTGGGGATCAATAGAACAAGTGGTGCAGAGATACATGAACATTAGGATGCACATGCGCTTCTGCTGTGCTCCTAAATTTAACAGGTCATGTAAGTGAAAACATCTTTTCATCTCGTTTTTGATTATTACGTTCCCATTCACTCTATGCTTTCTTCGGACTCGCTATATCATTTGTTTATACAGTTTGAAAAAGAGTAGATCTGTATTAATGGTTCAACAAAATGAAAAGCTAATCATAAATGTTCTCTATCTATCGTATTGTGCCTAGGTAACATTCTTGTTATATGTTTTGAAATACAATCCTAAATTTTTTCCAATGGTGTCCATCATTTTTACAAGGAGTGCTTTGGATTTGTATTTTGTATTTTCTTTTTTACTGTATATCTTTATGTTTACCTGTATGGAAAAAACTGCACAATCTTCGTCTTGCCCTCCTAATATGACTTTTCTGTTCATTTTTTTACTCCTTAGCCCTGCATCCCCTCTTATCTACCTTGAACTGCCACCTTTGAACTGCCACCGAAATGTTCGATAACAGTTGCAAGCGCAACAGGACTTTTATCTGCTTTTTTTCTGGTTCGGATTCCCCACTACACATAGTTCAAAATTGGCGGTTGGTATGACACCTGGCAAAGGATGAGCAATATCTCTATTTAACCTGGCAGCTTCCTCTTATCTACCGGATTAGCTGATTATAATATGTGACAAGAAGCATCTGATCGGGTCTTTGGCACTACTATTTAATCACCGTTTACCTTCTGAATAATTTGGTATACCGAACCAAAATTTCAGCTTCATTGGAGCGGCATCTTCGTTACGTGTTTTTTCGCAATCGGATGCATCACTCTATGTTCTGTCACTCCTAATTTCCCCGTCATCCTTACCGTTGGTTTCCTGATTTTTGCAGATGATAAGTCAACACTGTGGTTGATAAACACAAATCAAATGCGATTCAGTGTGACCACGTTCCACTCCAAGAATTCATGTGCTTGACTGTTACTGCATGAATGATTACGTAAGGTCGGAATACGGAGATCACGAATGATTCGCGCACGGAATGAGCAGTACACGCATGAATGACCAATCCATGGTGTATGGGCGGATGGGATTCCGACGTGCTTTTGTGGTAGCGCCTCAGAAGTATTTAAAGGATAAAGGTTGACAAATTTTTGTGACATTTTACCACACTGGCTCTCCTCCGTGATCAGTATGGATAATTACGGATGGCCAGGTGCTAAGATGGAATGCAAGCCACCCGCCACAAGTGCGTTCATCGTCGTCGCGTCAACCTGTATTGCGTTTATACCATTATTCTGTGGGGGACACGTGCTGTTCACCAACGTGACCGGTAAAGTAGAACAATTTGTTCCCACCCTCAACACCAACTGCTAAAGACAACTCATTATTTTTGAAACTACTCGGTTCATACATCCTTTGGAACATCTTTCTGAGGCGAAATCTTTGTTTGGTAAACGATCAGTGTTAAAGTAGACACCAGACTGATGAACTACTGGAAGATAATTAGTGTAAACGCATTGGTTTACGCCTGAGCAGTTTGTCAACAGCTTAATAGATGAGAACAGCTCTTTACGGGTCTCCTAGACATCAGCTGTAAAATCTTGGGGGCGTTGCGGTCCGTCGACCAATCTCCGGGCCCTACTCGTTTAAGCCCCACTTCCTCAGTTTGATATCCTTGATCAAAAGATTTTTTGCTCGCTCACGTTAGGCTCATTGATACTATTGTTACGAATCATTAGCTACCACATATCCATCGTCAGGTAGCTAAATTTCTGGCATCAACCAACGAGTTAATAAATAAATCAGCAAGGCTTTTATTTCTCAACTCTACGAGGCACTGTTCCTGCATAGAAGCTTATCAACTGGTGCTTACTTGGGTTTTGCAGACGATTACACCCAACATAGGATTGTAGAGAAATAGCTTCACCACGCGGTTAGAATGTACGCAAGTGTGTGTGTGTGTGCGTGTGTGTGTGTGCGCGTAACATCACAGTTGTACTATACAATCATTATCACACATTCATGGTGCTAAGGAATGTAAGCCGCTTAATACTCATATAAGTCCTAGAGGGCACAGTTCCTCATATTTTCATGTAAATGCTTCCGCAGTTCCCCTGCAACTGTTTGCATAGCTAGTGTATTAAACTTTGAAGAAATCAAACAGCGGAATACCGTAGTGTAACGTGCCTGCGTAAATCATTACTCCCACAGTCGGTTAGCATTCCGGGTAATAAAATTCTGCTTTATGTTAGAAGAAATGTTAACCGTGTGTGGAGACAGTAGACAGCTAAGCAGAACAATACCATTTTTACACCAACGGTTATGGTCGTGCACTGGCGTGGAAACCTCTGGTGTGTAAGAGGTGCAACGATTTAGTTTGGTAAAACTGTTTGGCAATTTCGCAGTGCAACCAGGTACAAGTTCAAATGAGCTCGTGGTGAGTCGCGAAATCAACCATTGTTCGTGCGGAAGGAAATAGCCCAAGTGCGGTCAAACTTTTCCAACCACCTGTGAAAGTGGGTGCAACACAATGTAAACACACAATTTGAGGAAGTCTATCCCTTTAAAGGGTCACTTCGCAACTAAGCACCAGACGCTCTCCGATTTGATAACTATGACTGAGGTCTCTAATTTATTGCGCAGGGACAAATCCGGACAAATTTTAACTCATAACCCAGGCCAAAGGCCAGACAAATTAATATCACTTGAGGAAAATTGATTTATTATAAGTTGCGCAGTGTAATGTCTACTCACAGTTGCATGCTATGAAACAGATGCTCGGTAGACTCGGTGGTGTGATGGAAAGCGGACATGAAATGTGAGATACACATGGAGCCAGCAGGCGCCGGATGTTACTCTGGTCGCTGCGCCAATCTGTGGATGTGTGTGCAGCGGAGTCGGTTGGCGTGACACTTCGCAGCTACCTCAAGTGATAATTATCACTCGCGCAGATAGTTGTGTGATGCAAGTGCTAACCATTTACCGCGGCGGATAATATCTTGTGCGTTTCACATCATCCCAAATTAGTAACCGGTGGTAACCGGTGGAAGCGCGGTATATCCGATCTGATGCCGTATTCGTCTATACAGTAATTTTTCATTTGGAAAGGAATACAGCACACCGGTGAGACCGCATAATGTCTAAGTACAGTAACGCGCGCACTTCAAAGCAGTGGTACATTAGAACGACAGCTTGGTAATCACATGTCTGTTCAGGTCACTGGAAGTTATGATATGCAGTATCAGGCCTACCAATATCGCAGTCTTATTTACACGTTGAATTTCACAGAGATAACTTGATACAGTCCAACCTGCTTTGGCGACCACCTGTCTATGGCGACCAGCCAAAAAATCCCTAACGTTTTCTTCTATGAATAATGTCTCTATGCATGAACCTGGCCGTGGCGACCACCTGTCCAAGGCAACCACTGTTTGTCGGTCCCTTGAGTGGTACCCTTGGACAGGTTTGACTGTGCAAGGGTCGTCATTCCATACATGCAGGTTATCGTATAAAAGCCTTTTACTCAGAAGGGTCTTCTTCAAAGTAAACAGTGGAGCAACTGCCGCACGGAGGAGGAGTCGCTCAGAAGGAGGGTTACTCGGGTGAGTCATACGTACTTCGTGAGTCGTTCCGGAACAGTACTCACCCTGAGGTCAATCATATATTTCGCAAATAACCCGTGGTACAGATATTGTGCCATCAACATTATGACGGAATGGGTTACATAATTGGCACAAATAGGAAACATGGCAACCTTGTTGTCCGGTTTCGGAACCACAGTATTTGAGTTTTCGTAACTTGTTTGATTTATGGGGGAGAGAGAGATCACCACAACGCCCCGAGTTACACGTCCGTCAGTGGCGTCGGTCTTTAGCCATGACCTCTAGGGTCTCCAACTAACGCCACTGCGCATCTCTGGGACCCCAACTGGGGAGTCGATCTCAAGGGCCTGAGGCCGTCATCTTTTTCATTCCGTTTCTCCAGATTGTAGCCTGTCAGCAACCTCGCATCCTCCAGCCCTGTGCAGTAACTGCGAACAAAGTATGACGCGGAAGACGCTGAACCCGCATGCACGATTCATGTTTAAATCATTCCAGTTGACTCACTGCGACCGGCTGCTGGAACGAGTGGCTACCACTACACAAGGCACGCCGTCTTCCACATTGCTTACGTGGCAAGGCAACCAGACACGGGCAATGAACCGTAAGCAACGGTGTAGGTCAGTGGCACGAATAGGCCGGGTCTCACATCCGTACGACAGTACAGCCGGCACAATAGCACAATAAACCCGTCATTTGATGGAGAGATGGGTGTTTTGGCGAAGCCACAAGTGTTTCAGCCAAGATAAACCTAAGCGATCTATGGGGATGCACATCCAAATCTTGTCTTCGACAGCCTCATCAGCAGTGATGTAGCTTACCTAGTAGACAGAACTCTCCACAATCTCCAGGGTATCACTACTAATAGCGAGTGCAGACACAGGCACTTGCATGACAAAAATGCGTGACCTACTATCGATACTTAAGTCGTTAAGCGGTTAGATGCAAGTTGGACTTCCTGTGATTGGTCACTGAACAGTACGACGTCATCAGCGTGATCGAAATCAGCAACTTGACAACCTGGCTTGAGCCCTATGACATTGTTCAACAAATCATCCAGAGCATTTTCAAGGACATTTTTAATGGTAAGTTGCAGAGGAATGAGGAGGTTACACATCCTTACCGCACCGCATTGATGACAACAAGGGAAGGCGAAAGCTTACCACAAGCTCTAACTCTGCCTGATGTCAGACCATACAGAGCACGTCGTACGAAAACGAATTTATCCGGGAGTTCATTTCTCAACAGGTAGTGTAACAATACAATCCTGTCGACAGGATCCAAAGAAGCACTGATATCCAAGAATAACACAGTTGTTGGCTTTTGATACACATAGCGGAGCTCTAGGACCCGGTGGAGTGGGAAATTTGACTAAAGTAGCAACGACCATAGCGCTGTAAGGCTGTTTTAAAGGATTTACTTTATTTCCAGTCAATAATTTAGTCCAAATTCCTGCATAATTCAAAGTGACCGACCAGCGTGGATATGTAACCCGTACCAAAGCACTTTGTAGGGTAATCCCGTTCAACCCCACAACTACCATACAGGCAGGTAGCTAAACTCACACAGTGCCTCGCGCGATTCCCGCCCTCCACACACAGCATGCGGCCGAATGCAAACCGCCAAATAGCCTTCAGTGACAACACACTCCTTTCTTCTAATTCATACCTTCGCCGGAAGTCCCTCTCACACAAATCGCACCAAGGCTAAGGCTTAGCCATTTTCTTTTTATTATCTCGGGTGTACGAAAGAAACTACATAATGTTTTCCCAGGAACACTGTCACATGACGACCATAAGTCTGATGAACCATTGTCTCGGTATTTCAAGCATCTCATTATCTGACACAGGCTCCTACTTTCTGATTGAATGAACTCGTCACTCCAACGTAGAACGGCGAAATTTGGGTTCGACCAACAAACTGTTGCTACCTAACTATTTCCCTATCGTTTTCCAAAGTTATGGGGCTCTCATCCGTGAAGCAGTCGCTATTTATTTAGCTAGATACGCCATCATTTTCCAATGGCTGCACGGATTTCGCCCAGCTTATCAATACAACATACACATGCTACTGACTGCCATCTGTGATCAGGATACGCCGCAGCTGGGGTGTCATTTGACGCCAACTATATGGATTAATGAATGGCCTTTAACCATCTAGAATGTCGTATTTTCCTTTTCAAGCTCTAGAAACGTGAAATCTGTACTTCTCCCTGGGTTTGATGGTCAACTTCCTCCTGCGGGATCTGAATGTGAATGCTTGAAAACCACTGTCCGACCCGTTAGAATTTTAGTGAATAATGGCACAAGGCATGGGTACATAAACTATATAGTGATGGTGATTAGCTCGAACTTTTGACTCAGCCACTGATCTCAAGAAATGGTGAGCCATCAGGAGCGCAGGTGGACACTCAGCGCCGCAGTACGACCTCCACAGGGTCTGTGCGTAGTCGGCTCCGCTTACTAGCATCGGCTCGAAACAGACAATTTTATGTGGCCTTCCTTCCTTGCAAGGTTTTTACGTAGGATAGTCTTTGTCGTTCGAGACAAACCAAACCGGTATCATCAGTACGACTTCACCTATCAATTTTCTTCTGAATGCTGAAAACATAATTGCGGCTTCAATCCGCTCGCACCTACCGAATTTGGCAACCTTAGCACAACGACGGTTTTACTTTCCTTGAGTTCTCCCAATGGAAGGTGACGGAGACTGCCTTACCCCAGTTCAAACTGCTGCATAAAACCACTTCGTGAACAAATCCCATAATGAACGATCCCAAGCACAGGCACTTCTGTCTGCGGCGACTTTCATCGCTGCAGTAGTGCACATGTTCCCATGAACGCACCATCAGCCATCCGGCCATGAAAAAGTAGTATGCGGAAAGAGACAGTGGCTTAGGAATGAGGTGAGTAATTAAGGAAGTGAAATCAGTGATGAGTAGTTGCTAACATTGACGTATACCAAGTTTTATTAATCTCCAGGACCCTTTCCATACAGGTTGTTATGGGTCACTGTATGATCAAACATCCATGGTGTTGACACCATCTAGGTGCTTGCTTACTAACCTTTCAAACTGAGGAAGGTTACTGCTATTTTTGATTCCTGAAGGGAACCTAGATTTAAAACACTCACTTTTCTCATATTATATTATCTAGCAGTTTGAAGCTGGAACATCGACTGGACAGGGAAGCTCAAATTGAAAAACGTATTGCTCTTAATCCTAACTGGCCATATCCTTTCATTTTTGTATTCTTATTTAAACACCTGCAAAATATCTCGGAATGAAAGAATGTCTACCTGACACAGGTTATCGTATATAACTGAACGCCCCAGTCTAGATTCCATCGGGATAAATGTTGTAATAACATGTGCAGTTATCTTCACGGACGTGATTTGTACGGACGTAATTTGATCCCTGAAGCAGACTACCGTCCCAAGTTACGGACTGTGTACCAAGTTGGACTATCGATTATATTAACAACCACGCGGCTAGAAGAAACACATCAAGCATGATACAATGCATTAACACTTCTATATATGTAGATTCGATGTTGTTTACCGGACACCCAAACTGCATTTGACCAATTAATTCTATCAGATTCAGTCCGCATGACCAACAGACACATACAGTATTCGCTTCCATTGTTGTCCTGAATTAATGTTCCATCGTATTTCTTTTCGCGCTTCAATAGGTAGCATAGTTCAGCGTACAATAGCTGTGTACGCTCTCTACAGTGGGCATGGTGAGCCAACGCGTATTGTTCCAAAAGCGACATCTGCTCGTTGTTTTTATTTTGGTCAAGATCAGGAGACGCAAACCTGTGTGATGACATGAATACTTAGGACTTTTGGGGAAAAACGGATATTACTGTAATTTTTTGTCTTTCGATACCTATGTTATAGTATTCAAGTAACGTTACATATTGGGTTATTAGTTACCAAAAGCGTGCGCTCTCACACAAAGCACTTCCTCGCGATGGTTATGTTCTTATGTGATCTGCCGGTCCTTAAGCTAGCAACTCTCCCTGGCATTCGGCATTAGCTCAGAACTTAGTTCAGTTAAAACTGATTTGAGAGGGCAGTCTAGCAAACAAGCTAGTGATTCATCTTCACGCCAACTACAACTAGTTAGGATAAGAAAGGGCGGATTAAATAACTAGATAATTGAGGTGTCAAAATAACCAAAATGTGTGTGATTCGCTCAAGCGAACTCTGCCCGGACGACAGCTGACCACGGTAAAGCCAAAGTTTTGACGACCTGCTATGCACACACAACGCGGGGTTGTTGAGACTAGTCACCATCACCTCCGCCAATGATGAATTCGGAATGGACACTGCTCACACGACTGTATGATTCGTTTGGACTAGGTGTGCGACTATTGCGATGGTGCACCTCCCCTGCTTAGCCACACTGAGTGAGGTTCACGATCTCGTGCAAACAAACCTTTCATAGTGCAATCTAGTTAACTTGGGTCACAGAAACAGGTAAATTGGTACACACAGAAAAGGGTGACATCCACAGACAGTTTACCCTTCAGCTGGCGTTGTAGCATGGACGTGGAAGTGAAGACAATACGTAACTGTGCGGGCCGCATAGCTGTTACTGGCGGCCGCTCGTACTGGTTTGATGAGATATTCGGAACTGTTGCCTCCGTTGCACGACAACGATAAGTAGACCAGGTTCTTTTCTACTGTAGGTGCTTTGGCGACCACAGTCAGTTCGATATTCCAGTCAACGAAGACCTTGGGATAGCCGTTTTAAAGGAACATTTTTCTTATTACTGCGCGCTCTGTTTCAATTGTGTCTGTGTAGCATCTTTTCATCGCTGTTCCGAGAAGACACCGGCATTAATTATCCACCATTCGAATCAAATTGGTTTATGCTTTGTTTAAAGTGTACATGTAGTAAATGAATTGAAACGGCGTCATCACCGTCAACACTGGGAGGGTGACTTCGACAGCCTAGCTGTCAGGTGACCACTCCAGAGGAAGGCTAAGATTGTGTAACCCATTCCAAATGCACAACGAACACTAGATCCCAAGAATAACTACAGGTGAAAGGAACATAATTGTTTACTTCACTTGACCGATATCGAGTCATTGGTGTTGAGGAACTATCTAACTAATTGTTCACCTTCGATAGCTAATTCCTCACTGTTGGTTCTTTTCAGAAAGGTAAAACAGTGGGTCCGCTTCAGCCATTTGGTCAGAGCAGTGAGAAGACATATGTTGCGATATGTTAACATTTCGATTGTTCTCATCAGTCGCAAACACAATACAAGCGGGATTCATGGCCAGTTATATACAGGGGAAAAGGTTGGTACACCAATCAAAATGTTAAAATCAAGACCACGGTAACTTAATTGATTGTCTCAATAGTTTCTGTGCACACAACACAGGTTGATAAGCCCTAATCACATTTACATGATATTTACATAGGCAGGACTGACCGTCAGTTAGCTCAGAGGGTAGCTGAACATGTGCCGATGTGGTTGGAACAACTGATGACGCAACAAAACGGAGTGGATCCGAGGATGAACAGGAGTTTCGCATCGGCCATCACCAAGCATCTCTTGACAACCCGACATCAGGTGAACCCGGAGCCTGCGTTCAAGGTGTTGTTACGTAACAACAATCCGCTAATCTTGGCAATTTGTGAGGCCTTGCTAATTAGGGCTTATCAACCTGTGTTGTGTGCACAGAAACTATTGAGACAATCAATTAAGTTACTGTGGTCTTGATTTTAACATTTTGATTGGTGTACCAACCTTTTCCCCTGTATACAACTGGCCATGAATCCCGCTTGTATTGTGTTTGCGACTGATGAGAACAATCGAAATGTTAACATATCACAACATATGTCTTCTCACTGCTCTGACCAACTGTTTGTTCTACCAACGCCCAATAAGATGCCCAAAATGACAGTGCAATGCAAGCATCGATGATTGCATGATGGCAGTGGAAAAGCTAATAGTGGACTAAATCATCCGAGTTACGTTAACACAAAATCTGTAAACTACAAACCTCCCACAAAGCTATCTGCACTGCGTTATCTCGTGAAGAGATATGTGATTACAAAGTAGTGAAGGACTGATGCGTAAGCTACCGTCATGAGTTGAGTGTTGCACATCCACGGCACTTTGTAGGGTCTGCTTTTTCATTATGTTAAGCTCGCATTCCGATTTCTACACTGCTTTTGTTAAGGCTTCACGTGCTCTTTCATCCTATGTTTTGTATTCCAGTGAACCTCTCGAATTTGTTCAGTGGGCATGAAACCGTCAACTCGGCAAGTCATTTGCAAAACCATTGGGTTGCATCTAAACCCAATCGTTTAAGGAATTCTACCCTTTTGGATTCCTGTATTGACCCATCTATGGAGCTGACAGGAAAACCGCCGGCATGTGGGTCAAATCAGACGATCTGCCGACTTCGATTTTCCCGGAGAGGCTCTAATACATCAACTGCTCTGCGGCCTCCTGGACGAATGACTGCTTTTCGTGCAATGTGTAAACAGTGTCTTCATTATTGTCGACCTCCTCCGTGGATGGTTCGTCTTTCTTTTTTGGTGTACACGAATTGCGGTGGAGTATTCACCTATGTACTTCTCCTGTTGGTGTTGTACACCACCTCATTTGCGCTGCGGCAAAGTGTGGCCTTGTTGCCCATCTGCCGACACATAGCCGAGCCGTTGTTATACGCAGACACTGACTCATCAAATCAAAGTGCTCAGAGTACGTCAGAACCCAACCAATCCTTGGCCGTTCCACCTGGTTACCGGCTCGCGCTGGAGTGTCGGAGGGGTGAAGCTATCAGCATACTCATATTCTACGGCCTTGGTTTTGTGTTCGGGGAGCTGATGGAGCTGCTTCACTTACCCGGCCTATTGGGTAAGTTAGCGTTACATGAAAGTTAATTGTTTCCTTCACTACACACTTTCTCGCAGTCTACCGTTTGCAACCACGATTCATTTAGTCTGATTGGCGGAGCTGTACAATATCGGGCGCGTCCCCAAGTTGCGGATTGAGAAATGCCTTCCTTGTGGAGGTAACTGCGCATAGGTCTCGTCTGCTTTGCAAGAGTGAGGAATAAGCAGTCGTGAACAATCAGAAGCAGCGTTTCAGAACGTGGGGAGTTCTGGGCTGGTCACCTACTTCTCCATCAGACATCACAAGATCTCGTACGGCGCTGTGTCAAAACCATTGTGACCGGCTATAGGGTCACTGCTGTACCCTGAGGTGAGTACCTATCGGAGGGCGGATTAACAACCTTGCTGGTCACTGGCTTCTGTGTAGACTGCAACCGAACACAAGAAGGCGAATGAGCCACCTGGCTGTCAAACGTCTTCGTATTCCGAAATCTGCATGAATCGCCCCGCTGCCTTGCGGGTCAGGTCTTTAAGACCAAAGGCTCGGGCTGGGGTCCTTTAATTCAATGTTCTTCTTCGGCATGAGCAACCGGGAATCTCACTGCTCACGCGACACATGAGGCCATCATAACCTTTACGCTGGTAGTTTCTTTTCCTCCATTTTGTTGTTCTTACTCATGTGTTGTGGCACTGGCATTTGGTTATTGGCCAAGTGTGTTAAATACATACATTAGACTGGTTGTAGCGAGCGTCACTATTGGCGAAATATCTCACAGGGCATTATAGCTTTACTGAAGGTCAATAAAGTCTATAAATTTGGCCGCGCCACTCACGTGAACGAAGTGGTTGCTTGGGTCCAAACCAAATAAACTTTGTGCAGTTATGCATAGGTGTGTACGACGCCGTTTGTACAGAAGTGAAGAAGTCAATTCCAACTAAGCTCATCCTCCTCAAAGTCTTAATATGATGTCTATAACTGTTTCACTGGTAAATGGTTGAAATTTTTTGGACTAACGTTTTGCTCGCCTGTGGGACCTTAACCTCGAATCGATGACCGCTTTGAATCTATTTGATGGCCGCAACGTCTCCAGTGTTCGTACATGTGCTGCTCTATGGGAGTTTTGGACAGTGGTCTGCTCTCTGCCTCAACGGGCACCTTTTTCTCTGTCCATAGCATCGTGTGACCCTTATGCAGTTTACTCGATATCTAATCGACGATTTGGGTCGAACCGCTTATCTGTCAGCGCGAGTTACTAGCCGCTACTTAGTGTGCTCTCTGTGAAAATGCGCTTTTTACGGACTGTAAGCACGTGATCTAAGTGTTAGGAAGTTTTCTGATATGTCTATACAGACTTCGAGAGGACCGAGAGACTTCTGAAAGTGCCAGATCATTGGTTGCCTTTTGCTCAAAGAAGAAACTTTATGTTTTTACTAAAAATAATAGTCTTTTTCATTGGCATATCTTAATTGTTTGTTCTGGTGCACTTATGATCAATATCCCCTTTCCTAAAGCTTTCTGTGTTGAAACGACAAAGTTTTTATGTGGTTCTTACAACACTGACTCCTCCCTCTAGTTCCCACTTTCGATAATCGAAGGATGCATTAAGGCTCTCACACAATATCCAGGTGCTTTGCTGGTGCATTAGAGATCCAGGCTTCACGTGTTATCTTAACATGATTACACTCTATTGAACTGACATCACCACAACTCATTCCAGACGGAACTAAACATTCGTTTGCCCATCACCTTGTCTAAACTTAACCTGTGATTAAACACACCTGCCGACATTATCAGAAGGCGGCATTTCTCAACTTCATCATGCTAAAATACCTGAATCATCCTGATCCACTTTTTTATGACAACCAAATCAGCACAAGTCTCTACTTTATCACGCAAAAACCAAACTAAATTACGCTTTGAAACAGAACGAGTAACAGGGTGCTAATCAACAAGGCGGCTTCCATACCTTGGTAAACAGAGGGTAGAGCTCGGTTGCTGTGGTGTTCGCTGAGCTGGGCAAATTGATTGCAATTAGGCCTCCTGCTCCACAAGTAATTTTAGACGTAAAAACTGTCCAGTTTGTTTAAGCTGACGTGAACATCTTAATTACAATCATACTTGATTGCCGGTACCTTTCAGCCTCAACACAGTTCGTTGACAATGATCTAAGCACATCCATGCAACTATTCAATCTTCCATCACTCCTGTCGCCATGCGGTTGATGAGATGGATAACTAGCTCTAAAACACCCCAGATTTTCCAGAAAAATGATCTCAACTCGGCTTGTTACTCAGTTCTAACAAGTATCTTGCAATACTGAGGGTGGCGGAAGCCTAGACCTTGTCCTTCAAGATATATTAAATTTCTAGTTCAGGTCATCCTGAACTACATGAGGGACATTTAGGACATACACAACAAGTTTTTGTACCCTGTGAGGAATCGCATCCCATAGGTGATATTAGGCCACTCCAAGACATGATGGTCGATCACATGAAAGCTCAGTTGCATCCGAATGTGTACTAAGGTGTGATCGGAGCCTACATCAACTAACAATCTTGAGTCCACGTGTGTCGTTTGTGGTTCATGCAATATGGTCAGGCTTGAGTCAGGATACCGTTTCTCTCGACGATCACAGGATGACACGTTGTAGAAGATTGTATTAAAAACTTTGCTCCTGACACAAAGAATTGTATCAGTGCACTGTCGTAGAAACTAGTCATCGTTACCAGTACAATGAACATCAACTCCAAGTGGTTGTTGAAATGTTCTTCGGATTCTGCAGAGATGGTCACCTGAGTAAGTAGAACGATCACGATCTCCGTGTTCATGGAAGTAGGAGTGAGAGGGAAATGTTCTTATATGATATCCTCCCAGCCTCAATCACTGGGATCATGTGCGAAAACAAAGAGAAGGCATCATATACTCAAACACCGTTTGTTCAATCAGGCTGAATTCCGAAACCGAACTGCAAACCTGTAGTTGTTCACTAGATTCATTCAGTAAGCTTAGCCTGAACGATACTTTTAAAGACAAAGATGACATTGCTGGTATTCCGGGCTGCTGGCTCCGTATCACTGGAGGTGCGAAGTTTGCATCTATCGTCACCGGAAGTTCAGCTAGTTAGTCAAAATGGTTCTAAACATATATATATATATATATATATATATATATTCATGGTTCATGAACACAGAACACATCTACCTCGTGACAATGAAGAGCGGTTGGCAGTGGTGGTCTTGGGCGATTAGACCCAGATTGGGGGTTGCGACAGACGGGACTTCAGTTGTAATCCTCGACTTGCTGAGCGTTTCAGACACCACACTTACGCAAATTCCGAGGTCATGGATATCAGCTCATACTGACTAAGCTTGTAAGAAAAGAGTTGCCATGTGGCAGCCGATTTCGAGAGAGAGACCCTCTTAGGAATCCTCCATCTACACCCTTCCACTCAATATTCTGCAGCGGAGAACAGTGGACGATCGGATTTTGTGTGAAAATTTGTCTGCCTCCGTAGATTAAGGTTAACTGACATATTTTCGACAGTGGCAGCTAATACGGCCTAAACTACCTTCAGCCAGAGAAGGTTGTGATTGGCTTGTACTTTGTTGATCAGAGAAAGGCCTAAGTCGAAATGCCATCGATCACTTCCAGATCTTTTTCTGAGATGTTAACGATCTTCTCCGAGCTCTGCTCATCAGCCTATTTTGCATCGGTATCGCTGATAGTATTTTGTTATTATCACTTAGCGTAGTTCAGTGGATTGCAGGAGCAAGAAACCATTGCACGATGTCAAGGTCCGGATTCACTTCTACAGCCTAGGGTGCAGCGTAGATGGCAATATTTTGGTGCGTCACAAGATTGCAAAGTCTCCAGTAACCCGCACCGCATTCAAAAGTCCCCTCACTGTTTCCTTCGGGGAACTGTTCTATTCAGCCAAAGCCGCTGGTTGCAACATTAGAGTTGTCATTTTCGCTGATACTGACCACCTACTCCTTGTCCAAATACTGTTGCTCATAATGTGTGTGAGTATCAGACTTGATTTCCAACAGTATGTAACAGGATATTCCGGAAAGTAATGCACCTTGCTCCACTTAGTTGCTGATGCATTCTCCATCTTCGACAGATCGTCACTCTTGTGCCCGCTTATGGGAGGCGCTACCAGTTTTACACCAATGATTGTTTCCCCCTTGACCTTCATCCGATGAACTAATTGAGCTGGTTAGTTGTCCTTGCTCAATTCAGGTAAAATCCAAAGACCCCGCAGCATTTTTCGCATTTGACTACCATACAAAAATCCCTAAACTTATCCTGAAAACAGGGAGTCCTTCACCGCAACCATGTAGAACTAATGTATGGTCGAATTATGTATATCGGCATCGGCCTGATGGTTAAAAAGTCTTCCTCTGTGCTGTTAATAAGCTATGTTGTTCTGATTTAGAATTAACGCTATCCGAGTCAGCTCACCCTAGCTGTTCTTCCTCTATTTGATGGTTTTAAGCGCCATGTTGGTTGCTTCCGTTCCGGGCCTGATTCTTAGTAGTCCCCATCACCGGTCCCCTACTATGGCCTAATCAACATTACACGTACCTTCACTCCCAAGCAGCAATTATTGGTTACCGACGATGTGAACCACGTGCTACGCGGGAGGCATCTGCCGGTATTCGCCATACATACTGAGAACACTGGCGCTTCGTGCACCTTCATTTGTACCAAGTTTAACACCGGTCGAGTAAGCTGAATCGGTTTCCACTTCGCAGGCCGCTTACGTATCAGTACATCACCTCACTTGCCCACACACACCTCACCACCTCAACTCTCGCGGCCAGCATGGTCAGAAGCGGATGCTTTACTCCATGAGAAATGTTCAGATGTAATATCACCATTTTATGCATAGAAATGTGCGTACACAAACGCAGTTGGGTCTATTGAGTAAATGGAGTCGTTGCAAATGCAATTAATTTTCTGGGCTAATGCAAATAGCGTTCAGACATGGTCAGTGATTTGATGTGTCCGTCTAAAAGGACAAAAGTGAACGTAAACCGAATTTGTGAAATTTTCGCAATCAATTATTTCATTTCCGTGCGCAGTTGCATTATCAAGGTCTGGTATTGATGCACTTACGGAATAGAGAATGTACGTGTGTCTTAAGAATCTCTACCGTTAATTGAAACGCAATTAAAAATGAGCCCCGAAGTGAATCGGTTCACCATTATGCTATCACTCATTCCCCAATCCACGGGTACACCGACTTTCACTCCCCTTGTTAAGTGGGTCAGCTAATCACCCACGGTTAATAAATAAAGTGAGATACTTTGACCTCGGTCTCTATACAAACCTCTCACTACCACCTAAATGGACCTCGACTGCTGTATATATATCATACTCTCATCCTCCTTATCGCTTTTGCTCCAATTTTAGTGCGTTTTAACGGCTGTTTTAGATTAAGGCTGGAGATGGCAGCTATTATCACGACGTTTCTAGCCAGCTGGTCCATTTTGCAATTTTTGAAATCATTATATAATTCTACAAATTTATGGGACAGAAAGAGTCCCTCCATTATCTCTGTAAAGCCCAAAAGGAACTTTGATGTATCCCCAACCTGGATTGTTTACATCAGGACACGGTATCTCTATTCTCTAATTATTCTGCTCATTTACATTGCTTTACTGTGTCCTACAGGCGGTTACCATTTCGTATATTATTCCTTTCACTCGATCACTGACATATCCTTGACATTTCTAGGTCATTCATATTATAATGTTACTGTGACGCTGCCCAAATACTCGCTCCGCCACACGCTGTACAGTTTCTGCTCACTTGCACTACGATTGCGAAACCTATTCGTAAGTCATATACTGTATTTAAAATGCCTTATAGAACCACAAGTACAGGATAATTCGTTTTATTCTTCTGCCCAGACCGTACGCTAAGTCTAGGCTTATTTGTTCGTAGTTTCTAGTTTAGTTTTCGTACGACGTACTTAGTTTAGGCTTCGTATCGTTGGTACATAAGTTGGCTAGTGCTATCATGTCCGTTTCTGGGGACTCTCTTGATGTTGTTAACGCTACTGATACTGAGAACCTTCAAAGAGCTAAATCCCGTATTCGTGTGCTGGAGTCGGCTTTTACGAGCGTGCGCATGTTGCAGGCAAAGGCGGTTGATGTTAAGGACTACCCCGAATCTGAATTTGAGTCGGATACGCTGGTTAGTGAACGATCGTGATTTATTCCCGTCGACCATTTTGCTCTTGCCCGAAGTTGCCATCTGCTCGTCCTTTTTGAAACCGGTTAATGGGGGTCAGCGCGTCCCGTCCGTAGCTCAGTTGGTTTATCCATCGGCATCCGTTGATGCCCGTGTTCCATCCCAACTGGAGCGTTTTGCTCCGGCTTGCAAGCTAACAGTAACCTGTGTCTGGAACGCTGATCCAGTGACCTTGGACCCAGCACATCATCCTGTCTACCAAAACGCGAACTAATCATATTCGATGGAGATCCTGCCTGCTATCGACTATTTATGCGATGATTCGAAGCCAATGTTTCCAGAACTACTTCCGATCCAACTATTAGGCTTTCATATCTGATACAGTACTGTTGTGGCGAGGTCAAAGAAGCTATCGAAAGTTGCCTACTACTCGACCATGGTGAAGGTTTTGAAGAAACAATGAACATTTTGCGCAAACGCTTCGGACGGCTCCATATGATTGCTAAGACTCACATTAATGCTCTAACTGATGGTCCTAACATCAGGCCCAATGATTTCGCGGATCTGTCTCGTTTAGCTCTGAAGCTGCGTTCATACTATTTGATATTGAAACAATTGAGGTATTAATCTGATTTGAACGCGTCCAAACCAATCAGTTCTATCATCAGGAGGCTTGTAGTGACCTGGAGATTGTCCTGTTTGCCTGCGTAAAATATTATTAAAATATAACATCATTCTGTACATAGACAACTCAGGAAGCTTGTCTGTTCGCACGATGACTACGTGTGTTTGAGTCATTCAGACTAATCGCATTCGCGCGCTTCTGGTTTTTCCGCCTCGAAGGGCGTTTGCTGCGTCTCGGCTGGCGATTATACCTTTCCCCTACCTAGAACCTTTTTGCTGTGCCTTTAGTTAGCGGGATTGTGCGTTTCGACAATAAACGTCTATTTCGCCCATATATCCGTCTTTTTCCGAGTTTTCTTTGAGGCGGGACGAACCTGACATATAGCGACCGAGCGATTCCGCTATAGTCTGCCAAACCATCTGCAATTCAAGTGGGCCAAGCATGCCGCTAGATTTATCCGCACCGAAAGAGAACCGAACTTCATTGATTTTCAGATTTCGTGGGTGAAACCGCAGACGTCGTCGATACTTACTTGTCCTTTGCCGCACGTCCCTGCGGACCACCGACCAGCACCGATAAAGACAGGAGCTTGAACTCTCGGGGATATGCCGCCTTACGGCTTCATCAGAACGAAATTTCCCTAAATGTGTTTCCTGTGAACAACGCCACTATTTAGATCAGTGCGATGATTTCCGAAAGCTCAACCTCAACGAACGTCTGGAATTCTGTCTCGCCCATAGTCTGTGTCAACTCTGTCTCAAACCGAATCATGACCTGCCAAGTTGTCCATCACGAAGGTATTGTGGGTCGAACAACTGTAAGCTGCTGCACCACCCGCTACTCCACACTGATCGAAACAACTTCGGAACACCAAACACTGAAGGATCCAGTTTCGCTCTCAGTCACGTCAAACGCTCTGTCGTATCGCTTGGCTTGTTGCCTGTGCTTGTTTTTGGGACTGCTGGCACCATTCGAACATTAGCCTCAATAGATAATGGATTAGATACTTCTCTGATTGATTCTGCATCACTACAAGTTATCAGGGTTCAAAAGTCCCTGGCGACACTTAACATTAGCACCGTTGCTGGCCGATGCCAAGTGGAGTCCCAATTGCTTAGTGTAACTGTTCGATCTATGGATGGTGATGAAGCTGTCCAATTGCATTCGATTAGGTCAGTCAGTCGTCTCCCTGAAAAACTTGGAACGAGAAACAGGAACAACGATTTCGACAGATAGTCCCACCTCTCCGATCTACATTTACCGGAGCTGGAAGACAGGGTTAAACTTCTGCTTGGTTGCGATAACCCATCCCTACCCTGGGCCTAAGATCAGAGACGCGGGGATCCTGATGATCAGTATGCTGTTAAAACACCATTGAGCTGGATCGTATTGGGACCGAACAAACAGCACGAGACTATGAGGGGTCAATGCACATCACTGATAGTTGATCGAACACGGAGGATCAACTCACTTCGCTGCGATACCACTGATCTTCATCAAGTACTGGAGCAAATGTGTGAAAGGGAATTTGACGGGCTAGATAGTACACAACTAGCCATGTCTGTGAATAACAGACACGCGTTAAAACTAATGGAAGCTTCTAAAAGAAAGGTTGGCGCCCACTACGAGATTGGGTTACCATGGCAAGCCGGGAGACCTCGGTTACCAGATAACCGACAATTCTCAATGATGAGGCTTGACATGTTGAAAAAACGTTTGTCGAAGTATGCCGCACTGGGCCGAGCATACACTAAAACAGTGGAAGATTACATATTTAGTGGATGTGTTGAATTCGATCCAGTACACGAACAGCAGATTAAAGGGGTAATCTGGTACATACTCCACCACTCGGTATCGCATCCAGTTAAGCCCGGTAAAGTGCGAGTGCTCTTCGATTGTCAAGCTTCATACCGTGGAACTTCTCTCAATCAACAACTTATACCTGGTCCCGATATGTCAAACAGTCTAGTGGGGACGTTTTTGCGCGTCAGGTTCCACCCAGTCGCCGTCGCGTCCGACATTGAAGCCATGTTTCATTAGGTCAAGGTTCCTATTATGGATCGGAATTGTTTGAGGTTCCTGTGGTGGAAGAATGGCAATCTTTGTTCGCCCCCTATTGAATACCGCATGACTGTACATCCGTTTGGCGCTACTTCGTCACCAAGCTGTGCTAACTTGCGTTACGACAAGCTATCATTGACAGTTATTGTGAATCCCAAGGGTAAAGAAGTAGCAGAGAACTGTTTTTATGTCGACGATTGTTTATTTAGTGTTGCTTCTGTTCCCGAAGCAACTGAACTCGTTATACACCTTACCCTTATTCTGTCCGACGGAGGATTTTATTTGACGAAATGGATCAGCAATTGAAAACTTATCGCGCATTTACCTGACAACGAACTGAAGGTTCCCGGAATAAGATATTCGACTGAGGACGATTGTGTTACAACTGGAACGTCATCCAGAACCACCTAACTTTGAAGCTGGAAGGTTTTAATAAAACGTTGACCCGAAGGGTTATCCTCTTGTTTGTAGCTTCAGTCTATGATCCTCTCGGCCTCATTGCTCCCGTGCTACTTCCGGCAAAGGTACTGTTACAGAGTTTCGTAAAAAGGAAGCTGGATCGGGATGATCCTCTTCCTGCAGAGGATCAGCAACCTTGGAACAAATGGTTATCAAACGCCAATGGTCTGAACAGTTTGTCCGTCGAACGTTATATTAATCCATTCGGCTGCAGTGTATTTTCTGTGCAGTTGCGTTGTTTTTCGGATGCGTCTGAGGCTGTTTACGGTGCTGCTCTATATTTGTGTTGCGAGGTTGATGAAGGCAACGTTAGTAGTTTCCTGATTATTAGTAAATCACGTGTCGATACCAAGGTTGGAGCTCACTGCTGCCGTACTGAACGTGCGCATTTCAGCGAAAGTCAGAGGAGATGGCACTTCATTGTATCACAACGTTCTGGACAGACTCGATGGTAGTTCTGAAGCTTCTTCGAAGTGTTAATGGGCGTTCCCCGACGTACGTTGCTAACCGGGTTACCATTATACAACAGTACTCTCACCCCAGTCAGTGGCGCTACATAAATTCGAAGCAGCACCCGGCTGACGCAGCCTTACGTGGACTCGCGACGTCGCTCAAAAAGGAAATACACCAATGGTTACATGGGCCACAATTTCTCGTTTAGCCCCATTCCTCATGGCCTATGCATCCGGAGAATCTGAGTGAATTACCGCTTGAATGGTTACGACCCGAGGTTGGTCATGTTTTCTTGGTCACTTTGGAGAAGCACTGGATTAATAAATTTAAGGCTTTCCCGACACGGACTTCCCTGTGCAAATATTACTTTACCTTCTTGCGATTCAAGTCTTATTCCATCGCCAAATACCTGAGACGCACTGCACCTGACCAACCAGCTGAGATAGAAAGTGCTGAAATTCGACAAGCTACGCTTCAGATAGTTAACTTGGTGTAGTCAGAAGCTTTTGCGGAGGAGATGCGCCTCCTTGCGTACAACGAACCCGACATAGTAGTTCGAAATATAAAAATTAGTTCATGCAGATTAAGGCGACTCAAGCCCTTCTACATTAATGGGATACTTCGGGTGGGCGGAAGACTGGATCAACTCTCGGTACCGTATGACGAGAGGCGTCCGATTTTACTTCACGGCCACCACTTTATCACTCGCCTTCTTATACTTCACTACCACTACATCAATGGACACTGGTGCGCAGCACACGTTGTACCATCTTCATCGGCGCTACTGGATCGTGGGTGGGCTTTCATCCATAAGGCGCGTGCTTTTCAAATGTGCCAAACGCCTCGTTAACCATGCGAAGCCAATGAGTCAGCTGATAGCACCAGTTATAACAGACCAATGTCTGACCTACCAACCAGCGTTCATTGCAGTGGAGATCGACTATTTTGGACCACTGATTGTGACACGTGGCCGCGTACATGAAGAGATATGGTTGTTTGTTCAGTTGCTTGACTACACGGGCTGTTCACATAGAGGTTTCCCACTCTATAGAGACTGATTCGTTCTTGTGTGCATTTTCGAGGTTTTCAGCTGGACGCGGATGGCCAAATGTAATATACAGCTATAATGGACAGAATTTCCATGGAGCTGAAGCAGAATTACGCAATCTTCTGAAGCAGCTGGATCAGACGAAGATCACAAAGTCTAGATTGGTTAGAGAGGTTGACTGGAAGTTCAATCCTCCATGTGCTAGCCATTGCGGAGGTCTTTGGGAACGATTAATTCGATCGACTCGTGAATTATAACGTAACATTCTGAACGGTAAGAATGTGACCGAAGAGGTACTTGTAACGACACTCACCGATATCGAAAGGATATTGAATGACAGGCCTTTGGTAGCGGTACCCGGATCCCCGGATTCGCAAGATGCTATTTCGCCTCGGCAACTACTAACGCCTGCAAATGACCAGTCGTTTGAATACCCACCGATCAACTTACCAATCAACTAGAGCAGAAGGTGGAGACAGGTAAGACATCTGTCCGATATGTTTTGGTGTAGGTGGATCAGAGTATACCTACCGACACTGCAGCATAGACAGAAGTGATTAAATGAATTCCGAGATCTTAGGCAGGGCAATCTAGTTTTAGTTTGTGATTTACGCACACCAAGAGTTTTGTGACCTAAGGGTGTTGTGGAGGAAGTTATCAAGAGCAAAGACCAACTAGTTCGAAAAGCACTGGTGAGGACAAGCAAAGGTGTATTGAGAAGAGACGTCAGACAGCTGTGCCTACTAGAAGCGTACCAGGAAGAAGAGTCTGATGACGAGGAAGCCGTCGTACGGAATAGGAAACCGCCGGGGGAGTGTAAAGTCCAAAAGGAACTTTGATGTATCCCCAACCTGGATTGTTTACATCAGGACACGGTATCTCTATTCTCTAATTATTCTGCTCATTTACATTGCTTTACTGTGTCCTACAGGCGGTTACCATTTCGTATATTATTCCTTTCACTCGATCACTGACATATCCTTGACATTTCTAGGTCATTCATATTATAATGTTACTGTGACGCTGCCCAAATACTCGCTCCGCCACACGCTGTACAGTTTCTGCTCACTTGCACTACGATTGCGAAACCTATTCGTAAGTCATATACTGTATTTAAAATGCCTTATAGAACCACAAGTACAGGATAATTCGTTTTATTCTTCTGCCCAGACCGTACGCTAAGTCTAGGCTTATTTGTTCGTAGTTTCTAGTTTAGTTTTCGTACGACGTACTTAGTTTAGGCTTCGTATCGTTGGTATAGTCTCGATCACGGTGCACACGTTGTTAGTTCCCACGCCGGTTCCTTTATTGCACTTAGTCACTCAACAGACCTAGTTGCATATTGATGGAAAGGATTTGTTTACATCCGCGCGATATCTGGAATAAAGGACATCAGCAGTACGCCGATATATCGCACAGACACTAGCACCAGTCGTGCGAGGTTAGGGAAGCTGCGGTGCCGGTTGCAGCAACGTAAGCTCCAAATGGTGGCCTCTCCCTGTCCTCACTTCAACATTGTTCATCTGTTGATTGTTTCGCGGAGCCTGAGTAAATGTTTGCACACGTTTCGCCAACCCACGGGGTGGCATCGTCAATGCGTGCATATGTGATCTTCGGGGATACAACTACAAATTTTCATCACTCTGTTCAGTATGCTGGATGCACGGGATGGAGAAGAAGTGAGACAGGACGTTTATGCTGTCTGGCCTGCTCCCGAAAAGGATGGTTCAATCTAACTTGCCGCTGCTACACGCCCGTGAGATGCGCTTGGTGACAATCACGGGAAACAGCTCTTACGCTGTTTGCGCCATCCTTCACTATTAGATGCGAGCACTGTAGCCAGTAGCAGTGAGGACGGGAACCAGAGTTACGATGTTGACGCTCAGACTGCCAATCGCAGAAGAATTTCAGAGGCCCGTATAGCGGACTTTGCATTATGTACGAAGTTCTCATGGTTCTCCACCAGTGCAACTTGCAGCTCTTCAGAGGCTTGACACTACGACAAGTTACTTGTGTGTATTCCTGTTCCTCCCGCCCTCAGTACTTCTGTGTATGTATGTGTGGTTAACTTTGAACCGTGTCACTTCCCGACCCGGATCCACGGGGCGTTCTTGATCCACTGATACAAACCTCCCTCCCATTTGTGCCTCAAGCTTACCCTTGAAACATGCGACTACTAGGCGTACAGATAGTGTCTACTGCATTCTGTCCTCAGTGAGGTTAATATCAGTCTACCAGTGAGCTGACTGGCTCTAGGCCAACCAGTCCAACCTCGTTCACGTACATCTCAGGCGGCCGATGACACTGACAGTTTCGTGTACAAGCAGTGTTTGAGCGCTAATTCGACGCGATATGTTATCGACCCATGGTTTTTATCAATTATCGTAGATAGCATCGTAGTCTTTGGATCCACTGTTTCAAATCATTTGGGACCGTTTCCACCCACGGATCGGCATCTGCGTTTTGGTCGTCACACTCCCCTTGTCCCCAAACTTAGTGATTGTCCGCTGTTTAACAAATTGGGGCCTCTGCGTTACAGGCTACATTAGGGCTTCAGCACGCAAGCTGAAATATCGTCCAACAATATGAAATGTAACCAGGTCACTTCATGTACTGTGACCGGCTCACCGGTCAGTTCACAGATAACCTAGGCAGTTTAGCCAAAGTCAGCCATGACCTCACCGCTCGTAATGTGCCAACTAATCTCAGCACGCGTGGCCACGGCAACTATCAGACGTGAGGACAAACCCTGCAGATCTTAAGCTACGTATCTGGTACATGTAGTAACTAACTCACGTTACCATTCAGCCTCCGTTGCTGTAATGATATTAATAATAATACTGTATATTTCTTCTGGCATCGAGGCACCGTGCCTTTAGGTACAACTTGCTCACGCAAGCAGGACTGTCAATGGTTACGGTTTATACAGATAAAATAGGTACGTTTTCCTGAAAATTTTCCTTTGGACCTTTCGCTGTCGTTTCTTACCAGCTCACGGGCATTCTCACTTGTTTGCTTTCGGTGCAGATCGCCGGTACCATGAAGATAGCGCCTACATGGAAAGGGAAGAAATATGAAACGGGATAAAACAATTGGAGCCATCAGTTAAAAATAGACGAGTCATACACAATCGCACAGAACAGGCCAGCGTAGTACGGGGCAAGTTATTTGCGAGTAGAGAAATCCTCTGACTGAGGCAATTGTATTTAGATGAGAAAAGAGAAAGGTATGATTAATACATCAGTGTAGCCCCATATGTGATTTCGAACTTTCAGCTACGTTAACCGAGTAAAGTAGTATGCGTATGGGGAGTGGTATGTCTAAAGATTCTTAAATCTAGAAATCGGATTGATCTGATCAAGACAGATGTGTTATGCGGTATGGAATGGTGGGCTCATTTGCCTTCCTTTCAGCCTTCATTTGCAGGTGCAGATTTATGGCTTGCGTGGCTGTGCAACGGAAATGTTCACATAGGAAAGGCAAAGCGTTCCGGTTGGCTTTTCTTTTCTAAACGTAATCGAAGGTGCGAAATGATAGGTTAACCTGACCGGACAAACCGTCCAGTGTGTTGTAGAGTGAATGATAGGATGTATGCGGTCTGCGTTTCCTTCTAACCTTCACCTGTCGGTGTAGCTTTTAGGTCTCCTTTGTTGAGTGTATAAAATAGCCATGATAATGTGAGAAGATACAGTGATTTGGTTGGCTTCCCCTTTCAGAACGCACTTGGAAGTGCAAACTGTTTGTTTCACTTTATCGAGCAAAATACTGAATGCATACAGAATAGCTAGGAAATAAGAGATACACGGTTATTATATTGGCTTCACCTGCAGGTGGGGCTTCGAATGTGGCACTTCCGAGTAGAACAAAAGATATGCTGAGATAGGGCGAAGCTGCATCATTAGTCATGTATTGTTTTGACCAGATGCAATTAACACATCTGTATGCACTTGAAAAACAAATGTTCCTTTTATCTTACATAGTTAAGGAAGCTTCCAAACTCGTTTTCAATTTGGTTAGGCTTTCGCTTTTAATTGTAATGGCAGCTTGTTCTAAATTTGAGCACAGTTTACCAGGAAAAAGCTGAAACGGATTTCTAATTTCACCTTTTATGTGGGCATTGGTTAGCCTCCATCTCGTGTAGGATAGGCAGAGTAACTTTGTAAGGTGAGGGTTGTTCAGGTCCTGTGTACCCGGCAATAAATAATGTTGTAAAAATCGAACCAGGTTGTTACGCAGTCAACGCAGCGACAGAGGTCCAATTGAAAACGGCGACAGAGTTCTTTAGAGATTCTAGCGTTAGGTCATCCAATGAGTACTTTCATGAATGACCGCTGAATATTGTCCAGAGCTATTCGATCTGTTCTACACATATGACTGTGGTTGACTGTGCAGTACTCCAGCATTGATCTCACAATGCGTTTGAACATTTCTAGTCGTGTCTGGTAAAACAAAGGACCTTGTGATGTAGGCTCCTAGTTGTCTTGTGTTTACTATCTGGTATAAGACATGCTCGGAAAAGTTGAGGAAAGTATATTACCCCACATTCCCTTATTGAATAGGTGTTTGTAAAGTTTATAACAGCAAGGGTGCTGGAGCCCTCACGTGGGCAGCATCCATGCGACTTTTCGGTGGACAAATCCTCATATATGTTCCTGAGGCCCAATTCGGGATTGCCAGGTGGAAATGAGTAAACGAGTTCAATACCTCCGCAAATAAGAACACCTGCCCATGTTTTATGGGAACAAATATCTCACCTATAAAGAGTAAAAAAACAATGGTCCATTCACACTCTTTTGGACGACTCCAATTGTGACCTCTTTTAGAGAGGGGAGATGCTGGCTGATTTTAACTGCGTCCTATCTTCTGAGTAGAATTTGAACCAGCTCAACGATGGGCTGCTGATTCCGTAAGATTGCAAGGCGGACAATAGTGGTGTGTTTGGCACGCAATCGATGCCCATTTGCATGTCCAGTAGGGTGAGGATAACTACCATGCCACTAACAACGTCTGATCTTACATGATCCAAGAATTGTATATGGCATGTTACGCTGGATATCTTCGTAACAAGGCCGTATTGCGTGCTACTAATCGGGTATAATCGTGTTCAGAATTGAACAAAGCCATTGTTACCTATTCGCTCCATAGCCTTAGAAGCAACCGCAGTATTATTAATAGGGAGATACTTTGACATTGCGGTTATGAACAACTGAGTTCAGCTTATATCTAGACGGCGCGATAGACTGTTCTCACATATGGAAAGACTGCGGGCAACAACGTTCTCTTGAGCGTTTGGTGTCATTGTCTTTTCAGCGCGGAAAAACGAGTCAATGTCGTTTCCTTGGAGAATCATCTGCCGTTTAGATGTTGGTCCTGTTGTAAAAGGGTTCCCTTGCACTCTAAAACCTTACATTGTGCCTCCTGTGGTGGGTGGACACACATGGTTTGATGTGTCTGCGCAGCTTCATACAAATTTTTCCTGAGAATCATCACCCCGTGTATAATTGGGGGAACGCCTCTGTTATGATTGCGTAGATGCTGATAAGATTGTCACTGGCACGGTTGGAGCACGACTACGGTAACGGCTTGTAACGCTGGCCAATCGAAAGGATTGGCGCTGACCTGATGGCGTGGCTTAGCCCGGGGTACGCGCTGGTGAGACGGAAATTGAGCGAGCGTGAGAACGATCCTAGCCGCTCGTATTTGGGTAGAGGATGATCCCTCGGAACGGACGCACACGAGCGGGGGTTATGGTAGACCAGCGCTAGTGACTTAGACGCGAACGCTGCTCGGCTAACGACGCACACAAAATCACGTGACCCGACCGATTCCCATTGAGGCGAAGAGGAAAAAAGGCAAATGGTCTTCTGAAGGCCCTTTTACGACCCACAAAGGGCGAATCACAGCCAACGCTATGGATCATTAAGTTAGGGAAATTTTCTACCACGACGAGGTGGTAGTTTGTAGAAGACCATTGTCAAAATGTGCGCAGTTGGGCCGCGTCTCGGAGTGGCTGAATGCTGCTGCGTTTTGGGGAGGAATTGAACCTCGTTCACAGCCATTCTGCCGGGGTTTCTGGCGCGTTTTCGCGGGAATATTTGACGGGCACGCAACACCCCGAGACTCAGATTCTTGTTATCCCAGCCGCGTTACGGTAAGCAACAAGTGTCTTCTTGTTGGAGTGCCTGCGCTCAGTCCACGCTTTTCTCCTGCTCAAAGCAAGACGAACGTTGCTGCTGTCTCGCTATCAACTCCATGGTTTATTTCATGGGTTTCTTGCTCCGATAAGCTAAGCCGAACACCGTATACCTCACATTCGGGAACACTGACTGCCGTTGACTAATGCCTAGACCCTAAGACCAAGACGTGGGCAGCTGTAGTGAAGGAGAACGTGTCACCAGCCTCACCAGTACGAATGGCTGAACGTAAAACCATGGGAGTATTCAGACCCAAGCCATCGTCGGCTCAATCGCAGTTAAAAGTGCTTCACGACAGAGTCGCTTAGGTGGAAAAGTTTCTTAACGATGCTCCGCTTCTTCACAAACTGCAAACCTCTGAGAATGCCAAGCCACCATCTCGTGACGGCAGTCTTACTATCATGAATGCACCTAAATAGACCAAACAGCCCCAGCTGAAAGGATGCTGGATGACCAGGAGTTCCTAAAATAGATGACATTCTTACTTCTCCATAAAAGTGAGCAAGAAATAAAATTTTTTATACTTTCCGCTTCTGCAGGAAACAAGAAGCTCTTTAAATTTGCGTCTACTTTAGATTGCATGTCAAAATAATGACGAAGCCCGTCGCATTCTCCGCCGTGCTCAACATCTTAAAGGTGAACCATTTTACTTGTTGCAAGACCTCTCCCAGGGGATCGAGTAAAAATGGAGAAAGCGGTTGATGAATTCAGATCCTGCCTAGATAGTGGTGAGACAGAAGTACGTGCTACGGATTTTCAAGTAGCTCGGAAAATCCCATACATTCACTGTAGGTCACTTCTTGTCGTGCACGGGAGTTAGGGATGAAGGGCAGACTGCGCATAATTTCTGCTAATGTACCCAGCCCTAGAAACAAACTAGATGAAACTCAGCTTTTGCATTACTGAATCGTCCGGATCTAATGACTTTCACCGATATTTGGTTGTCTTCGGATGTCCTGGAGTCGGAGCTACCGATCAACGGATATCACCTCTACCAGGCTGACCAACAAAGAAAGAGATCTGCTGGTGGTATGATCATCTACTGGCACACGAACTTCAAGGCTCTTCTGGTTGAAACTACTTGTGATGGCGACGGAGGCCTCGAAGTTCTCTGGTGTCGTGTTCATGACAGATACAATTCTCTCATGCTCGGGGTTGCATGCAGTGCCGCGTTGGTTTCCGGAGTTTGCCTACTGGATTCGATCAAAGTGCATGGTGGTAGCAAGAACTGTTTACTAGTAGGAGGCGTTAATACCACAGGTGTTGACTGGGACTTGTTGCATTGTGCTTCTTCAAACTCTTTCAATACGGACATTTTGGAGACCGTTTTTGAGTGTTACTTGTTTCAACATGTTACAGTACCTACCCGTATATTTGCGGGAGAGACACCTCATATACTCGAACATGTGCTTTCTCAGGTGTTATCAGATGTCGTCGACATAACCATTCTTTAGCCCATCAGTATTAGGGATCACTGTATGGCTTCACTCGTGTGGACACGACGCCCCACTCTTCACAACCAAGTTACTTTCCACTGATATTTCTTGCCTGCCGATTCACACCGCCTACAAATAGCTGCTAGTGCTGTGGAATGGAATATCTCTCAACTCTTTGTCCTGGGTGAGGAATGGAACCTTTTGTACTCCACAATGATTTCGGTCGTTGAGCAAGTCCTTCCTATCTGCAAAAGGATAACTTTTACCAGAGGCCCTTTGTGGTTAGACCGATAATCAAGGTGCTTAATGAACAAAAGACGAATTATGGAACTAATTCATGCCCACGTACTCCGTGCTTGGCTATTCGAACTACAAAGTGACAAGAAATGTCTGCACCTAGAAAAACATCAGAAACGGCAGTCGTGTGAAGTCGGTTTTGCTGCGCAGTTTAGGACGGGACCGAAGGCACTCTTATCTTACCTGAAAAGAAGTACCAGAGCTGGTAGTGACATTCCTGCCCTATGTTCTTCCGTGCAGGTCGGTTTACTTGACGAGGATGCGATGAAAGCCAATCTCTTGGCCCTGTGGTATTCACCCATCTACTTGATAAGGACGCCGTTACCTGATGACACTGCGCTAATCCACACCACCCCGTTGGAACACCTAGAAATAAGTGCTGATATCGTTATCAGAGTCCTTCTTGAATTAAATCCAAACTACTTGCCGGGTCCTGATGGACTGTACCAGCTGTTCTTCAAGGCTGCGGCCAACAGAATTGCTGCTCCTATCTGTCAGATATTTCCTCATTCCCTTGAAGCTGAACATCCCCGATTGCTTGGCACTTGACGACTGTCTAGCTAGTATACAAAGGTGGGGTCCTCAAAACCCTACTAACTATGAATCGATCTATTTAACGTCCATGTTGTGCCAGGTAATCGAAAGAATTCTCAGGCGGGCTCTTCATCTTCACTTCAGAAACCTGAACGTCACCTCTTACACTCCGTACGGTTTTCGGCGGGTGGGCTCAGGTACCTGGAACCTGCATGTTGCTAGAGTGAAACGGGGGAAGAAATTAGATACTGGAAAACGCTTGTGTGCTTTTTGTTGACTTCAGCAAGGCTTTTGAACAAATCCCCCAAGGAAGTCTCCTTCTTAAACTCCGAGGAACCGGGGTCGCTGGGAACTTTCTTTCTTGGGTCACCGATTTCTTGGGTGGCTGGACCATGCGAGTCGCGGTGAACGAAGCCTACCCAGCGCCTGTGCTCATGACAGGCGGTGTCCAGCGAGGATCCGTTTATGGTCCAGAAATTTTCAAGATCTACATCAATGACCTCCCGTCGGAGCATATCTCGGATTGTCTGATTTACGCCGATAACTTGAAGCTGTGAGTGGACGTCTCTTGTCTTGAGTGTGCAGACAAATTACAGGTGTCATTGGACATGTTACATGAGTGGTCAGTCAAGTGGCGATTGCCCATAAATCGTGAACATTGCTCAGTTCGCTCCATAAGTGTTCCTGAGCCATTAGGGACATACCATATTGGTGGGATGTTACTCAGAACCACCATTTTTGAGAATAACTTCGGTGTGTTTTTCTCATATGACTTAGGGACTACAGAGGATACATTATGGAGGGTTGCCACTGCCAACAGTATGTCTCATGCTATACGGAGACCTTTCTCGCCATTGACTCCGGAGATCTTCAGAACCCTGTTTGCTTCCTATGTGCACCCGATCCTCACATAGGGATTATCTGCCATCTGTTCTCTTCCCAAGTTCGAATGTGGCATTGTTGATAAGGACCATCTGCGTGGTTTGAAATTCATCTTGAAGTTACAGGACTTGCCTTATCTTTTTATACTTTAGCAGATGAACCTGTTCTCTCTAGTCTATCGTCGACCTCGTGGTGACCTGGTTTATTACTAGGCTCCCTTTGAGGGGAGAGATAGGTATGGAGATGTATGCGTTCTTTCAACACAACGCCAATACTTCAACTCGGGTCACGATTGGAAACTGTTTACAACAAGAAGGCTCCGAGTTTGTTTCGCTTTCACCTCACCAACCCGCATTGCAAATACATGGAATGACTTACCGAAGCCTTTGGTGCACGCCCAGACCGAGGGATATTTCAAGCTACTTCTGGATTCTCATCTGATGAGTGCGTTGCGACCTCGCTGCTTCCACTGTAGCTGTCACAGCCGTTCGTGGAATACCGCCGCTTCGTAAAGATTCGCGGCTTCCACGCAGTGATCGGGTGGCGAAGAAACTGACAAGGGATCCTATTTCTGTTCTCTACAATTTAAAGTTTCAACTCAGAGAGATTGCTTTTATTGCCAAATGATGTTGCTAAAGAGGGATCGTAGAGGAGTCGCTTCAGTATATGGGATGATAATATCGATACTGTTATGGGCAGTAACAGTGTCACACGATCACGATGTTCAGAGATAAGGGCAGATAAATGTGTCGGGAGCAGCTTTTACCGTTTATGCAAACGGTTTCATTACCCGCCATCTTTGACGATTGTCTCATCGATGTAAACCGGCGCGGTCTGACCAGGAAACGAAAACGATACTTTATTGGCCAAATCAGTATTTCCATATCCTGCTGTCGCTCAGTTCGACTTTCTCGATCGATTTCAACATGTTCCGAGATTTAATTCATAATGGACTTAATGGGGCAATAAAATGAAGGTAGAATCAAGGTAAACGAGAAATGGCTTTAAAATGTTTCTAACCAAAATAAATAAATGAAACTCGAATGCCTAGAAAAGCTGAATTCATGCGGAGAGTTGAAGCAATTTGTGAGAAATATAAAAAATTTGGAGACTGCTTCTTGTACTTCTAGCTAGTAGTTGGTTTAGGAGGTCTGAAAAAGCAGAATTTCTGCTGCACAGCGTCAGGTGGGTGGAAAATAATCCAGAACGAAATACGAATAATTTAACAGCAACTGGCGTTAGTGAGGATCAAAGCGAACTGTGCATTATTTGACGTATGTCAGCAGGTCAACACATGACGCAGATGTAACAGGAAAAAATATAATGGCAAGGAATAAATTATCAATGATCAACCGGAGTCTATAAATAGTAGTACAGCGCAACACGAGTGGTGTACAAAATGAACCGAACTTTTGCTATCACATATTTATTGCTCATTGCACAATTTTTAAGCACTTTGCCCCTCAACGTAGTCCTCTCTGCCGGCAATACACCGCTCCGAACAGTGCTTCCATTTTTCGAAAGCCTTCTGGAAAGTACTTTTGGGGATGGCGCGCAGGTCTCTTTTCGCATTATCCTAAATCTCCTCAATGGTTTGAAAACGACGTCCTTTAAACGTTGTTTTAAGTTTGAGAAACAGGAAAAATTCTACAGGGGCTAGGTCCGGAAAATACGGTGGATTGGGCACTACATGAGTGTGGTGTTTTACTAGATAGCTGTGGACAAGGAGCAATGCGTGAGCCGGCGCATTGTCATGATGCAACTTCCAAGTCTGATTTTTCCACAGTTCAAGTCTCCTTCTGCGCACAACATTCCACAAACGCGCTAGCATTCGATGGTGTGATCATGCACTGATGCCCACTTCGTCAGCAATTTCTCTAACAGTTAGACGTCGATTTCCACGGACCATAGCACGAACTCCCTCGACACGAACTCTCTCTCTCTCTCATCTGTTGATGTGGAGGGTCGCCTAGGCTTGGGATCGTCACCGACCGACATTCGGCAGTGTTCAAACCACTTAAACCACTCATATCACTACGGGCGGCTCATACAGTTCTCCCCATATGTTTGGCTAAGCAATTTAATATCCGTAAAAGTTTTGTCAAGTTTGTAGCAAAAGTTAACACACGCCTTGTCTTCAAGCTCTTTGATTGTCTCTTTAGCCCTAATCCGACGAACAACTTGCGCACGTGCTCACTTCAGCAGCTGTAACTCCCCAACCAACAGTCAGAGTGAAGTGCGATAAAAGGCAGTTTGTTGTCTAAGCAAGCTTCCACCTGCGTTCAGTAGCCGCAGCACGTTCCCTCTGCCCGTTGCCTGGCTATTTCGAAAGTTCGCTTTCGTTTTGAACACCCATTAATTACAGCTCACAAAGTCGCGCGTTTAAAATACTGGATTACTTCGGGCTTTTATGAGCACATTCGACATGATTCATAAGATTTATGCTACATGATACAACCTTATGATCCTATGACATGTAGCTACTGAGGTGAATCCAGTCCACAGCTAATATACATACGTTCATCATTAATAATATTTTAATTAAGAATGAGGTAAAGAGTAGGAAAAGCTCAGGAATTCATTTGGCATACACGTTGATAGGTCGGGTCTGGAAGGCTACGGATCCATAAGTTCAAGCTCCGTAAATTTGGATGGTTGTTTGTCCTCCTATGCTTCAAAGTTGTAGTAATCAATTCAATACTCTTAAATCCGATCTTATTGTTTCAAAGGTCTGATGGATATGAAATCATGAGCTGTAGTGGAGACCGTACTGGTGTAACCGTATTAGGTAAAGCTTGGGTGTCTAGTCATCCATTACATTTGTGATATATCTGGAAGATGTCGTTTTATTGCGTCAGGCAGAACTAACGAATAATATTATAAGCCAAGCAGAGTAGGTTCTTGAAAAAGGAGCTGTTTGTCCATCCACCACTTAGCCAGAGGTCGAACAGGCTCATCGTGGGCGTTGGAGCCCGGTGAAAGAGAAATTTTCATGGATATGGTCAAAGTAAGATCAGCTGGTGTAGAAAAAGTTCTGGTTATCTAGTTAGCCATGATGACAGAGGCCATTCTGAGAGACAGTTAACCTTCAGGCTAGATTACTTGAATATTAAGTACTGATGATGACTATGGTAATACTCTCTGTAAGAAGGACCTGGCTTCTCATTATGCCAATGTGACCTAAACGAATGGCAAGCGTGTAAATCTGATGAAAGCTAACAGCTGATAGGGGCCAATATCAGTGAGGTTAAGTGGAGTGAACAAAAGCCTGGGTTACATCTGTGATTCCATCTAAGTGCTATTTACTAAAGGAATTGAAACACTTTATTGTGGTGCATTAATGTGAATAGTTAAAAAGCAAGCCAAATTTGAAGAATGGTGAATTAAATGGCATTGAATAAGAGTTCACGATTGATAACTAGTTGGTTAAGAATACTGCTGAAACTAAATGGGCTGAAACCTGTTAACGTTAGGCAACCCGTTAGATCAAACGGGATGATAAGCAAATTTTAAAAAGGGATTTCAAAGAAAATCCAGCAGGGTCATAAGATGAATGTACAAGAAGGGAACAAAGCCGAGCCAAAATTTTTAGAATGCGGTTTTTCCCATGAAGGTCATCTATCGATGTGGGATTTCCCAAAATACGTCACACCTCTTCTACGGTGAGGTGGTGGAAAACTTGAGCACGTAACACATGCTTGGCGTTGTTGCATCTAATGATTTTGAGCAGCTTGTTCCATACTGCTGCATCTCTTGCGAGGAAGAAGCTGGACCACAGCTTTGTACGTGCTCTAGGGACGGGGAAGCTAGTTGATGTACTTCTAATTGAATACAGATGGTAAGGATCAAATTGTACAGTATCTGATTCCCAAGAATTATTATTAGTTAGATCAAACATGAAAGATTAGATTGATCTTAATTCTCCCAGGCCAGAGTGGTTCGATCTTCAGTGACACGTCGTTGTTTGTAAGTTAAGAAGATTGATCCCAGTAGCCGTTTGGTGAAGGACTGTTGCGTTTTCTCAAGAGTGATTTCGTCACACACTTTAAGTTTGTGAACACTTAGACACTTTTTATAGTTGGGTGAACACATGCTTTATACCCAACGAGCCTAGAATCCTTCAAGCATGACGTATTGAAAGTACGTGCTATGGGTAATGTCGTTCCAACAATTACAAAGTGTGCCCGTTCAGCAAAGTTGCAAGATCTGGAGTAGCGCACTCCGAGATCATCAATCATTGTGCAGCAATATCTGGCCAGTCGTCTAACCTCAGCATATCTTCGGAAGAGTATATCCATCAACAGAAAACCACATCTTTCACTCTCGCCACCACTGTTGAACGTTGTGTTGTATTGTTTGAGCGCAGCCTAGAGCATTCTTTCTGTCAATCGCGACACAACTTTGATGTCATCCGCTAAAAGAAGGAGTCCACTATGTTGAAAATTTGGAATGTCATTCTAGTAAAACAGAGGGTTATTGGGTCTAAAGCACCTCTTTGTATAACTCGGCTGATTACTGGAATAGGTCCAGACACGCAGTTTCCAACCCGGACACATTGAGTGCGTGTAGTTGACAGTCATGCTACTAACTGTTCAACAATCCCATAAGAGGCCAATATTTTCTAGATTATTCATGGGTTACACTACCGAATCCTTCTCCAATTTTATGAAAAGAATAACCATCAAATGTCCGGAGACAGTAGACCAGAAATTCAAATTGGCAACTTTGACATGCTCGACCAGGGAGGAACCCGTGTTGCGAGTTGCTGATCAGAGTTAGTGCATCTAGAAATTGCATGATTTTGTCAATGAATACTTCTTCCATAAATCGAGCCAGAAGGGAAATTTAGCTAGTGAGGTGGTACTTTACTAACCCGTGAGGGCGTCCCTCTTTGCGTTGGGCTAGGACGGTGCCCGGCTTCCGCGTATCAGAGTAGACGCCAATTTTAATTGACAAGATGAATACGTTCATCATGAACAGTGGGCTTTCGGGCCCGCCAATTTGAAGCAATGCTAGCGGTATGCCATCAGACCCCGGGTGAGATGAATGCGTTATGTTATTTGCATTCTAATGCTACATACATAGAATTTAACTGTGTCTATCATTCCGATGTTGGGCGGTTCTCCGAGCTGACTGATTATCGTGCAGACGTTTCGTTGCCTGACTAGGCAACATCATCAGTGCGGTTTCAGGGGCGTGGTTCGCAGTGCCTCGTAAGCGACTTCAGTGTCCAAGTGCTTATTGACCGAATTCTGCTTTGAATTCCAGGCTTCAATGTACTCACGTGCTTGCCGACTTTTAGCCCTTCCGAGGATACTGGTATGCTCTATGTCGAATTGATGGTTCTCAGCATCCATGTGCACTGAAATCAGGGAGTTCTGATTGTAGCGACGTATGGCTAGGCTGTGTTCGTGTAGCCTTGTGCCAAGCGTTCTCCCAGTCTGTCCCACGTAGTACTTGTCGCAGTTCCGACAGCAGATCTTATAAATCACACCAGTTTCTTCCTCTTTGCTAAGTTTATCTTTCACCTTCAAGTGTTTGCTGCGAATGGTTTCCGTTGACTGGTGTGCAACTTTGACTCCAAACGGCAATAAAAGCCTCGCTGCCATTTCAGAGATACCGTTGATATAGGGAAGTATTGTCCCCTTTTCCGCTGGTACATTTGTCGAGGTGTGTTGAGTAACCTTTTGTGATGCGAGGCAGCGTAGAATGAAGTCGTTTGGGTACGAGTTCCGCTTGAACAGGTTGAAGAGATGATTTTCCTCTGCCCGTCTCAGCTGCGGTGTGCTACAGTTAGTTAGTGGAGGTAGCCTTTCTTGAGCAATAACGGCACTTATATTCAACGTCTAAGAGAAATGTTTATTGAAACACTCCCATGGTTCTTCGGGGCCGATAATGAGACTACTGTCCTATGCGGTCGGTGACGATGCGCATGTTATATCTTGCCTTATTCAATTCACCATTTGTTTGGTGCTATTATCGAGATTTTTTCCATTGCGGAGGGTAGTACCCTCTATTTACAAACAGTGTAAATGCGTTTAACATCAGGAAAGGCATGTTTCTACCTCCTGACTTGCTATTCTCTAGAGAAAATAATATCGGGCTCAGTTGAAACAGTGATTTTATGAAGACACCTTTTCCGCTCTTGCTCAGGATTACTGGAACGTTAAAAGCAATTTCATCTATATTTCATTTTAGTAAAGAATGAGATATGCTAGTTTCATTGTTGATTGAGGCTGCATATAATATGAGTTTAGTGCCTCACGTATTAGGCTAATGTCATCCGTTGTTGCGGCATCTTCCAGAGTCGGACTTTGAATTTCTAGGCACTATTTTGGATTCCTAATTTTAAGATGCTTTATCAATGTTTGTGCCTTATGTGAATCTTTTAGTGCTTTGTTTTCTTCAGTGTGACAGTAGTTTTGACGCAAAATTTTGTTTGATGTCACTAATATGGGTGTTTATCCATAACGTGTGCACAGGTAGCAAGATCAGTTGTTGTGGAGTTCTCCGAGCTGGGCAACTTGGTTGCAAACGTTTCGCCACCATTCGAGGTGGCATCTTCAGTGCGGGATTGATAGCAGTAAAGTAGCAGTAGCTGGTAGCAAGATGGTAGGTAGCAAGATGGTCGATAAGTTCTTTCGTGGCTAAGGTTACATCATATGTTGGAGAAAATGGCTCCCTATTCAGGGTACTGATACTGTTGTTGAAAGTTACCCAGTCAATGAGTTGGGTGCGTTTTACGGGCTTGAATGCTTTGTTTGCTATCTAGTTGCTATTTTGCCATTCGTACTGCAGAACACAGTATTGCGATTGAAGCCCGTTAGTGAATTGTCAATAGTTCTGAAAACTGTCGGAAGGCCCATGGTGAATATCAGATCTAATCTGTTGGCTCATCTTGTGGGTTCTTTAACATGTAGAGTCCAGCAATTGATTTGGTCGCTATGGACTATTCCCACGAGGCTTCCAAACATTGCTGGTACGGACTTCGTCCAGTCAATATTTGGTAAATTGAAGGCAGCGTCAGTGGCCTAAACTAACTGTTCAATTGGTGGCTGGTAGCTCTAGGATACTTATAGATACAGCCCAGTAGAAGATCACTGGAGGAGATTGCCGACCATAACGAATCTTTCAGGTCATTGAAGTGTCGATTGACCGGAATCATTGGGATATCCTTCCGAATGTAGATAGCACATCAGCCTTCACTTTCACTCAGACGGCCTTTACGAAACAAGTGATAGCCAATAACGTTAAACAAAGAGTCCCTTATGTCACCTACAGTTCGCCGTCGATCACAGGAGTCAACGCGCGCAATCATTCGCATGCTCTGCTTATGATCGGTTTGTGGTCACGAACCGCGAGCTCGTATGTATGGTCGGGTTTTTGGACCTCACTGGCACCACCTTGAGTTCGCTTGCGCGACCGCACTTGCCCTGATGTATGCCCATAAGACATTTTCCGTTGTTGAGGATCGGCCATCCACCCAACCTTACACGCAAGCGCTTTTTATGATCTATCTTAACTGTATGACGCTAGTTGACAATTGGTCTAACTTCTCTACGGGTGGAATACGGCATAAGCGCGGCAGCGCGGCCAACTAACCACGACATAAATACGCTTGCTTTCTCAAGGTTTATAAAAGATGTGCGATTTTACTTGTGTTTAAAATGGTTTTAGCTATGTTATGTTTGATATTTTCAGCTCCTAGGCATTTTTCTTCATAGCTTTACCCCTGGAGCAGGTGAAACAATTGTCGGAAACAGTATGACAGAATTTGATTGCGCTGCGAACAAATATAATTGGATTCTTGATTATATTCACTGAAATGGTGCAGCAGACAGCATCATCTGTCTTCGGGCCCGCCTGGTGTTCGGTGATCCACAGAGTAACTACAAAGTGCGTTAGTGACGAGCTTTTAGCCGTTTTTTTCAGCTCAGTGATTAGTTCATCCACCGTACCATCAAGCACAGGCTTTATTTCTATACAACACTACCGTTTTGACTGGGTAAGCAACTTTTCTTGCAAATGTTGAGAAGTAACTGAGGCTTGTAGGATAGAATCAGATTGATAGGTGGTCTACTGTGTAGGAGAGTTGCGCCGATCGTTATGAACCGAGCACCGATGGACGATTGGCTCATTTGCCAAGCTTCTTGTCGCCATATTGATAGTAGTAATGTGTACGGACCTTTAGGTAAGATGACGAAATTCAACCTAATTATGTTGAAAAGAAATCCATAGAAAAGGTGCGAAAATCACATACCCGCCTTATGGAATTGAGAGGCAGTCGAAGTCTAGATGCAACCGTGTCCTTAGGAAGAAGATTGCATCAACATGATTATTTTCTGACCATTTGAGATGTCTATCAAACGACCTCCCTTGGAAAGATTGTATTCAATAAATCCAATTGGTCCCTCGGTTTCTACTTCAATCTATTTTACTTTGTCATCGGTTGATCATTAGAAGGTTTTCTTAAACAGGTGACTTATCCAAAAATACTGCGAACCTAGATAGGTTTATTGCAGTGACATACCAGGCGCACATAGACAGTCAAATTGCGAATAACAACCGAAGCCTGCACAAGGTGATTTGTTATTCACTGCCATCTAGGTGACGCTGGAATTGTTGTCTATGCTTCTGTGAAATAGGGATATTTATGCGCTGGTACCAGGGGCTAAGTACGACCAGTCTCCTCATTGCCTTCGGTCATATCCCTAACTTATACAGAAGTACCGAAAGAACAGGCCACGACTAACTTCTGTCTCGCCATCCCCACTGATTGTTTACGATTAGTAAGCCACACGGCTTAGTAGATGACAAACTTTCCAGTGCCTTGTTTTCCGCCAGTAGCAAAGGAGACGTCGTTAATTGGGACGTAGCCATACCATTTGGAACAAGAAGGACTTCAAAATAAACCATGGTTAAAAAGTGGATTGACTATTGCAATCCAAGCACAGAGTCGGACACTGTGGCTTCATAGTTTATTAATCAACTTCAATTTATTGACTTAGTACATGAGGACGAAGACCTTTAACGCGGGACCGTGCTTTATGTTGTACTGTGCCTTCTCCCACTCACTAAACCGGTGTACGAGATGCTTCTCCATCCCCTTCATTCACCTACTGAACAATGGCGAAAATTTGTAGTCTCCCTAAAAATTGCACGTTTACACTCAGAAACTGGTCTAATAAAAATTGCCACTTTCATGTACTTTCTTAGTTACGGAGAAGCAACTGTCATTGTAGCCACGCTTTTAAGCACATTCATTACCACTGGAAGTTTGTAGCGTTCCAGTATCGCTAGTCCTGACTGTAGTATGTAGAGAGCAAGAATATATAAGTCTGTGTTACATCAATGAAATTTGGTCGAGCACATGGGTAAAATAATGTCAATAATTCCGGCACATTCTCAGCATACTTAGCTGTACCATGTGTTATTCAACTCCGATACGTTCTCTAAACCTGTACTCGCAAAGTAGTTATCTCGGAATCTCTTGAATTTCCACCCCAATCCTGCCTCGACTAGTTTCTGTTGCCAACTGTACCAATATTTTACCACTTGATGCTCGAGGCACAGAAAGTTGGCTATCCACTTTAGCACCTGTACTATAATCTTCTACCTATATCCATGCTTGTTGCTTTTTGCAGGCATATGAATGATAGTGCTTAGCACAGGAAAGTTATGTGTACCTTGTCTGTGAACTACCTTCACTGCGCTTCCAAATTCGTTCTTGGGAAGGCATTTTCTTCAATAGATCTTACAAGATTGTCATCACCGCTGCCAAATTGCATCCAACGGGCTCGAGCGCCCCTAAGTGTGTACTATTCGGATAATAGTATATCAGACGAGTAAACAGTACGACGTGCTATTGGCTGAACACAGACAATGTGTCATCAAGACCATAACAAAAATGAAAGACAATAATGTGAAACACATTGATCGTGTTTTTCACACACGCCGTTTTGAGTTCGTTGTATTTGTCTTCCAACTGAGCATTACATTTCAGCCTGTACGGCAGTACGGCACTGGCGCCACTGGTGTCTATTGCCGGTCATACTATTGGAGTCCGTGTCGCTTGGCCCCCGGTCTGAAAGGCGGAATTGTTTGACTAATGATAACTATGGGATCCATTCTTCGTTATCCTTTTCTACGCCGTTGGTTGTTCACAGCAGCACTTCTTCCGATCGATACTAAGAGGCACAAATAACAATCGGTGAGAAGACGATAAGCTGGCATGCGCAACAGATTGACAAACTAATATATGCGGTATTGGAGAATGAGGAATGGAAGGGCCGAAATGAAAACTTGCTGTAAGATTGTGATCAAATATTCCGAACTTAGGCATCTTCATATTCCCGTAAAACACAATCAGAATCAACGTATGTCATGTGGCAGTAGACTACATAGGGAAGACAGTTTCCTTGAAGTATCCACTGTCTTCCTATCGATGAAACAATAACGTACACGTTTTCGGTAGATAGTCAGATGGCAAACGCGTCATCAGTACCATTCGCGTGCCATATTTAATGGCCATAAGCCAAGACCAGAGGGGATACTCTGGCCTCCTACTTGGAAGGTCATGTGGACCAATATCGTCCAGTATGGAGATCACTTATTTCATTTCCCGCTGCTGAGCACTCCACTGTGTTTGCCATTACAACGTCACCAGTACCGTGGACCGATCAGTTCAGTCTTCCTCAATGCTTGGAGAGCATTTGGCTCAATCGATTGCCCCCATCTTCTTGGCGTTTTATCCGCATTAGTCTTCCTGTTCATTATTAGAACGTGCCAATTATTTTATGCTAGATGTAACAAGTCGTGTCAAGGTCTACGCTGAGTTATCGAGTATTATCCAGGCAACAACACTGTCCCATTTCCTCATTCCTGTTCAATTTTAACAAAGTCACCATCATAGACTGTTCTTCTGTGGTATCATCTGGCGCAATAGTGTGATCCTACCTAGGGGAACGCTGATTTCTTTACTTGATGCGGGCGGGATTTTGGTGTCATTTGAAAGTTGGGAAGCGGCATGGTCTGCCTTGTAAAAACTCTCTGGGGGGACCAATCCTTCAGCATATTCCTCATGTCCTAAAAATGGACTAGGACTAACTCCTTGTTCCTTAACAAAGGATTGTGATTGGTTACTTCACGTACATTGAGAGCTGCATTATCAGCGAAAGTGTTTGACCGCCGCTTTGGGTAGATTTTTGCGAAATCTAAAACAACCTTCAGGGATCAATAACATATCTGACTCCAGAAACAGATCTTCCTTAGTTACAGGTCATATATGTACAGCCACAATGCGGACCATTCTCCTCAACGGCGATTTACCACGAACTCTTTAGTCTAATGATCCCAAGCGCATACAGGCTTTCCTTCATCGTTCGTGTTCATTGGCACCGACGTGACTGCACAAACGGGGTGCATAAGTGAGTACCAGGCTGCAGTAATTTGTTTATTTACTTGCATTTGCAACAAACGCTGACTATTCTAACTCTTTCGGGCAACCGCTACTTGTGCCGGCCCACCGGTTACTTTGGAAGCCTTTGTTCTGGCTAATGTGGTGGAATGTTCCAGTTGGCATCTCCAAACTCAGTGCGTCACTAGCAAACGTTAACATGGGATTCTCTGTATCTAGTGCGGCGTGATGTCTGTAGTATTCTAAGTATAGTCAAGAACTCGTAATTTTTTCCATACAAACGGTTAATTCTGCGAGTCTACACTGTTTAACAGAAGGTTTTTCTAGCTTATAAACAGATCGTTTTTTGAACACAAATAGAACACTAAATCAAGTGCGAGGAACTGTCACCATCCAGTTTAGAGTATGGTTCATGAAGTGCTACGGGAATGTGGATTCCGGGTAAATCGGTTTTCTTCACTTCTGTTTGACAGACAGACAAACTTCCTTCCTCCAACTATGGTGTTTGTCTGTGTGCCGTTTTTGAAAGCCGCAAAGTGTGTAGCGTGTCACGATACAGATTATATGGCTTAATAATTCTATCAACAATCTTACTACCCAAGCAAACGTGATACAGCGACTTATATGGTTTCATTATTGACGAAAAACTGAGGATTGCGGTACCTAACTACTAGCAAAAATGCATCCAGAAACGGGATGGTGCCTAATTCCCATGTTCACTTTCATCGACGTACCTATTGAGTAAAAACGGAACGTAATGATTAAGGTAGGCTTTCACTAAGGGTCGGCCCTGGGAAATTTTACTTGCAAATTGTCCTAATACATGTGTAGGACAGGGTGCAAAATGGATCTCTCTGAACTCCTTTAAGTATGACTAAAGCTTTGTCGGAAGCAAACGTGAACCTATGTTCAGGTTTTTCTTCAACCTGGCTGGTACATTTACAGAATTTCCATTTTCAGTTGAGAAAACGATGATTCGCAAAAAGCTTCATTTATCACACCTCCGCTTACTTCTGGTTTTTGTGTAAAACTTTCGTTAAGGAGGGATACAGTGTGGAAAATTTTCTGCACGAAAAAATATTGATCACCCTACCAGCCATCCAACATGGGAAATCCACTATTAAACGTACCAGTGACAATGATTCACCTGTCTTGCAGTCACAGAAACAAGCCCATCATTTGAACAAAATCCATCCACCTTTTTCTTGGGCAACCACTGGCACTGTATGCAGTTTGCTTGCGTCAGCTTCCTCTACTGACGTCATTGGGCAGTTTTTACTTGGCCGATGCCTCTAATGCAAACTCGATAATGCACAGAGCTTTTCCACACGCCACGTTCTAGGTACTGGAGGCGGATGACATGTGTCTATTTTTCTGCTTATCGGTAAGCACCTATAGACGCGTCCGTGTGATATGGGTTGAATGAGCGATTTTCACAGTCCCCAGAAGGAGGATGTAAAAATCCCTCTGTACCAACTGAATTTTGATGCACTGAACTCACAATTAAACTGGTCTAGCTTCATGATGTCGGTTAACTCCTAGCCACATCGCATAATAACAATAAATCCCAGTCTTTTTAATTAAGTGTACACACTCCGATAGCTGTGATGCGAAGCTCTCACAAAAATAACCACAACAGTGGAACCAATAAACCGCGCAGCCAGATATGCGCATTGAGAACGAGCCATTTCATTATGTTCACTAGCCTTAGTATCGTGTAGTTCATTTTGCTTTGCGAATAGCCTGTCAAAGCACAGGTTTTGTGGCAAGGATAGCCACTACCATCCTACGGGACGTGTCAAGCACTTGCTTTTATCCCGTGATAAATCATTGTTCATTGTTCGTTGTACTGTTTGTTTGGGTTACTGGACTACACAGTAATTAAAGCAGTTCATTTAATCGCTGGCTCAATTTTTCCTCAAATGCCAACTAACTGTTTGGCGTGTGCTTTACGGCACGAGTCATATTGCGGTCATTGATGAAAACTAATACTCGTGTGCTGTGTGAATTGTACGGATCTCCAAGCAACAGTTGGGATGACAGTTTGAAAACGTTTGGTTATTTTTCATCCCTTCTTGCACAAGAGCGGAGCTGCATGTGACCGTCATCAATGGGTATCATTGGAACCCTGAAGCATCACGCAGAAATGATCTACCTCCTCGCTGTTGAATACGTTTTGCTCGAATGCTTGGTATTTTGGATCCTGTTGTCATGAATTACAGCATACTAATAAATATTTTAACCATGCTTAGGAGAGTGTGACCTAACTCAGATTAGAGTAAAGGACGTTGGTGAAGTTATCTGGTTTGAAGGAGCTGGCAGTTAAAAGTAGGAGGTCACTTGTGCAATTGCTACTGGGCATGCAGCGACATCATGCTAGATAAAATCCGCTGTCGCTTGCGTGATCGAGCCAGAGGCCCGTATCCACGAAGAGGACATGTATCAGGTCTCCTTGTGCATTTCCTTATGCTTTTATGCCACGTCATTAAGAGGCTATCCACTGTTTCCTCCATCTAGGTCTAGTAACCGCAAACAATACCCACTGATATACATCACCAATGGGTGCGTAGTTCAGGTTTGACACTCATTCTGTTACATTATCAGAAAGCAACTTTCCAGACACCAACTAATAGACTTAGTATTGCTCACCTGGTACTCCCATCAGATATGCGCAATGCTATGCGAAGGCAGGTGAACAACGATACACAATTTCTAAACTTCTTCACTGTGAGCTAGTGAGGTCTGAGATCCAATCAATAACATAAGCAGTTCCACGGTGTTATTCACAATATCAGTGACCGATAGCGTACTACTCTGCGGTCGCCAGGACTGATAGGGATTTTGGATGGACGTAAAGAAATTGCTGATCAACAAAGTGACTTCATCAGTGGTGCGATCACCAAAGGTGATGCAGCAATGTTTTATGATGGATATAGAAGCAAATGCTTAATAGGTCCCTTAAGATGGTCAGGATGAAAATTACAGGATAAAGAACAGTGTCTGTGAGGGAACGCACTCGGTACATAATTCACCAAGAGAGTTGGAGTGGCACATAAGTGAGTTTATGAAGTTTATGACGCTGTCCACTGTTTGTGCTGCACTACTGCCATCAGCTGATCCTCGTAAGCTATATCACGTGATGAAAATGTGTCAGTGTATCATTAAGGTGCTTTCTGAGTAATGATAGGCTGGTGGCATTAATTACATGCGCCGATAGGGAGTTCCATGGCTGTGGCACTGGGAGGGGGTAAACATCTTTTCGGCATTCCAGTCAGTGGTACTCCAAGGCCAGCTTAAACTGATGGTCTCCCAGATATGTGCTTTGTCTGAGTTTCAAAAGATCGTGGCAAGTGTGGTTGGATTTTTAATATCTGATACACCATTATGGGATCTCCTCGTAAACGCCGATGACATTCGATGTACAGTTTTGGTGCTTTCAGCCTATGTGAGTATGGAAAGTGGGACAGATCGCTGACCTTTGTCATCGCCCTGCGTTGTGTAGTATCGAGCACGATGACGTGCTGTTTCTGCCATGGTTGCCAGGCTTGGATAACGTATTCCGCATGCAGCCTCACCTATTCTCTAAGCGTTTTCGGAAACATTAAGGCACTGAACTCCCTGAATGACCTACGAAGTAGACCGAAATGCTGATTTTTCTTTGAAGCCATTTCATTTAGCTTCATCTTGCACGAGCAGGCTGAGATCACAATCATGCGAAGCCCGCTATAGAATTTGTACCTCTAGTCGATAGTCGTGAGTATTCTGATACCGCATGCTCCGAACTTTGCACTTGGTGGCATTGAACCGCAGCATATTTTCGGTGGACCATGCGGATGCTTCATCCAGATCATATTACAAGGCTGTATAACCCTGTGTCGCAGTGATGGCGCGCCATATCTTTAGAGCAACGGCGAATATTAGAAAATTTGAAGGCAGCACCCTTGCGAGGTTATTTATCAAACCCATGAAAAGGCAGGACTCGATTACCGAGCCTTAAGGTATGCAGCACTGGACTTCAATTGGTTCCGTTAAGGTGCTAAGAACCCTCACATTCAGTGACGTTGAATGAGAAAGTTGCCTATCCAGCCCGAAATAGGATCGCCGATTCCATACTTCTGATGCTTGTGCAGTAGAATGTGATGGTCCAGACGGTCGAATGCCTTTGAGAAATCCAAGTGGACGATATCCACAGATCCCTTTCAACATCCACAAGCTATCAACAGGATTGTAGTACAGAGCCGATTTTGGGAAAATCCGGGCTGCTCCGGGACGAGATGTTTGTTGCTCTCCTGATACCTCATGTGTGCCTCAGCGATGATGGACTCCATAGTCTTGGAGCTAACCGGAAGCAATATTATCGGGCACAAATTTGCTGGTTCTGCATGACCACCACTTTTGTGGATTGTATTGATGACCACATTGTGGGGACGCGCATTTCATTAAGAGGTTGAAGAACTGTTTCGAACGGATCAGCTAAACTCATGGAAACAATTTAGAACGCCTTTGGACGAATGCTGTCTGCACCATGTGAGCTGTTCTCGTGCAATTACATCCACTGTTTCAGTATATCTGTAATGGTAAAGCATATGCGAGCATGTTCTATGTACGGAGGATGTAGGATGCTTGTGCACTTTGGTACGTACAGCCAAGAAAGTTGGTTGCCTCTTGCGCCATTTGGACCAGCCCGCAGGCTGTGTGAAAAGCAGGAATTTCGCGCTGAACTCTACGAAGTTTGTCCTTGAGTCTCCACAACGGCTTTGGGTTAGAGAAAAGCTTATCCCAAGGTCTTGTCGGTATTTGCAATGCAACTATCGGATTGTGTGAATCCACCGACCACTTTCGGCAATTATTCAGTCGTAGTCAAAGACGATGGCTTTTATGATCGGCCATGTAACAGTACTTTGCAATTTTAACGACCGAAACATGTGCGGGAGAGTGCAGTAGTACTGTACGTTATGTCCTCGGTACCGTTCAGTTGCGTAAGTTGGTCAGCTGCTAAAACCTCAAGTAGATGAGGGAAACGAGTCATTTTGGATAATTATGATCACAAAGATACAAGGAAAAGAGACATATGACAACTCTGCGTCAATTCACGCTTGTTGGTGAACTCAAGTGGCAGGTTCTCGTAGTCTCGTATGCACCTTCGGCGGTCGTGACAGAGAAACCTTGCAATAGAAAGAAGTTGCCTTGGTATACCTTTCAGATGTAGACTGTATCACAAACTGGCAAGATCAGCAGATTCAAATGTAGCTATACAGTAAGGGGACGCAACGTAATGTGGGTCGCCTGTGTGCGTTGCTGTTCAAAGAGTAAAATATAACCAGCATTGCTTCGACCAGGCTGGAAGCCAACCTGGCCCTTACTAATTCGACTCCTTCGAAGATCAATGAAATGCGGTTGCGTGATTTTTATCACCGGTCTCAAGGCCGTGGTGCTCAAGTTGATACGTCGACTATTTTTGTGTGACTTTTTATGGTCACTTTGAAGCACAGTCCGATGGTTGCCATTTACCAGTTTTAGGCTATCTTTCATGTTATGAGCGGCTGGCTAGAAGTTTCCTCCTAATCCACTTCCGTCACCCATCCACCGGCACCGCTTTTCCCCTAATAATTCCGCAAAGGATCATTTCGAAAGTTTAGGGTTACCATCTTGAGATTCTTCAACATTTCCAAGCTTTCTGTTTGTGTATTCCCCCTCGGGCCCGTTACTACGCTATGACGGTTTTTCTGAACAAACCCAATACTAAACAGCACTAACCAGACAATCGTGCCTAACATATGCCACAAAATCCATACAGTCGCTGCCAAACTATAGTTAATCAAGACCCTCACTCGTCCTATTGTTGGATACTGTAACTTGATCTACATCAAGACGCGGAAGATGGACAGGAAAGCTATAGAAAATTTGCTGGGACCATTCATCGAACTTTTGTTTATTACTGCAACTAACCTAAACTAACCGGAACATTGTGAGCATCTTCACCTCGAGCCTCTCTAAACTGCGACTTCTGAAGCAAAACTTGATGCTCCCACACAATTTGTTACACAAAAAGCACTCATCAACCTAACAGCAATAAAATAACATAACCATCGCAGACTCCGTAGCGAAAGTTTACGCTAGAACAACCATGAGCTCCAACTTTTTCCTCGTCAGCCTACGAACCACAATCAAGGCATGTGAAAACCCTAAATCATTCGATGCCAAACTGTATAGTTTCTTTGAGCTGGGGGTAATGTTACCCATCTTCACATCCGACAAGTCAAGAAATATTTCCGAATGAAGCAAAAAGCTCAACTAAATAAATACTGTCGTAAATATTCACTCACTCACGTATGAGCATGGTCATTCGTGTGTATACTGGTTTAGGAGCTGCAGCTCGCGTTTTTGGGAATTATATATATATATATATATATATATATATATATATGTGTCCCATGCTGAGGCTGATATTGTATCCTTGACGCTTCTTCACTGCAGTTAAGCTAACCCTACCTTGTTCGATTATTCACTTTTAGAATTTATGTAATTTGTGGACATCGTTTACTTATCGCGGATTCGTTGCTGACAATTTACCATATGGTAATTTAGCGAAGAGTTATGCCACCGTATCTGTATGCGTTATTGGATTTATTTTATTTCATGTTGTCGTTTCCAGTAATTGGCTGTTGCTTGATATCCCAGGTGTGCATGTTGACAAGGTGCCAACCTGTCTAGTATCCATTACCTCGTCCATACTGGCTCCAGGAGACAGTTGGTCGTTGCTGGAGGGGACGGGGTGCATATATATACATATATACATATATACATATATATATATATATGTTATAAAGCGCACGTAGCAAATGAAGAATTTCAGTTCGCTTTTTGTTTGCTTGCTTGGGTGGGTGCATCGTTTTTCTACCTGCTGCGCTGAGCCGACAACCGGCTGTCATTTGTGGTTCGAGTTGCTCTTTGCTTATGGATTCAATTAATTTCATTCCGTAGTCATTTAATTGTAGCTAAACAATACAGATCAGAGGCAACAAACTTAGCCAGAAAGGCATATTTTCACTGCTCCTCATCAGTGCTTTAAGATTCTTTCAGGTTATTGAAAGCAGCTACGTTGGGTGTTCATCATCTCTCATCCAAATTACCAGAAATACCATTATGGTATTTGTTGGTGGTGGTATGCATCTTAAACAAGAGTCTTCTGTCGGAACTCCACTGAAGAAGTCATGAAATTACGATGAAGGTTTCTTCTTCAGTTCAGAGCTTATTAGTTAATATTTAGTTTTCCAATCAATGTCCGCTTTGCGTTAACTAGCTTCCATTCGTCAGAATCTGTCCGAAAAGCCTGGTGACCGCTTCTTTATCAGATAGAGTTGATAAACGTTCATCTGGTTGTTGACAAGCTTTTAGTGATTACCCGAATCTTGACCAAGGTTTGGTGTACGTTGCCACGTATTTAAACTTCTAAAGAAAGCAACGGTACTAAAAAGGCATTTAAATTATAACCCTCGATGCCTAAGCGTTAAACCGCTTTAGCATTTAACCACCAGGTCAGATTCAATCTATCTCCTAGTGGTGAGCCACGTTGCCATCAGTATCACACACTTTTCGCCATAAATGGGGTCCCTTAGACCACTAATTTACGCAGCGCTTTCTTGTATAAGGTGACTTGTATAATTTTAGCAAAAACTTTAGTTATTTTCATTCAGTGTCCATACGATGTGCAGCAGCTCTCCGAACACTGTGATCCACAAATAGCCTTGACCTGATTTGGACTCTTCAGGTAAAGATAACATGAGCTGAGAGTGGAACCCAACTCATAATGGTTGACGACTTAGTCTTGGTCACCAGGCCAGTGGTTATAGAACTTCTAACCACTGAAAAGTCCAAATCCGTATGAAACCGGTCATGGGGTGCAGGATTGGCAGAGATCAGATCCGATACTGTCCACCTCCGATCCGATCCCAGTGATCGAAATAGCGGTTTTACTTCAGTACTAACCGTGAACTCACTTGCGACTATGCGTAACAATTCAAATTCACCGTCGATGCTCTAATACACAGCAATCCGATTACGATACTTGATGGTAGCATATGAAGTTATGTGTTACCAAAGGATGTGAGGTTGAAAAGGTACTTACTACCTGGACTGTTTCAAGATAGCCTCGTATCCATCGTGGTCTGGGGGCCGCAGTGTATGACAAAACTTATTGGTTTTATGATTTTATATATATATATATATATATATATATACGACACCTGTCCAAAAACTAATTGGAAGTGTCCCACAACATAGGAGTAACAAGTATAAGGGAGAGAAGATGTAGTTGCGGAATGGGCCCTGTAATTTTACGTGTGTTTGTGGGCAGAGAGCTTCCCGGTTGCCTAGGCCGAGTAAGAGGCATAACTTAATTGCCCACACTCGGAGATTCTGGTCTTAAAGGCCCCATCTGCAAGGCAGTGGAGCGATTACCGCGTGTCACTGGAACATCCAACCAGCTGCTGAATACGGAGACCGTTGACAGACAGGTTGTTCATTCGTCTTTTTACTGTTCGGTGGCAGTACACACAGAAGCCGGTGGCGAACAATGTTGTTCATCCGCTTTCCGTTAGGTACTCACCTCTGGTCACAGAAGTGAATGGTCAGTGACCCCATATCCAGTCACGTTGGCTTTGACACAGCGAGCTCTTGTGGTATTTGATGGGCCAGCCCAGAGTTCCCTACGCTATGGGACGCTGCGGCGGATAGTCCGCGACTGCTTATTCATCCCGCCTACAAAGCAAACGACTTATCTACAGTTACCTCCACCAGGAAGGCATCCCCCAGTCCACAGCCTAGGGACGCGCTCGATAGCGTACAGCTCCGTCACAGGATTTCGACATAAAACCAGACATTGTTAAGATCATTTCTTCCAGATCCACTCTAATCCACACCGGTTGAAGATTTGCAACTGTGCCTATGTTTCTGACTGCAAGCGTGTCATTGGTGGTCAGAACTGAGTCTCCGCTTTTACAGGAATGCAAAACACGAGGAGATACCTCACTATCACCACCCCATAATCACATGACGTGAAATCCACAGAGATGCCGGCAAAATTCGCGCTGACCCGCACTTCCCAGTTTTACCGACTACTGTCTCGAGATTAACTGGTTGCGGCCGAACTGCTTCTCAGTTCAGTAAGAGATGCGACAACCAAATATTTATCCCTTCCCAGTTAACTATTAATCTTCTACTTTGGGACTGCGCTGCATTTATTAGCGCCCTACTAACTGCGTCACTGCTTACCGCTGATGACTGTGCATACTTTTACTGGCCCATTCTTTACCACATATCTTCCACCAATGTGTAAGTTCAGACTGAACAGTTTTGACTCCACCACTGAAGCTGAGATATGGTTGTATTTTCTTCTAAAACCCCTTCATCCAATTGAGTTTGGATTGTTTCATTCTGAATGCAGCTCCTGGCTCACCAGCATCTTTAACTTATGCGCAACATTATGATTAGATATTACATACATTCAAGCGCTGTTGTACAATCCGATGAGAAATGGTTATCTACCTGAGGCAATACCGGTTATTTTAGTTAACAAGCCTTGTTTAGGGTTGATGCCACAACTATTATCGGGATAACGGAAGAGTTGGCCGGAACAGATATCCGTAACACCAATAATACCAACTCGCTAAAGTTCGTGTACTAGGTTATCGCTCTAGAAACGACTGAAAGTACGTCAACCGGGCCTGCTACTACGTCTGCTTTGTGATTCAGAGAAAGTACCCATGTGTATTGAAGGCAGCAAACATTAGTTGATGACTCCACGACTAATATTGTTAGTCAATCACCCCTCGTAGGATCACTCAGCGACTAGTTTGGACATTAACCAGTGAGTTTTTGGCAGCATTCTTTCCATCATTTTGACACATGCGTTATTGTCTGTCGATACGCCAAAACAGAACTTCTTAGTTCTTCTCAGAGAAATTCGGATTGACGGAGCTCCAAAAGCACTAGGGGAAGCCTTAAGAGATAGGCTTGTCTGCAGCTGATCTGGGTTGCGTTTATGTGTGCATTATCACCGGTTGAGGTTCTTGATCGAGTATCCGGTGCATCCAAGTCGAGGAATACATGGGGTTGCTTTATAAATCCCGTTTTTCCCACTGCTGGTCCTCCGATCTCTGGATTCTAATAATCTCACCTGCAGATCGAACTACTTGTCATCGCTCCCTGGTCTTATTTCGCTGTCGTATGTGTTGCTTATCCCTACAACAACACGCTCTAAATTTATTAACTGAAATTTGGCATTCAAACTACAGCTGGAGAACCGCGTTGACCAAATCTCCAATCAAGTAGGTGTTGGACAAAGCTTCTTAAGGGTAGGGCATTTAAAAAATCATCCTCTGAAAAGTTATTCCCATAAGGGATGAGTGTGGTCATTCTTCCCACCATTTTGATACTTTTTCACTGACCCTACACAGCATATGTTTGAGCCGTATTTGCTGAAATACTTTTTACGTGTTAACTGGAATTGTTGGAACCCAACTGCATGAAGTAATGCATATTCGACGAAATATTTTCCTCACCTAAGTCATCATGAAAATCTTTGCAGTTAGGACGTTTTTATTGCCAACCTTTTGTTGTGCGATCTGCCCCACCGTATACTGACCATTATACTCAGTGAATTCAAAAATCCGATCACTATTACTATTTATGGTAGTTGAACTGGAACATGTTACTAGATTTCATGTTCTGCTTAGTCGTTTGAGGTTCATCACCATACTAAATGTACTGCTCATCATGTGAACCGATTGTTACACGCAATCTCATTCTGGATCCCGATCTATTTCCGGTCGGCCTCTTTCAGAACAGCCACTGAGCCGTATGTGAATCTGATAGGCGTTGGATGTTACCAGCTCATGACACTCTCCAAGACAACTTTCATCCGCATTTTCACTCTTCAGATAAAATTGACGGAACTGGTCGTTGATTTCATGTGGCAAACGTGTCCATCACCCATATAATTCCACCTTACTCGGTGACGACCTACACTCGGATGTCTTATGGATCCCAAGCGCCTCCATTGGAATGTCATTCAAATGACTTTCGACAATCTGCAGCTTCTGTATCTAAGTAACTCCATGGCATACTTAAATGGCCGTGATATTATCAGCGACAAATGTCCGTTAGAACGCCTGGTCCACTTCGAGATAGTGAGGTAGATGGTGAAGTTACTGTACAACTCGATTTTCATTGACTGCACATAGATCGTGGGTTTGCGTAATACAGTTACTTACATGATGCTGTGAAGCTAATCTAATCCATTTTACCAACCACCCACGTTAAGGTTCTTTTTTATTCTACTCGATGAAGACGTAAGTAATTAGCCGCGAATGGCAACCTCTCGTAACTTTTACCAGGTGGCAGTGAAATAATCAAATGGTGTGGGCGGAAACCAGCGCACCGCCACAGCTCAAAGTTAACCGGCTGATCTAGGTAAAGACTGCTTTATCCACACAAGGTGCGGTTGCTTTTCATCAGACGTATATCCGCACCGACACACAAAGACTGTGATATCCTATTACCTACTAAGGTAGTTTGCCGGACAAAGGTTATGGCGAACTAAACCGTCAGTCATACCTTTCCTTCGGCGTATTGAATCGTTACGGCTGGAGAAACAAAACACGGAATACACTGATCACACTGTTGGTCCAGCAAATTGTGGTATCTTAGTGACGCAACTGTGTGTGTCATATCCCTGCTCATCTCCTCGTCCAAACAGCTGATTAAACTATATGCTGACGAAAGGTACATTTTACCCCAATCAGTTTATTTACAAGGAATACGTATGCTTAAAATGCCAAGAAAGCGAGAATGATAAGTTAAGTAAGTGTTAGAAGATTCACATACCCTCAACTTGTTTCCTTGAAGCCAGATATGGTTAAGTAGACACCACACCGTCGGGATAGAGCTAGGCAGTCGCTACTTCGTGTCGAAGCTCGAGAGCTTTACGCATTCTTTCCAAATCCTTCGGGGCCTAAACCACAACCGTGCAGTTTGCAATTCTGGGATTTACAGCATGGGATTCTAGGTGACGATGAAGGGGTACATGACTCAGTTACAAACTGTGATAAAACATGTCATTTCTCAGCTCACCATGCACACTGCTTATATTTCACCCGATTAACAACTAGTAAGATTCGCGATCTTTAGTGACCCCAGATCAGCGTTCATCTTATTGTAACTCGGTAGTTAGGCATGGCTAGAACCCATTGCCCAAAACAGTCATTGTTCTCAGATGGAAATAACTGTGATCTTATTAAATGTGAACTTCTCAGATCATTTCTACTGCGCACTGTTTTATCTGGGACCAAATAATTTGCAAACTCCAATAGGCCATCTATGTAACTTTTGCTGACCTTTTCATCACTTTCTCGACCGTAAGCGATTTGTGTGAGCAGCAGAAACCCTCACAACCAAACTGATCCACATTGATAGACACGAATTTCTCAGTGATGGCCCTTCCCAGATATCCACCAGCTGCACATCCGGACCACTCCCGGACCACCGGCTTCTTCGTTCGCGACTAGTCGGTAATGTAGATATGTGGTACTCGGTAACGAGCTGAGGCCTGTCATCTATCTCATCCGTGGTGTTGAGCCACGGAGATTGGTGACAACTACCGCAGTCCGGAAACAGACTGCGGTATAGCGCTCTCATCCTCTAGTGACTTGCACGTAGATAGCATGAAGTCCACCAATCAACCGATAGCGGTGCAAGCCAACTCAAATGATCAGAGCTTTCTGGAAGAGGCTATTAGGGATGTTTGTGCCCGTTTCAATGGATAATGGGCACAACTACTGCTAGTAAAACCGTTATCATGATCATGTTTGTACAGATGCGCCTCGCGTAGTTGATAATAAAAAATATTATTGTCATTATTATTACCTTCCTCACTGCATGAATCACTAGAGAGGAAATCTTATTCCACTCAAACATCAGGTCTCCTCAGTATCGTGGGTTTCAGCTTGAATGCATTATCCACCCTTTACCCTTAGCTCAAATCTGAACTGCCCACAGCCAATGTGTGGCACATAATTCCTCACTACTTTTCTCTCATACTTATCATATTCATTTATTTGTTAACCTATACAAATAAATCTAATAAAGCACGATTCGGTTAGTAAATTGCTCAAACGGGAAAATTATGTGGTTTTGCCCTACTAATGCATTAAAGGATTAAGGTAACGGTGGCCATTATCACTGCTTTCCACACCCTGGAGATGTGCTTATGTTAACAAGTAAATAACTAAAGTTCACTCTCGATATTTGTGAAACGCGTCTGAACAGGCATAATCAGTTGAGGACAGAATTATCTATGCACGGGACGCGTAGAATACCGCAGGCGAGTGGATATCAACTAGTCCATTTTCCAGTACAATGACGTGACAGCATTCTAAGCGTGAGATGATGTACCCTCGCCTTCACCCGCTGAATTTGATGCTTTAATCCAAGGGATCAGCGAACATGCAATGCAGGACTTGATGTGCAAACAGCTTAGTCCGAGTGCTGGCATATCATTTTTATCGTTTGTATCCCACCAGAATTCACTACTTATCCGGCGTATGGTGGCGTGTGACGACAAATTCCCAAATGGGACATTCTTAACCTAGTTGTTAAAGCATCTGATTCCTACATCCTCTCAACCGAATTACCAGTCAAAGGGTAGAAATACATCCTCGGTTTCCTGAAAACTACCAAACAGGGATGGGTTAAGAATAAGAAGGTATTTTCTCATGAGCATTGAGCGGTAAAAGAAGCAGAACTGGTTGGCAATTAATCATAGCGATGCACCTAACCGCAGCCACATTTAACCTATCCCCTTTTAGTCTGATTCCAGAAACCTGGGCTTTAAATCACTTGTACGCGGTCCATTGAGTAGCGTTACTTATTACAAGTTTGATCACAATTGAGTTCAGCAACCAACATTTAAAGGGACCGTCTCTTAGTAGCTCTGCAATCACGAGGCAGAGCTATGATAAACTTGAAGACGTTCGTGACAGCTGTATTATCTGTACAATGTTAGTGTGTCAGTACTCGCAGTTGACACTGTGGGCAAGCCAAAAATTACTATCGTTCGTTCGTGCACAGACGCTAGTTACGTTGGTCAAAAGAGAATCTGCTATGCGTCCAGTTTTCGTCCTAGACAATGACTTGGTACTTATAGATTTTTATAGATTTTTTACACAGAACTACTCACTTCGGTCGACTACTGAACAATCTACTCCTGAATAATAAAAAAACGGTGCCTATATACGTTTACAACCGAGTGTGGGAACTTCTGGTTTTCTCTCTGTCAATCGCAATCTCATTTCATTATGGTCTTAATGTTAAACAATAATACCATTCCCTTGCATACCTCACCCAGGGTCAATTATTGTCGTCGTGTGCACTAAACTTTTAGTTTTTGGGTGGTGTCACTCTTGCGTTCGCATCACTGTTGCCAATCATCCTGACAGCTTAGTACCTACCTTTGACTTAAATGTGACGTGAGTGTCCGGGTTCTGGGACTCGGCTCTCTCGACGTAACTACTTCGGGATAAACACCGTTGAGGACGGATGACTTTTTGTGCATTATATTCTACTCATAACAAGCAGTTATTTCCAGGTGCACTTATCTGACTAAACAAGGACAGATAAACGTGCAACTTTCCCCGATATCTGGTGCTAAGACAAGATCTAGTTTTTGAAAGCCTCGGATATTCTAAAAATCTCAGTTCGCCGTTGCATCCATCACTGGGCTCTGTCCCAATAACTCGGATTTTACAATTAGTGCTCACTGACCACAGGCGCATGGCTAGCCACCGAAGCTATCGTGTTCAATTTGGCACGTGCTCCAACTGCAGCTGGTTCTCTCAAAATCGATTTGCAGACCGTCGCGACGTACTAACGCGACCTATGTTATGCCTAGACTGCTGTAGCGGAGCCAACAGTGATATTCTGCAAACATCCTTACTGCTTGTGTTAGTTAACCTTTGTTTTGGGTCAATCACATGTCAATCCGGGACTAGAATTATCTGTCCTTTTACCGGGATGGATGTCGGATCAGTTACACGTCTCTGTTTCACGTCAATCACCAAGCAAAGGAACTGATGAAGGCGATTGCACCAGTGAATTCGGTGACTTGCTGCTTTCTGAACACAGGACTAAGAACAAGATAGTGAAGGAGCTTCCATGTCAACGAAAGTGTGATTTGGCACAGGACAGGTCTGCAAACTCAGCTTCTTTTTAGACCGAATGCATTGAGGATTAGAACAGACAGAATGATCTCGAAATTCTTCCGTAAAATGAGAATTTATTCCACTTTAGCTCTCGCTTTCCCTCCATTGTGTTCCCTACCTCCTCACTAGTACGCAACAGAATACATCACGTGCTTCCTGGGCAGACGGTTAAAAAGGAAGGACGGCAGTAATATGAAGTAATCTGAAAAATGAGTCCTAAGTTAAAATTACGACGTATTGCTCACGGTTAGAAGCTGTGAAAGTAGCAGTGATTCTCTTGTCAAAGATTAGCTGGCGTTTTGTGCCGATAACATAGCTGACCCCGGGGTTCGCGCTCAGTGTCGACCACAGGAGGGCATCTGATTGGTCTCGTGTCTACTTTGCAGTCTCTTGCACTTGACGCTATCATTTACACGATTCGATCCGTGCTGGCGGTATGCCCACAATGGATGTAACTACACAGTACGCCTCTAAAGAGCATGTAACAAAAAACGCGTACATAAGGAAGGGCTGCCCAGTCACCCGAATTAAATAGCCGCAAGGAAAAATAGCTTTAAAACATAATTCTGTCCGACCAACGTTTTGTTGTTTCTTCCTTGGTTCGGAATATTCCAAGACATCTAATCGTGATAACCGCATTAGTATTCCAGTCTGTTAACCTGATTGTTTGCTTCGTTTTGTAACCAACTTTTTCTCCGTAATACTCGACCGTTCAGACAGTTTTACTGGAACAACAATTACCTAGAATTCTGCTATTGGTGAATCAAATAGCTTACGTACGTCATGTCAGAAGTAGTCACAGTCCACTCAAAACCTTGTCTTGCTAACTACTATGCAGTTCTAGGAATTCTCTTCATTTTAAATTCCTCGTTTTGTGCACAATGAGCAAAACCATGCTTCGGTTCTCCGTTTCGGTCCTCAGCACATGAAGCCAACTACGTTACTGGATTCTTCACATTATAATTGCCATCACGTTTATTAAGAAATTTATGTGTCGCGATTTTCGATCGATTGATTTAATTCCTAGCTGCTTTGAACTCAGTACAACAGTGAACTTGAGAGTGCTGTGCGATTTCACCAATGCCTCATAAATCGGTTTTCGACATTCATCCGCAACTAGACATTTGTCATCAGCCTCCTAGGTCTGTGAACAGAACCACCTGCAGCTAATCGAATCTTTTATGACTCCGATTCTATCTTCCGGTCACGAAATTGGGACGGTGACTGCCAACACCGCAGCGGTTATTCCAAATCGCCAGCACTCATCGCACACACCCATCTGCACGTGTGATAAGCCGAGGTAGCTGCGGATTGTCTTGGCAACCGGTTTCGTTGCAAGAGGCTTCTGACAGGCGCATATGTATTTCAAATTCTATCTCCGTTTTCTATCACTATTGATGTCTCCCCAGCACCTGTTTCGTAGCGTACAACTGTGGGTGCTCGTTTTATCGTGTGGCTGGTCATAATTCATTCGATTCTCTCAAATACTAGTCCCGCTTTTGTGTTCCAAGTGGGTCACCTTCCTGCAAAATTCACCTTCGCCTGTGATTTGCTCATTCTCTTTGTGTTCTGAAATATCCATATCCACTTAATGATTATATTTTTGAGGTATGATACAACCTTTATAATGGGCATATTCCCCACATGTGGCCACCCGTGCAATGTTCGTCGATTAACAGACTAAAAGGCAAAGAGATACCTCTCCTTTATTATACGCAGGTAAACTTGTGAGTCACATGTTCTCTAGAACAAGTAACTGTTTCTAATTTTGTGCCAATTTGATAGTCCACTTTCATCGGGAGCAGTAGTGGGTCTCGAAGCCTCATCGCACAATCAGTAGCCAGTTTAAAACTCCCACCATGGAACAATGGTTACAAGGTTGGCTTGCTAGACTATTGCCGTAGCTGTATGAGCTCTTACAGCAGTGTTCTGTTTGCCCAGTTCCGTTCACAGTCCTTTGCATGCGATGACCTCAGCCTTTACAAATGACAGCTGCTGAACCTCCTCCGATACGCTACAATATACTCTAAATGAATCTATGGTGTGGATTTGATATCTGGGGACAATCTGATGCTCCAAGGTGGAGTTGCTTCCTTTTGCGATAGTGCCATACTGTGTCGAAATAGTGCAATACCTTGTTCTCCTATCTAAACGGTGTCTGGTCCTGTGTCCCAAGTACCCTAGACTGAAAATAAAGACAAACGAATACGGAATAAATTTTCTTGCGTTTCCATTATGCCTCATTTCCTCCAGAACGTAGCCAAATCAGCGTGAATGGATGTGTTATCAGGTTACTTTTGATTCTCCACGGAGAGTGTAAAAACTGCTGATTTTTGAACTAAATGGGTAATGTAATTTAGCACCCGCCAGCTAAGCTGCATCTCACTGCTTAGACAAATGGGTGGAAATTACGCGTCGGTTTGGCTGTCGCACGAGGTCTTAGATATATAGACCATTACTGGCGTTAAAATTATTTCGTTGTATCTCTCTGCTGTAAAGTGCTAGAGAAACATTTGTTTTCGCAAAAGTCACATCAAGCAGTAATCATAAGAAATAATCCATTTCAAGTTTTCTTGACATCAACCATTGTATCCACTCCAACGAGCTCGACAGAGCATTTCTTCCAACGTGAAACGTTGCTTCATTGGTGCAGCAAACGGATGTTTTCCAATCCGTAAGCAACTCCAACTTTGTACTATGATTCGGAAAGCATGAAGTCTTTTGAGAACGATCGGCATCATTACGGATCAGAAGCATTAACACCAATAAATGCACGTGCGCATCCTATGACCTCACGATGTTCAAAACACCGAATAACGGTTTGCATAAATTTTTAATCATTCAGTTTCTGTGGTACAACACTAAAGTACGACATCCCATTATACTCGTCAACCGACCAACTAACTAATCGTCGAACAAATCATTGACACATTTGTTCTTTCCCATCAAGTTACTTGGCCATTTGTCAATATAAGAAGTGACAACGGATACCGGTTCAATATGTTTGGTTTCAAAGAAGCAAATAATTTACAGATGCATCAACACCTAAGGCCTCTTCGGCAAATCTCCTGAGCCTCAATCTCGTATAGTTACGATTTCCGGAACGTGATCCTTGCAACCGAGGACTGGCCTAACAACTAGGACACTGACGTAGAGTTCGCTCTACCGAGCATACTCATGTACGTAAAGATTGGATTAGTATGGAGTAGCCACGATTTTATATTATTACAAAGAATTAATGTTCGAAATTGCTAATGACCCGGAAGTTCAAGTTGCTGACTGTTTTTGTTGCCGACTGCAACTAAGACGCGGAAGGCGAGATGATGGGCGATGGTCACTTGAGAATCAGTGGGTGGATTTCATTAGGCCCGGCAGTCTTGGTCCCGTCAAGACGGGTTAGTGGCTTGCGTGCATCTTTAATGTTGCAATCCAGGCTGTCTAGATCGATAGAGGCGGTACGTATCGAGCGCTCTATTGTCACATCTTCCCTTGCTAGTACGGAAGCGAAGTGCGTTGTCAATGCACATGCATGATCAACACTCGAGATTAAGGGCTGTCACCTTTTATCCCGTCAATACTTGCACATCGCCAGCAGGCTTTAGGCGCCGCTTTACGTAGGCAAAACCTTCATGGGTGCTCTTTTCGTTGCAGTTGCAAGCTGATCTCAGAAGCTTTCGCACTTTGTTTTCTGCGTTGTTGCTGAAATTTCGATCTCTTGTATGCCTCGTAGTCTTCGTCAGAGCAAGACAATACAAATTTATTCCACAGTCTACGTCACCGTCTTGCCAGTTTGCTTCACTGCATGTCGAACCAAGGTGGCTTGAGTGGTCCCACATTCAAATACTTGAGGGGTACAAATCGGTCGCATAACGTTTTGACTTCCACTTTTACAGTCGACCAACAGGCTTCAACAAATGAATCAAGTGGTAAAGGCCCCTCCACCTGACTGGCAGGTCGAATGAGACCGTTAAAGTCCGCCTTTCAATAGTTAAAAGCTGCTCCGGCGTGAGCGAATACGGCAGCGGCAGTTCCAAGCTGGCTTCAATCATCGAGTGGTCCATCGCTGCCAGGCGCTCTCGGACCTTAATATCAAGCACACACCGCTAACAGCTAGTCAATAGCAGTTCTTAGAAAGAAGGTATGGAGCGTGCAGTTATGCGCGTCGGCTGGTTGATGTACTATGTGGCCCCAGTTTCATCTATCGTACTAGCGAACTTCCTCTTAACTTCACAATGGCTGGGGAGTAGTTCGATCTCAAGCTGCTGTAGCCGAGGTAAGCTGAAATGGCCCAAGAGCAGGAACTGCGAACGACTCGTGTGGTTGAGAACATGTAGCAACTAGTCCAAGCGAGGGCTTCGAGAACTGTGATACATCACACCCAGGAGGAACTCGTTGCGTTGAGGTGAATCGTACACCATAACTGCTCACACTGACCATCGTCGCTTCGGTATGAGCTCACGAATCTCCTACTCGCACACGCATGACCCTATGTATAGACAAATACCACCGCCGTCATAAGATGGTCTATCACAGCAGAAACACCTTTAGCCGATGATTTCTACCTTTTCGGTTGTTAACTCAGAATTTAACCATGTCTCCGCAAGTCCTAGTACATCTGGCTGCCAACAGGCTAGGAAACAGCACAGCACGTCACGTTTGTTTATCGGACCATAAACGTTGGTAAACCCTACATGCCGGCCGCGGCAGAAACTGTCGGGAGCGCATAAAGCAGCATTAACCTGTTGATCCGGGTTCTTCAAGGAATCCGGGTTAGAGCTTGAGAATTTACTATACGGAGATTTGTTCCTCCATCGTCCGTGAGCCGCTTTCATCCAATTATCGCAGAATTGCCTTCCTCTCTGTCTGGTAAACTCATGTCAGCATGTGGTTCTTTAAATTTTCCAACCTACCGAGGCGGGGATAATATCAACATCTGGCTATCTTCTTCAGCAAAACTCCCCCTCATAAATCGAAATTCACCCCTGGTTCTCTTTCCGAGACCAGCGATTTGTTTCAGTTTCAACCCGCCCTCATCCACCTCAAGGATTCTACCAGTCATGTCCTGTAAAACTCGACCTCGTTTTCCTAGAGCACCTGAGGACTGGAATCGTTTGATGCATAGCTGTGCTGGCACAGAAATGCGACAGACTGTTAGAGGTCATGAAGCAAGCAACCGCCCTAATAAATGTTCCACTGGACTCAGACGAATCAGTACTTCGAACCACGTGCCCAACACAGATCTCCATTTCAGAAAACAGCGACCACGGAGAACGTAAGAGCAAGTGTGTAGCATGACTCCGGTCACAATGATTCCTAGCTTGATACCGGTGATGGCTCCTAACGATGCATTCGAAGCACATACTTCATTAAAGCTTTGCGATACATCCAATACTGCTAAAGGGCTCGCAACAAAGCGCAGATCTAGGCGTCACTTACATGAGAAATTTACCACTCATCATGGCATCGACCAGGGTCAAACTAAGATCAGTTAGTGCTACCAGTACGACCACAGAGACTGGGATGCCGTTTGTCGTCTGACCACAAAGGCAGCCATCATATTTCTCTGACTGTGATATGCTCCAGTTCACCTGGATCTGAGGCAAACTACATCAAGGACAAGCAGCTGGACGACCAGAAACCATGAGACTAAATGTTACTTAATCGGGGTTCAGGGTAAACTGTGTAGTATTATTCGCCTCGTCCTTCATTCAAACTCGGTACACTACGGTGAACCACGGCGTCTCCAAATAACTCTTCAGTCAGGAGATGATGAAGAAGTAGTTCTCTTGGCTGTCAATCATCCCCGAATTACCCCATGCACTGTCTGCACTTTTCCCGATGTCCTTTGGAGCGAACGCTAGAAACGCAAGCAAAACATGGATGACTGCCGTGGACAAAAAGTCGTTACTTGAAGTCGCAGATTGAAGCTTCCATTCATCATGTTACCCAACTGAAAGCCAGTATAAAATTCGTTGAACCTCTCATGAGTGACTTAAACCTCGTATGTTGCGTGAAACTCTACAACTTCCTACGGAAGTTACAAGTAAAAATAAAAGTAGTTACTAAGAAGCAAATTTTGAACTCTCTGTCTCCCAAATCCTGGACTGATCAAATGCCACCTAACCCAAAGAGATAAATAGTATAATATAAAGTATAGTAGCGTTTCACTCAACCGCCTGTAAATGGAAGCTTTGTCGCTTGCTTTTAACTTCTCCGTATGACCTGGTAAATGTGATCGAATAGAGATCGAGGCTCAGTTTGCGTATCTTTACGAACAACTTTCCAATTTGACCCTAGCAAGCGAAGACACAAGTAGCTGGTTTAAGGCCAAGACAGTAGACTTGGCGAACCAATTTTGCGTTATAAAGGCCTAAAAATATGATACTAAAACCGAACAAAGGTTCTGGCGACGTCCTAATTATGAACCAGGATTACGTTCAAAAAATGCAAACAGTGCTTCCGAATGAGGTTAGATTCGTTCGAGATCTAACCGGGCGCGATAGAACCGAAAGTGTCGAAAATCCAGTTTGCGAGCTGCGGCTAAACAAATTTGGGTTACTCGACACGAAACCACTCAGTAACTCCGACTTCGTGGCTCAAGACTTCTACGCATGAATGGTTTACCGAAAGTTCTTAATGAAAGAATCCCATTGCGCCCGATTATCACAGTGGTTAGTGCGCCGCACCAGAATCTGGCACGATACTTAATCAAAATGATTGAGCCTATCCGATTTGAGTTGGCTATGCATAGTTTAAAAGACACGTTTGATTTAGTTGATAAGATTCAGAAGCTTAACGTGAATGACAAATGCACGGTATCTTTTGACGTATGTTCTCTGTTCACAAATGTCCCTCTGGAGGAGAGTTTGAATAACATAGATACACACGCGGACAAGGTGGGTTTTCCTGCACAACGTTTAAAGGCCCCACTCCACATTTGTACAAGGATGTTCAATTTAGCTTTGGTGGTGTAGCGATGTCCGATTTGATCATTCGTAGCTGATCACTTCATGGGCTATCTAGAGAATAACCAACTACGATGTACCATAAAGACGACAAGGTTCTACACCCGGTACATAGATGACACTTTTGTGGTCGTAGATTCTGCTGAGAAGGCGGAGAGCGTTTTGGAGGAATTGAACCAATATCATCCCGAGATCAATTTCACCATGAAAGCAGAGTCGGGGGAGATATTTCACTTCTTGGATGTTGCTTTGAAGCGAAGACCAGATGGATCGTTCATACGGTCGATTTACCATAGACCGAGTTGGACAAAACAGTATCTAAACTTTAACACCTACTGCCCTGTGAACTAGAGGCAATCATTAGTTCGCACCTGTTTAAGGAGAGCTTTCCGAATCTTTCGGAAAAATTGATCATGAGTGAATTATAGTGCATTGTATCAACACTACGAGATAATGGGTACCTCAGTAAATTCATCACTAGATATGGGAAAGACAATCTCCTTCCATTTACGAAGGGGCAGTTGTGTTGAGACTGCAAATTACCACTTGATAACCCTCCTTCCGATGTATTCTAATGTCATGGAGGTTATGATGGTAAAGACACTCACAAGGTAGTTGGAGAGCTACGTCATCACTGAGCAGCAGCAGCATCTTTTGCACCAAAACCGCTTAAGCATGACGTACCTCCTAATAGTGCATGCTGGTTGAATCGAATCTGTGGATTCAGGGAGCTTACTTTGCCTACTCTGATCTATCGATGGCTTTTGACTGACAGGGTTACAGCGTTCTTATTCACAAGCTCCATGTCTATGGTATTGGTACTTTTATCCTAGGTTTGACACGTATCTTGTTTACCCAAAGTCACCCGAATATGATCGCTCGTACAGACTTATCTAACCCGACAGAAATGTTTTGGGCCGTCCAACATGACTCGGTTCTAGCGCCCCGCCTAATTTTGGTGTTCGTAACTATCTCACTAAATTATCGTCCCAGCTCTTCTACTCTTCTGATGATCTCAACATACGGGGGCTATCAAATTTCTACAAAATGAGTTTGAATGGGACTTACGGATTACGCACACAACAGGCCTTAATTTAATACAACTAAATATGAATTATTGACCATACGTCACCACAGCACCGACCAGTGTAGTCTACAGGTGCGTCTTCTATGGCATGCTTCGAAGGTAATCAGTGCTCGTACAGGATGTTTTCAATTGCTTAAGGTAGTTCAAAAAGCCGTAAATAAAGCCAATCAACCCCTAGACATTTAGCAGAGATCGTTTGGGACGTTTGACTCCACCAAGTATTCCTAAATTCTCAGCACTTACTTGAGGCCTTATGTGAAATACGCCATCCAGGTCTTTAGCTTTGAAGATCATTCGTTATTTTTGAGACTCCACAAAGAAGGTTGAACAAAATTGTTAACGGTTTGCTCTATCCCCCTTACCAACTGGAGATGACGATCCTATGTTCTTAGAGCGGGCACCGTTGTCGTCCACTTGGTGATCTAATTATTTTGCCTCGGATCCTCAAGGACTTTAAGCACACATGTCTTTAACTACAGAAACAGTCGAAATCACTCCCTGACATGCCACCATTTAAATTTAGCCACGCAGCACAGTCGGTTGGAATGTCCCCAGAACCTTGTTTATCCTCAAGTGTGCCAGTCGTTGAGCGTTTTTCCAATCTATGCTATTCCCATTCCTACATTATCTGCTTTCATAAAGTGAATTGATGATAGATCACTCCACTTGCATTATCTGATTATTATCATAACGCTTTTAAGCGTATGATTGCGTAGCCTAATTGTGTACGAATGCAAACCTTACGACGAGCTCACCGATACTCGTTATTTCAGTCGAGGAGTATACTGTTTGGTTTTGCTTTTTTACCTAGAGGACCTGCAAAGCGTTTTTCATTTTTCTCGCAACCAACACATTGTTTTAGTGGTCCGAATGCAGCTAAAGTTAGAAGAAGCACTGCAGTTATTCCTTCAGCAGTGCTCATTATCTTGACCCAAAACTTAGCCACAATGATACCCTGATAGTTCTTGGATCACACCGCGCATGCTGTCAGACGATAAAATCGGTTAATTGACCATTTACGATAAAACTGCTAGCATATTGCTCGCGTATTGCTCCAATGCTAGTGAAAGAGCCTGCAACACAAACCGACTGCACTTCGCGGTGACGCTCTCAATAACATCAGCCAAGGTAAATCAAATTTCTTTGGTTACCTAGTTGGCAAAATATTAGGCTAGTAATTGATGTGGTTTCAAGCAAACCTTTGATAATTACCCGTACCGTTAAGAATTGATAGGCTTTCATCTGGTTGCCACATGGGCTGCAAATCTACCACCATTTTATTGTACATTATTGTGAACGATTTCAATCTCGATTTGTTCTGCTGTATACACTTCACTTTACGCCTTAAATGAACTGAGTCGCTGTTACTAGTTAACAAGTTTGGAATGCACTGTCATTTCAGCCCAGAATGGTCGGCTCTAGTCGGAATGCATACCATGTTATATGTTGTGGCCAAAAAGTTTATCAATAATAAATATAACGTGTCAAAAACTTTCAGGGTAGGAAATTGTTAACATGAACGCAAGTAATCCGTCGTTGCTTTCATTCTTTCAGAGAGCAGGTCGATTTTTTTCAGAATATAGCCTGTTCAGCTTCATCGTTATTCGAATTTTACCTCTACAATAAGTTAAGCGTTTGATGATTTATCGAGATGAGCTAGTTTGCTTCGAAATCTAGCTTTTGCGACAACATAGAGCAACCTCTGCTTTGTTAGTGATATCGGGATCAATTTCTGCCTTTTAACCACCTATTAGTATTTACTCCAACATTAACCGTTACTCTCTGTAACAGAATGTAGTCAAATGTCATTTCTGTGAGAGAAGTTAAAATCGACTTTCACGCGTGAACTGAACACCGTAGTGAAACAGTAATAAACACATCAGGCATCCCCCTTATGCTGTGCTGAGAGGAAAACATTACCAAAGAATTTAGGTTGAAGTAATCCTCAGACCATTTTTGTTCCTTGGCATCACTTCAGGGTGGTTTAGAAAACCGCAGTTCGTTAGGATTTTCTCTCACTCTCTAATGCGTCACCTTACTTTTCTCGTGCTGCATCATTGGAGCAAACTTGCAAGCTTGAAACCCTTAGTATATTCCCTCGTGACCAAGTGGCATAAGCTGCTGACTGGCGATGCAATTCCATGCTGGTCATGGGTTCGAATCCCCATGTATCCGATGGATGCGCATATTGATAACACCCAATAGGCTAAAACTTCAGTTTTGTACTCGCTTCGGTGGTACATATGCCAAAATTTGAAACCATACAGTGAAGATTAGTATGGCCCCTGCGTAAGGATGACACCAAAAATCGTGAATCATTCCATATTTCTTGTACTTCACGCTGCGGTCTGAAGTCTGTCGACAACACAAATAGATTGTACGCAAACGGACTACGCCTGCTTTGGACACGTAGACCCAGCTTCTGCACTTGATATGAAGAGATTACCACTCGTCTTTTCTCTTCCAATCTAAGATCAGTGCTTGACTACATCTCACCTGCCTATTGTCCGATCACAATACGTGAGGTGCAAAAACCGGAACGCATCCAGCATGTAGGTATCCGGCTGATCCCCAGTTTATGGGGTGTGTCGTATGAGGACTGATGTAGGAGGCTAGGGCTGTATGACCTGTCATATCGTCGGCTTCAAGTTGATCTCATAATGACGCACTGCCTATTGCATCTGGGTCACTTCCCTATCTTGAGGTTGCTGCTGCACGTTCGCGCACCAAGCAGCACACGCGGACACCGTCACAAACTCGTGGTGCCGGATTTGAAGCGCATCGCTCATCCTCTATGCTTCGAGCGTCGAGTAGTGAAATATTGGAACACGTTGCCGGAGACGCTAGTCAATACAAAATCGGTGTCAGAATTAAAGAGATTTCATGATGCCGACTTTGCGGACTACATATATAGGAAGCGCATCGCACCAGGATAAGATGTAGTGCAGCTGTAATCTGCTGCCACCGCGCAGGAATCAACGACATGCTTCCACGCGTTTGCTTGATCTACCTTACGATGGAGCAACACAGATTTTTTCTTCTCGCTCTCTATTCTCAGTGTTCAGTATTCAGTTGCCGCACCAAATTGTCTTGAACTTTTTCTGCCTATTAAGTCGCATTAGCTTGTAGTTCGTAGCGGCTAAACTATTCTGCTGGTTTTACAACCGAATATAAAATTACGTTGCCTTTCTAGTCCGTAACCAAAGGGGAGTATGCGTAGTATGCTGCCGGTGGAATCGACAAAGCGTGAAGACATACGAACCATAGCTTGGGTTATTTTGATACACAAGCCATGGTCGTATTTTATTTCTCATCTAAATACGCGGATATGGAAGAGGATCATACCTCATCTGCACCAACAGACACGCATTTTCAACTTCTAATCAATGATCAGACTATTTTTCTTTTCTCTAGTCGGTCGACGTTTTTTCTCCTTTCTGCAATGCATCAAGGCAGGTCACAGTTCCCGATTCATGTAAAAGATACAACTCAGTGAATTCTTGTGCTTCTAGTGAAATTTCAAATGACCTTGCGATGGAAACTGCTAAAAGTGAAAACATTTCAAGAATAACAGCAGCTAGACATCTCATTTCACAAGTCTTCTGACTGCAAACAGTCGCGGATCGTTCGGGTAAATTTAAGAAGAGCACAACAAAAAGAAAACACATTAAGGTGGTAAACATATACCCATGGAAAAGCGTGATTGCAAACATTCATAATTTTAATAACAGCGATACTGTGTGAGCAGACAAGATAGCTGCAGCTACACCGGGAACTGTCTCCATTATTAAACATTTAAATCAATTAGGGTGGCAAGATTTGATAATACAAGGCAAGTGAAATTATTTACATCATTTAGTTAGGTTAGTGGTAGGAAAACAATAGTTTAACTTTTCAGTAGGTCAACATTTTGCAGGCACTCATGACTAGCATCTAGCTAGGTACGAAAAATGAAACACCGCATGAAGGTCAAAGAAAAAGTCAGATTATTCAGCCCACCGATGTGTGCGTGTTTTTATGTCACCAGCGAATCTTCAGACTAAGTGAGAGCAGATGAAGTAGTAGGTTGGAGGAAGAAAAATATCAAAGATGAATCTCGTTTATCCAACTTAAGTTTATCCAACTTAACACGTTATTCCTGACGATGCTGACGAGAATACGTCCAATATCCATTTGTCAACCATTTTGTGAGGGCCAGAACTTTGCTCTTCAATGTATGAGGATAACTCTTGTGGTTCATGTCGAGCGTTGTCGGAATTTGGTTTCACTGCGACTGGTTGCTCTATTTGTTAAAGTATTCTCTGTCTAAAGACGTCAGGACACAGAACCAACTCGGTCACTGGCCTGAATTAGTTGCAGAAAGGGGAATATGTGAAATTTGTCTTATTCGAAAAATTCAATCTAGATCACATTCGAAATGCTCTTCTTGTGATAATTTTTTGTGCTGCAAAGACAAAAGGAACTGCTTTTAAGGACATTATTTTCAGTAACGTACCTCATGGTGACACTGTTGATGGCCTACGTTCCTGTCGTTATTTACAAGTACTTCCTAAAAATGCACCTGAAATGGTTCACAAAATTTGCTTTCTTTCATTTTATGTTTCTTACTAACCAAAATCTACCTTACGAACTAAAAGAATCAATGAAAAATTATAAATTCAGGATTCAGAGGGTCATCGACGTGGCCATGTTTTCATAGGCCACTAAAGAGCCATCAATGCAAGTAACAATAAGAACGTAGCAGTATAAAGGAAGTGAAAATCAGCGATAGATGTTATTTATCAATGTGCACATATTTTCACAGACTATCGGTTGTTCTTCATTTTGAGTAACATCGAAGAATGTGCAACGTATGAAGATGGAATGAGAGATGGAGCTTACTTAGCTAGCAAAAACCTCATGGTAGTTTCGTGTTATATCTGCAAGCTTTTCTCCCTATCTTTATTTACACATTTGTATTTCGGATTCCGCTGGTACCCGGATGTTATCATGCTCGTTTTCATACATCGATTCGCCTGTGCAACTAATGCGACACAGTTCTTTAGTTTTATCATCAGTTAAGTACTCTTTTAGTTATATCTTAAATGTCCGAGGCGAAGGTGTACTTCTGATAACCTAAGACGGTCGGTTCCATAGCGTGGATATTTATGTATAAACATGTTAAACCGTAGGTGCGTGAAGCAACGGGGTAGTTTTGTCACATATCCTTTATATCTTAGGTTATAGGTTGAAGATCCTTGCAATATCGGCTGACAATAACTGGTTTATTTTAATCGATAGACAATTTTGAATAATATACATAAATGCACCTTACATCTTCGAAGCCATAGCGGTTCTATCTTTGACAGGTGGCATCTGTCTTTATAAGTGAGCGTAGGTGCAACCCAAAACTCCTTTAGTAATAGACCTCTGTGTGGCTTTGATGGCACTCGTGTCGCATCTTCTAATGCTGCTGAAAGTGGTAACACTTGTCTTGTTTATAGTTTGAATAACAAAACTGTAACGTCGTTTGTTATAAACAGGCGGCCTATCATCCCAACAGTCCTTGTTTTAGTTATCCTATACATAACATTTTCTCTGATATTTAACCAGACTGAGTGACGAAGGACTAAGTCACATATCCAGTAGCGTAAAGGGAGTGGGATTTCATGCAAAATCAAACATTCATGTGGTACCATGCATCCATAACACATGATGCTGCATTCAGATGTTGCAAATGTCATGGGAGATCCGACGCAGCATTCTTCCAGTGAAGCTAGATCTTTTTGGATCTCAGATATAAACGAAATGACGTGTTTTAAAATAAAGATCCAGTTCCATCAGTACACTGACTACAGCCTGATCATTCGATTGTCATTACTGCAAATGTTCTGACACCGCTTTCTTCAGCAGCCATTGAGGTGGCTATCCGCATCAATAGGCTCTGGTGTGTACACTCAAGCATTTTTACATACTCGGCTTCAATATGGATGCAGTCGAAATGTTGGATTTTTGGTTTGCTTGATAAGATTTCTATGTACTTTATAAAATACATTAATGCAATCCTGTCCACACGTTTTATGCTTCGGTTTCTTTCACAGTTTCCAATGGTGTGCTGAATAGCTCATGTATACTCTTTTCATGTATAATTGATAGGGAGAAGAGTCCGGAAAATTGTGCAATTGTTTACCAATTAAATTTAACTTATCCACTGAATTGTATTTTGAATACGCATTAGAAACTAGCTAAAATGTGTGCATACTCCTAAATTGCAATTTCATTGCCTCCGGTACAGCTTCACTTTCACTTGGCCCATAGAATGAGGCAAAACACATTTTGGACCAATCTAGTATCGCTCCCACTAGTTGACATGTCTGATATCTCGTGTGACAACTTGTCGATCTGGATGTTTGGCCTCACTGGTGGTGAGTATCGCTTCTGCAAGTTTGACTTACTGATGACACTATCCTACCAACACAGTCGGTCTCATAACTACGTGTAAAATTGGAGTAGAGCTGGTGAACGGTAGAACAGAGACAACGTAAGATAACCGGGTGATAAGGTTACATGTCATCACATCGAACAAAGTTTATTTTATAGATGAGTATGTAAGTGTCACTTGAAGGAGAAGGTATCCGTCGGATTTCTCAACGGTACTGCATTTGCCGTCAATATTACAAAACCTTCATCACCAGTCAGTTCCAAACGTCGCTGGCACAGTAGTGTCACTAAGTCACACTGCTCCGTTAACTGATCTCATCTTGCTAACAGAATCCCGGAGATCATTAATCATTTTACTCAGGTGAGATGGTGTTCTCATTTTAATGTGCTCTTTGCGGCTGCCACACAAGCAATCTTTATACACTCTGCCTATCTTGAAGACAAGACTTTATCATCTTTCTAACCTCTTCTCAGGCCGTCCATTTGGGGAGCAAATAGTTTCGTGCTTTGGCAAACAATTGTGCTCTTCTCCGTATCGACTGCGGTTCATATTGAACACTTTAAAAAATATAGCGAACATTTTGGTGCAATAAATTATTTGCCGCCATTCTGTTAGCTGCTACTAAAATCTCAAGGGTCGACATGTAACTCCCATGGCTTAATCGTTGGATCTTTGGCAGATGCAAGAAAAATGCGGCTTTCATAGTTATGGTCTTACCTCAATTTGGTTGTCACGTTAACGTTTTGATTGTGATCGGTTCTGCAGTTTTCCATATTCCGTGCTGTGTTTTTCGCCCCATCAAATCCTACTAATCCTGTTTGACGATGGAATGAACTTGAAGTAATGTCTGGTTCGTTCTTCCTCGTATGCGAAACATGATTGCACTTGCAATGCTCATATGCGTCTACTTCGGATCCTCTCCATACGATTTGACTCATTAGGTTGCCATAGTAGTTATTTCTTTCGATCTTCCCACACACTATGAGATGGAATTTACAAAGTAGCCTTCTGTCAATGCCACGCCATCGGTACTCCGTTTAGCATGTTTGGCGAGTCAGCTGTTTCATAGAATTTCACCATTGCTTAATGAAGAAAATTGACTCCGCAAGATATTTATTGACGCTTTACTGTATTGCTAAATAAGTTCTTAATTTTACTAATTAAGACTAACACAATGGCGCTGTTGTTTAATGACAAGTTCTGTGGTCTTCCGGCTATCTACAAACCGCCAGTATCAAATTGGTGTGGTGCATCTAGTTGCACGATTTGCATTGCCTTTATAATAGCAATTAACACCCGTTCAAAAGCAGATTCGATTGCAAGAAGCATCCAAAATTTCAATTACAAAGTGGACGGAGGAAAGTTATTGTCGTTGGTCACAATTTGGAACAGTAGAACAAAGTGGGTGAGTGCGGAGACGTAAATTAGTTTTAGTGTTCATCGCATCTGTTTACGTCACTAACCTTCAATGTACACAATTCAAAGGCTATCAACTAAAAATCAGGTAAAGCTTATCCGATCAGGGTAAATTTTGTCATACTGGCCTCATCTAGACAGGTAGTGGATTAGTAGAAATGTGCACGCCGGGGTAAGCTATGGATGGGTACACAAGAACCACGGATCAGCCAACCCACGCGATGCGAAATCGTTCTTCACCAGGTACCTGCCTGGGGCTTGCGCATACCGTGCACTCGGTAGTTACACTGCGTATGGACAGAACCAGGCAAGCAGCTGTGACCAACACCAGCCGGTTTAGTGATGGGCCTAGAATTTAGCGGTCATGTCTAGGATACGTGGGATGACACTGGTTCCAATGCATCATTGTATACCCCACCTTTGGTCGCTGAACTGAGGTCTGGTGATCTGCACATATTAATTGCTCTCTGAAAATTCCCCAGGACCAGCAGTCAAGCAACACCGCTCAAAAGTGTTGATGAGGTTCATTTCTACATGTAGCAAACAGGCTAATTTGAGGCGTTGCTAAGTTAATGTTCTTATGGTTTGTGGTCTGTACTTCTAGCAGCATACGCGCTATTTACGATTTCACTGGTTAACATGTGTAATAGTGGCAGTCATCGGTTGGTCACATTGCCAGCATACGAGGGCAAATGGTGGTCAGCCTCAGTTTTGATATTCTCTTTACATCTAGAGAAGGCTGTACCTACGATTTATAAAACAGCACGTGAATCTGATTGGAGGGTCAATTATGGACTACACGTTGTGTGATTGGATGGCGACGCGCAATCTCAATGTAGATCACCATTCACATTGAAGTGAACCTTGGTCAATGTCATCTCGGGAACCGTAGCCGAAGCAGGTGGGAATTTGGTGTTGCCCGCCCAAAAGCACTACCCAACCCCGCCGCGTTTCGATGTTATTTCATCTCATCAGGCGGAGATAGCAGGCCTCGAACCCGCGACCATTGAAATAATAGCCGAAACTACCCGTTTGGCTACCGGTTCATGAAGGCAACGCTTAGCACAACGGTGAATGACTGCTTGGAGGGTTAATTTTGGACTACAAGCTGTGTGATTGGATTGCGAGGCACAATCTCAATGCAGATGGGCACCGTTTGCACCTTTGTGCCAAGAGATAGCTCAGTTTCTGAACATGCGGATTCAGAGTTTAGTTTCGGGTTATACTTCCTCAGTAATCAGTGTCTGTACCAGGTTAACCAGACCACACCTTCAGACCTGATTGAGGTTTCTGGCTTGACAGAATTGTCCAGTTTCATTCGCCGACAACTGGCACAATGTGAAATTTCTTACTTCTTTACTCAACTCTTCCATCCGGACCGGCATTCCGTGTGAGCAGCGGACTCATATCCTTGCACCTTTATTCCGTTCTGTATCCCTTTATTCCGGAGAGATATCCGGCGACGCTCATCTCCACAGTACTGCAATTCACTATTCGTTTCGTACTTGAGTGAACTCTCCGAGTAGAAATATCGGGACGCGTGTCTCGAAAGCCAGGCGCCATGGTCACCGATAGACACTTACCACCTGATTCAGATAGGAGTGCTTACCACAGTAATCAGGAAGTCCCCTTTTGTTTTGAGAACTATGATATCCATCTGGACAAATACCGCTACCTGCAGTGTAGTACACCTCTTTACTTCTCAGATTCGACTGACAGTTTCAGTTGTACTGTATTCAAGTTTACAGTCTCCATCAAAATCACTTTAATCTCTAATGAGCCTGGGTGTATGCTAAAGTACTAATTTTACGTGCGACTTTAGACTCAGAGCAATTCCTCGTTGTTAGTACACTTTCAAACATGAAACCAGAGTATGCGGTTCTCATTTTTCCATTGTGATTAGCCCCACTTCAGTCGCCTGCTTCCTCCTGCTTGTGATATTACGACCATTTTATTAACTGATCTTGGCTGAATCTGAAGGTACTAGCAAAATAAATAATCTGTACATCCTCCTTTTCATTGAGACGCGCCTGTTACGACACTTCCAACTTATTAAAAGCACATTATCTAGTGGTACTACCACGAACGATCGGAAAATGTGCAGTAGTGATAAATATCGATTTTCTCTTTTGATAGCGCATACGTTGGTTGTTGTTTCAGGGTGTTATCCAACGCAGCGCAGGACGTCTTTATTGGGATCGATAGACCCATTGAGAATACAAATACCAAGCGCATAAGTGGCGTTTTTGGATAAGGAAAAAGTGCATTTAACACGAAAATGATAAATGTATACACTTTTGTGACGGTCGGTCTGCACAAGGCTATTCAGGAACGTTGAGCGTTGATTGTGGCGCACATGAAACTAGAGCAAGAGGACCGCTTAGAAAATTAATATGTATGACAAGATTGCAAGAAGAGTGGTGGGTAAATAGACGAAGACGGAGACTGTAGTGTGTTCCGTTGGCTAAATTCCTCAGTGCACCCTTGTTGGTGATAACCTTGGGATCCACATGAGTGTGTACTAGAAAGATTTGTACGATGAGTGTAAAGGCTTCCCCACTTCAATATTTACTCTCTGTTGTGAACGATTTTCTTAACTATTCGAATACTGGACCTTGTTCGTATGCTTGGCTTTTGTTATATGATATGCCAATAGGTGGATCACAATTAAGCAATCAGATATTTGCTAGTCCTTATGCGAAATTTGCGCTCTGAATTCGACTGGTAATTTGTCCCAGGCTGTGGCATATCTGCTAAGGAAGAAGTTGGCGGATCTGATGGCGTTCGACCTACATTCTACATCTGAACTCTCCACATTGTCTGTGTTATGTATGCATGGATGTATTATTGTCATGTTAAGGTTGGAAGCATGAATTTCTTGTAAAGGGCGTTAAAGAATATGATTGGGTTTTGCTTAATGCGCCTCGACCAGAGGGGATAAAGCTTGAGTTTCTCACGTGGTTCGAAATATTCCAATTTTTTGAGATACCTAATAAGAGCTTTTTATATGTTTATTGTACATTCTCTGATGCACTGTAGTAGTATTCCATTAGGGGACGAAAAAGTAATGATTAGGCGCAAGGTATGGATTATTTTACTCTAAATGTTTTACCTAACATTCCAACGCTGTCTGGCCTTTGTGGTGGCGTAAGCTACTTGTTCGGAGAAAATAAGTAAGCGTGAGTACCCTTGTCTAAGTTCCTGAATTGTGTGGCATATATTAAGCGGCTTACCATAAATGCTTGGGCTGATAGATGTTACATCGCTTTTATAAGATATCACTTGACACTTATCTGTGATAAATAATATTCCCTTCTCTGAGCACCAGTTTCGGAACGCGTGGAGATCGAGCCAGATCATGTTGGTAAATTCGTTCGTGGTAGCAGGGTGAAAAATTGGACACCTTTTATATCGTCGGCCAAAACTACGGTGTTTCGAATTTCGCTGTGACAAAGATATCGCTAACAGATATCAAGGCCAATAGATGACCAAGAACACTGCCCTCTTCTACACCAATAGTGACCACTGTTGGTTCAGATTTGTGCTCCTTAATCTCTACCCATTGCGTCCGGTTTTCTGAGGGACGATTTAAACCAGGAAGGCAGGGATTTACCGATTCCACACCACATCATTAAGGTATGAGCGGTTAGTCAACAACTAGAGGACAGTACGAGTTTAAGCTTTAAATAAGTCTGAAATATAATAACTTCAAAACAGTTGCTTATCCGGAAAACGTGGTGGAACTGATGGTCCGGAAAGCTTAGCAACACGACCTTCGGTTGCCATGGTCCTAGGGCCAACCTCGTCAGTCGCCTCAGCACTGCATGTGATTGGTTTGGTAAAACCTTTTGGACGCTATACAATTCATTCTCTTTTGTTTTATCGGTACCTATGAGGCACTGAGAAATGTGCGCATGTACCAGTGGTCGTCTTCCCAGTGCGCCATTCGAACTTTTGAAGGAAACAAACTGTTTTCAATTTCCTTGTTACGTTGACACGTTTAATCGCCTGGAATAAGTTGGAAGGCAGACATCACCAACTAGATGCACACAGTTCCCAGCACATGTCATCCCTCTAGGTCTTGGCCATTCATCTGCTGTGCCTCAATGTAACAATGGTTCTATACGGGTAAAAGAGCTAAAGTTTAACAAGTCTCCTAGAATGGTCATGGTGGAACTCCAAACTATTTGAAATTTCTTAGCACAATTGGGTTTACGCCGATAAACTCATCGTGGTGTGCATAGTATAAGTTGTTACTCCTACGTAAATCCATGAGGACTGGCGGCAAATGGGATGTTGAGAAAAGTCGTGTCTTCTCCTGGTATACACATACAGGAGGTTAAAAAGTGACACGAATTCTGGAATTTGACCGGCAGTGAAATCTTACAGATACTCGAGTCATGTAAGATGGTGCAGCGAAATAAGTGTACAGTCAACTCCGGCTTTGCACTGTGCCAGCGTGGGAGTACAGATGACATATTCCGGTAGAACATTCCACGTTCTGCAAACTCGTACGGAAAAGAAATTCCGACAGCATTCCAAACGACTGTGCTGTTTTGCCAGCTTGAGATGATAGTCTCTCAAATGGGTGTTGTGACTGAGCTCTAGCCAGTAGCGGCACGTGTGGCTGGGTTCACTCAAAATCTGATGAATCAAAATGAGGTCTCCGTGCAATCGCCGATACTGTCCACTGAAGTCCCCGAGCACTTGAAGTCTACTTTCATGCGACAAATTATACAGACCCTTGACATTCTTGGTTGTTCGGCGTTGGGGTGTCTCCAAGCCGGCGAGATCATTCCCCAGCCATAGCTACCAGACTTGTATGGCGTATTCCGCATGTGGTCGTATGTAGGAGCCGAGAAGCTGTGGAAATATCGAAGGGTCGAATCGTCCAAATGCACACTGTAGGAAGTTAACGTGTTTGATGCCCCTTCTTGACGCCGTTTCAACCTGCTTCGAACATCCGAGGTCCACTTAGACTAAAACTCCCAGCTCCTTCTTGCCATAAGAAGTTCGAGCCTCCTTTTTGGCGAGTTTGTAGGAGTACAGCAACTTGTGCTGTAAGTGCAGCACTTTACATTTGTCCACATTGAATTGAAGTAGATTCTGGATTGGCCAGGCGCATACACTATCCATATCAACTTGAATTCCTGTGATATCATCTGGTGTTTTGATTCCCCCCCAAATCTTGATATCCACGGCATAAAGTAGGCAGTTCGAGCTTGTGAGGCGTGTGACTTTGTTACTATATGTCAAAAATAATTGCGGTCCTAGTACCGATCTCTGTGGTACTCCGACTCAACTTTGGTTAAATCTGACAATGATTCACGCACTCGTACTTCCAGGCGCTGGTGTAGAAGAAACCTTTGGATCCATCCTAGGAGGAGATCAGCAATATCAAAGTTCTTGAGTTTGAAGTGCAGAATGTTATGGTCTAACCGGTCGAACGCCTTTGAGAATTCGTGGAAAACTACATCAACTCCTGTGCCGGTGTCTACAGCTTCAATGCAGCTGGCTCGTGCTAGTAGTAGATCAGTGGTATGTGATTGATTTTGTCAGAAACCGTGCTGTTCCGGTGCGAGGTAGGAAAATTCTTCTAAGTAGGCCGTTAGTGCATTTGGAATGCTCTCGCTACATGATATGAGATTATTAGGAAATCCAGCGAAATCGTATCTTGCGAGACTTCGTATGCTCTGCGCATTACGACGCAATTTCTCCACATGGTCCGAAGAAACCATCCCTCACCTATTTACCTCGCTCGTTAGACCAACCATTGAATACGGCACCCCAACTTACCATCCGATAACCCAGTGGGAAACTGAAAAACTGGAGAAAATACATTACATCGCAACTAGGATGGTACCCAGTCTACGGAAGCTTCCGTATGAAAAACGTGAAAGGTTCAGACTCTACACACTATCTTACCGCCGAGTAAAGATTGACCTTATTATGACACGTCGAGTACTACACTTGAATCACTTCCTCATACTGCGGCTAATATTTTCCCTGCACGAACCCTGTAACTTCCGAGGACACCGTTACAAACTCAGGGTCCACTGCATGAACAACGGATCACATCAGCTTTGTATTGAACGAAGAATCGTAACCTTATGGAATACGCTACCAGAAGTACTAACGGAGGCCAATTCTGTGAAGTGTTTTAAAACACGTATCGACCAGTACTTTGGAAGTCAGTGCTTTTGTAAAACGGTGCACATACAATGTCAAAAGAAGACATCCTATACCCGGAACTAATGGCACCAATGCGAATTCCTAACCGAACAAGGATAAATGATTAACTGACCAAAGACTACCGCTGACGATTAGAAATCAAATGATCTCGCTATTTCATAATTCGATAGAGTTGTACAGAAACCTTTCTACTTGCTCTTAAATACAGTCTCAGTTTCAAAAATACTAGCTTTCATGACCTTCGAAAGAACCGGTAGTAAGATTACTGGACGGTAGTTAGCTGGATCGGAACGGTTACCTCCCTTGTGTATAGGAGTAACCATCCCGTGTTTCCACACGTCGGACACGTACATTTCGTCAAAACATTATTGAAAGATTCGAGCCAAAGCCTCAGCTAAACTCTCTCTTACTGCCGCTATCGACTTCGTGTGTATGTTAGCAACTCCAGGAGTGCTGTGTCTACGCATACACAACAGCTTTTTTAATACAGATTCTGCCGTGAAAAAGATGTGAGTAAGTTTTGGGAGTGAAACAACCATTGTCATAAGGTTAGGTTGCCAGTGATCACACTGAAATGTTGCAGTATGTTGTGGACGTAGGGGATTCGTCTCCCCTTTAGCTGTCCGTGTGGGTCTGTCCGCTGTTTGAAGAGGAGGAATTCCTCGCATTACCTTACGTAGACTGTTGACGTGTTGATGCAGAAGTTTGTGATTTGAAGCCATACTGACTGCCAACTTCTGCTGGTACGCCATTCTATCCTCGCGAAGAAGCTGAGTACAGTGGTTACGTTGGGTCGCATAGGCCATCCAGGTCTCGATGCTTGGAGGGAGTTTGTAGAGATGACAAATTGAGTTTCGCACCGCTATACACTGGTGTGTCCTGCTTCGCAGAAGCGAGACCATGCTTCTCGGGCGGAAGGTCTCAGTCGTTGAAGTTTCGGTCATCAGAGAGTTAAACTGGCTGACGAAATGTTCCCATGCATTAGCTGGTGCCTCGTCTGCCTGAAGGGTCCAGTTGGCTGTCTCACCTAATCGAGCTAATGCGTCGTAGCGTATAATCGTTTTGTTGCGTCGGCAGTTTCCATGGGATATTCTGCATAGCAAATGTATTCGAAGAATAGGATTACATGATCGCTGCAGCCCAATGAGACGTCGACGATCGCCCTCTCGAGCATCGGTTCTTTGTTGGTGAATATCCGATCCAGTATCGAGGGCTTATAGTTTTCTCAAAATGGGGTGGGAGTGTTGACGTGGCCATACAGCGGGAAACTGAAGATAAATTCTTTGTAAATCGGCCTTAAACTGTTCTCCGGGAACTGCTTGGGATTCCAGAGAGTGGATGCTGAAATCGCCGGTAGTGTGCATGTGACTGTAAGTTGTGGTTGTCACCCACCTTACTGCGGATGCAACCTAGAAGTCTACCAAGCAAGTGTCGTGGCCTTTTAAACGTAGACGACGCCAAGGGAATATTTTACCGTGCCGACCGGATCCTCTATGGACTCACATTGGAGATCACTGCGGAAGTACAGAGCCACATCTCCACCTTCGCTGGCTCGGTCGGGCCAAACAACGGACATGCCTGGCAGTACGATTTCGATGTCACTTATGTCAGGGCGTAAACATGTCTCCGTTATAGCGGTGAGGTTGCAGGCTTTTGATCATTGACGCAGTCACATTTCAGAAAGTTTACTCCGCAAGCCTTCAATGTTGATGTACATGCAGCCAAGCTTCTCGGATGTCAAAAGCTGTTGATTAGGAACATATGATGAATGTGGATTTCTACCGACCAATGAGAGGCCGGCATCTAATCATTTTTTGGATGAATTGTTAAACCTCGATGTGAATGCAATCTGTTTGTGGTCTCACTTGCATCTGTTGTATGTAGTCCATCAGTAGCCTTCTCGATAGCTATGGGTCTTAACGCACAGGTTCCTAAATCGCTGTTTTGGTTATATTGAGTTGTGGATAATGCCGTTTCCGCGAGAACAACGAGTGGCTGCGGCTGTCTAACTGCTGTCTGCAGTCGTAGTTCCGAAAGAAGTATGTTGCGTAGCATCTGCCCGCTACGAGTTAAGTTCACGGCCATCTGTTGTGACTGCACAGTTAGTTTCAGTATCCTGGAACCACTGCCTCTATAGTTTGGCGACACGGGTAACCGTGTAATCGACTGAAGTATGATGTCGCCAGCAAAGCGAGCTTCACGGATGTACCGCCGTTCTTTTAGGTCATGAGCATGGGCTTCTTCGTTGCTAGTTGTCGGTAGCTCGGGCACGCCATGAAAGAACATAATTCTTTTGCTACTCCCCGTGTGCTGGTCGTTGGAATTACTTTTGTCCCGCTGACGTTCATGTCATAGAACATGCGGAAATATACGTATCCCATTGTTTTCAGTCCGCAGGCAGTACACCGACAAAAGCACCGTCTAGGCATCATCTGTTGATCCCAATGTTACTCGCATTAGGCGCATCATCATAGTGGTGCACATTAAATTAGTCCGACTGGCTTGAACTTCGATTCCCTTACAAAGGAAATTCCATTGCTTTGAATTCTCCAGCTGTTTACCTCCTACATAGTTTGCCTTGGTCTCAGGAACGTTGGCGCATATAAGTGTCAAGGCACCGTAGTTCGGCCTGGTCTTCGGTAATGTGGGAGGCATGGTTATCGTAGGCTTTGGTGACGTCTCCGCAGGTTGCACCTGGTTCCGTTTTGCGGCTGTATTCGATGACGCTATCGAGGTCGCACTTTGATTATATCGAGCAGCAAAGATTGCGTAAGTTGTTCGGCCTTTAGAGCGCTTCGGATTTCTTTGGTCAGTCGGAAGGGTATATGTTACCGAGGTTGCATCAGTCGATACATTGTCTAGGAGGATGTGAGCATTGGACTTTGATATACTTCGATCGTTCGCGGCGACAAATTGTTTCGTGGTTCCCAGGGTTTCTATTACTGCGTGGCCGTGCAAACGCTTGGCCCTTTTCGTGGTTTCTTGTGGGAGACGGATGAAGTGCAAGCTGCGCTATTGCACCTTCTAGCAGATGATTTTGCATTTAAGCGATGTTCAGTTTCGGCGGCTAGGCTGCAAAACGTATGTGCTAATGCTAGTACGCATTCTGTTAGTGGCACTGCCATGTACTACTGACAGAACCAAAGTGAACCCAATGCATTATATTTCTTTAGGTCCGTTCTACATACCTTGACCCACTTTGAATGGTACCGCCCCATGCAAATTGCACAAGTCAACCCTACTTTTACTACATCACAAAGTTGCTTAGCACGAAATACTTCGTTTCGGGTTACCAGTGTTATAGCCGTGATGCTCGAATGGCCGCTGCTTGTTTTGCGGTTCATTGTCGCGTCGCCGTCGACTGGAGTTTGGTCGCCGATCGTCAGTTCAAGGTCAGATGACTAGCTCATCGTGCTTTGTGTTTTCCGCCCCTGAGTCATACGATTGCGGGTAAGGCTTCTGATGTAGACATTTATCGTGCTGGGCAGGTTGTTTGATGACATCGGCGGAAGTCAGGAGCGGCGGAAGTTGATGGTTGCTTTACTGAGAGGGTTTCACATTGGGAACGCAGTTTGCTCTGTGGCAGTAGCACACGGTGATGGAATTAGACGAGTGAAACCTCGCTCGAAAGCTGAGAGAATCCTCTATCGAAGGAGGTCAAAATCCTGTGTGTGTGATTACAACTGCACGAAATCTTATGATCGAACAGTGTTGAAAAGTTGTCCAAATTTGTAAATTCGGTGGAAACAATCTCGGATTTAAATATTCCAGCGAAAATGGTTTCAGTAGATGGAGCTTCTCAAACTAATACGAAGTGTAAATCCGGCTACGTGCGATAAGATGTCACTCAAGAAATGCAAAAATGCGTGGAGCACGCTGTGGAGCTGCTGTACACACCTTTTCCCTGATGAAAGCGTACACGGAAGAACCCTTAAAAGAAAATTGCAGACAGCAAAAAGCGCACGGACATAAAGGCAGACTCGAAGATTACGCATACAGCAGATTGCGCACACAGAAGTTTTCGCACACAGAAGATTGCACACACGGAAGCATGCGCACGTGGAAGATTGCGCACACTAAAGTAAACATAAATTGTCAGTCTAGTCACATTGGCACAAGTGCCCAGATTACCTATTTGCGGCACTAACGTGATCCAATTTTTGTACTTTGCTCTCAAAGGTAGCAATCTGTGACAATTATGACATTCACACTGAAGATGCCCTGAGTTCAACACCTGGGTAAGTACCGTACTGCGCAGCGTCGCAAAACCATGTACAAAACTATATAGATCGGGCATTTATCGCCTTTGGAATGCTGCAACCGTAGACAAAGAAGTGACTACCTGAAGATTACTGAACATCGGGGAACAGCAAAAATTGCTATACCCCAAATATGCATGATCACTCATATTATACCACCAAACTACAGCCATATTTTATTAGATGCGGGAGTGGTACCACAACGCCTCCCATCATTGATACATCCAATAGAAGTGAACAATCTATTTTCACTGTTTTTAGAGTTTGTACACATGACAAGAATGAATTACTACTAAGTCAGGAACACCCCAACCTTCATGTATCAGCTCTCTCTCTCCAACCAGCAATGTCGTTGATCCCGACCGACAACACACCCATTTGCTTAACTGCATTAGAGACTGCACCTGCCCCTTCATATCTGTATTCACTCACTACACCACGAGTTTGTATCCCCCCAATTCGCCATCGTAGAAAATGTTATCTACAATCCTGCTAACACACACCATACTATTTTCTCTACTCCCGAGTAATGCGAAAGTATGCAACCACAAACCTCTTCGTCTAAACATTATTGCACATTTGAGCACTCCAAGTGCAATCCTCGTCACTAAAGCATGGTGCTCAACTAATACGTCGGGTTCAATTTCAACAATCCTCATCAATCAATTATTTCCTAAAGATCGTCGCACAAGACGTTGTGGCGGATATTATATATATATATATATATATATATATATATATATATATATATATATATATATATATATATAAGGTACAAAACGATTTTAGACTAACGCATTTATTCACGTCTTTATACCATCAGAGACAACAATTCATAAGCATACACATATGTGCATCCATATATATATATATATATATATATATATATATATATATATATATATATATATGCGTGCTCCATGCTGAGGCCGATGTTGCATCCATGATGCTCCCACACCGCAGTTGGGCTAAAACAACTTACACTTAAACTAGGTCTCTTTAATGTGGATGAAGTTCATTCCATTTTATTTGATTTGTTCTGTGTACCTGCTAATCTTCTGCTAACTTTCACACGTCGCTCATGCAAATTGTGGTAAACTAGCGTAATTATATCGCGTGGTATTTTTTAAATAATTTTGGACATTTTGTATTTATCGCGGATTCACTTATAACCAATTTCTTCCATATGCTCATTTAGCGAGTATTTATGTCGTCATTTGCGTTTACTTTATTCGATATCAGCATATTGAGTGATTGGCTGTTGTTTGACATCCCCGGATGGGCTGCACTTGATGTGCATGTTGACAAGGTGCCTACCTGTCTATTACCCACTACCTCGTCCATACTGGCTCCAGGAGACAGTTGGTCGTTGCTGGAGGGGACGGGGTGCACGGTTCTTGTTGCCGTGCTAGGCTCAAAGAGCGGTTCCATGCACTCAGTGTGGAGCGGACTACGGTCCAGAAACCGCCTTGTGTGCGGTTGATTCCCCAAATACAGCGTGCTTGTGTTTGCCTGTGAAGGAGTGTTGGTCGGCTCCGTTGATGAAACGTTGCTCTCATCCACATGCCTCCTGGTCTTATTCCTTCGGGTTTACACTGGATATGGGGTGTGTGGTTGGAGCTGTGGGTGGTGCAGCGCAAGTCATCCATGGTCCCTCTGTAGGCGCAGGCGTCCTGTGGCTGGCCACAGTGACAGATAAATCCGAAACCGGTTGCCGCCAAACATATATATGCGCATCCAGCAATTGTTGTAGCATATTTTTACAGACATCCCGCAGTAGTCAGGCCAGCGTGAGTGAGAAATGAATGATGGAAGCCCCGTCTTGTGATTGCAGATTACTGTTCCGCACAGTGTTTCTAAGCTTTCAGATGACCAAATCTCGCTCATAAAGTCACATAACTAATAATAATAATAGTAATAATAATAGGTATATTTTCTATCGAGTGAGCATCTGTGTCCATATTTGGTACAGATGATATTTTCCGGAAAATGTCATACTCGTGCATGAATGATAAACAGTTGTGTGCTTTTCATTGTCTTTGCTGTTTCATTGACATGTATTTACTCGGTGTGTTTGGACGCAATGTGCACTAGTTGGGTTAGGAGATGGGAACAGCACTAAGGGCGTACCACACTGTGAACTTTTTCTGTTTTACCCATCAGATGTTGTCTCGCTCTCCTTGGAACAAGTCATCAAGTGATCTCTCCCATGAGAACAAGGTCATAATCGTGTTCAAGTGTAGGTAATTGGCGAGCTCAACACGAAAGACCGTTGCGTACTCACACCTTTTGATTGTGACTGGGAGCTTATTCCACACGACAACATAACTGATATTGAAGACGTTGGACCGCAGAATTATCTTGCACCTGGGTTCACTCAGGGTAAACTCTTTATTGCCTAGCTTGCTTGTCGAACTGTGTTGTAGTTCTAAGGAGGAAAAATAACCGTGTGGGCGTTTTGATGAATCACGCTGAACAGTAGCGTCAGGTTATTCTTAAGTCTTTGTAGCCAAAGCGGATGAACCTGGAATTGTTGCCAGCGTCCCCGATAGATTTTAGTGGACGTTTTGCCAAACAGATGCTTCGCAGCTGACCTCTGTATAATTTCCAGAGATGCTCTGTCAGATTTTCTCATACTCTCACAAATGATACTGCAATATTCCAAAATTGGGCGAGTGAGAATTTTGTAGGGTTCTACTCTGACTGGGGTTATGTGGTTCTTATCCAGTATATTAGCCATGGATTTTCTATCCCTAGCTAACTGGTATTTCGCTTGTGCGGAAAAGTCGGTGCATGAATACCTAATTCCGACGTCGCGGGTAGACAACTGTACACAAAGATGTTCGTCGTTGAGTGTAATTAATCCCTCGAATATCGAAGTACTGTAACACATGATGCCGAGAACTTCATCATCCGACTGTCACACCATTTTATATCATGCAAATAGAGAAGGCATGCCATGTCTGATTACCGCACTGATGTCATTGACGTAGAGCATGACAGTAACGGGCCAGACACACTCCCTTGAATAACACCACCAGTGATTGGAAGTGGTGAAGCGTGGTGGCAGGATAATAAATAAATGAATAAATGTTTTACTATCGACGCAGCGAGGCATACCAATACAGGCATGATCAATTAGGTACAAAAATTCAGATGTAGCATAACTGTAAAGATGAATAAAGCATGAATAACTAACTAATTTGTATATTTTTCGACGGTGCGAGACTCAGACCAAATGGGCTGCCTAATCCTTATGTACAGCATACAGATGGCAGAGAAACGTTTTGAATTTCACAATATAGTTCCAAGAGAAGCTTTGCGTCGCCTGATTATTTAACGATAATATAAATGTGGAAAGTAGAGATTAGGAATAAATGTGGGCATAACCAGAAGTTCAAGTGAAGTAATACCACTATCCGTGGAACCGTCTCCTGGGAACCTGCTTCCATGCGGGGGTTTCATCCGCACTTCCACGCCTCATCTAACCATGCGCTGATGTGGATTAAATTCAAGTAAGCCGTTATTTTGTAGATCAGGTTATTTTGGCCACGCTTATAAGCAATGGGACTTCATCATGAAGATTTTCCTTGTGGCTGCTGTAATAGGCCATCAACCTTGGGAACTCATCTTCCGAGTCCAGCAACTTTTTGCTCCCCAGTGGTTTGTAACAGATCTGCTTGTATGGGTATAATTGTTTATCTTGAAAGCTTCAATTCCCTCACCACAGCAGATTAGCCCAGTAGTGGCCAACCATTAAGAAAGAAAAATAATGGAATAGAATGAAAATTGAAATGAGTAACTGTTATATTCCTCTCTAGAATGTGATGTGATCTGGTAGTTGTCTGTGGCCGTTTGTACAGTCAATGGACTAGGGCCAATACAGAAAGAGATAAAGGATTGTTTTCGGCAGTGCTTTCAAAGCATTGACAATTAATGCAGCTCGTGAAGGATTATGAGGTGGTTCCATCGGGTGAAGCCAGTGGAAAGAGCAGAAATTGAAACTGAAGTGGACTTTGAAGCGTAGAGAAAACTGCAGCGCATCATTCGCATGTGACTTCCAGAAAAAATAGAAGACAATTAACATTGTAGAACAGATGTCACGAAAAAAATAGAAATCATACCTTGACAAGATTTTGCCTTGGTAAGCTCGGATGTAACGATTGGCGGAGAATTCACGCCACTTACAAGGTATCGTAATGCTTCTGTTAACCGTGGTTGAATCAATGCATTCAGGTGAAAAATTGGAAACAGGGCGGTTACGTCATATCCATCTCGCTGCAGTTTCATAAACACATTCGTTTGTCACATTTGGTCTAAACATACCAATAGCTGTTTCAGCGCTGAGAATTAAATGCAATGCCTTGGGAATTTGTGTCGCTGACTGGAGTTCACGCAACTCACTAGCAAGCTTGTTCCATAATACGGAGTATAGCTTAAGGAAAAGGTGTCCGAGTTAGGTTCTTATCTGTGTACTAGTATTTGTTGCCGGTTGTTGTTGTTGGTGGTGGTGATGATGATGATAATGATGATGATGATGATGATGATGATGATGATGGTGGTGATGATGATGATGATGATGATGATGATGATGATGATGATGATGATGATGATGATGATGATGATGATGATGATGATGATGATTGTAGGCAGAAATTCGTTTGAACATCTTGTGTATACGCATCCCCACCGGCTTCAACATAACAAGACCGGAACTGGAGTACTGTACTATTACAAATAAATAAAAACTACAGTGTGCAATACCTCAATGATCTGTGCTTCTGGCACAGGCGTATCAACTAACGACAACAGCTGAACGTAGACAACAAGCTGAGCTTCAAGTTTACGCAGAATAAGCTCTTCTCAGTGTACTTTGACTTTAACAGACTTACAAATGACCAATCGGAAAGGGAGGTTGCCGTGAAACGGGGCATTCAGCCAGTGCCTGACACACACACACACACACTGTGCTGGTATTGCAAGTTTTTCAATTTCACAGGGAGTGACACTTACCATTGCCCTTACGGACAAGGTGGTTTCATGTATGCGAACTCTACCCACATGATCTCGCAAAATTATCAGGTCATATGCGATGTGAGGAATGTCTTGCTCGCTAATATCCGAATGCCACGGCGACGAAATTAAAACGAAACATAACAAATTGATAACATGAGGCGAAGCCACATGAAGCGACACTTAGGTCTGTTTAGAACTTGGAAATATAGGTTAATGCATGTAAGGTTGAATGCAAGTCATTTCTGTGTTTAAAGTACAAACAAACTCACGTAACTTGGCACGAAACACAAAGTCCAGTCAGAGCCAGATAATGAAGATCGGTTTAGGCAGGAAAGGAGTTGGGAAAACGGTAAAGGGAATCACGACCATGAGGCAGAGGGCTGTAGGAAGGCAGCAGAGGACAGGACATTTGGGAATCTTCCACAAGGTTGTTGATGATGGTGATCCTAGTACCACATGGTACGGACGCTTTTAGTTGCAATACCGGATTTGATGCATACCCTTTTCTGTTTAGTCTCAAAAAAGTCGAATAGGTTACATTTCATTCGTCACAACCATATTTAATAATGTAGTTGTTTAATCCATGAGACGTTTGGTAAATAATCGTTGAACTCGCTCTAATGCTATGCGATCACACCCTGGAATGGCAATAGTTTATGGTAACTACCTGAGAACGGCGTCTTATGTATGACGACAGCTGGGAAAGCGTCTTGGATTCTAAAAAGTCAATATTTTTCAGCAGCTTTTTTGGGGCACTCTATTGATTGCCTTTCCCCTGTCTAGGAATAGAAGCATGATTACGTATCTTGAGTCGTTAGAATCAGAAACATGATTTAGATAATGTAATAGACAGGCTATACACGATGGTTTGTCCAAGAAGCCATGCTGGGACCTGTCGATCAGATCCGGAGTATGGTTGAATTTCACACCAATTTTTACCCTTTCTCTAATAATACGGCTAATGTAATGGTGTGCTGGGTTGGCCGATAATTGTTAACTTCTTGTTTGCAGCCACCCTTGCGACAGGGGATGGTGTATGATATTTTCCACTGGCCTGTAAAGTAGCTTGATTCCAACGAAAGGGTAAACATATAGCATTAACAACGTCATGCCCGGTTCTCCCAGTTTTATGACTACAGGTAGAATACCATCGGAATCCAGTTGAGAAGACTCTGATGGCATCCATTAAACATTGAACAGTACTGATAAAAAAATTCAACTTCACACAAGGCGTTGTGTATTTGCACCCCAATGCATCAATATAACGTGGCTGTCTCCAGACTCATGGAGATAGCACAAAACGAGCTAAACGCTTCACAGCTGTCAGGTGGGTTAAGAATGGACTGTCCATCTGCATTAACCGATCCATCGATCAAGTGGGCGTGTGGTTGGTTTTTGCGACGCAATGTTAACAAGTTCTTTCGTTTTATATGTCGTTCGTAGAGCTATGTGTTCTTCGTGTATTCTCTTAGTCAACTGTATGTGCTTGACCCTGTCAGTGATGTTGTGCAATTGTAAAAGCAAGTTGAAGTTTCCCGTCTTTCTGTATCGAGCAATTAGTCTTCTGTTTTCGGTTAACTGAACAAACGATTGCGTCTTTTTGGACACACCTAATCCCCTTGTCTTGGGAAGTGAGGACAGCAATAGCCTGATGCACCCGATGGTAGAAATAATCCACGGTAGTGCGCACATATTGTTAGAGAGGAAGATTGCGTCCATATCCGATGATCGGATTAATTGTTGGGATTGCTTTCAGTTCATTATATGGGTTGTGTATTGCGGAACAAAAGTGTTTGATGGCCAATTTAACGCAGCAAGTGGATCGTACCATCTTGTGGTCATTCCCAGGTAGTGTTTCTGATGCTTGCTTGTGCATTTGTGACCCCCGAAGTGAATGTCAGGTATAGTATACTGGTCACTCTTGTTGGTTCAGTAACCCATTGTGTCCAGCCACCAATTCTGAGAGAGAAACGGAAAGATGTATGTATAGAGGAGGATGGTTAGGAGGACCGGCTAATCTTTGATAGGTTAAAATCAGCACCAATTATCTTCTGTCTGTGTGGTATCTCAGCAGCGAATTCTTAAGCTGAAGTAATAATGCTAACACTTGCGTTCGACGTAGTTGGCGGGGCGTAAACACATCCGAGTAGAATGCGAGAACCGGTTCCTGAGATAGACCACAAAGAGATTCGGGGACAATTGATAGCTATGGATGATCAAATTCTGTTGCAAATGTATGTTGTAGGTATATCATGCATCCACCACCGCCTGTGCCGCGATCTTTTCGAAAAAGTTGGCAATTAAGAATCATTAAGGTAAAAACCAATGTATCGGAGGAACACCGCATTTCGGTAATGATATTTGCTTGTGGGTCCTTGATAAATGCAAGCATGCTTATGAGGTACAATTTGTAGTTACTAGATTTGGCATTAAGTAGAAGTACATAAAACGGATTGTGGGGTGTGGGGTCATCGTGTTGCGCTTCGTTGTTACACGCGTTGTTGTAGTCAGGTACTGCAGATGCAGGAGATTTGAGTGAGAGTAGTGGGGTTGTGTCTATTCTTAGCAGGCGTGGTGATATGGGTAATGTGTCATTTGGGAATGTCGATATTGCTCTGAACACGGTGGTAGAGGAAGCAAGTCTATATTGCAGTTAGTGTGGCAGTTGGCTAACCGGGTCATCGGCAAAAATTGCAGGAATAGTGAGAACGGATATTTGGCTTCCACCGGGTATGTAAGGAATGGGAGTGGCCGCGGCTCCCTTACTTCCTGTGCTAAAATAGGGTGGTATTGTGGGGTGTTGGGAGGGATTGCACCCACATGAGAAGGGATAGAATGTTACCTTGTCCTCGTGACATAGTTCCACCTGTTAACATTACTGTGCCTGATTTGTGGCATGGGAGTGAATTATGGCGAGGAGCATCCAAAAAACATTTGCTTCTGTTTTTGTCAGTTTTATATATCAGTTGTACGATGTACGTTGGCAGATCTCAGTTTCTACTGTGTTCTTTACAGGTTTAGGGTTTTTGTTGGAAACGATGAGTGGCTGTGGGTATTTTACACTATTGGATTGACTGCCCATGGGGTCCTTTGGGTGTAGGGTTCAGCTTGCGACATTGCTACAGGGCCCTTGCAATCAGCTCTTCCCAATGCTTTGGGCTTACTCCATTACTTATAGACGGTTAGGTCACGAGAGTCAAGCTTGAGAGGGTAGTAGTCGATAGGAGTTTGCTTGTGTGACACTGCAGTATCGTCAGGAACATTGGTGCTCGAGGTCCTTATCATCTGATGTCAGCTGTCAAGGTCAACTTCGAAGTGCCCATTTTCCACATTAAATAATCTATTCTTTTGAGATTTAGTCTGATTTGGTGATGGTAACGAAAGGTCACTAATGCAACTTTGTAAAGCCATGCGATCCGCTTTAATCAATACGTCTTTGAACTCGGTCCGCTGGGCTATGGTAAGCTAATTATCCAACAGTCGGTTCGCAGATCCTTCTGTTGAAAATTTAAAAGCGATCTCGCAACAGTGCTTCGGTATTTTCGTTCCCTGACGAAGGCATTTGTGTTTGATTTCGGACCTGCTGCATGCTCTGAATACTTCACTTTTAACTTTACCTAAACTAAGTCTATCCGGAATGTAGAAAACATTCACATTTTTCAGTCTGCACATTCGCTCATATACCTCAGACGCAATTGAGGTGATTAATTCATCAACAAACTCATTATATACTCAGCCTGGATTTGCAATATCGTTTCTGTCCAATGTATTCTACTATGCTTATCTCTATCATTTCTCATAGTTGTTTGGGGGACAAACTCAAACTTTCTGGGGCTAATCACATACTTATGGCCCCCGCTCACCTTAAACCGCTTGAGGATGGACTTATGTGTTGGCGACTTATGCACGTTACTACCCGTCGTCAGGTTCTTGTCCTTGCATCACTAGATTGTGTTCGTTAACCGCCGTAAAACCGCCCCTGACCGCACGAGACGAAACCGGACGACTCGTTTAAAAATGCACCAATGGACAACCAAGGGCAGTAAACTTTTAACACGTGCTGAATTCATCGAAAGTGGTACTATTAACAGCGCAGTATTTTGGACTTTATTAGTGAGCCCATTCTACAAGACTGAATGGACTATTTATGGACGCCCAGTCCGTGGGCTTACTAACCATTTTAGTGAGCTTCGACCAACGAGACGAATAGTTGCTTTGTAAGCAAGTCAACTGATATACCCCACGAGCTCAAAATAGGGCCAGTTCGTTGAAATACGCGCTAAAAGTTCAGTGCCTCTATATACTGAAGGATCTGCTTGCTAAGAACATGGATTTAATGAAATCAAATGGGGGCAAATTCGAATGTATTTAGCAAATTAGCATCGTGCTCAATGATACAAGTAGATCTGAACGTCTTAAGTTGGCTAGAAACTTGACCGATGTCGAAACCCACGCATTTCATCGTTTTGAAACGTTTCTCCTCCACCATGTCGTTGATATGACACTTGCGATTGTTTAAGCCCAATTGTGGCACCGCTTTTTCCCGGTGTGTTTCCCTAAAAGGTGTAAGATTAGGATGCCTATGGATTTAACATGATTCGCCGACTGGGGAAGCGTTTTTTTGCGGATGTAGTGGATCAGCCTACGCAGTTTTAAGAAATCTCCTCAAATAATGCCTGTCTAATGTAATTTCAACGTACCTGACAGAAACATATGTTTTTCATTTGTGGATTCCTTGTTCACAAACGTCCTACTACTTCGGAACAGAACAGCCTAGCTATCCATTCCTAATTCCGGTCAAACTATTTAAAGAATCCCAACTATTGCGTACTGAGAACGTTAACCTTCACTTTCATAATGCACCATACAATTAGACTTAATGTGGCAGTGAGCGGTCCACTGGACCCTGCACTCACTGATTTGTACTTGATGATGAGGAAAATGGCGCGTCTACAGAAACAGCCAAGCTACCACGCTGCACCATTACCTGCTTACTGAATGGAAGCAGCTAGAAGTGCTATCTCTGTGCAGCTGCATCTTAAATTCCTCAGGTACAATGGGTGATTAACATGGCGAATTTTCCCGATATTCCATGCCGACAAAGTCGTCGGCCAGGAAACTTTGAATTCCAACACATACTTCGCTTCGACAACGTACGGTGGCAGGTTGTTCCATACATTCGCTACTCTCCGTTCGGAGCAGGATTGGTGAGCTGCTCCTAGAACATCTTAACAGAGCAGTACCAACTTTTGTGTCAACTGCATATCTGTGCATGCTTATCAGTCATAAGGATTACAAACTCATTAGAAAGTCCGCCAACTTTAACACACATTGCCTGGTCAGTACTCGTATTGCACTGTCTTCACACCAAGACGGTACACGGACGCAATTGTGACACTTCAGTTAGGCGTACCTGACGAATTTACTGGTCTGATTGCCTGACCGACAAATTGGGGTCTAGTTTAATCATATTTAAGATAAATGATAAAGAGCGAAATTTTAAAGAGGTACTCGATCAACTACGAGTACCAAAAGACAGTATGTGTGGAACCCAACGAAAAGTTTTACGTTGAGTTACCTTTCAACTGTTCTCAGAGTAACTACCTGCTGAGCATTGAATTTGTAATACGGGTCTAGTTTATGTTGCTTATCGAACTCAAAATTTATAGGTATCTTCATGAAAATAGTGTTGACTTACCAGGGCTAGTTCACAACAGGTGTATGAATAAACATATGACCGCGGAACTAATTACATAGGCCGTATCGATAAAATCCAGCTTCCCGGATATGTGCCATTAGATGGCTCTCAACCTCCCTCACTCTCAACCTCCGGGCTTATGTAGGCCACCAGTTTCCTGGGTAGCCAAACACCAAAAGGTCGTGAGTTACCAAATGGCGCTTCTAAAATAGTGTTGGACATATCAATCTTTGCATTGTTCAGTTTGCTGACTGCCAAACCAAACCGAATGAATCCAGCTCTGTGTATGGGAGAACAAATATTCGTAAAGTCCACAATGTATTTAGGAGCTAAGCTCTCGTCACAAAATTAGCATTTTATACTTGTCACGCCCACCGTCGGAACGATATATATATACATATATACGGCAGTGAGGCTGGCGGTGGCTAGGTCCTGACAGATGGTCTACTCCACAACACCTGAGCACTGCTGCTACTGTTTTGCCATGGGCTCATGTCCTGGACACCGCGTGGCGATCGCTGGATAAGAGTTGTGTTACTCCTGTCTCATAGATCACAACCAGGGCACCAATCCGCATGAGTCAGTGAACTGACCATGTGCTAGACCCGCTGCCTTTCGGGTGTACATTTAATCGAAGGCTTTGACTGAGGACCCGAGTCGTTCTCCTGTCAGGTGTGGGCGCCCTGCCAGTATCCTAGTCCATGTTCCTGGGAGGTCAGGAAATAGTCGATGGCCCTCTTCCCGTAAAACTTAGCAGTTGGAGACAGCAGGGCTACGGGTTATAAGCTCACCGCTCGATAGGCGTGGAGCACGGTGGGATGTAAACTTCGGGTGCTCGATGGTTTCCTACCGCCTGCCTCAAGCCAGGCAACTCCTGGTCAAATTGGTGCAAACCCGCCAAAACCCTCCTGCGTCTGGCCGCGGTCGCAGGTGCGTATCCTACTACAGTCGCAAAACTTACACGAATCCTTTCGGTACCTCAAAGGCTGCAAGTAACGAACTCAAGCAGATCCCAATTTGTCTCTGAAATCACATTCCCGAGCTCGATCTGCTCCACACTGCCTTCTGTGTAGTGCTACTGAGCCAAAGGCTCCAGGTGGAGTCGCTCAAGCAAACCACCAAAACGCAATCGCCACTCCGAATGCGATTTCCCACCAATTCAATCGTATGCCTGCGCGCAAAGCACTCAATATCGGGTGCTGGAACGTGTGTACACTACTGGAACGGAACTCGTGGGAGCGCCCGAAGCGATGCAATGCACTGGTCACTATGGAATTGTCGCGCTACCACATCGATATTGCGGCGCTCAGTGAGATCCGGCTCGCTGGGCTAGGTAAGTTGCATGTAGCAGGTGCTGGTAACACTTTATACTGCGTGGGCAACGTTGCCTCAGCACCACGTGATCATGGGGTCGGATTTGGAATATCCGATCGCCTCCATGGCCAGCTGGTGGGTGAACCAACTGGCATCAGCTCGCGACTGATGACTGTTCAACTATGACTCGGAAGAGGTAAGTTTGCCACTACGGTCCGACCATATGTTATTCTGCTGACAAGAGTGATCAATTCTACACTCAGCGATCCTCCGTGGTACGGTCTGTGCCGTGGAGCAACCGACTATTTCTGCTGGGTGTTGTCAACGCGCGTGTTGGGCGTGATGCATCGGTGTGGACAGATATCATGGGTCCGCATGGCATCGGTTCAGCGAATGCGAACGGTGACAGACTGCTCTCACTGTGTGCTACTCATGGCCTGACGATCACGAACACTCGGTTTGCACTGCGTGCGAGTGATATAGCAACTTGGACGCACCCACGGAGTGGTCACGCTCACCTGCTCGACTATGTCATCGTACATCAGCATGATATACGTGAAAGGCGCATGACACGTGTACTGTGTGGAGCTGAGTGTGGCATTGATCACAAACTGGTGAAGACCAAACTTTACATCTATTTTCGTAACTCTATGTATTACATTCCCGCCGTTACTCGGCGCACTTTTAACATTCTCTCCCTCGATACTCTGGAGAAACCTATGGAGCTGGCGGAGTACATGGCTGCGCGCCTGTGTAATCTGGATTGTATTGCCGCAATGGGCGACTCGTGGCACCATATTTGCGACAAGGTGGCAGCTGTTCTTGAAGAAACCATCGGGCGCGCAAACTGTAAGCGGCCTGATTGTTTTGATGATAACAATGCGACGATTGGCGCATTGGTGTTGGAGAAGAATGCAGCATTTGCTGCACATGCCGCAGACCCCAGTGACTTGGGGAAGAGTAGTCAGTTTCGCAAACTTCGATAACGACTGAACCGAGAGCTCCGTCGCATTAAAAATGCATGGTGGACGGAGGAGGCGAAGCAGATGGAATGCCACGCCAAACGTCGCCAACACAAGGAATTCTTTGACTCATTGAATACGGTGTATGGACCCAGGTTGGAGCCGCTGCGGATCCTGATAGATGGTACTTCAGGGGCTACCTGCACACAGACTGCAGACATAGTGCAGGTCTGGCAAAATCTCTTGGACTGTCTCGTGAACAATCGTTCAGAGATCAACTGGTCTACATTGAACAGCCTCAAGCCGCACGATGTGAAGGCGAGTCTGGATGGCACACCGACACTGGATGAGACACGGAGAGCACTTGCTCAGCTGCGAAACGGCAAGTGTTCCAGTGTCGACGGGCTCCCACCTGAAGTATTGAAACACGGCGGAACCGCGTTGTTGACTGCGCTGCACAAATTTGTGTACCGCCTCTGGATTGAGGAGGAGATGCCTGCTGAGCTGAAAGATGCTCTTGTGCTACCACTGCACAAGTGCAAAGAGAGTAAGAAATGTTGTACAATTTATCATGGTATCAACTTGCTGAGCTGTGTGCGCAAGCTGATTGCCCGAATCCTGCTCAACCGCCTCGTCAGTCAGGTTGTGGAGCTTAATGTGGCGGAAGAACAATATGGATTCCGTTCTGGTCACAGCACCATAGGCGTGGTGTTTGCTGCTCGTCAGTTGCAGGAGAAATGTAGAGATCGACACCTGCCGTTTGTATTCGCATTTTGTTGACTTCACCAAAACATTTGATACGGTGGATCGCGAGGCATTGTGGCTGGTGTTGGGTAAATTTGGTTGTCCGAGTAAGTTTGTAACTTTAATTAAATTTCTGCAGAGTGGTATGCCAGCGAGGGTGCATCTGAGTGGAGAGAACTCGGATGACTTTGCAGTTGTCTGGTGTGAAGCGAGACTGTGTCTTAGCTCCTGTCCTGTTTACTATTTATCTTCATGCAATGATGTGCTTTAGATGCCGCTTGTGCTTACGGGGTTCGTGTGGAGCACCGTATTGATGGTGACTTGATGAACATCCATCGTTTCGTTGCGGTAACCCTAGTCTCTGAGACAACCATCCGTATGTTGCTGTTTGCTGAAGTAGAGCAAACGCACACGCTTGGAGCGCGTGTTCCCGGGTCATTTGGAATAATACTCTATATCTTCTCTCTAGTTTCTCGCAGTGTAGTCACCGTACGCTCATTCGAACCGGATTTACCGGCTCAACGCAGTGATCCATCATACTTGGAGGTACATTTTGCCACTAAAGTCCTAACCATTACTAACGGATTTGACTGTCATCCGTGGTTGTGCATAAGTAGATAACTCATTCACATTGTGCCCATTGCCCTTCGGTGTAGAAATCTCGAGGCTGTCCGAAAAGCCTAAGCTTATTCCAATCAGTTGTTTTTAACGCGTCTGTGAAGGAACTTGTGCTCTCTCCATCTGTGTTCAGCGTTGTGTTTAGATTCATTTACTAGGTCCCAAACTAGCCGGGCCTAACATCGATCGATCAACCGACCACCACCGCGACGTGTGCTTACAAGGGATCACCGTTGACAGCGGGCGCGCCACGCTGCCTCATGCTTATCATTGACGCGGGAAGCTGCACTAACTGACCATCCGACAAACGAATGACCTTAAAACTTCACGCCCTCGACAAACATGTCTCACGTTAAGAGCAAGTGTGAGTTGTGTGATAAATTCGTGAAGAGTGGACTAGTTTTCAGCAGTTGCCTGGAAACCTATCATGCAAAATCCCTTGGGACGATACAATAACACGACTGAGGCGTTTTGGTACTGCCCAGTATGCCTTATTATCCCAGTTGTTAGCTATCTAACTGCGCTACTGAAGAATTATGTAAGACTAACAGCAGCCGTCGAGCAAATAGTGTGCGTCAGGGTTACACCTATGAGTGGAAACGGACCGGCATTTATGTGTGAAAATAACACCCCGAATTCCCCATTCAAGCCGAAGAAGAGAGCCAGACATCCCAACATCATCCTGACGACTCAGTCTCAGTCACTACCAATTCCCTTCCCTCTCTCCCATAAGTAAAAACCTTATCTGCGTCGTGCTTGCTTCAACTTCTGGACAGTGTATTACACCAACTAGTTTGTTCGCTATACAGGAGACCCTAAGCTGCAGTCAACCAACCATAATGAGGAACCAGGTAACAAGCGCATCCGTTGCCGCCAATCAAACACCGGAAATAGCACCGGTAACCTTGGTGTTGCAGTACGGATGGCCCTGATCAGTGCGGTTCACAAATTCACCGAAGCACCGGAAACTAAGACTTCAAAACTAGTAGCCACCAGGCGTAACCATGATGTCTTAAACCTTGTGTTCACTAATGTCCCCGAATCCAAATCCAATCCAGTTCAATACAGACGATCGAAATCAATGGAGTTCCACCTGTACGGCAATCGGTGTCCATGCTGATCCCACGACATTAAAACGTACCTCGCGTCACCCAAACACATTGCACTACGGTGGACTCCGGTTACTTCGGATAACAATGAACTCGGTGAATGAGACAGAGGTCGTTCTGCTGTCTGTGAATCTACTCCGCAACGCCTCGTGAAATGAACGTGTAGCTGATCTAACTAACACAGAGAGGAACAGAAAAAGTAAAGATAAGAAAACTGTGATTGCTCGCGGTGTCCCTGAGCTTACTGATTCCTCTTCCGACGACGCGCAGTACACGACCGGGAGCAATGGCTCTACATAAGTGAAGCTCTTTCTCTCGAAAATCTCTTGGCCACCTTGTTGATAAGGATTACCGTATCACCGAAATATAAGCGGTGCGGTCCCAAGCTGTTGAAACTGGTGTTGCAATCAGAACTAACAGCAAAATCTTCTATGGAACTGGACTAAATTCCGTAGCAGGTCACCAACAGAAATATATCTCAATCAAATGGAACACCACTACTTTCTAATGACAACTCAGTAGAGGTGCGACTCTCAATGAATGCACCAACTGTAGGACCTGACTTGGTGACGGTTTCAACAGTAGTTGTAGCATCTGCAGAGCACAATCGAACACCGGGATCCGGGGTATCTGATGCTTGGATATGTACCGAATTCATCTCAAGAGCATGCAAACCCTCCAAAAAACGATTAGTCGCCGACCTTACATCGGTCGGCGTAATCTCACTTGCTTCATTCCTTCCACCCAACACACTTTTGGTCTCAGAGTGGCTCCCATGCATGTACACAAATGTCCTAGGTCTACTCAGCAAATTAGCTGAATTATGATTTCGACACGCTTGGGACCTCATCAGTATCACAGAAACATGGTTGTGCTTTGAGATAACGGATGCCGAAATCGCGCCAACTGGTATGTCCGTTGTCCGGAATGATCGAGCCAGCAAAGATGGTTGGGTAACCCTCTACTTTCGAAAAACCTGCAGTGCGTAGCCTTACACGATGCGGAAACTGACGTACCTGACTCCATTTGGTGCAGCTTCCGGCTGAGAGAGAACAATCTTGGCCTAGCGGTTGTTGTTTACCGCCCACCGTCGTCTACACCTGAGATGGACTGCAACTTGGTGGCCGCATTGAAGATGGTGATAAACAGGAAGTACAGTCACGTTCTAGTCGCCGTCGATTTCAACTTACATGATGTAGAACCCTAGGCCACACCAGCGGGGCAATTCAAAGCAGACCTGCTGGGTCTTGTCTCAGATTTTCCGATTTAGGACCACGTCACTTCGCCCACCAGATTCACGGTAACTAACAGGTCATCCATATTGGACCGAATATTCACTACTAAAAGCATGATGATCGAGAGCTTGATGAGCGATACTCCTCTAGGCTGCAGTACTCATTTGACTGCATTTCATGTACACTTGCTATGCCGAATATCTCGAGGACCGAACTCAAACATCTTAACCCGACTCATCGAAGCGACCAACTGGTGTTTTCTAACCGTGCATGCACCTGATATTGTCTTGGAACGTTTCGTCAGTAAGTTTAACACCCTGGTTAATAAAGCACCGGAAACCAAGACTAACAGTTCGAGCAACATAACTGCGTTTATACGGAGTAGGACACACAAACGCATGGGATGATGCGCAACGCGGCGTGGTATACCCATAAAACCGATCCGAGTCCGAGTACCTAAAAGGCATATGTTGTCCACCGTAAACACTGTACCCAATTAGTGCGCGAGGACAAACTAGCTTATCAACATGCTTTGGTCGAGTGATTATTTTCAAATCCTAAGCTTCTGTACAAGCACATGAACAGCCTCTGCAAGGTGAAAGTGGATTTCCCCCTCTTCAAACAGCGGATGGCCTAACTCGACCTGTGAAACAAGCGTCGGATGTTGTGCAACAACAATAGACACCAAGGTTTCATTGCATCCAGTGGTCTCCTGAATCTGGAATCCATTGTGCCACACCAGGATTCACTAACATAAATTTTACGGCAGATATCGTGATGAGAAAGCTGCTATCCATGCCGCTGCACGCCTGTCAAAGAATTGGCCACGTCCACCTAAACACGCTTGTTGTAGCGGCTACTATTTTGGCTGAACCTTTTGCGCAGCTGTTCCAGCACTGCGTTGACGAGCGGCAAGTTCCTGCAGTGAAAACACGTAATAATAACGCCCATTTACAAAACGGATAGTCGTTCCGACCTAGCTAATTATCAACCAGTGACTCTACTACCAGTTATTTCAAAGTTTTGAAGACTATCATTGCCGAGGCAGTCGTTTCTTATCTGGACGGCTTTGATTACATTGCTCAACAGCAACACGGCTTCCGCCAGACTCGGTCGTGCATAACTAACCTATTGTTAGCACGAGACAGCTGGACCGAAACCGTGTACGCTTGTGCAAGAGTTGATGTGGCATACCTTAATTTCTCTAAAGCATTCGACCTGTCGGACCATCGTATCTTTCTCGACAAACTTCAAGGATGTAGTATTGGAGGCCTTCTCCTCAGGTGGATCTGAAATTTCTTCTCGCACAGGCATTTGGAGGTGAGAGTAGGTGAATTCATGTCAGACCCAATTCACATCGAATGCGTAATGCCACAGGGTTCGGTATTATGGCCCAGTCTATTCTTGGTTTTCATAAAGGATCTAGTGAGTCAAATTGCGTCAAACTGTTTACTCTACACCGATGACATCAAAGTTTGCCGAGCGATCAGAACTCCAGAAGACCGTATCCAGCTTCAAATTGATCTTGACAGGAGTTATGAATAGTCGGTTCAAAATCACCTTTCCTTCTGTGTGGCTAAATGTCGTGTGCTCCAGTTAACACACCGAATGGTTCACACATATAAGCTGGTAGACCAGGATCGGCAACACTGTTCTCTCGAAAATGATCTCGGTGTGTTAGTCCAGGAAGATCTCCGCTGTTCAGTGCAGTCCAAAAAGCATCAAAGAAGGGGATTCACATTGTGGGGCTTTTACAGAGAGTTTTCGGGCAATTCGAACCGTCGATTTTCCTCCAAATACTTCCAGCTTATATACGCCCACGTGTTGAATATGTAATTCAATCAAGGCTCTCATAGCTAAAGCGGGGTCTCGCGGTCTTGGGGTTTCCACAACGTCGGGCAACCAAAAATGTCAAGGAGCTGCACCACTTGTCATACGAACAGTGCCTCAGATTGCTTGGCCTTTTCAGTGGACCTTATCACCGTTTGCATGATGACCTAATCATGGTTTACCAATTAGTAAACAACACTCATCATCCCTGCCCTCACCTATTAAAGTTGAGTCACAACAGCCAACTGAGAGGTCATCATCTCAAATTAGCAGAACAGTACAGTCGGTTGGAGTGTCGAAGAAACTTCTTCTCGCTGCATGTTTGCCACATGTGGAATACCCTCTCAGAATCTGTTGTTTCGCCTCCCACGTTAGCCGTGTTCAAAGCACGGGTCGACAGTGCACTGGCCATACTACACCATTTCACGTAATCCAAACGACCTATACAAACAGCAGAAAAACAAAAACATACCAACCCACCTCCATTTTTACCCGGAAACCACAGACGATAACGTTGGATAGTACCTAAAACAGACGGGAACGCTGTGGTTTGCTCACCTCTAACCGATCATCCGTCGGGGCATGTAAAGCTTCTGTTTATTTTCTCCACAATATACCACTGGCCACTGACCATTGACGACTGTGCTTTGTTTGCACACAGCACAGATGAGTAGCAGCACATGACTAGTGCTCTGGCTTTGACAACGGCCAAATTCAGGCTCACCATCAACACAAGCAAAATTGTCTGTCTCTTTCAGCCTTCATCAGAGATGCTATGTGCAATATTGCCCCAAATCAGCATTGAAGATGAAGTATTGGATACCACCTCCTGCTTCTGCTACCTTGGGAGTGTGATGTCGACTGACCAGCTGTGTATCCGAGTATCGGAGCCAGCGGTGGCATTCGGGAAGCTAGAGTACCGAGTGTGGAACAACCATCAGCTTACCGTTGGCACGAAGCTGATGGTGTACAAATCCATGGTGCTGCCTGTTTTTCTATACGATAGTAAAACGTGGACGATGTACCGGCGGGATGTGCGATATCTCGAGCGGCTCCATCAATCGTGTTTGTGACTGATTCTGCGCATTGGTTGGTAAGACAGAGTTGCGGACACGAAAGTTTTGCGCCGAAGTGAAATGCATGCGGTGGACTACATACTTTTGCTGAGACACCTGAGGTGGCTCGGTCATGTGAGCCGAATGGATTCGACGCCGATACCGAAGCTGCTATTATATGGTCAGCTGAGTTTGGGTAAGCGGCATGTAGGAAAACCAAAGCTTCCTTACCAGGCCATGATCAAAGTGAGAGTCTCACGTTCTACTCTTGATTGCAGGTCGTAGGAATCGAAGGCGGTTGATCGGCGGGCGTGGCGCGAGCTGATCACGAAGGCCGTTGCCGAGATGCAAGAGAAATCACTCGTGCATGCAGAGAAGCAGCAACAAGACGTCACCGTCGCCAATGGGTTGTACTCCATCGATATCGAGCGCATGGTGCTGTAGCACATGCGGTCGCAAGGGCCTGAGCCAGGGAGACCTAGTGAGCCATGAGTGAGGCCACTCGGGACCAACACCGAAACGACGATGCGGCCTGTTGAGAGCGTAGGCAGAACCGGCGCAGCGTTTGTAGCTACGATGTATTCGACTTCCTACCCGCGTGCTTGCATGCTGAGTCTCTTTATTTCAGGTGTTGGGTTTTCCATATTGTCCTAACGCTTTGTTATCTCGTATTAATGTATACCTGAACTATCTTCTATAAACTTGCACACCTTCATGTAACTACTTTAGTTAAATTAGATAACATTTTCACATTCGTGGCATTTTTAAAAGTAATTTTATGACGTCTTGAACTTATCGCGGATTCGCTAGGAACCAAATTATTTCATATGCTCATTTAGTGAAGCGTTATGTCACCATATCCGTATACATTATTCTCTTTAGTTTATTTTAGATCGTCCTTTCAAGTGATTGGCTGTTGCTTGATATCTCCGTTTTAGCTGCTCTTGATGTGCATGTTGACAAGGTGCATACATGTCTATTATCCATTACCTCGTCCATACTGGCGTCAGGAGACAGTTGGTCATTGAGAGAATGGACGGGTGCACGGTCCTTATGACCATGCTAGGCTCGGTGTGGAACGGACTACAGTCCAGCCACCGCCTTGTGTGCGCTTGATTCCCCAACTACAGCGTGCTTGTGTTTGCCTGTAAACGAGTGTGGGCCGGCTCTGTTGATGAGACGTGGCTTCCATCCACATGTCATCCTGTCTTATTCCTTTAAGTTTACACTGCATACGGTGTGTGTTTGGTGCAGTGCAAGCCATCTATGGTCCATCTGTAGGAGTAGGTGTTTTGTGCCTGTCATGTGGACGCCACAGTGACAGGCATATATATATATATATATATATATATATATATATATATATATATATATATATATATATATATATATATATATATATATATATATATATATATATATGGTCCAAGTGATCGGTATTACAGAAACTGACTTTATAGCTAACCTAGGTCACAAATGGGACTGTGTCGCAATCCGAGACACACCAGTGGGTGCTCAAAATTCCAAAGTTCTACCACAGTGTTTCTCTCATGAGTAACTTATCTTGCTTCCTCGGATTCACTATCATCCACACATCTGACGGGTTCCTTGGAACTTGAGGTTAAAACTTACGCCTTGAACAGATAACCTTGAGGGTAGTGCACACCAATTACTACTGTACTGCAGCAGATGATTAGTCCACTGCGAGGTATACCTTCGATCAGGGCTTATCACTGGCATGTACCGAACCTTCGCCATTAAGTTACATTAAAGACTGTTACACATCATTTGCCAGTCGATGAAGATAACACAAATGTCTATCCGAAGCACTGAAGGAATCAATTCTTTTTCTGATATTCGGTCAGATCTGACTTTTTTCAATTGTTTATATTCAATGCATCATTGATTGAGGCTACATTCCGAATAACGATTTAATCTGTCCCTTTGCAGGATCAGTTCCTTGCACTGTCGAGGAATAAAACATTTATCTTCCTTTATCTATTATGAGCAGAACCTTCAATCGTTAGTGTTTGGTCCTATCGGCTTGATAGCAAGAACTGAGCTCCACTCAGATACTAATTCACGTAACGAAAAGTCTATAGGCGAAGAAATCAGTTTGGTGAACAAATCAACATCCTATCATCGATCTGTCACCATCAACTCTCATGAAACCTTCTCGTTTCGTAATCTGTATTGAAAAAGGAAGTCACTGGAATATGCGAACACTTGTACCAATACTAAGGATTTTCCGATTAACAGTTGCTTTCCTCATACAGAGAGCCGATTGTTCTCATAGATTACAATAAGTGAATGGCTTATAAGGGAGAAATTCTCAATATGAGCAGTCACTGTCCTCAATATCACTGTTCTCTTCATAGACATGGAGATTTTACCATGTTTTCTATCAATATCTACCACCTGGTTCGATAGAGTTGTACAGAAGCTGTTATATTCCTATATGGTAGATCCCGGAACTTTACTTCTTTGAGATGAATCATGCGGTCTCGATTCGGACCATTCGTTAAGCTCGAATTAATCTCTAGTTGTTTCCATGGCAACAGTGTGACCCACAATCTTGCTATTAGCCCTGAGAGAAAATATAGCATTATCATTTATTGACCAACTATTTCGCCGTATGCAGTATCACTTGTTATCACGATGTAGTTTATGGCACTTCACGTTTATCAACACACCATTTCCGAATTCACTGTAAGTTTGGGGAGTAACCGTTTCACCAGCTACTGCTATTGTTTCTGACATCATCTTAGTTTTTCCAGTAAAGGCGGTGCACCCGGTCTCCGGGGTCATGGTTTCAAGGATGCAGCCTCAAAGACAGGCCAGTCTGGTTATACTTGCAGGTAATATCAGAGCACTGCGAACTTTGTTAACGCATGTATAGTAACACCGGTTCCTGTTGAGCAATTGGTGCACAAGATGATCGCAGAAGGCTACTGATGTTTCTCCAAACATCCGTTGTAACTACCCATCACCGAGGTTGCCTTTAACCAGTGCGCCATTTTGCACCACTACTTACACGGGTGTGTAGCGGTGCCTGATACAAATTCTAGATTTTAAGAATAAAACTGTCCATCTGCTTGGTTCGATTTGACAAATATTGACACCGTTATCAATTGGCACTTCGTATTCATTTTTTATGCCGTGAATCAACAGCGTGCAGAGTCGGAGCCGAAGCATACATTAAGGTACAACTTTATCAAACTTATGAATTAATAGGAACACGTGCGAATCAGGGAGAAGCTTCTCAGTTGGTGTACTTGGGTCACTGATCTCGCGTTTAAAATTATGCGCATAATGGCGCTACGTCGCTGATTTCTGATGACACGTATCAGTTTACTGTTGACTTTAAGGAGACCTGATTACTTGAACGGCATTCTTGTGACCTTTCTCATTTTGGGCAAGGTAAACGTTTCATGCATGAGTTTCCCTTAACGAATTTAAAAATGTCTATATGAAACAAGGAGTTGTCATTTTGCATACTTTGTGCCTTTGGTACTCCCACATTTATATCACGCTTGGACCATTTCATTCCCCTCATCTCCACAAGGTATGCTTCTTGGTGGGCTGTTTCTCCGAAACATTGGCGAAATCCTTATCCCAGAACGTGTGTACCACGAGGGTAACTTACCCAAAGGATCATATCCCCTCCAAGCCAATTTTACAAGCAGAACCTCCGAAATACCCGACAGCCAATTCAACATCCGTGACACCTGGACCCAATTAGCCGCTTTGCTAGTGGTGAATCCTAGTCTTTCGGGTATAATGCGTCAATTGGCATTGACCACCATCCTTTCTCGAGCCGGACTTGGACTCGATCCTGCCATTTTGAAACAAGTATGCGGCAGTGTGTTTCGGCTCGCCTTCATACCGTGCATTTGCGAAGCGCTGACTTTGATGATTGTCACTCGGTTTCTCATCGGATGGCCATGGGTATGGGGAGCCATACTCGGGTGAGTGGATTCCGCTCAGTTTTCTCCGACTTCTCGTTTCATAAACCACATGACATTTTCCATTTTAACCGAAAACTTTTATGAATTCCCTTTGTAGCTTGGCACTCGTCTAACTTTCTCATCCTTACCATCCTGACTACACAGGCATGCGTTGGAATGTCTCTTACGTTCGATAGGTTAGTGATCAGGATCTGTTTTGTTTTCAAATTGCCAACCTAAGCGGGGTAGCTTAGGGTTTCTTTCTTGTATCTCCCTAAGTCGTTTTATCGTGACTCCTTTGTAGTGAGTTCGTTTTTTGTCGGAGCTGAAGGATGCAAACCACCAATGAGTCTCGATATGACAAAAAGGCTGCTTTAAACGTTTCCGGATGTGTGCAGGAATGTATGATTTCGAAGCCACTGTAAAATACTCCCCATTAATTGCCTCAGAAATCTTTTACTCCTGACTAGACGACATTCCATCCACTTGTTAATGATGCATGATATTTTTTGCTTTCAGGAGTTATTAGTAACATTACTGCCTCGACTATTACTGCTGTTGCTGCTACTACTAATGTTATGCGTTCAAGCTCCGAAACTGCGGCGTGGATCCACCAAATTAGGGCCTTCGGAAGACGAAAAGTACAACTTAAACACACCGTTCCGGTCTACTTCTACTGAGCCAAGACACTCAAATTTTAACATGTGGATGACATTTTTGGTAGATTCTCGTCTATGCTTATTTTTTTACTTCCTCTTTTTTAGTTGTTTTCAGGTTATCCGCTTCTTCAGTTGTATGCATTCAAAACTATTTTATCAATCAATTGTCCTGTGTTATTCTAAACAATGCAGTGAAAAGACGGACGTCATAAGATGATATCATTTCGTGCTCTCTCATCACATGCAAACGAGCAACATTTTAAACGATCGCTGACGGAAAGGAATCAATAGCTTGAATTTTGAATGAGTAGGCACATGCCATCATAGACCACAGCAGAATCAAGAGTAGTGAAACAAGTTTTACGATCCCCGAGGAAGCTTGAGCGCGATGGTCAGCTGCTTTTGTACATAAATTTTAGGGCGGTTACGATTTATGAATGCGGTCTCATCGAGATTGATTATTTGGTGTTTATATTACGGTAAATAATCGTAAACGTCACGTTCAGGTCAACTTGATATCCTTACTCAGTAAGTGCTTAGCAATCGATGAGGTAAGCATCTTTAAGCCCAACCTCAGGCTTGTATTATTTGATTGCTTCTAATCCATTTAATTCGTTGCCATCTGTAGTGTGGTGGATTGGTTTTCAGTGAATATAAACCTTGAGAACATATATCCACATCTTACTTTTCTCTCTGGCAAATTTTATTCAGCAATCAAAGAATACAAAAGCGATCTCGACCTCCGCGGTGGATGATTAAGCATGCTTTTAAAGTGAATTTCACACATGCAATAAAATGCTTGCGTCAGGAGTTGCATATTTTCCCACTTTAAATCAGCAGTCGCCTTTGGTGCATCATTCTTCCTAACACAGGTAGTAGGGAGTCACGAATACCGGTAGGAGGAAACGTTGTATGGAATCGGATTGTGTAAACTACTTGTACATGGGAATAAAAGTATCCCGCCCCCTCAAAACCGAGCTGCATTTCACCGTATGAGAATATATATACTTTAAATGTTTTGGGTGCTATACCTCAGTTATGCAAACCAGGCTACAACCCTTTACATGAATCGCATTCAAGATGGTACCATCAACTCATTGGGAAGTGCATCTTTATCTGTTGATCGGAAATCGAAATGGACAGTGGGTCGTGTACCAATTTGTAGACATTCTGGTGAACGATTAATCATCCGACATCTAAAGTAGAACCAAAATGTTTGTTGGCCAAATGGAACATCAGTAGTGTGTTCCCCTTCAGTGTACTACGAAGACACTTCTACTGTGTGACGGCAAAGCCGACATAGCAAGAATGTGCAAATCGCTGTTTGGATGTATGATTGATTTTCTTCCTTCGTTGTGTGAGGTCCGTTGTGGGTTTGCAATTGTGAAATTTTATCAGCTCAGGTACCAGCTGAGATTTGGCAGCTAGTTACATCGCTCTGTGCATTTGGATTGTTTTGAAGCGCTGTCAAAATATCAAAAAGCTACAACATACTGGCTTAAAATGATTCCATAATTGTGCAAATCACCCGCTGTGTCCCAGTTTGACTAAACTGAAACTTTACTGGGAGGCATGTAGCGGCCGCTTTTCGTGCTTTCGCGCGAATTCCACCATTCACAACCACTTTGCCGGAAGTGTGCACCTGGGGGGAGGGCATGAAACGAGCTATGGTGCGCTTTGACAAACGGAAGTCGTAAACATTTTTTTCAATGTTCGAAACTGTAGGATTCGTGTGATACCAGTGGTTTACAAGACAATTTCCTTCTCCTTGCTTTGGTGTAATCTGGGACAGGTGGAAGCTCGGATAGAAGTTTATAGTTTCAAGCCACTTAGTTGAATGCACAAACTCTGTTTATATTACTTCCAAATCTCACGCCAGGTATCTATGTTTTACTCATACAAAAATCCCTGCGATACAAAATCTAGTCCACGCGATTTTAAACCTTGAACATGGAGTTGTGACAAACAATGTCTAATCAGTACATCGAGAGGATTGTGTAATTACTTATCACTGTAGCACAATGTTCAACAACAATGTTCAACAACAGATCTGGACGATTGTTAAGTAGGAAAAGTGGTAGATTTAAGTCGAACGAGTGCAATTCACAGTGGATACGCTTAGTGGCACTCAGCCTCAAGTTTACCTAAAACCCTGTGTATGGCAATGCTCAAACTCGTGTGAACAGTTAGGTCCGTCTCATATTACTTGCACCATGATACTTCTGTTATCTTGGTTGAAATCACAATGGTTGCCTAGTGTTAACTACCTCCTCATGTTCAGTCATTTTGCAAGCGGCGCTAAACCAACTATGACGCCACAGAGCTTTCAAATAAAGTGTCCATATATTATCTAACCTGGGTCCTGAACTTTATAATGGCACTAACATACAATATTTCACAGAATAAGTTGGATTTATTTAATTCACGTATTCTCAACCATCTACTCATATACGCGCAGTGGCAATATTTTAAAGTGACAATAATAAGAAATCGATACGATTAATTCATTAGAGGGACTAGTATTATTTTGTCAAAATACCACAAGCCTGCTGTGGTTAAATGACGCCTCCGGCATCCAGCGGCTGAAGCAGAGTCTGTGCAAAATAAACTCTTGGGACTAGTAAGATGTAGCTTCGGCTGTTGGGACCGATGATCTCGATTGCTACAGCTTCCAATTACTTACCCGTATCAATCCTCTTTCATCGGCACTCACTCACTCTTGCCACTTCGTGTAGATGAGCAGCTGACTGAGGATATGCCAGGCAAGAAAGTTTGGGGTTATTTCGCGAAATTTTGTTTGTTTCTGCTATTTTGCAGTTGAAAATTTTTACCTCCAGACACATTCAGTCAGTCTTCACACGTTCGGCACAGCACTGGACGGCTGTGTCATCCTTGCGAGAATCAACAACAGTGCGTATTTCCTCTGATCCATGTGGAACTAGAAACTGCATCCCGGCTGTGACCAGTTCATGGCTAAAGCCACCGGGCTACGGAGAACAACAACGACCGACATAACTGCTATTACGTGTGTAATAGCACCGCCCACAATACTTATCAAACTTAATCCACCCAGTGGTCCTATCCACGAACTGTTACAGTGGGGTTGCTGGTCATAGTCCCACAGGTACCGGAGGGAATGCACACTGGTGATGCTTCCCGAACAGATGAAACGGCCGTCCAGTGCTCTGCCAGACATGTAACGGCAGTCTGACTGAGGTCAGATGTGATGAATTCCAACTTACACGAGTCCAATCCTACTATTAATCCCTTGTATTTTAAAGTTCCCGAAGAGAGAGGATATGTGACGTTACCAGCGCTTATCTTCCGTGCCACTTCTTAAAAAGCGCTTAACGACTTGTACTCGACATTCTACATCCTGTACCATGAACCGCAGAGGACTTGCTGATTACTGCTCAACCCAGGGTGAGACGGTGAACATTCTCAATGATGTTGTTTGCCGGAGCAGTGTGGCACACCTTCGTTGAATGTCCTCCGTAGCGATACTACAAGTATCGATGTCAAGTTAGCCAGGCAGTTAGCTGGTAGCCAGATAGCCGCAATATGTATTGTGTCCGGAATGCTTTCACGTGCTGCACTTGAACTGCTGCAGAACCCACCGACCCCTATCGTAAATGGCGACGGTACCACCAGGGTTCCAACGCTTTGGGGTAACGGAAGTTTTACAACGACATTCATCACATGAGCCCTGAGATCCGAACCAGTATAGGATGAGGTTAGGGTGAGGATACGCGCGAAATTACAGCGCACAAACCTACCAACTTTTTATCGCCCGCCCTTTAGTGTCCACATCCTACGGTGGGCTTATAAACAATGGGACCTGTGTGATCAACTAGCACTGTCGTTTCCTGGTCAGTGTTTTTTGCACCTGGGTAAGTGTCTCGTTAGAATGCAACTGTCTCTCTAATTATGTTGACCTAAATAGCATATTCGAATTCTTCTGCTGAAAGCTGTTTTCAGACAAACCAAATAGGTTTTTGTCACCTACTATGAGATGCTGGTACACCACCACCACAGCAGCTCGGCACTGTCAGTCTTTCTAGTCTATCTCATTCAAACCCGAGCAAAATATTGTGCGCCCTTTCGATTTGACAACGGAAAACTCCTTTCGATAGCAAAAAACTAATTACCGCCTTATTTGGCTACCATTGTTACCTTAACCGGTGGTTTACTTCTGTCATATTTTTTCATCCCTCTGTCCGTCACCGTACGCGAGTTTCGCATCTTAGTGTATACTTCCAGACAAGCTGTGACCGCCTATGGACCACTCAAACTCAACCAAGTCCTGCGAAACGATCACGTTCAAATCGCACTGCTATCTGAATTTGTCGTATCTAACTATTAGGATGACCGCGAGTGGACGGATTACACCAGTCACAGCGATGGTAGACATTTGAGTGATTCTAAAACTTTTCATACACTCTGATTCTGGTATTTGATGATAGTGACAAAAGATGCTAAGGATAACCCAGCCCGATGATTGTGGCTCCAATTGCGTTCAAGGAAAGTTTGCGTTGCCTTCATTTAGTGAGGACAATGGCTAAGTCTATCCATCCATTGAGCTCACTTACTTCTGGCTACAGTCGGGCTGGTTACCGCCCCTACCCGTTCCATTCATGCTACCCGACTGAGTTATAACATATTACTGGAGTTAGTGCGCCCCAGATCCAAAGTCCCAACTACCAAGCCTGGGGATTCATTGCCTACTACTCAATGAATTTCACAACTCATCAAATGTGCACGCCGGTGTATCACTGGTTATTTCAATTATGAGCTATAGCATTAAGATGTTATGGCTCGACCTTTAATTTGACCTTGCGCATTTGTACTGTGACGTTCAGTGGATCTACGAGTGGCTATTGTCCTTCGTCCTTTGATGCTTATAAACTCTTACTAGTCACCAGTAGTGCATCACCACTTACAGTGGCTGGAGGGTTCGCCGTGCTGTGAAACCATAAATCACTTCGCCACATGTTTATAAAATTGCAACAGCATTCATGACATATTGCATTTGTTTCGTTTTCGCCAAGGGTACTTCCGTCTTTTAGTTTGTAAACCTAGATAGCACACAATATTCACGCAACCGTTTGCTTTAGAACGCAATCCTATTAACCCCGCACCTTATTATTCAAATCTGTTTACTTTTCTTGGTCATAGATTTGTATGCGCAGCTGTCTCGCCGGCCGTGATCGTCCCCAATATGATGCGGTTGGAGGTAACCGGCTGGGGGGTGGCCGAGGGGATCCCCACACTCGTCGTGGCCGCAGCAAGTTTAGACGATGTGATCTCCATTACCGGTTTCGGTGTCGCGTTAGCTGTCGGGTTATCCACCGGGGAAAGTCTTGTGGCCACTCTGTTCTGGGGACCGGTGGAGGCGCTGCTCGGAGCTGCATTTGGCGCCTCTGTTGGATTACTGCTTTGCTTCTTTCCGCCCCCAAAACTGGTAAGACGCATTACTTTATTCATCGTATACATTGCATCATGCATGAGTTTTATAGAATCTATCACATTTGGACCAAGTCAGGTAATCATCGACACCCAGCAAGGCACTAGATAGTGGACTCCTCCTTTCTGAACTCTACGGAAGGGCACAATCCTTCTACTCGAGTCGGTGGTCAAAACTGAAACCATAAGGTATGCGACAGCTGCCATAAACCTGGAACTGGATATAGTATAGCTCAGTTTATTCCCCACTGTTGTTCATGCCTTCAAGGTAGACAGGATATGAGCAGCCTGCAAAACCGTCACCATCCATTAACACTATCAGCTGCTCTGGGCGATTACTGACTTTTAAAGGATGGATGAATTTGGAACTATTTCAAAGGAGACTCGTAGCAACTACACACAGCCAGTTCACCAGTAGAATGAGGAAAAGTACTGCTTAACCATCTCGTTATTTTCTGCCTTCTCAACAGTGCGGTACGAAGTCCGAAGTAATGACTCAGTGTCTTGTATGTACAAATCCATGATTTCTTTCCTGAGCGGGTGCTGGAGGAAGAAACAGCCCTCTAATGTTTCACCGGATGTTGATGTTTCTTTGATTGGTTCTAGCTTTGATGAATTCCATTTAAAACATTTGAATCCTCCTACTATTCACTTACAATGCATTGGTGTTACAAACTAGAACGAACTTATTGGAGGCAACATTTTTACTTGATTGGTGGCATTTGACTCACTGTGTCAGGTAGGCTCACAGATAGCACCAGCGTACAGGAAATCGGATCTCGAAAGGCTGAGTTTCTCCTGGTGGCTCAACGGGGCGCAATCTGTTGTCCCCGCTGAACTTTTACATGCGAGAACATTGTCTCATCAGCATGGCTTGGCATATCGAAATAACCAACCCCTAACTTGCCAAATGACAACCGAGCACATGAGCATTCAGAGTAGGAAGTAAAATACGCCTACGGCCTGGAAAAGTATATGTACTACTGTTTATCTCTCTGTGAATGTACTCGGTGGCGAAGCTGATGTTGGATACATTCTACGTCTTCGCTACCATTTACGTATTCCGCCGATGTGGTCTGATCGGTTATTCACCACTGTCGTCACTAACTTCTGGCTCTATGTCAGATAGTAGTACAACTGAGCATATTCATTGCAATCACATTCACTTGACTAACAATCACGCATCTCGAACGAAGACTAGAGTCCGGTTCGTTTTGCTGGAACCCATCGACACCGCGCATCTCCTTCGGATCTTACTGAGTTCGAACTCATGACTGTCATGTTACCAGGCATCAACTTATCCAACTGAGACATCGGTGGCATCGGCCGGCTACTGCGACTGATTGTTAATTATGGTATGTCATGACGTCATCCCCACCACTATGCTGTTTGCTAACATGCAAGTGACCAGTTTGGTTCATACATCCATGAATGATCTGGCACAGTAGCATTACAAACCAACTCGGATGATTACCTGAGAAAGAGATATCACACACTATATACTGTCCTTCAGTAGCTAAAGGTGGGTACAAAGGAAATGGATGCATGTGCGTCAACAGTGTTTGCAAGTTCCGTTTTGGAAATGTGAATTCAAACAACTCTGTCGCCCGGAATAGCTTGCTTATACTATCAAGGATAGGACCTATCGTTCCAGCAATCATCTTTGAAGCTTACACATATCCGCTTTATCGCCGACCACACACATCCCCCTTTTCACAGTCCACTGGAGGTGGGCATACAATTAGATGGATTCAAGTCAGCTATCCTCATTAGTTCCCTGCAAAGAACAACTGCTGCCCATTGGGCTTAATCATCAGAGCATTCAATTTCCAGTTGATGCCGCTTCGAACTCGATCAAGACGGCATCTGACAAGCAGTATGCTTTCTATATGATTGACTTTAAAAATATCAACGTACAGGAAGACAAAGGGTGATACTGCATGTCACATGGCCTCAGAGCGACTCGTATATGAAATAAAAGCTGGATGTAGCTACATCTTGAATTTCACCCAGTAGATATCGATAATCTGGCTTCACGCAATATCCGTCCATTGTACTTGCGTTTGCAATACATCTCACAGACAAGCCACTACGTGGGTACTTCAGTTTAGGTAAGTACATACACGGGTCAGCTATGTCGGTATCGTTCTCACTGCTGCAGATACCAGCGTCATGTCTGTCTTGCCATTTTTATCTCACTACTCCTTCGTTAGTGGGTTTGAAAGCAGAGAGTTTCGGAGCTCTTTTCTCCTAACACTGCACTCCGCGACCTACCAGTTTCGTCCAGATTTGGACTCGTCAAGTAAAGATAGCCTGAGCTGAGAGGGGAGCCCAACACAGTGGTTGACAGCTTTCGTCTTGGTTACTAGACCGGAGGTCCACAGAAACCCTTGACACAGCGGTTAAAAGTTCGTTAGTGGGTTTTGGTGTGTGTCTGGATTGAGACACACACTCTCGATTGAGGCTACAGTTTGCTTTGCAGCAAATATGTGCCATTTCGGTCCCTGGGACCGCATCCGAAGTGGAGCTTTTCGAAGCTGCTTTCTCCCAACACTGCACTTCACGACCGACCGGTTTCGTCCTGATTTGTACTCGTCAAGGTTACAGCTTGATGACTAAAACGGGCGGGACTTCTAACCCTAAGTGTCGCCAAGCTGTTGAACGTCACCATCTCAACTGCTGGCTTTCGGAATCCGTCGATATGTACTGGGGGAGAGAGATGCACAATATTCGTAAGGGTGTCATGCTCAGAATGACTTCCTCACACAACGAGCTGTGTCCCATTTAGCGCCTTTAGGACTAGAGTACACATTTTATTGCCCTTTACCTCAGCGGTTGGAAGAACATGGGCTGACTTCGAATCCATTGTGTACTTACTTACTTATCGATGTTGCTTTTTCGGGTGTATGCTAGTTCTTCGGCTTGTGACCGCAAGTGCGTGAGGAACTGTGCAATACACTACTAATTCACTTGTAAGAACAGGCATCGGTAAACCTAGAAGCTAATATCGTCAACCGTAGGTGCGGAGATAGCAGCGTTGAGATCACCAGCCTACGTCTGACATCTTTGATCAAAACCAACAAGAGTGCTGCGTATTGAAACCGTTTGGTAAAATAATATTTTTTTGTTGTCCTCTTTGTTTTTGGTGCCGTTATACAAGTGTAGGTAGAGGCCTGAGCACCACTGTATTGGCCAACCCCTTACTGCGCACTTTTCATCCTTCTGACGTTTAGATAACATTCTGTGGGTTACTAGTTACCTTGGAATCACTAGGATCAACCAGCCATGGATTAAGCTATTTACGAATCAACTGATAGTGCTTTCAAAGCCATGTGATGGTGACGCGGAGCGTAGTAGCATACCAACAACGCATTATAATAGGCCTATTGTCCTCAATGGTGAGGAAGAGGAGTACACGAATGCCGGATTCCTCTCAGAACTCATCCTCTGCTAGTAAACTTATCTGGCGCATGGCCAGATCGACACACTGAGCTGGAATTGTAGCAGTCTGGATAACCCCCAAGATTGCCACTTAGTAACGCAGCGAAAGAACGTAGCTTGGCCGAGAAATTTCGCGGAATTGGTGCTAGTAAAATGTAGTTCATGGGATCGGCCGAACCAAGGATTAGGAAACGTTTCATCTACAGCGCGGTAAAGAAATTAATGCTACCACTGAGCTCTTGCTTTCCAGTCTTCATCCGTCAATGGGAAGTTCCAATTTTTTCGCTTGATTCTATTGAATTGATCATTCTATTGTCCTTTCTAATTTTTCAGAATTTTTCAAGGCAATTTTACGGTGAGGTTGAGTATGACAGCTAAATGCAAAGCTTAATTGAACCAAAGTAACTGTTTATGGACGTTGGCTCACTCCCCGCAGCATTTTACTTTCTAACCCACTGTAGCTTAGCCACACCCAAAGTCATTTGTAGCACGTAACCAACTGCCTCTTCATGAAATATGGTTCTCTTTATGCGAACGGCATCCTCTACTTAACTGGCAGCCCAGTTTACATTCCATTTCACATTCTTGTGAGAGGTTTCTCAAACGAGAAAGAACGCTTGTATGGCACTCCGTTAAGTGGGTCGTTACATGATGTTCGATTGTGCCTGGCCTCTCTAAGGGTCCCATTATGCCCACCTTTCGAGCTATAAAAAGCTTTCAAGCCGCACAGCAATTTAGTACCTCTAAACATCCATCTCCAGCAGTCCCGTACAACAGTATTTAAATCCATTTGCTGTTGACAAAAGAAGTCACCTTCCTTCTCTTGCGATGCATGAAACATCCCCTGCGTTATTTTATGCCGTTACAAAGCTTTATTTCAAAGCTGCACCAGTCCTGCTACTATTTTCATTCACTGCTAACCTGGCTGTGAACTGCTAGCCTTCTACACACTGTCTCCGTTTAAATCAGTTCATAACTGTTAAAGATACGAGGCCAGCGAATAATGAATTGATGGACAGAAAAGAGATTGTATTCAGTGAAATGTTGAATGCTAATATATGTGCGGTTCAACAGCAAAGTTCAACTCAGAACTGAACCGGTTTGAGTGGTGTTACTTCATAGTAATCAACATATTCGATATGGTTATTGGTTATGATGTGTTTAGTAGCTCAGGTTCATCCTATTTATATCGTTGTGTTCCAACGCATTGGTTGGGCTTTGGCGTTCTCATTACCGTGCGGGGTGGAACCGGTTGGGGCGGCACAACAGATTCTGGCGACGGGACGTGTTGAACAATCATGGCCATTTCATTCGAGCAGGTGAAGTCCCTCCTTCAGCAGCGGCAGCAACTTCAGTTTGAAAAGTCACACAGCAGTTAATCCAGTTGCTATCAGCGAAGCTGAACATCCAAGTAGATTGAGACCGGAACTGAGGTTGACATCCCAGGAAATTATATCTGAATGCCACAAGATGCTCAGTTTGTATCATGACCCAGAAATGATTGAACAGAAGAACCCCAGTCATTTGTGGCCAGAATGTGAAGGGAGATGTGCCGAACCAGAATCCCTGGATTACATTATGGAACGGTGCGGTGTGGTATTCTGCGAGGGTTCTGCTGTACAAAAGTTATCATTCTCAAGAGTCGAACAACTTCTGTCATTTGCTTATCCCAAAGTTGCAAACAAGCTCCAAATGCCAAAGGACCAGGTTTCGTGGCGTGGCAAGGAAGGCGATTTCCGCAGCATTTCGCGCAGATATTTTAAGGAACAGAAAACGCCCTACAGTGAAACGCAGGAATGTCCCGGTGTCGCTGGAAACAAGAAATAATGCATACAATCAGGACCATTTCTCGATGAACTCCGACGTCATACCCCAAGAAGTCGTGTTGTCAGGATACTCTTGTTTCCGATGCGACCGAAAATCAAAGCCCCGCGGTGTTGTTCTGTTGTACATAAAATCGTCACTATCTGGCAAACTTACCAGCACCTTTCGGAGCGAGGATAGTTTATGCGAGCAAATGTGGTGCACAATCCGCCTCAGGCTCGCAGAACTAATAGTGGGGGTTATCTACCGGAGCCCATTAAACCGTTGTTTCGATTGGCTACCACATGTACAAAAACACATGAGCCGCCCTCAGTTCTTACTGATGGGGATCTAAATTTACCTAAGATATTTTGGCCAGACGTTCGACTTCTTCCCGGTTATGTCAACGTTGAGGCACAGTTCGCTAAAATGACCATTGAAATCGGGGCAACGCAACATGTCTTCCAACCGACGCGCGTAACTCCGCACTCGGCATCTTGTCTGGACCTGTTTATGAGCTGCGAGCAGAAGCTGAACAAGATCAGAGTCACCGAACCTTTGGCGAACAGTGACCACTGCTCCATTGTGGCAAGCTTAGAACTGTCATTACCATATTACAATCAACGGAAGCCGTGATTCAACTATTGGAAGACGAACTTCAACGGGCTCTTCCAAGCTGCAAGTCAGACTGATTGGACACTACCACAGGATGCGTCACTTGAGGCCTGTTGGTCATTAATGAAGGGGAAGCTTAACTCGCTCTGTACTCGGTTCGTTCCCCTTAAGTATTCAAAGATCGGACCTGTCAAACCGAATTGATTTGATACGGAATATAGACAGTTAGCGCGACGACGTCGCAAACCTTGGGATGGATACATCAGCTCGGGTTGTGATGATTACACGGTGTACAAGAAACGGCGTAACTTATGTAACACCGCAAACATCAAGAAACGCCGGCAGTTCGCAGAGGAGCTAGCATCCTCGGCCACAACTGCACCCAAGCGAATATTTGCCTACTTGTAACGTCAACTGAAACCTGGGGGCGACCTACCGGTCTTAGAGAGCTTAGACGGAAAGACGCTCATTTCAAGCGCGGAGCTCGCGGACGCATTGGCTACGCACTTCCTCACTGTATTTTCCAGTAAACCGGCAGCGGTTTCAGTACCGACACAGGTTGCGCCAGTCCTGCTCAACAGCCTGCAATGTGTTGCAGTCGAAATGTACCAGCTACTCGTCAACCTCGATGATGCAAAGCCCCCCGGACCAGACGGACTTCACCCATTAATACTCAACTCCCTATCGATTATCATCTCACCAGTCGTGACAAACCTTTTCAATAAATCGCTCTCTGATGGATCTGTCCCGAACGATTGAAAATGCTCAATAGTGAGACCGTTTCCCAAGGGTGGTGATCCGAGTAAACTAAAGAACTATAGACCGATCTGTTTGACTTCGGTATTATCCAAAGTGCTCGAGAAGGTTGTGAAAAAGTGTCTACTGTCGTTCTTCGAATCGATGGACGTATTGACGCCAGCACAACACGGCTTTACGAAAGGGCGATCCTGCGTCACCAACTTGATGTACGCAAACCACCAGTGGGTACGACCTCTCAACGAACGGAAGGATGTTGACGTGGTGTACATCGACTTTAGTAAGGCGTTTGAAGAGTGAACCACAAGGTACTCCTTGGTAAATTGAGGACATACGGAATCAGTGGCATTTTAATTCAGTGGTTACACGGGTTTATTGGAGGACGAAAGTTTAGAGTACAGGTCAATGACTTCTTGGCAGACTGGTTCCCAAGGAACTGTACTTGAACCAGTATTTTTTCTTATTCATATCAACGATCTTCCACAGTAGCTCTAGTCACCATGTGCCCTGTTTTGCAGATGACTTGAAAATCTGGAGGATCACTGAGAGCCAGGACGACTGTGCATGACTCAGCGCGACTATCAACGTGGTCCACTGAAACGCAACTCCCTCTTAACGCAGGCAAGTCGGAGTTCATCAGTATCACCAGACGTCCAGCCACTCGATTATACACCTTGGACGGCCAGTTGCTCCATCCCAACACATCTGTCAGAGACTTAGGAGTTCTCTCACGACATGATATGAGATCACTAGAAAATACAGAGAAATTGTACCGTGTGGGACTTCGTATGCTGCGAGCATTACCACGCAGTTTCTCCACATGGTCCGAAGAAACCGTCCTCTCGTCTATTCACCTCGGTCATTAGACCAATCCTTGAATACGGTGCCCCAGCTTACCATCCGATAACCCAGTGGGAAATTGAAAAGCTGGATAGAAAACATCACATCGCAACTAGAATGATACCGAGTCTACAAATGCTTCCACATGAAAAGCGTTGTGAAAGGCTCGGACTCTACACACTATCCTATCGCCGAGTAAGAATTGACCTTATTATGACCCATCGAGTACTACACTTGAATCACTTCCCCATACTGCGGCCAATATTTCACCTGCGGGAACCCTGTAACACCCGAGGACACCGTTACAAACTCAGGGTCCCCAGCATGAACAAAGTATCACATCAGCTTTGTATCGAACGAAGAATCGTAAACTTATGGAATACACTACCCGAAGGATTAATGGAGGTTGATTCTGTGAAATGTTTTAAAACCCGTATCGACCACTATTTCGGAAGCCAGTGTTTTTATAAAACGGTGCACATACAATGCCAAAAGAAGACATTGTATGCCTGGAAGTAATGCCACTAGTACAAATTCCTAATTGAACAATGATAAACGATTAACGGACCAGACACAACTGCTGGTGATTCACAACTAAATGTTCTTGATTTTTCGTAATTCGATAGAGTTGTACAGAAACCTTTCTACTTGCTCTTAAATACAGTCTCAATCTCAGGCTCGATGGACCAGATCAAGACTTAGCACAGCATTAGTCAAAACTATGATACCAATGGCACAAAATGTTTTAGGAGAATATTTGCAGCTGAAAGAAAGAATCACATGTCAACGCAGACTCAAAGATTTGCAATTCTATGGAACTAACTACCCAGCCTTTTTACGGATAATAATCGCCACTGAACCGATGGTATTGCAAAGTTAAATTTACCCAAAGAGTCGCTGAGTCATTTGTCTTCTGAAACAATTGTCATTGGCAGCAATAATGCGTACCTATTCTAAATGCTGGAGGGGTTACAAGTTACCTGTACGGAAGATGGTGCTATCTTGACCAGAGCCCAAACCGCCATGGTTTTGGGTGCAAGTGGATCCAGGTGTATCCCATCCCGTAGGAAGTGCTATACAACTCCCAGGTATGCCATTGTTAAGAAGAGGGAGGTGTTAAGGATACGAGGCCAGCGAATCACTGATCAATCGACCCTTAGGAGATTGCACTCAATGAGACGTTGAATGCTAATATATGTGGGGTACAACAGCAAACTTAAGCTCAGAACTGAACCGGTCTGAGCAGCGTAACTTGATAATAACCAGAATCTTCGATATTGTTGTTAGATATTATGTGTCTAGTAGGTCAGCTTCATCCTATTTATATCGTTGTGTTTCAACTCATTACAACTCTCGGTCGGCTGATCTTTGACGTTCTCATTACCGTGCGGGGTGGAAAGGGTTGCCATCGGCACAACAACACTCCTCAACTTTTGACTCATAACGTACTCGTTGTCGGCGTAGCTGTCACGCAGAATGTGAGAGCGCCATTCTCTACTAAGTATACTATAAACTAAGTGTTCTGTCGTTCTCTCTCTCTATAGATGGGGAAATCAACTCAATTCCCTGTCTGTTTGTGATATACAGGTGCACTGCATGACAAAGTTGCAGCACGTACGTCTAAAGCTGCTTTCCGATAAACATCTGACCTTCGAAAGACAGGCAAATACATAATGAATACTAAACAATCAGATTAGAGTGTGCAAAGATTTAAAAAAAATCTGTGTTGCTACATTTTAGGTGGATCGGACAAATGCGCGGAATGACGTTGCTGATTCCTACGCAGTGGCAGAATATTACAGCTGCACTACATCTTATCCTGGTGCGATACGCTTGCTATACCTGTAGTCCGCAAAGTCGGCATCATGAAATATCTTAAACTCCGACACCGATTTCGTATTGACTAGCGTCTCCGGCAACGTGTTCCAATATTTCACTACTCGACGCTCGAAGCATAAAGGATGAGCGATGCGCTTCAAATCCGGCACCACAAGTTTGTGACGGTGTCCGTGTGTGTTGCTTGGTGCGCGAACGTGCAGCAGCAACCTCAAGATAGGGAAGTGGCCCAGGTGCAATAGGTGGTGCGTCATTATGAGATCAACTTGAAGCCAACGATATGACAGGTCATACAGCCCTAGCCTCCTACATCGGTCCTGATACGACACACCCCATAAACTGGGGATGAGCCGGATAGCTACATGCTGGACGCTTTCCGGTTTTTGCACCTCACGTATTGGGATCGGACAATAGGCAGGTGAGCTGTAGTCAAGCACCGGTCTTAGATTGGAAGAGAAAAGACGAGTGGTAATCTCTTCATATCAAATGCAGAAACTGTGTCTAAGTGCCAAAAGCAGGCGTAGTCCGTTTGCGTACAGTCTGTTCATGTTGTCGACAAACTTCAGATCACAGCGTGAGAGTAGGTCTAGATCCTTTACGGAACTTGTGGGATGCAGCGGTTTGCCGACAAGGGTGTGCGCACGCAGATTACCACCCTTCCCCAGCCTCATAAAAGAGGACTTGGCCACGATAACACGTAAGTCAACTTCTGCAAACCATCAGGATAGGCGGTCGAGGTCCTGCTGAAGGACGTCACAGTCGTCCGGAGAATCACTGCCCCTCCAAATCTTCAAGTCGTCTGCAAACAGTACACAAGGCAACCAAAGTAATTGAGGCACTTCATTTATGCGGATCAGGAATAAAATGGGCCCCAGTACTGTGCTTATGCGTACTCAGCTAGTCGACGGGTAGCATTCCGTTAGGTGGTTATTCACTTAAACCTGCCATCTTCTCCAAATAAGGAAGTCACTGATCCACTGATGCAGCGCTCCACAAACACCACACATCATCAGCTAATGGAGCAAAATCCTCTGCTTCACTTTATCGAAAGCTTTACTGAAATCAATGTAGATAACATCCACTGATTTTCCCCGATTCAACGCTTGCAACCTTTCCTGCCGCGTCGACAGCAGGTTAGTAATGCACGAGCTGCCCTTCATGAAGCCGTGCTGTGTCGGCGTTAAGGGATCTTTTGACTCCAGCAGCTGGAGAAGACATTTTTTCACAATTTTCTCGAGCACCTTCGCCAAAACAGAGATGAGGCAAATCGGTCGGTAATTGTCCAAATTGGGAGGTGACCGCATTTTGGAATCGTCTTTACTACTGAGCATTACCAGTCGCTCGGCCATGCACAGTCGGACAGCCATCTGTTGAACAGATCCGCCCCGAAAGGCGAGGTGATGGCCGATAAGCACTTTAAGATAAGCGGATGAAGTTCATCGGGTCAGGCAGGTTTCGTGCCGTCAAAACTAGCGAGTAGACTGCGGACATCTTCTAGATCGCAATCCAGGTTATCCACTTCAGTAGGGGCAGCACACGTCGAGCTGGGCATAGACACTTGCTCACTTGTAATTACGGAAGCGAAGTGTTCTGCCAATGCTGATGCATGTCCAATGCTGGAGGTCAGAGGCTGTCCGTCAGTGCCCTCTAGCACAGCTATGTCACTTGCAGTACTCAGGCGCCACTTCACGTAGGCAAAAATCTTCTTGGGGTTGTCTTCGCTGAGGTTGCAAGCTGCACTTCAAACTGCCGATGTATTCACGCTTTTGCGCTGTTGCAAAGATTTCTCTGTCTTTTGAACGTCTCATAATGGTCGGCAGAGCCAGACACGAAAAATTTGTTCCGCAATGCGCGTCGCCGACGATCCAGTTGACCATACTCTGTCGAACCAATGTGGTTTCACTGATCCGGCTTTCCTATATTTGAGGGGTACGAAACGTGCGACTAACAATTGCACACCCGCTTTTATAAAAGACCAACAAGCTTCAATAGGTAAATCCTGCGGCAGCGACCAGTCCTCTTCACTAGCGGCTCAACTGAGACCTTGGAAGTCCGTCTTCCAGTAATTGTAGGACGACCCCACCGGACGCGATTAGTGTAGCGGCAGTTCTAGGTTGGCCAAGACCATCGAGTGGTCGCTAGTTGATAGAGGCTCCAGGACTTGAATTTCGCATACACCTTGCTCATAACTACTTAATAGTATGTCCAAGGACGTGGGAGCGGAATGCTGTGTAACACGCGTCGGTTGGCAGGCGTGTTGTGTTGCCCCAGTCTCAAATATCATCTCCGCAAATTGCGCCTAGATTTCACATTGCCCGGGGAGAAGTTGGACCTTTGGCCACAGTATTCTTTTAAGTTAAACTCGCCCATAAGCAGGAAGCAGAGTCGACTCATGTGGTTTCTTACTTGCGACAACCAATCAAAACATTGACATCGACGGCTGCGGTTAGGTGCACCCACAAACAATTCAGCCTGTCTCAGGCGGATCGAGCACCACAGTTGCTCGCGCAAGCCATCTTCGTTGCGGTAGTGGTGTACCAGTCTCCCGCACAGCGAAGACAGTCTCCGGCACAGAAGGACACAGTGCACATCGGAGGACTTTGAAGACGTTTATTGGCACAGTGAAGTGTAATCTCAGCTAACTATACTGGGACTCATTTTTAAGAATTCGCCTTATCATAATCCGTCTGCGGCCGTCGGGTATGATGTCAGTCATTTGGTATTTGTTGGAAGCATCCTTTACAGTCAACATGCCGTAGTCGGTTCCTTCAAATAGGACGAATGGAATTAGAGCATATAGACCACCGGAGTAATACAAAAAGATTCTACTTGATCGCATGTCGGAAACTTGGTGCCTGTTATATTGCTTGCATCAGGTGACTGACGCTGGATTTGCTCAAGCTCTATTATACTTTCTGTGCTAGTAAATCTCCCCTAACCCCTATGGCGATGTATTCAGGACTGAGTAAAAGCAATCCCTGTAAACTGCCGAGATTTTTGATCCTCTCGATCTAAGTAACACAAGCTCATCAAGGTTTCTGACCATCATTTCTGCATTGTTCGTGCAAAGTGGTACCAATATGTGCGCAATGCCGATTTAAGATGATAGCTGGTCTCAATGGTCATTGATTAAGTTACATTGTTTAAGCCAAAAGTAGGAAGGGATAATCCATGTCTATTCTAGCACCTTCCGCGTATACCCATCCACTACTTACCGAGGAGTTCTTCATTGTCCACCGGATCTACGTTGTTGTAGGGCCAGAGCTGTACCAACATCAATCTGGTCGCAGGAAATGAAGTTTCTAACTGCAGGGTTTGGTGTTTTTAGTTTATCTTGCCTTTCATACTAATCTATTAAGCGCGTGCTTGCTTTGAACTATGACTAACTACGGCACGTAACTGGTACTGGAAACATCTTCGCAGACATCTCAGTCGGACTGCCTGTTTACATCGTGAATGGTACGGATATTTTGTTGCGTAGTGTTGATTATACGGTCGGATATTGCGATCTGCAAGCCACAAATCACTTCAGCGATACCGTCATGCTGCCATCAAGTGGCCGTTTGTTCGTGGCCATGTGGAGTTTGTAACACCTAGTTTCCTTGATCCAGTACATTTGTTTAGGTTAACTAGGTTTCACGTGTGGTCCATTCTTCTTCACTCCGCTTCTCATCCCCCACTAATGTGATCATCTCTCGTTTTTCGGTTGCGTGGTAAAATAGCTCGGTACAGGCAGTGATGTGCTACCAGTGAGGATAGTGGGGAGGAGAGTGGTCATGATGATGTCGTTGCTGATGTTACTGACTATTCAGCGAACGGATTAATTGGTATAATTAGACGTTTGATATCTAATCTATTTATTTGGTCAGCGGCATTTAAATTAGCTCGGATTACTCGTAGCTATGGTTAACTGTTCAGCTGTTGCGCTGCTCACTGAGCTTGACAATTCTACTCCAATAGTTTCGTCGCCAATCAATGTGTAATCATCAGCGCACAAGAGGTAATATTTTGTTAGCAGGTGCTGTTACAAAGTAAATCCATCCAGGAATGAATACCGCCACATCGACTGGGGACGAAACGACTGCAGTGAGATTGTCTAGCTCAGTGTGCAATTCAACAACCGATCAGCGGTGCTTTTAGTAAAGGTGCCTTGAAAAGAGATGAGAGCAGTGTTGCTCTAAAGATGTTCACCCTTTACGTATGCTCACCGAGTCTTCACATGTGACAGACACAACGCAGAGGACGACTGCGAAACTGCAAATGGCTGCTGAATCATAACGCACTGGGAACCCGTTGAATACAACAACTATATCCCATCATTTTCTTACGGTCATTGGCATGTCCTACATCTGCTCATCTGCTGAGAGAATACCGGTGATATAGAAAAAAGGTTGGGTTTTTCACAGGTTTCCTGCACTCACACATTCTACGCTTGCTCATTCCTGTGCGCATTTTTCTTCTGGTTGAGTTGAGTTTATAACCTCCTCCCACGCATCCACCTAATGTTTTCTCTTGCATCTGAAGCGACATCACTCAAGCACCTTTGGTCTGCAAATCAGTATCTCTGAGGTTTGTCCCTCGGACAGAAAATATTAATTGGCAAAGCAGATGATCCATGGCTTTTACATTATTCGACAAAAATAAATAGGGCTTATTTATGCTGGTTTGAGTAAACACAGTGTGGAAAAGTTTGACTCTCCATCAGCTGCTACTCACATACATTGTACTACGTTTAAATCTGAGATTGTCTAGATGTGTCATTTGTTCTCCTGAAAGATACCAAATTACCATGACTGCACTGGAAGTGAAATATCGAGGTAGCTTGACACAACGATGATTGATCACTCTGCGTCTGAGATGACTGAGGTCATATTTTGTAAATTGACTCTCGTGGGCATTTTCAAGTTACTTGTTTAGTACCGCTGTATAAATCACAGGACAACTAGTATATGTAGTCAGTTGTAGCCAACACGCGCCCACCTTTAGCAATAGTGGAAGGTGACCCACAAAACAATTATGCTAAAAAGCCGTAAGAATACCTACTGTGTTTTCTGATTCAGTATGTGAACACAACTTTTATATGTTCCGCCAACATCGCCAAAATTTCAAAGCAACCAAGTATCCACATGCTAGATTGAGAGTAAATGGGGCCTCAAACTCCAGCGAGCCATGCACCTTGCAAGAGATGAGTCGGATGAAATTGTTTAGTTTTGTCAACTTAACTTTTTTCTTACTAACATGATTAGGAGTTGAAAACTACTAAAGTTTGCTCTTAATCATCTGCTAAGTATATTTACGACTTCTACTGATATGGTATCGGCTCGTAGTCTAGAGGTAACGAGCTTGTCTCGTAATCTTGCGGCGCGGGTTTGAACCCTCCTAGGGGTGGGCCACCTCGCGGTATATCCAGCCTGCGTGCGACTGGTGGTGGTCGCACGGCCGCGAAGCACCCTTACAGCGTAAAGCCAACACATTATTATTATTTCACTAACATGGTAGAGGTCTTCAAATGCGTCCTATGCATACCTGGAACATTCACAGTGATGCAGTTCGCCCCCTCGAAGTAAAATAAGGGGTGGAGTTCAAAGACGAACAGCCACAAACAACAGGGAAAGCGAGAAATTTAAGCATACTTTGATTTTTTAGGTGACAGGAATGCCGTGATTGACATAATTGAGAATACACGTAGCTCGAGGTGGGGTATGGGTGTTCGATTGATCTCCTGAAGTTTAGATTTTATCTGGAAGTTTGCATTGATGGAGTTTCCTAGGATGGTGACGAAATGTTTGCAGCTTAGATATTCAATTCGAAGAACAACTGAATACCCTGGAATCAACAATGGTTGTCATTCCTAGCTCGTCACATGGACCCAGAATCACGCAGGAATACTTCGTTGATGTGCATTTTATGGTATAATACAGTGGTGTTGCTACGGATCTCTTTGTGTACGGACATACTTAGCTTAACTGTGTGATATAAACAAACTTATGGGGTCCTCCGGAGAAATATGTCTTCATAAGGAAACAATCTTCACAGATACCCTCAAATCAGACATGCACTACATATCTGGTAATGTATTAGACCGTCTTTCCATCCTTTTCAAACTCCATCATTGCAAATTCCTCTTTAGCGATAGCAAGTAAGATCATGATGCAGCTTTTGTGACTGAGTAGGTTACAGCGAAGTGGTGGCATTCACGCTTTTTTACTTGCATTTCCGAAGTCCAGAGGACATAGTTAACAACTTCAGGAAGGACGAAGTGGTGATTCTGTTTTCTCCAGCGAATGCACCGGTAATTCAATCGAGCGTGAACGTAACAGAGACCCTAGGAAACTGATCAAAGCTCCTTTCTATACATGCATCACGAAATCCTATAATTTAGGTGTAAAGCTGTCCCAGTGGAGTCTTAATACTGGTGACTGCTATGGACTATATTTATACATACAATAAAAATTACGACAGAATGCCTTCCAGGAGCGCAGAATATTGTGGGTAACTCATGAAAAACTCTTTCCCAACGTGGGTGGAGGAATTATGCATGGCGGTAACCTATTCAATGAACTATGATTTATCACGGCATAAAAGTAAGTGCTTGACATGTCCCGTAGGATGGTTGAGGTGAATATGATGAAATCAAATTATCTCTGGGTCATCTACCGAACGTCTGCCGAGATGAATACTTTGCTAAATAACATCAGTGTAAAATTACAAAAATTTTTATCCAGCGTAAACGTTCAGAAAAATACTGGGGTGCAGTGATCGTTGATATAAGACGTGAGGAGAGTAAACTATGGTCGCTCACTTGCATCCATTTGATATATAAATCCTGTTGCCAAAGAACGCTTGGTGTAATCCACAATAGCCTAGCTTAGGTAACAAATTACTGGGAGTTAAGAGCAACATCTAATCGCTTTTTGAACACGTCCGAGGTAGGGGAGGATACCACTGAGTCTGGGAGTGCGTTCCAAGGTTGGCAAACCTGAAAGGAAAAGTGATTCCATCAACACTCTAGACGGCTATATTGTTCCTTCGATTTTAAGCAGTTACCCCTGAGCCGTGTGTTGTGGCTAAGTTTAAGCAAGTGGCGACATACCTGGTTTGGGTCACTCAATAGCTGATACGCTAATATGAGAGCACCACGCAGCCTTCGATAGCGTCCCCTGAAAATGCCCACCAACTTCAGCCTTCGGTGATAAGAGTGATGGGGCAGGCCCTTTACATTCTTTTTTGCTGTTCGTTGTGGTGCATCTAACGCCTTTACTTCGCGCTTCAACCAAGGTTGCCAAGCTTGGATAGCGTGTTCAACTTGCGGGCGCACGTAGGAATTGTGCATCATTGGAAAGATTGATGGGTCAAATCTCCCGAATGTCCTTCGCAGCATACCAAAGTGCTGGTTTCCTCATTTTGCAGCTACCTCAGCCTGTTTTGGACAGTTGAGTTCGCTCTGTACGAGCACACCAAGGTCACACTAATGGGAGCTGGTCTGCAATCCGTTTGTCCCAAGCAAATAGGTGTAGTTATGTCTATGGCGTAATTGTACAACGCGACATTTGTCTACGTTGAATGGTAGGGCGTTTTGAACTGACCAGTTCGACACTGTGTTAAGATCGCACTGGAGCCGTTCGTGGTCGTCCGGTCCTCTGATCATTCGCCATATCTTGATATCATCAGCGAAAAATAGGAAATCAGAAGCAATTGATCTCGCCAAATCGTTAATGAACACCAAGAATAGACGAGGTCCAAGAACCGAGCCTTGTGGTACACCACACACCACATCGATTGCATCGGACAATGATTCTCGGACTCTCACCGCTAGCCGTCGTTCGTGTAGAAAATTGCTAATCCAACTCAGGATTAGGTCGCCAATGCCGTAGTTCCGAAACTTCTGAAGGCGAATTCGATGGTCTAAGCGATCAAGCGCTTTTGAAAAGTCCAGGTAGATGACATCGACTCCTGCTCCATCCTCAACAGCTTCAGTCCAGCTATCACGTGCAATTAATAGGTTGGTATTACATGAACGCTTTTGATGAAAGCCATATTGCTCTGAGGCTATTAAGTTGTGACTTTCCAGATACTACATCAACGCATCTGCGATGATTGATTCCATCACTTTGGATAGCACAGGAAGTAGTGTTATTGGACGGTAGTTGGTAGGATCAGTGCGGCTACCTCCTTTATGGATAGGAGTGATGACCCCTCGCTTCCATATTAGTGGAATATGGTTCTCTTCTAGACATCGCTGATAGAAAACAGCCAGTGGTTCTGCTAGATCACTAGCTACCGCCTGCAGAGCCTTTGGTCGGATGTTGTCGACTCCAGGAGAACTGTGGATACGCAAGGATAACAACTTCTTCAACACAGCTTCCGCAGTGAAGGTGATGTTGTCTAAAGCCGACAGTGGAGTAATCGAAACGAGGAAAATGTTTGGGCTCGTTACCTGCTGAAAAGTCTAGGAGTAAAGAAGCTGTAGTAGATCAGCTGCTTCCATTGTTGATAGCGTGTACCCATCAGCCGTGACTAATGCTGGAATCCTGCGCTTCACCTTTCGAAGGCCGTTAATGTGCCTGTACAGAAGTTTGTGGTTCCTACAGAATCGCTTCATTAACTCCTACTGATGCGTGACCTTGTCTTCGCGGACCAGTTTCAAACAGAAGTTACGATGTGTTACGTATGCAGTCCAGGCTTCGGCATTCGAGCAGTCCTGGTGATCTCGCCATGCCAAATCCCTCAGGGACATACATTTACGTATTCGGCTCCTCAGAAATGACTTATGCTTGTTTTTGGGATGGAAGAACTTCTGTTCCGATGCATGCGCAGCCAGTGTGCCAAACGTCCTTGTAAAGGTTTTCCAGGCAACATCTGGGGGAATTCAGTTAAGAAAGTCCAAAATGTATCCTTAACAAGCGTAGCTAACACATTATAATGCGTGACAGTATGCACTTTATCAACCTGCGTTTCAGGATACTCCCCATAACATATATAGTCAAAGAGTAGAGTAACACGATCACTACGACCCAGTGATGTGATTGTAACTATCCCGTCAACCATGAGTTCTTCGTTGGTGAGAACAAGATACAGTGTCGACGGCTTGTTAGCAGTACGAAATCTGGTGGGGGAGGTTACGTGGTTGTACAGAAGGTGGCTAGCAATTAGCTCTTGCAAGCAGGCTTTAAACTACGTACCGTCGGTTGCCGGCGTTTCTATGTCATGCACGTTAAAGTCTCCAGCGATAAGAATGTGGGTGTAGGACCTGTCCAAAGCAAACTAAGAAATCTGGTTCAGTTTGGAGTCCATTTGCGAGGTTGAGTTTAGTGGGCGGGAAATTACGGCTAGTAGACATGTGTCCTTGTTTCGCATCCATAGGCAACACCAAAGCTAATCAGGAGCGCGTATTTCTGTGTGATCGATAACTTCACATCGGAGGTTTGTATTATAGTAAAGAATCACACTGCCACCCCTTCCGGTTCTATCGGTCCGAAGCAGCGACAAACCGGGTAACTTGATCTCAGAATCGGTTATCTCAGGATTTAACCATGTCTCTGTAATCATGACGAGATCCCGCGGTTGTGAGGCATGGAGTTCTAAGTTCGGCCAACTTACTTAGAAGGCCTTGGACGTTTGTGTACATGCAAGCTAGGGCTTTGGTTGTTAGGAGTGCGCTGATGGATGTCAATTTTCGGTTAGTTTTTAAGCCGGCCGTTGGGTGGCCGGCCAGTAATCGTTTTTTGGTTTATGTATTTCAGTCAAGTTGCATGGCATTATTGAGCGTTCCTGAACAGATGTTTCACTCGTGCTGTGCTCTGTCCTGTTGTCTGCCGTGGGTATTGTTATGTCAGTCTCTCCGCAGGACTGTGCAGATAAAGAATTTGCAGCTTTTGCAAGTTCCATCGAATTGCTTATGATTTTTGGCCGTTTGCCTGCTGCCTTTAGGCGGATCCCTGTTGGCAACTTAGCTCGAAACTAACCAGCTATCCAACAGAACTTGCTTCATTCCCTCGGAGTGTAATATTACTTTCATTAGTCTTGGACCGCAGCCCTTGTAGTTAGGTAATGACGGAACTCTTGTCAGAGATTTAGCAATAACATTGTCAACACACAGAGTGCTTCGCGGATATAGCACCACTGCTCTCGGTCATGTGTTTGCGCATCGTGATCGGGAGAATTCAGAAGCTCGGGAACACCATGAAAAGCTTTTTTTTCTTGCTACCCCTAGTAGGAATGCCGCGTTCTTCAACTGCTTCTTTTGGGCGATCTTTCCAAGGTAGGTCAGGTAATATGCCCACTCCGCTCGGTGAGTTGCGAAGACGAACTGCTGAGAGCAGGGCAGCCTCTGTCTCATTTGCTGAGTCTAGTGTTATTCGAAGAATTCGAGGTTCACTAGAGTGCACTGAGGTCGGGTGACGCGCTACGTGTTGCAGCGTTGCAGGCTCAACCCGAATACCAATCGCCTCGCAGATGCAACTCCAATGATTGCTATCGTCTTGCAACTTGTCTTTTATTGTGCCAGATTTGGATTCGGGAACATTGGTGCACACGTGCTTTGGTCTAGCGAGTGTTGGCTTTATAGTTTTTGCCGGCAATTTGGCTTGTTTAGAAGGCACCACTGGATTTGGCGGTGAAAGCTGCTTTGCGCCACGTGTGCCCGGTACAGAAGATGGACCTACGTGTGTTGCTCCCGGTGTGTTTTTCGAGGCAATCGATGCGTACGTCACCTGCTTGTTATCTGCACTGGATTGCCTTCGGCTCTGAGCTGTCGGTGTCATGGCAGAGTCTTCAAGTGAAGCATCTATGGTTGGAGAAGTGGATGCAGGCATATTTGAGGCATGTCCACTTATGGGAGTGAGGTGACCCAGTGGATTTAGAGTCACAGACGCTGCAGTGCGGTTGGAGCGTCTAGCTCTTTTCTTCGGCTTAGATTCAAAGCTTACTTTGGCTCGGTGAGATATTATCGTGGCCACATTTACCTCCATTGGATTGATCTTAGTACTTACAAAAGGCGCGATTATCTCAGTCATCCTATTGCACTTTTTCACGAGCAAAGATAAACAGTTGATAACTGGAATGACTTGACATGTTGGGCAAAGCCAAATTGTCAGCAACTTTGTTTGTCTGTCTCACTTCTTGGACGAATTTGCCTACACATTGCGGACAGTACGATCTAATGCAGCTAGAACAGGTTACACTGATCTTAAGGACTTTACTGCAATTGTCTGCGCAACATAGGCGACGTGGAACCATTGGAATGCTAGTAGTCCTCTTATTGTTTACAGCAAGGCCTATTTGAGCGCTCACCTTGATGAGTGTTCTTTGCGCCAGGCGTGACGCACAAACCCGTCAGAACACGCACACGAATTGAGAGTTGTTCAACCGCACCAAGGGTAGGCGGTCGTGACAGATGGAGGTCGTAACGCTCAGACTGTCGGGTTCAGCGATCAATCGACTCGCAATTGAACTCACCCACACAAAGCGGCGGCGTGTGTTAATCGGCCTGCCTTAAGCGACGATGCAGGTGCAACGCTGAGAAGTATCCCTAGAGCTGTTTAGTTGATGAGCGGAGCAAAATGACGGTAATTTTGTTATGCTGCAACTTGCAGGAATGGTTGCCACGTAGTTTGGGATCGCTCAGCTTCCTCTTCCGAATGAGACCAACATCTTTTCCGAAAAACCGGTTTGATGCAGTTACACAGGTGGAACTCTGTAAAGAATGTGCCGAAAACTGGGGACTGGAGCAAGAGTATAATCTACACAGGTTAGATCCGAGAGTGGGGAAGCACTAAGTAAAGCTCTTCGAAGTGGTTCGAACGAGCGCACACACAATATTGTGTGGGGAGAATTAGAGTGGCCACAGAGGACAAAACGAGAGCCGAGTTAAAGTGCGGCTGCACGGCTGTATAGTCTATGTCAAATCCTATACATCAGCGTAAGGACGGTAGACATCTTGCTTACAGAAATAGGGTGAAAATGATGCACTACTATCTTGTCAGTAAAAGTAAATAGTTGTTAGTCTAGAAAGCAAACTCGTGTGAATTTTCATCGCTCTTTCAACTACGACAAGCCGAATGCGATAGGCATGAACTGACTCCTAATTTTGCTTTCTCTTTACAATGGTGTTAGGAGGTTTTCTGGTACTTTCTCTCTAAAAATTGTCTCTTTATGCCTTCCATGCAACTGAAATGACAACCATTGGTCAATATTCGATGGCACATTTCTCTGCTACTGGTATAATGCTAACTGGTTGAAGGTAAGGATCTAGCACTTTGGGTAGCGCAGCATGTTCAGCTGTACCAGCGGCGGAATCAAGTCATCCGCTCTTTCATCGATGACAATGTGAAGAAGTATGTCCGAATTGTTTGACTTTTGGAATGAAAAATGGTTTGCTTTGTTTGTTTCTGCTTTCTTCCCGAAGTACAACATCAAATACTTTGGGTGTGCCAATTGAACGGTGGATAAAACAGCGAGTACATTTTTAAGGCTCGTACTCACCATCTAATTCGTTCACATCAGTTTGTCTGCAATCGCTTGCTCCTTGCTTCCAAACACAAGCGCATCAATCCACATGGGCTAGCAATTTTCTATGAACATGCACCCCCACAACATCATCACTTAGGCCGAATCCACAGACAATAGACCAGTGCTCTGTTGCAACAGTGACATGTCCAATAATGCTATGGGCAAACACGCAGATAAAATTGCCTATTGGACAAACTTATTCATCACCGCAACACACCTTTTTTATATCTCCAAATGTTTCAGGAACATTCACACATTTTACGTGGCATCCTACTCATGTGCCTCGCTGTAACCGGGCTTCTTGGGTCGATCGCTTTGCATCTTCCGGGCGCAGGTGCCTTGGCCTGTCTTACTTTGGCGTTCGTTGTCGCGACTGGTTGGAGAGCTGGCCTACCATGGCGTCTGACCCAATCTGAGGAGCTTTCCGGAGCGGATGAAATGTCCACCATGGGCGAGAGTAACACGGGGACCAACGCAAACGTGAACCAAGGCCCCTTGACTCTTGGGGATGCTATTAATCAGAAACCACCTGGCAATTCCGCAGAACCTGACCCATCTTGGTCCGACCAAGAAAAAACGACTGATACAGATATGAGTCACAAAGCTGAAGCTGGTCAGCTGGACGAATTGGGTTCTGTGGATCAAACGAATCGACCCACTAGACGGCAACACAACGATTCAATCACCTCGGGTATCCTGGAAACGCTGGTCGAATACCATCCGTACTATTGCTCTATACTTCGACAGCAATACCAACACCCGTCGGGAAAGAACTTTAGCCCAAGAAGTAGCATACTCTCCAACGCCTCGAAAAAGGCTAAGAAGAATATTTCAGGCGCTGATCTACCCTCCATTGCTGTTGCTGTGGCTGCCGCAGGTATCGAGCGGCGCGATGGGCACAACAACCCATCAGTACCGATGGCTCTTTCTCGAACTCGTTCACGGGCGTCTCGACGATTCAGTCTTCCCGAACCGACAGCTCATTATGAACTGGAATCGTTTTCCGTACAACAAGGAGTCAGCGCATCATCCGCACGATCCAGTGGGCGCAGTTTCACTCAACAACGAAGACGTGTTCGTAAGTTTTTGTCCCAGTTTTGATGCTTTCTTCATCATTGTTCAACCGTACGTTTATCTACATCCTCGCAGTTAATCACAACCGAATTAGATTACTAATACCAGTGACAACTTGTGTAGATCAAAATACAGCTGCGAACAAACGTCACATGTAGCCGTAGAAAACGAGCTATTCCGCACATTTTCTTTCAGTCGAGCTCGACGGGGCCATGGCGCGCAAATATTCTTAATAACAAAGACCTGAAACTGATACACAAGCACTTATTGAAAGATTTTCTTATGAATACCGGAATTTAGCAGGTTTGCACTGATTCTTCGTACATCTTCTTTCCATTGGCTAGGCCCAATTTTTCTGCCGGATGTACGTTGGACTTAGTGGTGCCTTTTATTCACAGCACACGTTGCAATGGAAAGCAGTAACAATTTTCCATCTTTTAGCATGCTCACTCTTCGCGGACGGTTTTCTAACTGCTAATGAGGCCTCAATATACCAAACACTCTATTATTCTCAGAAGCCCTATTTTTAAGAGCTAAATGAACGGTGGCTATGCTATCGGAACTCATCAGCTCATTCCATTGATAGACATGTTGATTTCGGTCATCTGTCAATTTGTATTCGAGTATTTTTGTTCGTTGCAATCAGCCGACAATTCAGATATGTCGACCAGCTATCCGGAAAAGCACCAGACGGTTGTTTCGCCCTATTGGGGCTCATCAGTGGTGCGCATCCTTCGAGTAATTGAATGATGAAATTACCGGCTACCACCGATTTTAGGTACTAACAGTCTTGGGCACTGTCTTGGGCACATGGTTCACACAATTACACCATTTGCTCGACTGTGTACTTGGGCTGATTGTGCCAAAGCTGAGAGTAATATGTGAGCTATCCTATTGCTACATCTTTGCCATGTATTAGAGACTGGGCTTACGTCATCGCGCTTGTTATTTACCGCCGTCTGATATATTAGATATGGCTGTCTTCAACAGGGATTGGCTAAGCTGCTTACCTATCTGATCCAGTTAGGTTGCATTTGGTGATGTCGGTTTCCTGACTTGTTCATAAATGTTCACTCGTGCAATCACAGGACGCCTTCGGTCACATAGAGAGATCATCGGTGGGTGTGTTACACCATCCACAGCTCCACCCCCACATGTGTTGAACGTAATAATTATGACCGAAAGGTATGCGGATATGGGCAACGACTAGATTGGTGCCATGCCACAATACCATTTACGCATGCTTTATGTGGAAATTAGGAAACATGCGCTCCATTGCAGGCAAACATTGTGATTCACTTCAAGATGGACATGATGCACACAGCCGGTACCATCAAGAAAAAGCGAAGTGTTTTCGTGAGGTTATTGTCCAAGTTAGAACGGATGGCGACCTAATTACACTCTTTTTATCGCTACTATTAACTGAGTGGCACTTGGGGAGGTTACTTGTAGCTCGCGTTTCTGGTGGAGGGCGTTCGCTTGTTCTCCTAGCAGGGTATTTTCTCTGCAAACATTTAGTTGCCAGGCTGAACGATATTACTGTGGTTTTTCATGTCAGAACCGAGTGATTATCGCGGTTTTTAGCGTCAGAATTCGACAAAATCACGTAGGCTAATCAACTAGTATTCTTTATCCTGTTGATTTCCGTCCACCACTACAGAGGTTTTTGTCACTTTGGCCTCAGGCAAAATGCTGGTTTGATCCACAAGACTTCATAGATAGCCTCTAACTTCAAACATTTGTGGACTAACTTCTGTCCAGAGTACAAGGCTTCGATGAACTAATTCGTAGCTGGGTAAAAAACCTTTTCAAACAAATGCAGACACATTAGTTTACCCAGCAGCTATGGAAGACGGATGAGGATTGTGATGATAGCTGGCAGATTACGCCAGGGAAATCGACGGGCTGTCAGTCGACTGAAACATCGATCTGTGCAGTCAACCCAACACAGGCCAAAGGAACACTGATGAATCTGTTTGGGGCATTGTGCACAAAGCACAACTTTCTTCCAGACAATATGGGGTGGTCCGAACATCATTGATAGAAACACCAGTGCGGGTTAATGAACTCAGATAGATGACCATCAAAAATCAGCCGATGAAAGTGCGCTACAGCCAAATGGTGATTAAAATTAGTGTAAGGTATAAAATAACCTATTGTTCCTTAATCTTATATTTTTTGATCACTGTCTAGTCTTCTTTTTAATTCCCGGAGGACTGTCTCAACAAAGACTACAGAATGTGTATCGCAACCGCTTTTTCGTCAGGAAAACGCCTACCACTCTAACAAAAAATGGACACATTCAAAGCAGCTGACGATCAACGGTCACTCGATCTGGCAGTGGCTAACAAGACTCTGTTAATTAGACCCCTATAGCAGCACTGAGAATGTTGCCTAGCTTGGCAACGAAACATCTGTAACAAAATTGTCTAGCTCGGAGAGCACCAAAGTCCTCTCACCCACATCCTGAGCCACAGATATTCCCAATAATTTCCAAAGATAACAACTCACTAATGTCGGGGAATATAAACGCAAAAATGGGTTTCATACGCAGGATGTTGGAATAATCGGCGGTGCAAGAATGCAGAAAGCGCTTCAGTTCCACGAAGCTTGGTATGTTGGACAGAATTCAGTCAATAAATGCTTGGGACTAGAGACTGCACATGAAGCGCTATGGATCAAACCAACAATTCACCTCATGTCAAAGGGACAAAACCTATTAACGAAGAGGAAAGATAGGATAAAAAGCTTATTGCTTTACCAGCCTTAATGTTCAAAAGTGCAACAGTCACTCGGTTCTGAAAATGAAGAACCGTATCGATGATATCGCTAAGCCTAGCGATGAAACAGTTTCAGCGAAAATACAGCTCGGAGAACAACCGAACGACTCTTAACTAAGCGATTAACTAACGGGAAGCGTGAAACGCAACTCAAAGGATTCCAAGTCATGAGCATTCTCTCTTCAGGTACTCTACTTTTGCGCCCTTTTGGCATAGCCGTCATATATATATGGTTGGCGGCATCCGGTTTCGGATTTGCCTGTCACTGTGGCAAGCCACAGGACGCCTGCGCCTACAGAGGGAGCATGGATGGCTTGCGCTACACCACCCACAGCTCCAACCACATACCCCATATCCAGTGTAAACCCGAAGGAATAAGACCGGGAGGCATGCGGATGGGAACCACGTTTCATCAACGGAGCCGGCCCACACTCCTTCACAGGCAAACACAAGCACGCTGTATTTGGGGAATCAACCGCACACAAGGCGGTGGCTGGACCGTAGTCCGCTCCACACTAAGTGCATGGAACCGCTCTTTGAGCCTAGCACGGCAACAAGAACCGTGCACCCCGTCCCCTCCAGCAACGACCAACTGTCTCCTGGAGCCAGTATGAACGATGTAGTGGGTAATAGACAGGTAGGCACCTTGTCAACATACACATCAAGCGCAACCATACCAGGGATATCAAACAACAGCCATTCACTTTAAACGACAAGCTGAAATTAACTAAATCCACTAACGCATACAGATACGGTGGCATAACTCTTCGCTAAATTACCATATGAAGTAAGTTGGTTAGCAACAAATCCGTGATAAGTAAGAAATGTCCACAAGTTACTTAAAATGCTACAAACGCAACAAAATTACCGAAGATAAGCGCAATTAGTGTAAGCAACGTGGCCAGTTAATAGAACATTATTCAGGGAGGCGGAACAAACCAAATAAAGCGGAATGAAATTTATCCAGCTTAAAAAGACTATATATATATATATGTTATATATATATATATTCAACAATTGCGCAGTATACAATTTGAAGAGTGCAGCAATACATAGGTAACAACAACAGAACGAGGAAAACAAGTAGTCGGGGATGGATTATGTGGGTACGCAAGTTTCGTGGGCAGTGAATTGCCGGTTGCCCAAGCCGATAAAGAGGGTTGAATTAATGGACCCCACCCGGAGTCTTTGATCCTAAGGACTTGACCCGCAAGGCAGCGGAGCGATTCGTGCATGTTGCTGTATGCTATAACCGTTGACAGCCACTGGACCATTTACCTTCTTTGTGTTCGGTAGCAGTCCACACAGAACCTGGTGGCCATCAAGGCTGTTCGTCGCCCTACATTAGGTCAATGAGTTAAATTTCATATGGTTCTTACAAGTTGCTACGCCTTCTGATGGTGTGTAAACCAATGATGGAACACTGGAACAATGATGTGTTTACGGGTAAAAACGCAATGCTTAACAACTCTCATGGGATGAAAACTATTAAGAAAATAAAATTTCATGATGAAATGAAGAGGGTTTTGGTGGATTCTCCGTGGTGTTCGTATTCAGACATACGTAGAAGATCCGAAATGTTCGCGGGATAAAAGTATAAATCCACTGGTTGAAAATTATGGAAATACACCGTTTGGTTGCGTTATGTCGCCTCCTGCCTAACACAAGTTCTGTAATGAAATACGAATAGAACAATGCTTCGTCACGTCACTTTTAAATATCGTTAGTTTGGGGGCAGAAATTGGGAGAGGGTTTCACGGCTGACACACTCGAAGTAAAAGGGAATTTCAGCGGCGTTCCAACCTGCTATATCTTATTGTCAGCTTCGAAAGATGACCTTTTAGTTTGGTGCTGTGCTTCAGTTCCAGCAGCTGGCGGTAAGTGCGTTGTGTCGCCGCTGACCGTGCACGCCCCCACGACCTCAAGAAGAGCACGAAGGTGAGTCAGGATCGAGTTGTCTGCATGAGAACACTTTATACAGAGTACAATAATTTACGAAGCAAAGCTATTAAGACACGTTGGGGCTAATCAACATTATAAGAATCAACGAGTAATACGAGTGCATGAAAAGTGACAAAAGGAAAAATTACTCAGGCGAGTTCGAGGAAACTGCCTTAGCGGAAATAGACCTCTGAGAGAGGGTCCATTCTGAACGACTTAGACCAGCCAATTGAAGCAAAGGAATGATGCGTTTAAACAACTGTCAAGAAACAAACGATGGTAAAACGAATGCAGGAGACTAGGAATTGTAGCAAAAATTATATGTCCATTGGGCATCCCCCTGAACGAATGTAGTTTGTGTTCTTCAGTATCTGGTAAACAATTATGGGATCACCCAGCAAACGCCGATGTCGACTGCTGCACATTTTGAGGGACCTCAATATAAGCTGGTAGGGCAGCTGGAAGAGGCCCTTAACGTCCTTGTTTACCCTGCGTTGAGGAGTCTCGCGACCATCCTGTTTCTGCGACGGGTGCCACGCTTGCATGGCGTATTTCACATGCGATCAAACACAGACGTTAAGCATTCATTGGAAGATTGAAGCGTCAAACCGATCGAACGCTCTTCGAAGGGGGCGACGTTTTAGGTGCCCGGTTCTTGACACCTCGGTTTGTTTCGAGCAACCGAGATCGTCCTGTACTATTGCACCCAAGTCATGCTTCTGAGAGACCTTCTGCACGGTGTGGTCTCTAAGTGTGTAAACACTCACCGGCTCATGGCGCAGGAGAATTACTTAGCATTCAGTCGTGTTGCTTTGAAGTGTTTTGCTAACTGGCCACTCATGAACGTAATCAAGCTCATATTGTAGGAAAGCGTGATCTTCACTGTAATTAGTCGATCGCCATATCTTGCCATCTTCGGTGAAAAGCAGGAAATTAGAGGCCATAACTATTGCCAAATCGTTGATAAACACCGCGAATAAACCTATTCCAAGCGCCGTGTCCTATGGAACACCGCATTCCTACTTGCATGTCTTCCGGTCATGCCTCAGGCTTCATATTAACTATGGGTCACGTGACTTGGGTCTACGTTGGTGGACTTTAGGACACCCTAGTTTTGCTTGTAGGCACATACATTCGATGCTACTCTGGATGACAGACTATTCAGAAAATCGGGGCTGCAGACTTCACGCAAACTTCATGAGCGATTCCACCGGTAATACCATTTGTCATGTTCGACTTGATCCATCCGTTTGTTCACATTGAGCTTCAGCGACTCGGCCCACAGCGTGCTTTCATCAGCATAGCTTTCTTCCGAACGTTAATAATGTTCCTCAGCCACAGGAAACGCAATCTATTATCACTCATGGTTGCACAATTCACCACTGACGAACTGAGCGTCATACAGTCCATCGTTCCGAACTAACTTATACTGACGAAACTGTTAACGACAGTTGCAACTATTTGGTTCTATAGTGCTAAAACCTTAATGTGTCAGCTGTACGTCATAACGGCGCTTCGCTGCCGTGCGACCACCACCAATCTCGCGCGGCGTGAGTATACCGCGAGGACTCCCACCCCTACGCGGATTCGAACCGGTGACCTCATGGTTGCAAACCAAACTCGCAGATCACTAGGCCACCGGCCGACTGTATGGTGCTAAAAGGATACGTTGAATACCCGTTTCTACACCATTTCCCGGCCAAGTTGTCCTCTTGGGCAACATAAATAATCGGAGGGGGCATTCAACATGAGTCTACTCAATTAATTTGTTCCGTGCGTAGGAGCTGACGCGCCCACCTGCACCCCCATGAATGAGTGCGTCTGACGTCCAACTGGCTGAAGGCGACAGGCTATACAGACACACCTACACACCTGAACAAGTGACTGGCGTACGCACGGAACAAATTAATTGAGTAGACTCATGTTGAATGCCCCCTCAGATTCTTTCTGTTGCCCAAGAGGACAACTTGGCCGGGAAATGGTATAGACTCCCCTTCGTGTGACTCATCCGTTCTTTACAACTCAGGCATGCAATTCACATCTTTGCGAATGATCAATCAGAAACTAAGCAATGGGAAAGGTCCACTTCCGACCGAGTAGAATCCAGTGACTGAATTCCTTACGTTTTGTCTAGTGAGTTGAAACCCTGTGTACTGGATCACAAACGAGGTTACCATCCGGACAATATATTTGTTCGTGCAACTCGTAGTTATGGAAGGTAGTTCATTTTCAACTACTTGCTGCACGTATTACAATGGACGATGGACAGAAAGGAAGTGCTTGACAAGCTGCACACGATGACTGGAGCGAGTGTTACCGAAAAAGTGACAAGTGACAAGAAGAATTGTAGAAACATTTCGAGGCTTAGGTGACTCATCAAGCAACTCACATGAACACCGCTGCAGGTTGCCTCACCGCTAAGTTACGGAGGGGGGTTGGTGAGCTCACTGGTTTGCGTAGTTTCGTCTTTCGATTGAGACGGAGTACATAGTGTGTTGTAAATGGGATAGGATTTCATCAAAGAGTTTCCTGCAAAGTGATAAGTTGGAGGCAGAAATGACGTGGGATGGAAGAACGTCCCATGAGCGGGACATTCAAAAACTGAATTTTCGCAGGCAATCTAATCGACTGTATTGCTTGGCCAGTTGGATCCGGTGGCCTCTCAGGCTAGTATCGAATACCGATTAATGTATTAGTCGGTAATGATCAATAAAGTTATGAATAGCATATATCACCTGTCAGTAATATAATTTTCTTACAGCTTATTACGTAACATTTAAACTGGACTGACTCAGTGTCACATGGCTCAAAAATGGGAGATAACATTGCCAGGGTGCAATCGTTACCATTAACGGATAGAGATGAAATGTAAATCCAGAAAAGTTTTGAATTGCAACATAAGTTTTGCCTTCACTTCATGTTCTGGCAGACTGTTCGGAACAATTACCAATTTTCGTTCGAAGCGCCGGGGTGGTCGATTCGCTTCATATCTGGCACCGTAAGCTTTTACCGTTTTTTGCGTGTGCTGCATAGCGTTGGCAAGTAGAGCAGAGGCCTCAGCATGGATAAGTCACTGCGATGTACTATACGGTAGGTGACCATGAGATGGACTAGTGCCATGAGTATACTCCTGGTTTTTCGAACCGCCTTACGCACGGCAGACTCAGTAAACTCGGGCTGAGTTTCAACAGGTCGAGGAAAGCTCATTTCGGATTCACCAGCATTAAGCACTCCATGATGAGATCGTCTTTTAGGTGCCGATACTCGCTGTTGTGCAACCCAAGGCCTTTCTGTCTGAATTGGTAAAGGGACCGAAACAAGCCCCTGATGTCTTCAGTCACCCTACGTCGTTAATCTTCAAGCGCACCAACATCGAGTTTTTGCTTGGGCTTGTATGGTGTGTTCCACATAAAATTGCACATGAACTTTAAGCATTTGCGGAGATAAAAGTTCAGAACTTCCCCAGCGCACTCCGTACTAGGCCAAACTGCTGACTGGCTCTTATCAATACATTTTTGACCACTTTCGGGCTGCCAGAGTACTCCTGCATAATTACTGCAAGGTACTTTTCTGGGAAGCACGTTGTAAATGCTGTTCGCCAGGTCGATGCTCGTGGGTACGCCGATGGCTTATGCTCAAAGTTTTTCATTTCTCTAAGTGGAACTGGAACAGGTCCTGTGATGACCACGTATAGGCCTTGTCGATATCGATCTGCAATGCCGTGTAACCATCTAATTTCATGCGAACGTCTGCTAGTAGTAGAACTTTTGACCTGAGTACACCAGCAAAACATGTGGCCTATAATACTCATCTTTAGAGTGTCTCCCATTGGACTTCATTTGCAGCTGAAAAGATGCTGCGAGCTCTCACACGCAGCTGACTTGGAAGGGGAAATTGTTTATCTAATGAACAGGACAATCACAGATTCCATAGCTCCGAAACTTGTGAAACAGAATGCGATGATCCAGGTGATTGAACGCTTTTGAGAATTCTAGGTGTACCACGTCACCTCCTATTCTGGTATCGAATGCTTCTGTTCAGATTGCTCGGGTTGACAACGGGTTTGTAGTGCAGACCGATTTCGGCGGAATCCGGGCTCTTGTGGCACTTTGATGCTGTTATTCACAATATATTCTGTAAGCGCCTCCAGGAAAATACCTTCCATAACTTTGGTTTGCCCTAGAGAAGCATTATTCGGTGACAGTCTGCATGATTTCTACTTTTTAAATGACAGCGACTATTCGATGTTACCACATTGTGGGAATCTACATTTCGTCAAGTCATCACTGAAAGGTTCGAAACGGTACTTCAGTAGTTTTCGCGAACACTACCTTTAGTGCCTTCAAGCGAATGTTATTTACACCGAGAAAGTGCGCATCTTCAAAGACAGTAGTCTTTTCATCGCATCCACAGCGGTGGAGGATACCCTGCTTGACCCTGAGGACGATGTGAGCTGTGTCAGGGGCGGGGGTGACGAAGATTCACCCTGGAAAGTACGGAAGAAACTTTGACGAAGCGCGTTGGCTGCTTCTACTGTAATTAGCGCCAGGCCATCTGCTGTGCCCAGAACGGGGACCCCGCATTGCGCTTTATGAAGCTTCTTGGATTAGCTGCAATGCATTTTATGCTTATTGCTGAATTTCATAGTTAAGGCTTGCGACTGATTGAGTTTATCTTTAATGGCGAATTTGCCGCAGCGGTTTCTTTATGTAAACGTGGAATATACCCATGGAGATGTAAGCATTCCATTCGGCGAAGAAATTTATTTTCGACAATTATCGTCAGGCCAAAACATAAATTATAATATTTCAACCAGTTTGCATATGCATTATGATAGTGGATGAGACCGGAGGCGCATGGAACCGATGCGGTACCGGTAAACTGGGGGCCAATCAGACGAAAGCCGAGCTCACACAACTGGTTAGGCCCAGGGCAGCACGCCTTCGGAAAGCGGAAAAGCGGATTGGTCCGCTTTGCGGCTAGTGGATGGCATGCGCTTGAGTTCATCTTAAAAATACACGCAGCTGTGGCGGATAGCCGATCGTGGGATCATGACTAAATGAGCGGACGGGCAATCAGACGCCACCATACAGTCTACCCACGGTGGCAACAGCGAGGCGCAATGTAACCAAGAGCTCGGTAAGCATGAATCGAACACAATGCAGTGGAATGTAGTTGACGTTACAGGCCAGTTAACAAGGGCCAGCCAGTAAACGGACAACATCGAAATACTGTAGGTATTCTATAAATAACCACGAATCTTCTTAATAATGATTTGTGATCGTCACTGAAAATTTTCTTCTTGCTTTTCGAAGGGTAACACTACATGTATTGGCCTGATGGAAATTATCGAAAAGAAATTTATTCGCCTAAATGTATGCTTAAGTAAACTCCCTTGTGGCAGCCGATGGTGTGAGCCATCCTTCACCCCAAGCTGAACTCTGTGGATGCTTCGTATCATCGTTTGATCTTGCGATCTCTGAGTGCTACAATATTCTGCTAACAACAGAACACTCTAAAGAGATCATGGGACGGAGTGGTAAATCAGTCGCATTAGTGTTTGTACTTAAGATCTCTCTCTCATTCGAAGCACGGTGGCTGACCACAAGTAAAAGCATCCAATTCAAAAAAGCTCCGCCTTTTAACAGAAATCAAGATAGTACACATACTACCGTGAGGTTTGTACTTCATCTATTCTAGTTCAAAAGCAGTATCATTGAGCTTCTCACGGCAAAGATAACGTAGATATCAAGTGGAAAGCTGTTACTTCACTCCTACAGCCACTATGGCTGGACGGTTGGGCGTAAGCATACAATGTCGTTATAGCACCTGACCACAAACGACGACCACACTAAATAGCGCGCGAAGGAAATGTCCTCAGTAAGGCGGCCGTTGACGCCCATCCCATTCACGGTAAAAGCATTCGGGTAGCTATATACTAACCACTGAGGTAGTAATATCTGCGCTCCCATCTAAACGGCTAATATTTCCCGCAAACAGGTAACTGATTGGTTCTCGACGACACCTAATCATGTTTTCAGTCAATCATAGTCTGTGTTGATTGTGTCTTTCCATTTTACTGACTATTTGAAAAGCGCTGAGCATCCGAACAAGTTAACCAGGCAAAATGAATTGATGCACTGTTAGCTCGCCTTGATCGTTCTTGGGTTCAAGTGTTCGCCGAACATCGTAATTAGTATGCAAATGTTTCATCACCAGACAAGGTGACTTCCTCAGCACGCTGCTGAGTCAAATGTACTCCGCTAACTTAGTCATCGATTTGTGATGGATCAGTAAGTGAATTCTGTATTGACCTCCTCGATCTGCGCCTTGTGACCTACACCGTCTACCCAACTTCTCTGAGAGACACGGGGGATCCATATAATTGTCTTGCTCCGGCCATTACGGGTGCGTTTTCGAACAGTTACGGGCGTAAAACGCTCTGAACTGCTCACCGCTGAGAGGATTTTGCCCGCAGACACGTCTCCGCACGGCAGCAGCTGACTTTTCTTCATGATTGCTTACGCAATGATGCTCTCCCCCGCAACATCAGTTACAGACGTCCGATTAACCATACACAGGCATGGACCGTTGCGCGACAATTCGGGAAACACGTGGTGCGGATCATGATCACGAACGCCCACAGTCTTATCAGCGATACATCAACGAGCATCGATCTAGTTGCTTGGACGTTATGGGACAACATTTAACAAAGTAGCTCAGCTTAATACTAGAACGCAGAGTGGAGAATACTAGGTGAAGAAAACAATAGGCACTAAAGAGCAAGTATTCGACATTGACTCACGGCAATAGCGAAGCTAACCACGGGGACTGGATCCGAAATCTATCTAATAAGCCACTTTCCGTAGTAGAAAAACAAGTTCTCACGAAAGGGTTCAACTACAATTTCAAGGATGCTGTGACTACAGTGTTCCTGTCCGGATTCGAAGGCGCAATCCAGTCCAGTGGGTTTGACGATGATACACAGAAACAACTAAGACATACAATTATTCCAGTTGTAGCATGTAACAAAAGCACAATTTTCCATCTCTACAGGAAAGGGGTGCAAATAAAAAGCTTTGAAAGCCAATGAATCCATTGTCATTTTACCTGCGGACAATGGGCGCTTGACGGTTATATTGGATAAAGCGGATTATGTTGAAAAGTGGATCAGCTTCTGAGCGACACAACCGCCGCATCCAGAACAATCCAACAACGCAACTGATAAACATAATAAACAGAACGTTGAAATTGCTCCAAGAACGGAACCAGATCACAAAGGAAGACCGTGACTGAATGATGACCTGCGATCAGAACATAGCACAACTCCACAGGCTTCCAAATATACACAAAGCCGGTGCACCACTAAGACCAATAGTATCGCTCCCAAGCACACCTACGTACAACCTGGCGAGAGAGTTGTGGAGACGTCTCAATCACCCAACCATTAGAGCACAGCACTCTATACATAGTGCACAGCAATTTCTGAAGAAGCTCAAAAGTATACGAGTAGATCATGACGGGATAATGGTATCGTTCGAAGTAACCGCAATCTTTACTTCTGTCAACTTACAGACCAGAAAGTATGCAACCACGGAAGGGCTGGACCGAAGTGAGAAAAAATCGGAAAGCTGACGACTGAAAATCTACTACTTCGCCTCGCGACCCACTTCGATTTTGTTGGACAGGTCTATGAGCAGGTGAAAGGAGCACCGATGGGATCCCCTGTGTCAGGGCTCGTTGCAGAAATAGTAATGCAGAAACTTGAAGAGGACATACTGCCCATAATCAAGCAAAAGTTGTGGATCCGATACGTCGGTGATACATTCGTGATACGGAAACGTACTCAAGTAGAGGCTGCATACCAGTTGCTCAATAACGCCATTGAAGACATTCATTTTACAATGGAATCAGCGATAGAATACCAGCTCTTACTCTTGGATGTGTTAGTCACCAGGACGATTGACGGAGAGTTGCAAACATCGGTTTACAGGAAAGTAACACAAACCGACCAGATTATAAACTAATACAGCAATCACCGGAAATGTCACAAAATAAGCTGCGTGCGAACTCACTCGTATAATTGGAACACTGCAACACCCTTGAGGTAAAACGGAAAACGGAGATATGTCTGTTCAGATCATTTCACTTAAATGGATCTACACTTAGCTTTGTCTGGCGATGTATAAACAACAAAACTCCGGTCTCTCAACCTGCTCAAACGAAAACAAGGAGAATTGTTCTATCCTATGTAAAGAACATCTCCGAGATGACAACGAGGTTGTTCAAATATGCACGGTCTTACAGCTGTTCACAAACCAACTGCCACACTGAAGAGAACCCCGTCAAAACCCAAAGCTAGGCCAGATGCCTACGAAGTAAAAAATGTTTACAAGATACGGTGTCAAGATTTCGATAAAAACTATGTGGGTCAAACAGGAAGGCGACTGTCAACAAGAATACAAGAGCATAAAGAGAGCTTATACGAACCATAACGCTCTCCCACTGGTTTCATTACATACGGACGAAGAAGGACATCGCTTCGATTGGAACAACACAGAGGTCATAATGAACAGTGAACAATTAAGGTCGTGTTTTAGGCAAGGGTGCCAGGCTTGAATTGCGTATTCGATATGGGGGAGAACATACTCACTAAGCATTTATTGAAATATGGAGCTGTTTGTTTATCTAAACCCCCCTCGCACAGCCCGTCGTGTCGGTTCCCAGTCTTCGAGGCCTGTTCGGGTTGCCTCGAACAACACAAGTCATCTTTAACCAGGACACCCAAGTCACGTTCGACAGTTGATTGTTGTAGTATATTCGTTCCGATCCGGTATGATTAGTTGCCTTGATGTCGGATGGGAAGCACCTTGCATTTACTGACGTTGAAATGCAGTAAGGTTTGGGTTGACCATTGATACGCTGGCAGCATTTTTCAGAGCTCCATCCGCTTTGAAATTTTTTCTGTACATCGACGGTCGACCACGGATATCTATATACCGTTTTACTCGTCTTTGTGCGCCGCGTCGGATACTGCAGAAACATTGCATTATTGTTTTATGGATTCGTCAGAAGACGTGAAAAACCAGACTCCATTGAAATGAACGGTCGGTTTAACTAGAGTGCGTAACACCTAGGGTTCAGGGCGTTTTTCCTCACTTTTCTCTCGTTCTTATTCAGTTTTGTTAGCTCTATATAATTGTGTGATTGTTTTCTCTGTGTGAATCGTAGGTGCATTTTTATTCTTGTATTTATAGTACATCTCTTAGTTTCTCATATTCCGCACCAGGGTAAATGGTAAATATGCTATATATATCACGGTTGGTATTTTTCCTATCTGTAGAATTGCATTTTGCATCGATTGAGCCTATAATGACCGCAATCCGAGCTTTATTTATGGAGATATTGGCACTTAACTAATTTCTTTACTCAAAATAACAGTTTTTGTTTTTGTATTGGTTTCTAGCATTTTTTACCTAGCCCGTAGCGCTGTGTTTGCATTCACATTGTAGGGATTTGAAAGCTCTATCCATTGGTGGTTAAAGCATTAGAATCGCCTGGATGGTTCAAAAGTTATTTGCGATTTCCTTATTTGGCTGGGGACATAGCTCTGGGTCCATTGGTGCATTAAAATAAAAGTGGATAGGGCCTTTTGCATTGCATTTTATTATTCGTAATTTTTGTATTTCCTTGATTTTCTGATCCTGTAGAATTATCTCTCGCATTGGTTAGACCGTTACTTTGCCGTCTTCGTTTTAATGCGTCAATGTATTAGCCTCTTCTGAAGGAGTTTTCCGTCATTTTTCATCAATTTTGCTTCAGATAATTTAGATTATTTTTAATTTCTAATTATTCTACCTCATTAAAATAGATTACTTCTCACCTATAGAACAACCGTTCTTATTATATTTCGCCTTATTTTTACTTCAACAGATTTCAGAACAGGCATTTCTTTTAAAATTTGGTCCTTTAAAATGATATTTTCTGCCCTATTTTCCTTTATTTTAACCGTCAATGCATTCAGGCAACTAGCGTAACTTATTCTCAGTGGATTTTATAACACTAACTTTTAGTTCACATTAATATCCCGTCTCGGGCCGATCTTCCGATCATCCCTTTTTGCATACAGATACTAAGCGCTACCACATTTCATACCCTGGGGCGTTTCTTCTATTCAGTCTTTCATGCTATTTCTTACTCTCAGCTACACCCCATCCATATTCTGCCTTTTTAGATTGTATGTCTGGTATGTCTGTTTGATATCGTGATGCCTAATTTTTGCCCACCCACATTACCTACATTTTCATTTGCACATATTTTGACTCCGCATCCAACCGCCATTGACCCTCCATGTCTGCGAAATTTGTTAGCCTCTTTCCTTTAAAGCATCCAGCTACTCTTTACTAGGCTTAATCACATTTCTTCTTCGTAGGTTTATTAGCATTATATGATTTAGTTTATGTTTACGCGTGCTAAGCCCTAAGGTCACTCGCGTCTCTCAGTAAACCTTGATTAAATGGATTACTTACACAACTATTCGGCGTTAACCTCCTGATTTATGCCCTCGGACCTTTAAGACATGCAGTGGTCTCTTGAGACATCTCGCCGCCCACCGAAGGAATCCAACAGTCTTTCTGGCTTCTGCAGCCGCAGCCAATTTCCACGATTACATCTGCCATACCTGCCGACGTTCCATTGCCTCACAAAGGGGCCTATCACAACACCGACGACATCGACATTCCGTGCGATTCAACGCAGACTATCTAGCACGACTTCCTGCACTATCCTTTACTTGGTCGGCCAGGGAAGATAGACAGCTAAGTAAAGCGGCCTCGAACCTTGCTAGATCCTGCCCTAAACTCGTTACTGTACTTCACAAATTACAGACAGCATTCCCATCTCGAACGAAGGAGGGCATAAGGAAAAGTCTGCAGCGCATCGGTTGACACTGTGCTGATTGGCGTGGGCAGTGTGTAGAGTCTCTGGTTTCGCTCTCTCCGATACTTATGCAACCGGCCTCCCTTTCACCGCTGCAGCGACGCCGGTGTACACCCTCGACCTCGGTATTCTTGACATCAGATGACTCACTAATACAACTTACCCAGGATGTGGCAACCGAAGACATCCATACTGTCAGCACCCCACCACCGACAAACAGGATTGATCGATTTAATACATACAATAATACTTCCACCATCCTGCCTGGGTTCTACCTACTTCCCGTGGACCTGGATGCATCACAAGGCACTCTGGAGCACCTTGTTTTGAGGCGACAGGATTCGCCATTAAACGCAGACAATAGACTAAAATACCAATCGGGGCCAAGGCCCATGTCCACACTTTTGCCTCTCAGTGCTCCTGCTGACTTGATCAATCCTACCTCCCCTTCCGCAGTCTCAATTTCGCCTTCTACCACACAGATGGTCGATAACACAGCCCCATTCTGCCCTCTGCTCACGGAGCCTCAACGATTGGCGCATGGGTGCAAATCTGCCAATAGCGAACCAAATTCCCTGCTTCTTAACATGCAGCTTTCCCTACCGGACGATATCTCGCAGGAACAGTATAGTATGGAGCTTAATGCCGCAACTACCACCCTGTTCCCTCATAGATGGGTGCCGACAAAAGGCAAAAAACTACCGCCAGTCATTAAGAACAATCAGTAACGCCGACGCCTACAATATGGCCACATCCAACGTCTCTATCATACGAGGCGTAAAGATGGGGCAGCAGCTGTTATTGATGACAGATGGCGAACAGCTTTCCTCCAAGAAGACGACCGTATCCCTGGTTTTACCGACTTTTGGACAAAAGTTATTTCTCAGCCTCCAGTACATGACGACCGTCCACCTCTCAATATCATCCCCACTAACCCGGATTTAGTGAGACCCATCACCCAAGAGGAGCTGCGCGCAGCGGTTCCTTAGATGCAAGGCTCCGCACCGGGGGTTGACCGTGTCACACCACAGGATGTATTGAGGATGGACCCCGATTTTGTAACTCTGTCCTCTCTTCCTCGCCCTTCTCTTCACACATGAATACAGCACGGATCACCTTTGTTCCCAAATCAGATGCACCCTCTTCTCCTGAGTTATTTCGGCCTATTTTCATCACTTCTGTCTCTACTCGTCTGCTTCAGCGAACCTTATTTAACCACTGACTCCTCACTTTTCCTTCCAGTCGTCTACACTTCGGCTTTCTACCTAAGGATGGACGCTTTGAAACACCTGCGTTAATGCACGCAGCACGGCGACACGCTCATTCTTCATACTCTCCACTTTCCTTTGCTTCAATTGATATTTCCAAAGCCTTTGATTCTATTTCTCATCAATCCTTACTACGCGCGTCCTCTGCTTTTAGCGCACCCCCTCTGCTAGTGGATTGCCTTACTTCCTACTACACCTCAGCTACTTCCACTTTCAACAATCTTCACCTCCATCCGGAACGGGGAGTTAAACATGGAGACCCTCTCTCTCCCCTACTATTTCTCATGACGCTGGACGAAGCTCTGCAAAAGTTACCCTCTGAACTCTGGACATCCCTAGTAGGGCCAACTGATTATCTTGCCTACACCGATGACGTCCTGATGTTTGCTGAGGACCGCTTTTCTCTGCAGAAGCGCCTGCAGCATTTCAATGATAAACTCGCCTCATAGAATTATCCATCAACCATATGAAGTCAACCTCGGTCAATCTTGTAGTGGATCGTTCAAGAAAACTGACGATACTGGACACCGCCCCTTTAGACTGTGGAAATTTCATTATTCCTTCCTTGCAACCAGAAGAGAAATTCACGATGTAAGGCTTGCCTTTTAGTTGGAAAGGTAAGCTCCCGCCAAATTCCGCAGGCGCGTTACCGGCTCAACTGGAAGAAGTTACTAAAGCGCCCCTAAAATCCTACCAGCGCTTGGAGCTTCTGAAAACGTTCCTGCTTTCAAATCATCTTCATAAACTCTGCTTGGCCGTTGTCCACAAACAGACGCCTAAAAGCATGGACAGGCTTGTTCGAGCTCATGTGAGAAAATGGCTCCGGTTGCCTACTGACACAAATCTGGCTTATTTCCACGCCTCAATCGGGGACTTTGGTATCGGTATACCCTGCTTATCCGCCAATATTCCACTGTTACGGAAGGACCGATTAGAACGACATCTTAATAATGCACACCCAATTACTAGCTGGACCATCCGAGATCCCGCAGCTGGATCCATTCATCGACTGGCACGCTCCAATGTTACCATCGGCAACCGAGTGGTGATGGATAAAGAATCAACCGCGGAAGCATGGAAAGACACGCTACTTACCTCAGCAGACGGGTGCCCGCTCCGGGAAGAGGTCACCACACCCACTGCACATCACTGGCTGCGAAATCCGACCAGAATATTCCCTGGACTGTTCTTTCGAGCATACAGCTTCGAGGTGGGTTACTCTCTACAAAAGTACAACGCGCAAGGGGACGACCGCCTGAGAACTAATCCGAGCTACTATGTCGCGGCAGCTGTGGACAAAGGGCGACTCTGTCCCATGTCCTACAATCATGTGGCATCAACCATGAAGCAAGACGTAAAAGACATAATGTCACTGCCGAGCAAGTCGCCAAAAATCTCCACAAACCAACCGTTAACATCGCTCTCGAATCAAGAATTCCAACAGCGACCTCATTCATCAAGCCGGATGTACTCTCAATAAAAGGATCATCGGTGCACGTCATGGATGTCGGAATTTGTGACGCCGACCGGATGGCGCGTACGCACCAGCTCAAGATCGACAAATATGGCTCCGGAAATAACGCATCAGTGATCTCGAATTATATAAGCGCACAAATCCCCGAAACACGCGAGATTTACCACCATCCTATTATCTTAAACAATCGGGGATTTATATATCAGGCTTCGGCGAAATATTTAACAACTCTCGGCTTCACCAAACTCGGCATCTCGGATATCTGCTTCTCCGCCCTCTGACTAGCACTGATGGTGTATGATACGTATATTAGGGGACCTTCCTCCCAGTCCTCCTAAAATGATTTCCACCATCTGATATTCCATACATTCAGTGTCGGCTTACACAAACACACGGTGACGGCGGAAGCCGTTCAGTGCAAAAGTTTTGTAGTCTACTTAAAACCCGATGATTATTATTATGCCGGGCCACTTGCCCCTTCTCGGCAAATTGTTGTAAATCTCCACTCAGAAGACATACATGCAATTTACCAAAAATATAATGTTCTAGGTCACGCTGATGCAGATACTGGTCGGCGTTCGCCTGGATCCTGCGCCAGATCTTGATATGGCCGGCAAACATTAGGAAGTTTGAAGTGTTTCCCTGTGTAAGATCATTAATAAACACCAAAAACAAACGTGGACCTAGAACTGGGCCTTGCGGTACACCAAACTCGACTTGTATGAGGTTCCATAAAGAGCTCCGGACTCTGACCACTAATTGCCGTTGAAGTAGAAAGTTGGCAATCCAGCTTAAGACAGGTTCGCCGATCCCGTAATGCTGGAGCCTGGAGAGTAGTATCCGATGGTCTAGACGATCGAAAGCCTTGGAAAAATCCAGGTAGATCACATCAACACCTTCTCCAGCGTCAGCTGCCTTGGTCCAACTACTGCGTGCGATTAGTAAATTCGTTGTACATGACCGCTTTCGACAGAAACTGTGCTGCTCAGGTGTGATGATGTTACATTTTTCCAGATAGCACACCAGTGCATCGGCAACTATGGATTCCATGACCTTGGAGAGTATAGGAAGAAGGGATACTGAGCGGTAGTTGGAGGGATCAGTTCTGCTTCCACCTTTTGTGAATCGGGCTTATTATTCCAAGCTTCCACATAGCGGGAACTTGATTCTGATCTAAGCAGCGCTGGAAAAGCTGAGCTAGATTTCCTGCCAGTTGGCTTGCTGCTGCTTCCAATGCCACGGGACGAATGGTGTCGACACTCGACGAGCTGTGTTTGCGTAGAGACTTCAGCTTTTGCTATACAGCCTCCGCGGTAAAAATGATGTGGGTTAGTTCTGGCGTGAAGACGAAGGTTGGAAGGTCGCTTGGTGGCAAGACCCTCTGAAACAGTGGGGCATATTGCATCCGCAGCTCGTTTGCTGCTTCCACAGCCGTTCTCGTTGGTCCATCAACCATCGAGTGGAGGAAATCCTTGCCTCACCTTTCGTATGCTATTGACGTGCTTGTACAGCAGTTTGTGGTTAGCACTGAAGGTTTTTGCGATGTTCTGCTGATAGAAGCTTCGTCTTCTCTTAGCATTTGAGTGCAGTGGTTACGTTGGGTTACGTAGTTGTCCCAAGTTTCTGGTGCTGGAGCTTCTCTGTACACTCGCCATGCTGCGTTGCATACTGTCATCCATTTTCCAGTGCTGCTCCTAACGAACGAAACTGATTTACACTTATTGCAAACTTTTATCTCTGAAGCCTGTGCAATCAGCTGACTGAATTTTTTGACGAACTCGAGCCAGGCGACTTCCGGGGGTTCTTCGTCAACGAACGACCAAGTTGTAGCGCTGACGAGCTAGGCTAATCGATCGTAGCATGTGATGGTTCACACAGTCTCATCGTTTTCATTCTGATATTCCGCATAGCAGACGAAGTTGAAACTGATGACTACGTGATCATTGTGACCCCACGGGTAGTCTAAAACCAACACATCAATCATATGCTCCTCGTTGGTAAGCATAAGATCCAGCACAGATGGCCTGTTACCTGCTCTGAACCGAGTGGGCAAAGTGATGTCATTGCTAAGAGGAACAGTGGTTACTAAATCTTGTAGATCGGCTTTGAATTGTTCTCCGATCGTGGCAGGAGTTTCTACTCAATGTACATTGAAATCACCCATGACAAGTATGTGAGTGTACTTTCGCCGTAAACTGCATCTTAAAGCAGCCGCTAGGTGGCAGTCGGTTTCGGGTGTAGAGTTACGAGGGCGGTACACCAAGACAATAAGGCAATCGTCCCTGCCTTTTAACTACAACTGACACCAAAGAGAGTCGGGGAACTGCGAGTTTGAATCCTTCACTGCTTCGCACTGTAAGTCGTTTCGGTAATACAGGATTACCCCTCCTCCTATTGTGAGCCTGTCGTTCCGGATCAGCGACATGCCCGGTGGCGAAACTTCAGCGTCCGTCATTCCCGTGTGCGACCACGTCCAGGTGATTCCAATGACATCATATGACCTGGAAGCTTGGCGATCTTTCAGTTCGCCAATGCTAATTAAAGAGACCCTGAGCATTCGTATACAGGCAGGCCAGTTTCTCGGTCTCTAGGAGCCCACAGAGTGGTGAAGGGGTCAAGTGTTGGAGAATGCCGACCGATGGGAGGTCGGCGGTTACTCGTTTTTTTGATGGGATAATGATACCACGTTTGCAACTTGATTCGGCCAAGGCGCGTCCCAATCTTCGTTTAGAACTACGTCAGAGTCAATTAAAGCAACAGTCAAGTTATGCTTCTGTACATACGTCGGTATGCTTGCTGCTTCAGATGCTTTAATATTTGAGCTGTGCAAAGCTTCTGCGACCCTTAACCAAAGTTAAGAAGGAAGACGGTTCCAATTTCTCCGCCATCGATCCAAAACATCCGTTGCTTGTTGCTCTGACTGAACCACAAGTTTTAGGATTCTAGGAACACATCCTCTATAATTTGGTGAGAGAGATATCCTGGTGAGAGAAGTATCCTGGTGAGCGATAGCACCACAATATTATCCAAGAAAGTGTTTCACAAATGAACCGTCACTGTTCTAAATCGTGCTTTCCGGTCTGTTGAACATCCTTAGAAGGATGTTCTGGTACGTCATGTATGAAGATTGTGTTTAGACGGTCTTGCTTTTTGTATCCCTCTTCTGGGTTTCTTTTTGATTGCCTCACGCTCCAAGGGATATCAGGGTAGATACGTATCCCACAGAATCCTTCTTAACGCACTTGTGGAGAACAAAATATTTTCTACGTTGGTGGAGGACTTTACTGTTACTGGAATAAATCTGGGTTCTCCATAGTGTGGCGAGTTCGGATGACGAGTAATTCGTATTAGGTTCGTGGGCTTGGTTTTGACACTCATCAGCACGCACAATGAGTTCCACTGGTCTTGGTCGTCCGATAACTTAGCCCGCAATGTGATGGCGGCAGATTCAGGGACATTTAAGCATACAACAGTCCGGGCACTACTGTTGGATCCATTTTTCATTGAACTGCAAGGTAGGGTACTCGTTTGTCCTGATGTACTGACAAGTGTTGATTGTTTGCTGTTTATCCCTCTATTCTCGTTAACGGCGTTTACAACAGTGGACGCCGCAACAGCGGCCTCCCGGTGGACCTTTGTAGCAATCACTGCATATGTAACTGATGTTCCGAGGGCTTTGTCTCGACAAGAGACATTTGAGCTACAGGTGCCGTTGGTTGGTGTTTGGCTCCTTCATCCTTGTTAATGCTAGATGTCAAGTCTAGTGGAAGTTGCTTAACCAGACCTTTCAAGTGGTGCCTGATTTTCATTGCCGTGAGTACAGTTTGACTATGGTAGGTACGGTCAGTTTTCGCCCGTCGTTCTACCAACGTTGAAGAAGACAACCGAGATGGGAATGTGGCTGATTGCGGTTCAAGGGAAGTGGATTGTGCAGCATTCCGTTGCTTAGAAGCCGATGTGTTTCCGTGGTGTATACTCGCTTCCATTAAATTCATCTTATCTTTTATCCTCTGCTCGGCTTCTGCAGTTAACCGATCGCACTTCTGAGCTAGAGTAAGCAACCACTTCACGAATGGGATGGTGGTGCACGCAGTACAGTACCAAAGTGCATCTTGGGAGCTATTTCGTTCTTGTACCTGTTGTTGGGACACATTTACACATTTCGGATGATGCCATTGCAAACAGTTCGAACAAGCCAGACCGATTTTAACTACTCGATAACATTCTGCATACCCGCAAATGCCTTTCGCTTGGAGCCTTTTCGGATTCACATTTTTGCATTCAACGTGGTGCTGTTACCTGACGCAGTGGGTTGCTTAGCGTTCTGTACTTTATCCAGCTTTGAGAGCGGTGCACATCGAGCAGGCGAGGGTGGTGTTTGCAAGGAAGTGAATTCCTCGAGGCTTGGTATTCGACGAACATGCACATCGAGATTGATCCTGTTTACCAAAAACCAATACGGAGAGAACTGAAACAGCTTAAATACCCTCGTGAGCAACTAAACGAGCAATCAAAAACAACCGCAACAGCCGGAGCAAGACCATCCCATGGATCCCCCATGTCTATCAGAGAAGTTGGGCAGACGGGTGAAGCTCACGGGGCGCAGATCGAGGTCAATACAGAAGTAACTTGCTGATCGATCACGAATCGATGACTAAGTTAACGGAGTACATTTGACTAGCACCGCACTGAGGAAGTCACCTTGTCTGGTGATGAAACATTTGCATACTAATTACGATGTTCGGCGAACAGGTGAACGCAGAAGCTAACTAGGCACTTCGCATGATAAAACCTGCCCTATAAATGAGCGTGCGCAAAATACATTTTACCAACTGCCATCAAAGGAAGAACCACAACACTGATTGAAATCTCTGTGCAACGGGTCTCAATGTAGAATTCGTTGGTTCTCTTAGCACGGTTTACAAAGGACCTTTGGTTTGTTTGTCTTACGGTTCTCATCTATTTATATACTTTCCGAATAAACTTAACCACCTGACTGCTCTTACTGCTGGTTTCACTGCTACCCGTTTTTACTGGCTCCAAACTCGTTCTCCATCTTTTAGTACGCTTAATCCATCCCAGCTACGAGGGACTTTCATACTTGGTTTTGGTTAAAATCTCCAACATTTTCTGACTCTCACAGTTTCGCCTCCGTTCCGTGAACAATATGCGGGTATATACAATCAGCCGGTGGACAAGCTGGAAGGGATAGAGGAGCTCGATTACGATCCAGCTGATGGGAAGGCTAAAAGAAGCGAGGTTCAAGGTCCATTGGAACCACCGGATCGGAACATCAATGCCATGGGGTCCGGTGGTTGGGACGGTGTGAGCACCCACCGTCCGGCCACCCCGAAAGAACGCGGCTTGGCTTGTGTGAATTCCATGAGGCAAATGATGGCCGCAATCTGGTGGTTCGTCCAACCCCTACTTTTCTCGCTCATTGGATCCGAGGTGAATTTGGCCGTATTGGCTGGCCAGTCGATCGGTGAGTATGAGGTCACGTTGTGGATTGATGCAAAGCCATACAGGTAGTATGATATATTAGCTCAAAGTTCATCAGGTTCTAACTATTTGTCTAGTATAACAGTAGTACTATTTCTCATGATTCGAGAAACTCTGTCTGTAATGGCACGTTAAATGTGTTGCCAGATAACGATAGTGCAAAATAAGAATTGAATGCAAGCATACAGAACAACATGGGGCGCAGTGATAGCTGACGTATTGTGTGAGAAAAATCGAAATACGCTTGCTCACTCATGTACCCACTTCCTTGGGTCCATGGGACATAAAATCCGGTGTGAGGGCACGACAAAAATATTCCACAGTAGCATAGCTTAGGCAACGAAGTGATGGGAGCTAAGTGCAACATCCAATAACTAACTAAATTTGTATATTTACCGACAAACGGTACACGGTCCCATAAGCGGGAGCGATCATTTATATAGTGAATAGGTTTCATGGTTTATGCGGCGTAAATCATAATAGTAAAGGAAAGTTAAATAATAGAACTTCAGATCATGATTTAATATTCCTCGGGTCCTAGACCCCAGTAACTAATACGTAAAATTGACCGATATTTGTATCATCATTTTCTAGTTTGTGGGGCTCAGAAGTAGCTAATAAAGGGAGGCGATACTAGACTACACAAACACAGCATTTGGTATTGTGGGTAATGACATGTAGTGGATAAGCTAGTTGTAAGCGCATATCTGCTCATATGTTTTTATACCAGCTTCTGTCAATGTTTCTAGAGTTTGCTGTGAGTCAAATATCTTCAACATATTTGGTATAGTGAGGAACGTCTGTAGGGAATTTCGTAATGTGACAGCTTGCACTCATGCGTATCTGTAGGGGTAGTTTGTTCCACAGATCAGTGTATCTCACTAAGAAGAAATTTGATCGAGTTCTATGACTTGACAGGTTTGTGCGTATCAAGTAGCCGCCATTACGTATGGGGTAGACTGCAGTCTTCCGTACTTCAAGTGCGGTGCTGTCTACGTAAATTCGTTGGTTTATAATGTTGTAGAAGAGAACGAGGTTGTTCTTTAAGCGTCTCAGCCAAAGAGGATCCAGTTGGAGTTTTCGACAACGATCATAATAACTCAGGTTTGAGCAGCGCTCCATGACCAGCTTGCTAAACGATCGTTGGATATTTTCCAGAGCCGTTCTGTCTTTCTCAATTGGCTGTGAACGATAGTACAGTATTCCAGTGTCGGTCATACTATTGTCTTGAATGACTCAAATTAGGGGAGGAGACAACTGAGTTCGGGAGAGAGTTCCAAGGTTGCTAAACCCGAAATATAATTCCTCCAACATACTAGACAGTTGTATTGTTCATTCCGTTTCAAGTAATTATATCTGAGATTGGTGTTGTGGCTAGATTTCAGTAAATGGCAGCATACGTGTTTGGGGCCACTCCATACTTAGTACACTAATGTGATATCACCGCGTAGTCGTCGGTAGAGTCCGCTGAGAAATCCCAGTAACTTCAGCCTTTGCTGGTAAGAGAAATTTCGTAGACCCTTGACATTCTTTGTTGCCCTGAGTTGTGGTGCCCTTATCACCTCCAGTTCACGCTTCAAACTTAAATAGCGTATTCACCGTGATAACACATGTAGGAATTGTGCATCATTGGGAAGATTGATGAGTGGATGGGGAAAATTAAGTTTTGGAAACTATACATTTTCGCAGACAACTGCATCCAGAGCACCTTCAAATTCCTCATTAAGGGAATCATTCTCCCTCATAGATCTCTCAGCATGGTTCCTAACGCTATCAAGTTGCATCCAATGAGCGCGAACGCCCCTCAAAGCTACCGTTCATTGAGTGACCAATCTCAAATAAACCAACAGCATCCCACTCTGTGTACTCATATTATACTATCGGCTGATTTGCTCACTCAACGTACAGTACGCATATTTTAGGAGCTTTCACGACCGCTGGATGCAGTTTGATAGCTCTAAGGGTCCTCTTGAGAACGGGATTTCCTTAGGAGGAATTTGAAATCTTTATGGATGTAATCGGCTGAGAAAAGGTTCTCAGAAAATTTTGGGTCGATGTGGGAAGAGTTTATTGAGTGATCTTCCCCATGTGAATATAGTCATTATTGTATTTAGGTCAAGGTAGCCTGCGAGGTTGTTACTAAATATTACCACGCTTTCACATGATCTGAGTGGGACAAGCAGTTTGCTTCATAGATAATTATATTTGACCGGAAGAAAATTGGAGCGCATACTTCCTTTAGTCTAGCAAAACCAGTGTATAATCCTTTTAGCAAATTGAGCAGTATTGCAATTCAATTGGTGGTAGATCAGAATAGATCTTTTTGTGCAGCAGGTTGTAAAGCAGCAGCAAGTTATGCTTCAGTTGTCGCATCCAAAGTTGTTCAAGTTGGAGTCTCTTGGCAAATTACCTACCAATCAGATGTGGAGTAAACGAACTCTGCGTGTGTTTCAGAGCAATTATCTCACTCTTTTTCATGTCATAGTATATTATGCTACAGTATTTGAGGATGGAACGGGTGAATAGCTTAACAATACTCAACACTGACATAGATTGTGTGAGTTCTATTGGGTTGCCTGGCTCGTGCTGTTTTGTTTTGGATCTGCTCAGAGAAGCTGAAGCTCGCTGAGTACTTACTTTCAAGATTACGCTTGGACAGTTGTATACAAACATGTTCACATTTGTGTGCAACAGATCTCTCAGCATGGAACAGCCTTAAGACGTGCTTATTGATTTTCTATCCGACAGTGACATCAGCCACGAGTGAAAGCATACCTCAAGCAAATATAAGCCATCTTGAATGATCAGCAGTATTTCGTGAAGTTTGTCACGTCGAAGCTTATCGGGGATCTTCTTATCGTCGGAGAACAAAAATAGTCGAGCTTGTTTTACGGACATGTTGATGTTACTGATTTAGAGTATGAACAGCGATGGACAGAGCACGCTGCCTTGAATGTGTATACATCACATCAGCATGGTTTCGTGGCTTGATTTTGTAGAGCATTCCACTGATGAGTAGCTTTGAGTTGCCGTAGGAAAACAAAGAGGTACGGTCTATTTAAGCTATCAACAATGTGATATTGACAGACTAAATAGCTTCCACCCCAGCAAATTGCACCAGAATTGATTTGTATTCATGAACCTCCTCATTACTAGATCCAATTATACAATATGTATTCTGCAATCATCATCATTATACATGTTAGCTAGAGGTGTAAAGCACCTCAGCTACTGGGTATTCTACAATACTCAATATTAACGCAGCAGAATATTAAAAATCTGGAAACTACAAACAAATTTGTTCGTTGCAATAATATAAGGATTGCAACAGGTAAAATAGTAACAACTAGAAAAATTTTAGACGCAAATGACTGGTGTATAAATTTTAATGTTTCCTAAGTAACTCAAGACAAGGGTGCTATCCGCTACTGCGCAAATAGATCCCATATAGTGCCACACTAATTCAACGTTCCTTGTGGTCTCACAAAACGACAGCTTCTAGTGGGGAATTATTTTAGCTTATACTGCTCGTTAACCGTCAATGTAGATTATTACGTGAGACTTCTCAAGCTGCATGTGCTTAAGGGGGCGCCGACTTTGGATAGCATGGAATGGTTACTTGTTGCCTTAAATCATGAAGCATGAAAAGGCAATTCAGTCGGGCTTAGTTGACCAGCGAACCATTACTAATGCAGCGAGAGAATGGTAAAACTAGTTAATGGAGCAGTTTGCGTGGAATAATGCACCAAGTGCGGTGCACGAAACTCTACACCAAGGAACTCTAACTTTACAGAAAACCCGGAGCATTATGGATGTATAACAAAAGCAAGTTGAATTAAGGAGGTAGAGAATGATTTAGAACGGCTGTAAACTAACTAGTTATGCCTACGGTTTGCTGCCGCCCAATCCAGAATGCCTTATAAATACACAATAATGATCAGAGGAGACTGGAGACCGATTAAGTCTAAATACCCAAAGTAAACGTTTAAGACACTGTGGCAAAGCAAGGTCACAAATAGATGATTGCCAAGTCAAGCTACAGCAGATTCGGTGAAGCAATGTTATGATGGCACACTGTCCCGTGTCCCAAGCAACCCCATCCCACAGACTCATGTAATCCCATTTGCAAGGGCGATAGCGATGACCCTATCCTGTTATGCCCCGAGCCAGGCGCAGTGGCCTGTAATGCGAATAGGACTGAAGCCGTGCAAATCAAGTTAATAACACGCTTTTATGACCGGTGAATCTTCATCCGTAACACAGGTATGCCACCGACATGAGGAAAAGCAGTTATTCTATGGTAGCGGAACAGAGGCAAAGGAAAAAGTTCATTGAACGCACTGGTAAAATTTACTGGTTAAGTCTTGAATGACAACGTCGTGGTCAAACAGACATCTAGCTAAATATGGAATGACCGACGAACCATAGGCCACGTGAGGACATATATTGCTCTGAAATTTCCTCTGGTTGATGAAGTTAGTATAAAGTTTGACAGTGCAGTATGCGACGGTGGCTGATATCGGAAAACAGTTTTGCGAAGGTAGTAACATGGGTACATACGAATGTTTGGGCTACATTTGACTTTATAATGCCACTGCAGCGAGACTAGGGTTGCAGCGGTCTGTCGGCGACTTCATTTTCCACTGCCAGGCCTGCTATCACCCATCTCACGAGCGTTACCTTGTCCTAGATCAGATTGGCTGATACACATAAAATGTACACAAGCCTTGTTTGTTGAACCAGCAAACTAACTTGACTACCTTTGCTTGGAGATCGCGCGCACACCTCAATCACAATGGGGCCCAAGCCGTTGCACTACTTCGTAATGAGACCAAATCAATGAAAGCTAATGTGACGTAGCGTTTATCCAGCTTCGACGACATCTCCAATCAAACCTGCTCTGGATTATTAGCCCAGAGAGGTATTACTCACAGTCCCCGAGTAAGGTCTGGTCAGTGCTTCAAAGGACGTGCGCTGAGAAGAGAATGAGTGTCATGTGTTGGTAAAATATATGGAGGAGAACTTCACTGTTTGAGAATCCGTAGTTAGTCCCCACCGTTCAGACCCATGTGCTAATATCTCCTAGGTGGTGGCGTTACTGGCTTCATGCTTATGAGTAGCATGTTTTTCGAGTTTATGGTAAAGGTGGCATAAACCTAGCTATTAATGAACAAGTTTCTCATGCGGGCTCTGAGATGGCAAACTAATTGACAGTTCATTGCGATAACACGCTTCTCTGCTAACACCGTGAAACGGTGTGAACTCGTGTATTAATCTTCTTTGGCCGTCAGTATCAATGAAGGGTCTGAAAGATCATCTCCAGCTTTTCATGTGACGTGTTTAAAACCCCTTCCTTCTCCCTCAAAGCCGTCTGATTTTACAACTAACAGTTGTTGTAAATCATGCCCTCCCTAGACTACGCACTGCATAGTTCTGTGGCCCATCTTTGTCTGAAATTGAGGTGAGTTCTGCGCCTCGGTCTCAAACTTTGATCCACTACTATGCGGGCGTAATGGTCTTACTTATACACATGCAGTTGGTGATAGGTGAGTCGTCCCCTATTACCATCAAGAAGTCTGGCTGTGAGCACGAGGTGACGAAATCGAGCCTTAGCAGTTTCAGAGACAAACCGTCCCACTTGGTCAGCTGCGTCTTTGGTGCATGAACACCAACGGATGTTAGTAACACCGGCTAGCAGGTCATTATGACGGGACCGCTGCAAAGGGGGCAGGTTACATGAACACAACTGGTGGGCGAATGCTTAACAGAGCCACGTAACGTTATTTTTACAGTTTAAATAGTTAGTTTAATTGCCACCAGTAAAGTCGTCGAGGGTGGCTTGCATGTCGAAGTGTGCCTAGATATATTAGTGGTAATAGTTGATTATGACGCGCGGCAGTGAAAGCCGCAAGGAAGCTGTCCCCCCGATGCTGCCTTATCTTTTCATGATATCCAGCTGTTTTTTGATGGTATGTTGTTCACAGCGTGTAGACGCCTTGACCTTGAATGTTTTCTTAGAGCATTAAAGTTCTCCCCTTCCTATTATTCCTCGTTCCGTAGGTTATACGGCAGTGAAGCATAGGTTCAAATGACTGATGTACTGCTGTTGATGATGATGATGAGTGGATTTTTGCGAGCCAGAATTTCCAAGCCCCAGCCATGTGTGTCGATGTATATGTTTTTGGAAGCACCACTGATAGTCAGTTCTCGAATCCGTCTTCTGATTGTCGCACTGTTTGTGAAGTATGCAACATCCGTGGTATACAATTTTATAACTTACAGAACTCATCAACTTCGCAACACCAAACCAGAAGAGGGAATGTCGCAATCAGTGCCGGCAGACCTCGCGCTTTCATTGGTCGTTGTAACACTGTATTCACTTGCGTTCCAAATGCGAACGCGTCTTTCACTGTTCTTGGAAACTCAACATGAGGCAGTTGTATTATCTTCCTAAGCCCCATTTTGCCAATTACCTCAAGAATTGCGCACGCAGAAAAATTCTAGGCATTTTCGAAGGAAACCATGCGGATAACCAAGTACAAACAATCGATTCGGAGTCGGCCGGTTTTGAGACCTCGGGTTTATCGCATACGATGATTTCTTGTTCGTATGACATCATCTGCGATTGGGAGACATTGAACATCGCAGTCGAACACATGTCAATTCCACACATGTGAAACGGGGCTAACCAGGCGTTATAACGCTGTACCCGCAATCGACCGGTTGATTTACACCTGGTGGTAAATCTGCGCCTTTACGCCTGCTCTATTTGACGCCTTGGCAAACCCGACAGGAAGGAAGGCAGAAGAAGACTCAGCAGACCACAGTTGCATTAGAACCGAGAACGCTCATCCGTATATATCTGTCTCACCAATCCTCTGAACAACGCCTGGCGGATTTGGCTGTAAGCCCACGCTCCACACTTGATTGTCCACACCGTCTGGCCAGTATGCCGTCTTGCTCGGTCCCGCCAGTCTTCATCCGCCCACCCGGGGTATGGCAACGCACGTGATGTCTGACGCGCGCTTTCATCAGCTTTCGATCAGACCTTGGCAACAAGCATGTTGTCTGATGCGCCATGTCGTCAACTTTCGGCTGGGCCCTGGTAAAACGCTCGCAGGGTCTGTCCCAAGCACGATTTGTGGTGAAGACGTGCGCGCTGGCAAGCAGCTGTCTCGCCCACCTGTCACCAGGGTGACGCAGTGTCAACTGCGGTGTGGAGCCATTCGCGTGAACTGTTGTCCACTGTCCTTCCTCATGAGTGTTGTACTGTCCATCCAATGCGTATTCCGTCCGTCGACTTTTTGTTTTATAGGAACATATATGTGACACACCTGAAGTGGACTGCCTGACAAGTAAACAATGCATCATTTCATCTCTTTTCGCTGTAACGCACAGGTATCTCCACTGGGCCTTCGTTACTTAGCAGTTTGCGGGGTTCCTTGGAAATCGATTCCTCGAAAAGATTCATCAGTGCCTTTTCGTTAACGGGCAGCGTTTTGAAGCATCTACTGCTGAAACAAACGACCAGAAGTGTAATTTGCCGCTTACTCGGTTGGCTGAGCGACTGGTACCGTGGTTTGGCTAGCCGGCTGGCCTGTTCCAGTTAGGCTTCAGTACGCATCTGTTGACCCACGTTGTACTGGGAAACAGTGACGCCAAGTTAACCTTACCGTTCAGTTCTCCATCTCCTTATACCATTTAGGTTCGACCTTCTATCGTATGAGGTGTTTGACTATTAATCGAGCACGCTGGTTAAGTATTTGAACATCAGAGCGGTGTGCTTCATAGCTAGCATATATATTTTCTTCCAAGTGGTCGCCAGTAACCACAAGAATCTGACTCGACCAGACTAAACGGTTAATCGATGAAAATCTGTTGCATCGAGAAGCAGTTGGACACCTTCTCCCATAATAACATGCTCACTATTTCAATGTGCCGATCCAGTAATTGTCATCACATTAATGTTTGCTGAGAAAGATGATTGATCTGTATCGGGTTAACTAATCACGTTAATTCTTACACAGAATTTCTTCGAAAATAATCATCAATATCAGCCACTGTCCAACTGTGTACCTACTTCATTGACCACTTGCAAGCCTGCATGCGGTCTACGGTTCGACAACCATTTTCCATCTAACCCAACTTCTGCTTGACCAAAGCGCTCTCATCCAGAACCGACCAGTGGATTTTGCCAATGAAATTATATTATTCGTTGAATTATACCACAACTGAATTACTACTTTTTATTATGTCGATGGCATTTGTGTGTTACGGGTGGAACTTCGGCCATCATGGGTGTAACAAAACACAATAGCAGTTCAAGCAAATCGTTAAGCCGTGTTTTCACGCAACCTATCGATGCGGTGGATGCCCAGATGCCACTCCGTCAAAGGAGTCATTGTAGTTTCGAGGTTTGTGCAGAACAATCGGGGAGCACCCACTACCGGAAGATTTCTTGCACAGCCTATTGATAACTCAAATTTTACATGTGTTGTGAACAAACCGTTGTTGTGCCTCAACCCCTTTACATCCCTGCTCTTGTATATGCTAGTCCATAGCTTTAAAGATCACAAGCCTGTCTTCTCATCCGCGGCCGCGGCTTCGAGCCTGCTAGGGTACCGGGTGACCCATGCAATACTCTCAGCCCACGTGCGACTGGTGGTGGTTGCGCGCCAGCGAAACTTTGGTACTGCGTACCGGCATACTGCTGATATCTTATCCGGCTCTTATATATATTACAAAAGCAGCAGTATCACAAATAACTTAAAATTCAAAGTGTAACAACGCTAAGGATTCGAAAACAAATGAGGGAAATCAGTGCTAATCTGTCCAACACTGTAAACAGTCACAGCCTAGGACAGTATAGTCGACATACTCTAAGTCTAGAAGTTGATCATCTGGAATTAACTATACGCCTACGTTGTGTGTGGTGAACGCAGTTTTTATGTCTACGTCAATAATGAAAGTTAAAGGAACAGATGATAGCAGGCACCCTTGTCTCATCTATGGAGCATTTGAGGGGTATAGACAGCCTGCCATAATTCCTCACTCTGGCCGAATCACAAGTAAAAGAGGCTGTTATAACATGTACACGTTTCTCGGGTACATCTTTCCTAATCAAACAATTTCATACTTAACGTCGGCGACGATGAAGTGGTCAATGCGGCTTCATTTTCGACGAAACCCGGTTTGCTCTTCACTAGTCTTGCTACCACTTGCGCCAGCCAATCTACAAAGAACGATAAGGACAAGCAACGTAGAAGCAATTGACAACGGACTGATCCCTCTATAACTGCTACATTTTGAATGTAGGCGCGCCTGGAAATACACTACTATTTCTGAGCATTTCCAATAGCTCTGCACTCGTTTTTAGCATGGATAGCCTCATCAGGTCGTAGGCACATGTAGAGTCCGGATGAAGTAACCCCCGTTTCCCTGCTTGTTCCCAACCCTGTTCTTGTGTGGGTGAGATAATGGTCACCTAATTATCTTGGCCTGTTAACGTTTTGTAACGTGCGGAGTTTGAACACTAACATCCTTTCTACTGGCCAAACTAAACCATAAAACCGTTGTTAAGGGCCTCCATAGGGAGAAAGCCTTTTGCAGTGAGCAAAAATGCTGCTAAAAGTTGCTAAGCCACGGGCTTGAGTGAACGTTAGGTTATGCATGGAGGCTGCTACTAGGAAATTATGTTACCAACTCGGTTCAGTTACCTAATGTATCGATGCATGCTAGTTACAGTATTGACCTCGGCATAGAGCACAAAGTATTTTTGACTTGCGTTCCCTTCCCCTTTAACGGTTGCATTTCATACTTCCCGTCGTATATGTTGTGTGCCTGGTTCTCCCAGCCCCGTTAACAGAATGAACTCGCACCGGCCCTGAACACAAGCGTTCCATTTACAATTCTGAGGCAAAAAGTACAACTAGCTGTATATTTAAAAACAGTCGCCCACTCGATCTATCGCCTGGTCAAGCGCACTGAGGCAGGCGAGTACCTCCGCCTCAGCTTTCGGCTACTACCACAGTATACAATACAGACCCTCCGCTGTGTTGCAGCCACTGTCGTTGAGTGAAATATGTGAATATGAAAGTTCAGCAGGCAATTTCAGGATTCAGCAGCTGTTTAGGATCAGTCACCTGTGGTTGATTGCTAGTGATCTACAGGATGTACACCCTTCAGTGACCCGGGTTTCGTTGTACGTTGTGCCTAGGTGTGTGGCAACAAAGTTATCAAATACGAGCCTCTTTGGCGGTAATCAACTACTCTGGATTACTCATGCAGCTCACAAGCTACATAGCACAATCCCAATTCGGAGAAGCATAAGACCCCTTTGCCCACTATTCGGGCTCATCGTTGGTGCGCATTCACTCGGTCCCCTACTGGAGATCGAAGCCATGACTGCTAGAGACTGATGCCAACTAACCAGCAGATTAAGCTACTGAGCCATGGGTGACAGTGGCTGGGCTACATAGTTTGCAATCTAACTGGGATATAGCACGACCTATCTTCTACTGACATGTAGGTTATTACCTTTGCAGCTGACAGTGGCTTGTCTCCGAGCCTCCGAAGCCTCTGAATTAGCAGACAAACGATGGAAAATTCGACCATCGTTGCAATCCGTTGGTCTTTAAACTAATGATTATCTTCGTCCTCCCAATCCTCATACCTTGTAACTCACTGCCACAATGGACCCAAGGTAACAAGTACATTGAGCCGCAATGGAGAATTTTGGGGTTCACGAAAGTGTTTCTCAAATTTAATCGGTCATGAACTATCTATGCTAAATGCAAAATTTCCACTATTTCACCAGTTGTCCCATCGGTGTCTACATCAGTTCATCCATTTCAATGACAACACTTGAACCATCATATGCTATCGGTGTCCGCTTAATCAGCTTTCCCTTCCTTCTTAGTGCTAAGTCTCCAAACATGAAGTGAAATTTAGAGAATTATATCTACCCGTAAGTGGGGAATTTTCGATCCAAATAGTCTTTGACGTCTTCACAGTAGCTTCCTGTGGCATCCTCAAGACCAATATACTGAGATATTTCTGTTCATTGCCTGTATCTGCCGGTGTGTGTCAGTAACCCGCTCACCCACTCATCGATTGGCCTAATTTAGAATACTAGATCGATGCGTTGTACAACATGGTTAGAATACAGTTTTGCCTTCTGTTTGCCTGACGGGTTTTGCTGTGCAATACCTCGGCTTCGAGCCATCCACTAAGCGTTAGTTCTGCAGTTGCTGAACTGGCACTTCTAAGTCAGGAAGTCCACCGGCTATGGGGAGAACTACCTGATTTAAAGGCTACTGCGAAGAACCTAGCTTTTCTCTGTGATCGTAGGCCAGATATTTTATAAGTTGAGCCATAGCTAATTACAGGAAACCGCGTTAAACCTAACTTTCAGGACGATAATATCACAGTCGCCCTTCGCCTGTTCCCAAACCTTTAGCGATGTAGTGATCAGTCCCCTTTACTATTGTGTAGTGGACGTATCAAGGTTATGAAATTGGCAGCTACGAACATTCCCTACTATCGAGTACCATTAACATTGATTACGAAGAGTGAGCACTTTAGCCAGTCGTGCTAAGTATCCTCATCCTGTCAATAGCCTAGTAGACGACCCAGGATGGGCTGCAGCTACACTGATTTTGTGGGATCATGTGCTGACACACACACACACCAAGCAATGCGGTGGAAAACAACCTCTAAATATGCTTGAACCTCTGGGGATAATCTTCATCGTGATTATTTCCTCTTGTTTACGATTGTGAGAAAAACGAACCGGGTCTTAATCGGAATTCTGTAAGATGATTTCAGCATTTCCAGCTTGAATTTTACAGGCCCCATATGACTTCGGCGTCAGTCACGTATGTTTAGGCTTTAGAACGCCAAGATTCTGTATGGCTTGCTTAATGGGTCCATATTGAAATGTACCAGAACTTTTTGGGCGAAAGACCATCTTCTTGGCTCAGCAACTTTCAGTTCCGGGTCTCTTGACCTAGCCCATTGCGATGTTGTGATATTCTCGTAAGTAATCTGGATTGGAATGAGCTAGGCACAAGCCCAGAGCTAGCTTCGAAAATGTAGTAATAACGAACAGCAAAAGTACGCAGGAATCATATTCAATGGAATCGGAGGTACGCAGTAAAACAATAAAAGTACAGTGTTTTTTTTATGAACAACCACTACATGTGTGCGGCTTTGCATTACGTCATTGGTACCCTTGCTTCTTTCATTTACAAGGGGTTATCACAAGCAACCGGGTTCATGGACTCGCAATTGCTCATTATTAATTTACATCAAGCCTGGTCATTGGAGTATCAATTTAGTCAACTCTCATGCTTCTCGGTCATTTACTCGTAGTTAGGGCAGTTGGTAAACAGTTGCTAGTTTGTGTCAATAATAACGCTTTTACTGCACCATCTCTATTGAGGAGACTGCTTTCACAACCCAGCTACAGTTCTCTCGGAACCAGTGACATTCACCTGAGTGAACTGAATGTAGCACCAACAACCCTGTCCGAGCCATTAGCACATTAGTTCATACTTGCTGGATGAGCAAACTGTGCCTACCATGTTGAAACGCGACATACTCCCTCCGATTTTCAAAAGAGGTAATCACTCGAAAACCGACCACTATCGCCCAGTGGTCCTACTCCCTGTGCTCTCAAAGGTGATGATGGCAATCATCGCTGAGGCTTTAATAGACCATCTAGAACGCCACAACATCATAAAACTCGAACAACACGGTTTACGCCAACGCCGTTCATGCACTACCAACCTACTGATTGCACCCAGTAGTTGGGCGGTAGCGGCCGATGAGGCGTCATTTACTTCGACCGACTGGACCATTGCATTCTGCTCCACATGCTCGAAAGCTATGGAGCTGAGGATCCTACCCTTGGATGGATCTGGAATTTCCTGCAGGATCTGCAACTGCAGTGCGCTGTCCGATCCGAATCATGTCGAATGTGGACTTCCATAAGGATCAGTTCTGAGGCCGTGTCTGTTTCTCGTGTTCATTACCGAGCTTACGCATTTCCTTGCCACAGATTTCTTGCTGTTCGCTGACGATGTTAAGATGTGGTGGACGATCGCCTACCCAGGAGATCACTTCAGCGTATGAGTGGTCACTCCACATTCTTCTCCGGTTCAATTCGGGGAAGTGTAAAGTGGTCCACATTCCCCACTATCCAACATCGCATGCAAGCTTGAAGACCAACTTCTGCAAGCAATCACCCAGGTGCCTGACCTTGGGTTACTAATCCAGGCTGATCTGCGCTACTCAGCACAATCTGAGAAGGCGTCAAAGACTGGAAACCAACACGTTGGCATGCTGCGGAGGGCGTTCGGGTGGTTTGATCCCTCTGTCTGTTCGCATTTGCTTAACCCCTACGTTCAGCCTCGTGTGGAATACATAATCCAGGCCTTTCAGCCCTAGCATAAGCAAGACATCGCAGCGCACGAGACTCCACAGCGACGAGACACGAAGTATCTCAAAGGGATTTTTAATCCTCTTTATCAACTTATACTGAGGTCCCTACGAGTATACAGCAGCCGGTATTGGCGCCTGCGTGACGACATTAGTATGACCTAGTATATTTTGAGGAACCCCAACCACGTCTGCCGACCCCTACTACAACTCAGTCACGAATTTGAGGGGCCACCAGTTCAAGTTGGTCACGCAATACAGTCGGATGGTATGTCGATGAAGCTTTTACCCTCCTCCTGTGTGCAATCCATGGAACAGCCTCCAAAATTACGTTGCTCCCGCCCCCAATTCATCTGTGTTTAAAAAACGCCTTGACGTTGCCCTGTGTTTCTCGACAGACAACATATTGTGACGATGTCACGCAACCTGAAGTAACCTACACAACTCTGGTTGAATTTTTCTACATGTCTGTGTGCAAACAGTGGTGAGTCCACCATAACTATTTTCATTGTATCCCTTTGTTTTCTATTCACCTTGTTGTGGTTCTCATTCTGGCCATCCTGCGTGACTTGCTAAGCATCTGCTTTTAACTCGCACTATATCATTGTACCATTGTTCCATTGCTTAAATCTCTGCATTCACTAGTCTTCATTTTCTTATGTGACCTTTCAAAATATCAAAAATGGGTGACTTTTTGACACAGATGTAATGTTGTTGCGGTTCCGCAGCGGGATCCTCCCTTTTCATCCGTCACCTATCTTTCGAGCCATCTGAGAATGTGCCACAACAAAGAACGTGACTTGTGATTGGGGCCTTGCGCTGTCTTTTACCGATGGCTTCCTCCTTGAGGCTGAGACTGCACATCACGTCGTATACTCATTGATTTTGAAATGTGACTTGCTCAATCAGTACTGTTGTAGGATGGCCGGGAATTCAAAGGAGACTGTTGCGGAACTTTGCTTGTGTTTATGGTGGGGATGCGATAGAATACATTGTACCATACTGAGAGTTCTGTTCATGGACCTTCACGCTTTCATCCTATCTGTCGCATTCAAACAACCTGTCTTTATGTAAACACACTGATGAAGGTCAGCACTTTGAGGGTAAACCTTTACTATTGATAATGGGAATACTAGCAAATAACTAATTAAATTTTTTTTCAAGAGCGCTATTTCTTGACTTCCTCCGTCCATAACCATTAAACGTGTTGCAGATATCGTGAGCTTGTCACCGACTCAGTAAAACATCGCAGGCAATAATTTGGCACTCCTGGACGCTTTCAAATAACGAGTAAAATTACATAGAATGAAGTTTACAATTAACGCAGTTCTTGTGGTTGTCTAGATGGTCGGTCCTTCGAAGCCGAACAGCCTGCTCCAGTTGCTCACTCCTTTATGCTACCAGTAGGAGCCAAACACCCCACAGGGATTGCAACCTTTCCTATATTTGAGTCCTTAGTAAACATGGTTTTTGCTTCCCTACCTACGTTAGGTCACGGAGTGGCATCTCTCCTGATAGCCGTAGTGATGCGCATCGGCGCTACTGTGTTGGCAGTGCTTCCCTCTAAAATGAACATGAAGGAGAGACTATTTGTTGGATTCGCTTGGCTGCCCAAAGCAACTGTCCAGGCTGCTGTCGGACCTGTGGCGCTGGATACGGCAAGGAAATTACATGCTCCACCGGAAATCATTCACTACAGCGAACAAGTAAGTGCTTAGTTGCTCCACATCTTCATAGAAGTCTTCTAACTCCCACCCCCCGCCCTCGTGTAGACCGGCCGATGATGAAACGCCGTTCCTTGGCTGAACTGCCTCGAAATCATTAACACCGTCCTGATTTCACACCACTGTTCGTTTTACCCGGCCGTAAGATTTAGGTGTGTGTCGCTTCAAATTCGTGACATCTCTTTGCTTACCAATAAACACGAATACATGGCAGTGACTACAACTCTCTAACTAAAAAATAATAAGTGTCTGACAACACACACAAAAGACAAGGCTTATTTCTCTATTTTCACTGGTTTTTGCAGGCTTGTTCTTACTCTTCATACATTATACCGCTGTTTCAACTCTTTGGCTTCCTCACCGTTTTTAGCTACTTTGCATTGCGCTTACATAAGGCTGAACCACTTGTGCAGTACTTCACACCCATGTACTTGTTGCCGATAACTTTTGCTTATTGATGAACGCGTTCAACTTTTCTGGTTGGTTGATTACCAGCTGCTTCCACATCCGTTAGTGTGATCCATCAACCACCAGCAGGTGGAAAACCAGTACAGCACAATCAACCTCTTCACCTAAAAGGTTGGTGGTTTTAGCCTCCATGTAGTCTTCAGCGAGTAGACATGTTGACTGTCCACGGCCAGTCGAGCAGTGAGTGATAGCCACCACCAGATGCAGTGCTGCGTTCAAGGAACTGCCGTTGATCTACCATTGTCTATAGTCTGCTAACATTCTTTGCTCTACAGTGATAAAAGTTCTATTAAGGATTGTGGTAGCTATAAACAAGACCAAGTATTAACTGAGGTCACTTTGAAGTACTTGATATGCAAATGGACAACGACAGGCACTCAGGACCACGATTCACTATCAAGTGAACGAGGTCAACCCGGTCACTGGTACCGCATCTGAAGCAAATGAATAATAGCTGTTGGCAACTGAAAAGAGCGCACTACATGATCGGTTTCCTAAATACTGGTCCTCGTTACCTACAGATAGCAGAACTACGCCTCGATTCCGCGAACTTTTGGATGTCAACCAAATCCTCTACTCCAAGGCCACCGAGTCGCGGTGGATAAGGCTTGTCATAACGGTTAATGGAAAAGTATAGTTCAGATAGTTACTCGTCATGTGAATGAACTGCGACACGCAGTCTCAATCGGGACTCACCACTCACCACCCTCCAAGCTGCGTGTATTCAGATGCAGAGCAGTCTTGCATTTCTTAGCTGAGACACTTTTCCAATGACTGCAATCTGGCTTAGGGAACCAAATGGTACCTCTGCAGTTAATCAGGACCACTGGCATTTCGATTTATCGCAGCCCGCACTTAGTTGACTCGCAGCATAGTGAACACGAAGTCACTTACCTGATGCACCCTACAACATACTGTTTCGTGCGACTAATCATAAGCCTGAGTCAAACATTATATTATTTAAAGCATTGCGTTCCCTGTATCATTCTAAACAATACAATGAGAAGACGTATGTTGCAAGGTGATATCCTTTCGTGCTGTCTGATCACCTGCAAACGAGTAACCTTTTAAAACGATCATTAGTGAAAAGGAACCAATATTTTGTATTTTGAATGAGTAGTCGCACACCGTCATAGTTCACAGCGGAATCACTAGTGGAACAATAATCACATTCCCCGAGGAGGCTTGAGTGTGCCAGCCAGCTGCTTTTGCACACAAAGGTCAGTGCGGTTGCGATTAATGGCTACGGCTTCAGCGAGCTTGAACAGTTTGGCGTTTATATTACGGTAGGTAATCGTAAACGCCACGTCCGGGTGAACTTGATGACCTGTGCTCAGTAGGCGCTTAGCAATCGATGAGTCAGCATTTTGAAGCTCAACACCTGTCCTCGTGTTTTACCTCTCGTAACGTTATCAACCCACTTCGGCATTCGTTCTCCGACCCGCTTAAGCAGCTACCAATACGTTCTGCCGATGTAACTGCTTCCGCAGTTACAGACAAAGTGCTAAATGCAATGTGTTGTGACAGAGGTCGGTTGGGAAAGCTTGATCGAAGACATTGGTAACTTTCTGGTTGTCCAAAAGGGGACCAGTTTGACAGCACTGAATATCCGTCGGAATACTGTGGCTACACGTCGCTCCAGTTGCTTTGCCACGACATCTCATTTGACTGGCAACTGGAGATAGGCGGGTGTTTTTGACACACTAGCTGGCTTCTGTTCGTTCTCTTCCATCGCGCGGCCGTGGCACGTGATAAAGGCTGCAGCGTAGCCATTTGCCCGCATGGTCTGCGTAATAAATTGCAATTCAGACTCCAAACACTCGGTGCTGCATATTCTACCAGCTCTCTGGAACTGGGTTTTAACGAGGCAGCGTTTATACTGAACAGGTGTGAAGCTACTGAAATTTTCCTATAGTCTTGTTCAAGTGACTTTTCGGTAGACCGATCATCATATCGAGCCGTCTGTTATTCTTGTCAATAGCACATCTAAAAAGGCAAGGCAGTTGTTATTTCTTAGTTCACCTGTAAACCGGGCATTTGGGTGTGCGCTGTTCATCGCCTCTATAAGGGATTTGGCAGTATTGATGTTTGGAGTGATTACCAACGTGTCATCGGCGTACCGCTTGTACAGGCACATCTGGTCAAGGTGTAGTTCACAACGTGATTCGACCATTGCCATGAAGATATCTGCAAGCGCAGAGCCGGGTGGACTTCCCATAGCAACGCGGTCCACCCGTCGGTATGACTCACCTTCGAACAGGAAGTGAACCTACTCAGTGCATAACAAAATCAAATCATTCAGGTATTTCAGTGGCTAATAACCCATGTGCTAATTTACGAACGGGTTACCATTACCTGTAATGCAATAGGAACAGGTGAACTTACATGGAGTTTGTTTTATGCATAGACGTAGAGTTCTGCCCTCCTTCGTAATTTGCAGTGAGGTGTATTCGTAAGGTGTCGGTTCTGGCCGCCCAAAGCTGGATAATCGTTTGTACCAGTTATACTTATGTATCTTTGGTTTTTAGGTGCTCACTTTGGCTGCATTGGCTATTCTGCTCACGGCCCCTCTCGGAGCCATTCTCATGCCACTGACTGCCCCCTATCTACTGCGTCAAGATCTGAGTGCTTCTCAAGTTATGGTCGCCCGAACCACACGGCCTATCACAGCGAGAGCGGAGCCTGTACCAGTCTCGATGACGTCGCCGGCGAACTTGGAAACACCACCCAACGTCACCCAAACTACTGTTAATACGGAGCCTTAATACAGAGTTTGCAACTTTTGATAGATTTTCAATTCAATAACCTTTCCTCCACTTCCCCCTCCCCCTCGTTTGTGGTCAACATTGGTAATAATCCTTGCCTTGTTCTGAGGTATAAAAGGATGTAAGATTTATCTGTTCGACCCAACCTTATGTTTCACGCTGAACTATTTTACCTACTCAATGATTTAGATGACCGCGTCCGTTTTCCAGCGTCACTGTCCCCTCCTCTGAACTTCACCTCACACTGTGCTGTTTGTGTGACCCATCTATACTACTAACTGATCGATAGATTTCAGTTGTTAATGCTGCTGCTGCTGTTGTTACTCTTGCTGTTTTTACGTCTAACAATTATCTTCTACCCATCTGGAAAGAGAGTCGAATCACTGGATTAACGTAAGTAAACGAGTGTGGACTAGGAGGTCCGGAACTCATCTTGGTGCTGGCCTATTTCGTGACGCAGTATCTGGTCGTTCTATTCATCCCTTTGTCAGCACTCCGATTTACTCTTACAGCCTTGCGTTTCCTGACGTTTCTGAAGGTCAAACGAGACCTAATCCCGGATGGTAACGCGATGGACGGACACATGAATAGCCAGACCGATTGAGAGACAAACAGACAGCTAAGCAAACGCCTTTTCATTCGTAGTCTTACACTCCATAGGTAGAGTAAAATTAAAATTTCGAAGGGGATTCCTCACAGTCAAACTCAGTCAGATGGTGACTACAGTTCAGTACAGTTCAGTTGATAGGCGAAGTAACTCCCTCAGTGAAGGGACCACCATAGGTGATACAGCTACCAAGTTAACTGAACCCATCCATTACTTCTAGTGACTGGTCGGAAATAGCTAAAACCGGAGCTGTCGGCCCAGTCCTGCAACAGCACTTTGCACTTTGAAGGTGTATAGAACATGCCGAAGCGTGCAACACTATGCACAACTCTGTGAAGCAGCGTTAGCATAGCCATTGCATCGGACTCAAGGAGAAGTATATCTTCCGCATACTCCAGGTTTGTCCGTCGGTCGCCTGGCAGAACTTCCACTGCAAAATAGTCCGACAGAACCGAGTCATTCATGATCATTTCAACAACAAAATTGCAGAGGAATGGAGACATAGGACAACCTTGGCTAACCCCATTTGTTGGGGAGAGCTCAAGAGGCTGTTACACTTAGACCCTTACACGGCCTCGGGAATCAAGGTAGAGGGAGTTCAGAATGAAAAGGAGTTAAGCTGGCACGCCCTTCATGAATAGACAGTGTCACAAACTGGCGAGGTCGTCAGAGTCGAAGGCTGTATTCATGTGAACGAAAACCATCACAGTCGGTCGCCTGTATGTGTATCTGCTTTAAAACTCGGCGAATTGCAAAGGTGTTCGATGCAACCACGACCAGGGCGGAAGTTATCAAGGCTTTCGGTGATTCGGTTCTTACGGGAACAGTAAGTCCTGAATGAAGTATACCAGTGAGAAGTTTTGAGGCAATGGAAATAACACTAATGCCTCGATGATTTTGGCACAAAGTACGCTGACACGTCTTGAAAATGGGCACGACAGTTGATAGTCGCCAGTCTGAAGGCACTTCTTCAGTGTCCCAAATCGTGTTAAAAAGAGAAGCAAGTCTAGTCAACAAAGAGTCATCACCATCTTTCAGCAAAGATGGGGGAAGGTCGTCGGTCGCTGGAGCCTTGTTTCGTTTTAACACGGCGATCTCAAGTCAAATCTCCTCCAATGTGCGAGGTACGACATCCTACGTCGGCTCGGGTGATTCGGCAAGCGGCAGTATCGCAGCAGACCTGTTGAGTCGTTCTGCGAAATGTTCCGCCAAACGCGCTAGTCGACGATGCTGAAAGTGGATCAACAGTCCATCTATTGTCTCTCTAACTGATGGCTTTCTCGGACCCGTGTTCTGGATGAGCTAGAATGACACTCGGCTGTTTCCAATAGCCCTGGCGTTCTCCATATCACGGGCCTTTGCAGCCCGCTAACGTTACCGTTAAAATCGAAGACTTCTTGTCCGACGTCGTTCCAGGGAGTTACGGATACGCTGAAACTCAGGGCCCATCGGAACCCGTTTAGGTGCTTTGATCAAACTGGTCGCCACTTCCGAGATCCATTCACAGTTACGACGTCACAAGTCGGGTGCACGTCAAGCGTTAAAGGCATTCTTCACGGCACACTTGAGACGATTCCAGTCCGCGTTCGGCTCACCAACTTCATTCATCACTGACAATTGGTGAACCGGTTTCTTATGATAATGTTGAACCGGAGACTGCGATTGCATGTTATAGGTAAGAAAACTAGTAGATAGGCGCTTCTGTGCAATGGAAAGAGTGAACGCCAAGTGTGTGTGCACTGGAGCATGGTCGGAATCCAGGTATGTGCTCCAAATTGATCGACAGACTTGGACTAATGTGCACCATCTGTAGCTGTTGACAATATGGTCAGTTCTGATCCAGCTCATTGAGGAATTCAGTGGGTTTTAGGTGACGCGGTGTGAACGTTTGTGCTGGTAAGTAGTGCTGCTGATACAAAGATTGTGGTCCGCGCACAGTTGCAGGACTCGATCACCATTGTCTGTTCGGCGTGCATTGATACTTCCAAGTGTCTCTCAGAATCTGAAAGACTACTCGATTGGTCGTTCAAGTCACCAGCAACAACCACGATGTCAATGTTCTTCGCCTTGCGGCGAAGGACTGAAAGATGGTAGTAAAAAATGTCATTGGTGACCTCCGAACTGCAGTCAGCAGGAGCATAAACGGAGTCGATGAAAAGGCACCTTTTTTTCATACGGTGCTTATCAACCCCAATAGATGTTCGAAGTGGAACCGCACTGTTATCTTGTATGCGCGTTTCGGCGACAGCACATCACACACACATACACACACACACACACGCACACACACACACACACACACCAATACTAAGAGAGTGAGGAGTGTGAGTCAGTGCTGAATGTTGGCAGATCTGACCCAAAGTGCTGAGGTTAAAAGAACCAATGTGATATGAGACTCGTTGTTCGATGGACGAGTTGCGAGCATAGATTGCAGCAAGAGCGACGTCAGCGGCAGATTCTTACACAACAGACTGGAGAGTTGAAAGGGACGAGAAAAATAGGAAGAAGTGGGAGCATTGTCGATGAGGTCGGGAAGACAGATGATATTCTCCGACTGCCCATTCTAAGAGAGCGGTTTTGTTTGAGGTACCCTACCTCTAGTATTTGACTCAGCAGTCTGACCCGTCATGCAGTGGGGATTTGGACGTTTGCTTCAGGGACTCTATCCGGAGCATCTGGCTTAATAGCCTGACCCACAAGGCAGTGGGGAGCAAGTTCAGATCGGGAGTGTGATGGCAGAAACCCATTTGGATCCGCTGGAGGCCTGCCACACACAGCCTTTGAGGATTTGGAAAATTCGCATATGTTTTATGACCATAATACGTTAAGCACTTGAAACCACGGCCAGCCGCAGGTGAGGGTTGGCTGGTTTGCACCAATTTGAACATGGGTCGCCTGGCTTGAAGCGGGCGGTAGCAGACCATTAGCACCGTCAGGTGCCCTCCCACCATCAAAGGCAATGCGTGGTGCTCATGCTCTACAACAATCGAGCTGTGAGCTTGTAACACGGATACCTGTTGTCTCCCATGGCTAGATTTTAAAGGAAGAGGGCCATCGACCTCTCCCTAGCCTCTGAAGAGGATTGGATTTTGAGAATTCAACTACGGGAAAGCCCAAATCGGTCACTCCGTCCTTCCAGGACCTCTCGGTAGCACACATTCCATATACCCGGCGATGAGCTAGAATCTTCAACTTCCGGTTGAGGGTTAAAATCACCGGCCACTGTGAACGAGTGGTAGTCCTTGCAACCAACTCGCCAAACGTGATACCGGGTGACATTCCTCACCCACTCACATGCGCATCTCAAATCTGTAGAACACTTGGTTTGGCTCCAAACACACAAATTACTTAGCCGAGTGTGGCTGTGAGGAGCCGTCTTCGAAATTTTATTCAAATCCTCCTTCTAACTGCCCTCTTAGAATGTGATGCATAGCCCTAAGGAGGGATTGTTATTTTGTCCCGATAATCGGTTTCCCGCAAACAGTATTCGTCTGCTGAATTCTCTACGACATATTCGTCAAGGTTTAGTAGTAATTCCTCGCTCAGGCTAGCTCTGCGCATACTGTTAATATTGTTTTGTGCATCAAACGTGTAACAGGTCTGCCATTCGGTCCCGGCTCTAACCGCAGGGTATCAGACTAGCCTGGAAAATCCCCTCCGCCTTAGTGCATATTTGTTAATAAGACCCGAGTGGAAACCCTCACAGTGGGGATGACGTGGCGCATGTGGTTTATACTCGTAACAACCGGGTTGTTTGAACAACCAACGTGTACTGCTGTATACGTCATGGGCCTACCAGTTTGATTTGTGCATGATTCAACTGTTAACAAGTCATCATCTGTTTGGTGCAGCAAGTTGCTTCACGGGTTCCATCGGACTGCCAAATGTTGCAGATGACATGGTGAATGCAGCCTTCTTGGCGGTGATAGGCGCCTACGGACTGACAAAGGGTGACTATCGCCACACAATCCGCTACGCAAACGTGGTGGATGACGACCGGTAGCCATATGAATGCGACCTCGATGGAAACGAAAGTCACACACTCTTTCAACATATGGTTGGCAACATACTCCGTGTCAATTTTACCTGTTCATTTTCCTCCGAATCAGGTGTTGATTGTTTGATATCCCCAGTGTGACTGCACTTGATGTGAATGTTGACAAGGTGCCTGACTGTCTACAGCTCTCCACCTTGATCACCAGAACTAGGAGACTGTGAATCATTGCCGGGGGGACGGGGTGCATGGTCCTCGGGCCCGTGCTAGACTCAAAGACTGGTTCCATCCAATGTAGAGTGGACTACGGTCCAGCCACGGCCTTGTGCATATCTGGTACGCATGGTTCCCTACATAGATAGACAGGAACGCTGCTGCTGTGCAGGTTGAAAAGTGTTGGCCCGGCTCCGTTGATGAAATGTTGCCCCAATCCGCATGTCTCCCTGTCTTATTCCTTCCGAGTTACACTGTATATGGGGTGTATAGGTGGTGAGGCGCAAGTTACCCATAGTCCCTCTGTAGGCGCAGGCGTCATGTGGCCATCTTATGGAGGCCGCAGTGACAGGCAAACCTGGAACAGTATGCCGCCAACCATATATAGGCGTACGCTGGACTGTAGGAAGGAACCGCCCGAAGGAACCTCATGAAACTGGCTGCAATCCACGTGGCCAACGTTGTGCTCGGCCTGGGAATTTACAGCACATGGTTCGCAACTGCATCAGCAGCGCATCTACTGTCATCTACTAGTCGGATTATTTGTTTATGTCCGGGCTATCTGGGGAATATGACTGATTACGACGCAGGTAGTGAAATGTCTCAAGAAACTATGTCGCCGATGCCACCCTATCGTCACCCTATCATAAACAGCCATTTGTGGCTGTGTTTCTGCCTAGGTGTAGGCACCATGGCTCCGCATGTTTGCTAAGCGTGCCTAAATTTTACGCTAGATTCTTCTTTTCTCTTTCTTATCATCCTTTATTCCTTGGGTCAATCTGGTTGTACGGCAGCGAAGCATCAGTTCAAATTAACTGATGCAATGCTGTCGTTTAGATCAACCACTCCCATCATGGTAACCGTTTGCCCCGCCTCCCGTATCCATGTTTAGCAGTAACCTGTAGCTGATCATAGAGGTGATGGCACCGGACCAGTAGGAGATTCAGCAGATCTTGCATCGAGTACCCGGGAACCAGCGTCAGGTACACATCAGCAATTCAAGTACAGCGTTACTAAAGAGGCGAGGCACAAAACAAATCTTATCATCCTCAGCATCAGCGCAAGCACATCGATTATCGCACCATGCTTTGCGTGACCAAGCCACTGGAACTAAGTCTATCCTAGACATGCCCCACATTAGCAGCAAAACTGTTGAAGGCTGACTTCCTCAATGGAAAAATTTACCAGGTACCGAGTTGAAAGAGCACGAGAACGACATAATCGGAACATACATTCAGAAGGGCAAATTACATATGCAGTGACCTAACTGAGCAATCTACTAAAAACGCAGAAAAATACTAATCGAAATACAAACTGTGTCTCATCGATTTTTACACAAATTTCTGCAGACGATCATCACTCATCATTACCTGCTCATCTTGTTGTTGAAAGAAGAACCTCACTTGGTATACTTTGTCTTGCTTACACGAACTTTCACTGGCGTCGATACATGGTGCCGCTTGTAAGGCAATCGTCTGATCTGACCTGATGCGTAGGTGTATTATTCGGAGAGAGAGAGAGATTGACTTAAGGCATGATATTGAAGACCGGTGGATCAGTATGATGAACACTTGGCCTGGTCAGATGTCGTTTGATTGAAGACCCAAGCTACGTTGAGCTCACATAGAATCTGTGATGGTCCACCTCACCTGGGCCTTATCTAGCACGGCGAAATGATGCGTGCCGCACTTCTGGTCCCCGATAAATTGGGCAAAATGATCAGCCAGACTCGCGGATTCGCATTACTAGTAGCCCGTATGAGCAAGCAATGCCTACCTCACACCTAATCAATACGTGTTAGTTGAGGGTGGGAAACATACCTCAACTAAATTGCCCCAATACAAAACAGGATAAGATATTAAACGTTACAGACTTCGAAAATCAAAAAAAACAATTATCTGGTTGTTCGAAAACTTATTTCGTTTTTTGTATGAAAATGAAGGACGACTTTCTTAGAGTGAATAAATCTTTTATTGAATTCAATATTGTCCATTCTTCCCCAATATCTTTTGCCATCTTCCTGGCAGCAGCATGATTCCACGCTCATAAAATGTTTGTTCTTTGCTGGCAAATACTAATCCAGGTGATTTTTGGCATTCACATTTGAATTAAAGGTTTTATCCTAAAAATTTTATAGAGACGGGAACAAACAGGTGCCACACCTGTAGAATATGATGTGTGTTGCAATGTATCCCATCCAAGTTGTAAAAGCTTTTGGCGAGTTACCATAATTGTATGAGGTCTCGCATTATCTTAGTGGAATACTACACCTTTTTTATTAATTAATTCTGGCCTTTTCTGTCTAAGTGAAACATTCATTTTGTTCATCTGATGACAGTACACTTCAGAATTGATCGTTGTGTTGTCTGGTAGAAGCTCTAAAAAACGATTCCTTTGAAGTTCCACCAAATAGATAGCATCACCTTTTTCGATGAATATCGGCTTTGCTATTGATTTCACCTGGTTCCTCATTTTTACCCAATGATTTCTTGCGTCTGACATCGTTGTATACAACCCATTTCTCGTCCGCAGTGATGATGAGCTTCAAAAATGGTTCATTTTCTTGACGTTTGAGAAGCAAATCACAGAGGTCAACGCGATGACACAAATTTCTTTCCGTATGTACATGAGAAATCTATATATCAAGCTTCGATTTTAAACCAAGCCGTTTCAACCCGGCCAGGTCCTCGCTTATGAGCCTGGGGTTGGGTGGTAATCGGTGTGCGTATACCCTTGCCGGCAACCAGCTGTATCCAACCAGTTCCGTAAGGGATCTAGGCGTACTCTTATGCTGTGATCTGAAGTCTGTGGACCACACGAACGGACTGTACGCAAACGGACTACGTCTGCTTTGGGCACTTAGACGCAGCACTGCACTTGGTCTGGAGATTACCAATCGCCGGCGCTTGAGTACGATTCACCTGCCTATTGTCCGATCACAATAAGCGAAGTGCAGAGACTGGAACGGGTCCAGCATTTAGCTACCCGGCTCATCTCTAGCTTATGGGGTGTGCCATATGAGGATCGATGCAGGAAACTAAGGCTTTATACCCTGTCATATCGTCGGCTTCTAGTTGATCTCATAATGACGCACCGCATACTGCACCTAGGCCACTTGCGTATGTTGAGGCCGCTGCTGCATGTTCGCGCAACAAGCAGCACACGCGGACACCGTCACAAATTCGTGGTGCCGGATTTGAAGCGTATCGCTCACCCTCTATGCTTCGAGCGTCAGGTGGTGAAATATTGGAATACGTTACCTAAGACAATAGTCGTGCCGAAATCAGTGTCGGGATTTAAGAGCTTCCTCGATGCCCACTTTGCGGATTACAGTTATAGAAGCGCATCGCACTCGGATAAGATGTAGTACAGCTGTAATATGCTCCCACCGCGCAGGAATACGCAACGTGATTCCCCGCATTTGCCCGATCCACCTACGATGAAGCGACACAGATTCTTATCTTTTCGCTCTCTATTCTCAGTATCCAATATTCAATTAATTAATTAATCAAGTAAGTAAGTAAGCAATACGCGGATCAAAACTTTGCAAACCATTTGTGGCACTGGCTTTCTGTCAATACATCGCCATACACATCCGATAATATTTTCTTGCTCGAACAGCAAATTTACCTTTTCGATGGTAAAAGAATGTAAAGTATGCCGAAAATGCTGTTTTCACTTCCCATATTTAAAGGGCACGAACAAAAACTACTGCCTAGAATCAATCGAACTTGCGCACCAGCAAGTCTTGCTATAACACTTGTCAAAATATATAATGATTATGCGGATCGAGTATGAAGTAGATTGTGCAAAAATAATAATAAAATATAAAACGAAAAGAAGAAATTATTTTCCGTACAACCTAATAATACAGTGCTGAATATCACATTACACATTGGGTATGTGATCGTTGTTGAAAGAGAAATTCTGAAGGGAATATCAAAGAGACGCAACACAGACGTCATTGATGTCGGCTCTTCGCCATGTTAACTAGTGTATCCGACCAAAGGTGTCCAGCGTCCCTGGAACTCAGTAAGGGATTTGAGAGGCTCCAACCGCGACCAACTCCTGATTAAGTAATCACTTGGTTTCTCCGCCTCTTCTTTCATCCATATACCCGGCTCGTAAACAAAGCATGACATGGGAATCGGTGTGCTGGCATGCGTAACACATGGGCCAGTCATAGAAACCTGGTACATGGTACAACGGTGCTCAGCTGTTCACTCAATCTTCCTGTACCGATTATGCGACGTCTAACACACTCATTGCTCACATTGCTCCCACCAGACATCAGCTAAAGTGCGAAGACAGCGACGATCAAACATAACAATCCTCCTTAAGTCTGTCAACCTGATGGGACAGATTTCAAAACCGTACAGAAAGTTTGAACGAATGGCTGCATTGTAAACTCTACCCCTCTTGTCAAGAGTGATGTCGCGCCGGAGATTTACAAAGCGCCTCGAGCTCTTACCATACGGTTCGTGACCTCATGTACCATTCCATAAGCGCTAATATAGCTGCCTAGCTATTCAAATTTCTGAACGACTTCTACCTGATCACCACCAAGAGTTAGTGCGGGGGTGAGTCCCTTCCAATGTTTGCATTTCGAGGATGAAAAGCGTAGCCCGAAACGGCTGACAGCTAGTACTAATTTGCCTAATGTTGCTTGGCACTTTTGGGAGCTGTCACCAATTAGGGCAACGCCGTCGGCATTATCCAAGTCAAGGACAACGATCAGTGAACAATGATTTATAACGGGTAAAAAAGCGATTGTTGAAAAGTCTCGTAGGATGACCCGAGTGAGAATTATAATGGTCTAAAATGACAGAAAAGACCAATTCTTTGAATGAACTAGATCGGTTGTATACCCTAATGTGTGGAGAGGTTGGCTTCCTCGTTATCTTCACATATGCATTATGCGTAGCGGGTATAACGGAAGTGCGCCGTCGTATGATCGTTACGGCTGATGCGTGCATCTATGATTACGGCACAAGATCTAAGATAGATCGTTCGTCGCCAGTGCTAAAGCTCGTGGCAAAAGTGACGTGTATCCTCTTAGAATTGTTCGCTGAGCGAAGCTGGGACTTCGGTCGCGTGTTGCTTTAAGTCCTCACCAGAGAAACCTGGCTGTATGACTGTGTCAGGTTTCGCCTCAAATCAGACGCCAGTCGGTGATTCATTTCCATGGCGGTAAACAATTTCTAGTAAACACATGTCACGTTTCGGATGCAAGTAGCACCAGAGGGAATCATTAATATCTGAATCGTAGATGATATAGATTTGCAGGTCAGATCGGTAATACAAGAGCACTCTACCTTCTTTGTTGGGTCAAACTTTTAATAGAAGTGTCATTCCGGCCAGGACTTTGTATCAGTGATTTCGGCATTCACCTATGTCTTGGTTATCATAATGATGTCCCAAGCAGTCTAAAGCTGAGGAGTACGAAGTTCAGCTAGCTTAGTGAGAAGACTCTGCACGTTGGTATCCAAGCACGTGAGGGACTCAGATGTTAGCTGCGTATTTGCATATGCGGCTTTCGAGTGAGGGTTTGTGCCAACCCTTTTGGGTCAGCTGTCAATCGTTTTTGTTGAAACGTAATCGCAGACCCCGGAGCGATTCCGGGTTGGTATGTAGAGTACTCAGTTATGTAGGTGGCTACAAACCTTAGGCTGATTGATTGGTTTGACTGCGTATTGCTTGTAAGAGTGGTGCTGAAGATGTCACATATGCGACTTGCCTGTTCAGCGTTGTCGTCCATTTGTGACTGGATTTCCATCAACTTTATATTCATTTCGGATGAAAGATTTTTGCGCATTTTGAGCGACGTTTCAATCATCTGTTTTGCTATGGGTTTGGTTCGTAATTTGACTATTATCAATCATGCACCGCTCCATTTCTATTTGAGAAATGTTGGCAATATCGCAGTCGAATTTGCGACCCCATTTTCGAATGCTAGCACTTCATGGAAGAAGCGCCACGTATTCTAGTCATGTGCTTCAGTCTCTAGCTCTGGTGGAGTCTGAAACTCTGGGACACCGTGAACAAGGATTTGTTTTACGTCTTTTGTTTGTTTTGTCGTTCGAGTTTCGTTTGCGCTTCAGGCGTTCGCTTCATGGAACATCCGTAAAAATGCGAACAGTGTATATGGTAGTTCTGAGACAAGTGGCTGAAGAGAATCGCCGCTGCATCATCTACTGAACGTAGCGTTACCTGGAGTACTCGAGTTTCACCGTAACGTGCCGAGCGTGGGTGCCGGAGGTGACGCATCATACTGACCGGTTTTGCTTAGACCCAGTTAACCGACACATCATACCCCACTGTTTCTGGCCTCCTATATGCATGTTTTTGATGGTGTTTGCATCGGCTACAGATATGATGGAGCATATAACTGTAACAGAAACATGACGTTTGGCGTTCTTCTTTTATGAGGAGCTTGTGGCTGCTTTCTTTGGTCGGACGACAGATGACATACTAGGTCCCATGGTAGTATTGGCGGCCCTAGCTGCTGCTAGTTCTGCAGCAGCCGAAGCTAAGATGGTCGGTGCCTCTGTCATGCGGGTGGAAACAATGGACGTATCCGTTCGTGATCTTTCAGCAAAGTCGAATGTACCGCGTGGCTTTGATAAAGTATGTAGCTCTAGCCGATCGTTAGGAGCGGCTCTTCGAATTGGAGTAGGGGTCAGCATGCTCAGGGAGCCTAACTCTTAATCACTGTTCTTATGGCCGGCTTGACTGCTCTGTTCCGAATTGGAGTTTAATATTGTACATCTGGTTTTCGGCTCTGTTTCTTTTGGATCGATTAGACTATCTTATTGCAGTTGCTCACTCTACAATCTCTGCCAGTCTGTCGCAATTCTGCACCAGTATGGCTATACATGTGACGAATGGAATACCCTCAGACATTGTGCAGAACAAAACGAAATAAAATAAATAAATAAATAGTTTATTCTCGACAATGTGAGGCAGGTTTTAACAGGCATAATCATGATAAAATAAAAGGAAGAAATTGAATATTCACAAAAATCCAGCGTGTGAATGAATATGTATGAGTGTATATACGTATGTGAATGTGTATGTATGTGGTTGTGTGTGTAGGCGACAGAGTCTATGGTGCGTTGAGGTTGATGTTGGCTAGATCCTGACAGATGATCTACAAACTGCTGCTACTGTTGTGTCATTGGCTCGTGTCATGGATTCCTCCTCGTGGCCACCGCTGGGTGGGAGTTGGGTTACACCCTTCTCCCTGCTAAGATCCAGGACACCAATCCGCATGAGTCAGCTAACTGACCATGTGCTAGACCCGCTGCCTTTCGGGTGTTCATTTAATCGAAGGCTTTGGCTGAGGACCCGAGTCGTTCTCCTGTCAGGATTGGGCGCCCTGGCAGTATCCTAGTCCATCCTCTCCGGAGGTTAGGAAGTGGTCGATGGCCCACTTCCCGTAAAACCTAGCCCTGGGAGACAAGAGGTTACGGGTTATATTCTCAATGCTCGATTGGCGTAGAGCACGAGTGCCACGCATTGTCTCTGACGGTGGGAGGACACCTCCGGGTGTTCAATGGTTTGCTACTGCCCGCCTCAAGCCAGGCAGCCCCTGGTCAAATAGGTGCAAACCCGCCAAAAACCCACCTGCGTCTGGCCGTGGTCGCAGGTGCGTATCCAATTACGGTCGCAAAACATATGATGAATCGTTCCACTACCTCAAACGTTGCGTGTGACGGCAGTCAAGCGGATCCCAATCTGTCTCTACAATCATATTCCTGATCTGGACTTGCTCCCCACTGCCTTCTGGGTCAGGCTATTGAGCCAAAGGCTCCGGGTGGAGTCCCTCAAGGAAACTTCCGAAGCACAACCGCCACCTCTCCTGTGATTGCCCACTCATGCCATCGTATGCCAGCACGCAAAGCATTCAATATCGGGTGCTGGAACGTGCGCACTCTACTGGAACGGAACTCCAGCGAGCGCCCGGAGCGACGCACTGCACTAGTCGCGATGGAACTGACGCGCTACCACATCGATATTGCGGCGCTCAATGAGCCTCGGCTCGCTGAGCAAGCTAAATTGCATGAAGCAGGTGCTAGTTAGACGTTCCATTGGGTGAGCAACGCCGCCTCAGCACCACGTGAACATGGGGTCAGATTTGCAATATCCGATCGCCTCCATGGCCAGCTGGTGGGTGAACCAACAGGCATCAGCGCGCGACTGATGACCGTTCGCCTACGACTCGGAAGAGGTAAGTTCGCTACTTTTGTAAGCACGTACGGTCCGACTATGTGTTATCCTGATGACGCGTGATCAGTTCTACACTGAGCTATCCTCCGTGATACGGTCTGTGCCGAGGAGCGACCGACTATTTCTGCTGGGTGATTTCAATGCGCGCGTTGGGCGTGATGAATCGGTGTGGACAGATGTTATCGGTTCACATGGCATTGGTTCAGCGAATGCGAACGGTGACAGGCTACTCTCACTGTGTGCCACTCACGATCTGACGATCACGAAAACTCAGTTTGCACTGAGTGCGAATGATATAGCAACCTGGACGCACCCACGGAGTGGTCAAGCTAACCTGCTCGACTATGTCATCGTACGTCAGCGTGATATGCGTGAAGTGCGCATGACACCTGTACTGCGTGGAGCTCAGTGTGGCACTGATCACAAATTGGTGCGGACCAAACTGTACATATATTTTCGTAAATCTATGTATCGCACTCCCGCCGTGAATCGGCGTAAATCTAACATTCTCTCCCTCGGTACTGTGGCGAAACGTACTGAGCTGGAGAAGGCGATGGCTGCACGCCTGTGTGGTGATGTGGACTGTATAGCCACAGTGGGCGACCTGTGGCACCACATTCGCGACCAGATGACAGCTGCTGCCGAGGAGACCATCGGGCGCGCAAACTGTAAGCGGCCTGATTGGTTTGATGAAAAAAATGCGACGATCGGCGCATTGGTGCCGGAGAAGAATGCAGCAGTTGCTGCACATGTTGCAGATCCCAGCAACTTGGGGAAGAAGAGTCATTTTCGTAAACTTCGACGGCGACTGACCCGAGAGCTCCGTCGCATAAAAATGCATGGTGGACAGAGAAGGCGAAGCAGATGGAATGCTACGCCGAACGCCGCCAACACAAGGAATTCTTTGACTCCTTGAAGGCGGTGTATGGACCGAGATTGGAGCCGCTGAGGACGCTGATCGATGGTAGTTCAGGCGCTACCTGCACACAGACTGCAGAGATAATGCAGATCTGGCAAAAACACTTCGACTGTCTCTTGAACAACCGTTCAGAGATCCACTGGCCTACACTGGACGGCCTGACGCAGCACGATGTGAAGGCGAGTCTGGTGGACACGCCGACACTGGGTGAGACGCAGAGAGCTCTTGCTCAACAGCGATACGGCAAGTGTGCCGTGGCCGACGGGATCCCACCTGAAGTATTGAAACACGGTAGACCTGCGTTGTTGACCGCGCTACACCACTTGGTGCGACACGTCTGGATTCAGGAGGAGATGCCTGCTGAGCTGAAGGATGCCCTTGTGCTACCACTGTACAAGGGCAAAGGGAGCAAGCAATGTGCCGTGTAGTATCTTGGCATCAACTTGCTGAGTTGTGTTGGCAAGATGATTGCCCGTATCCTGCTCAACCGCCTCGTCAGTCAGGCTGTGGAACCTAACGTGGCGGAAGAGCAATGTGGATTCCGTTCTGGTCGCAGCACCATAGAAATGGTGTTCGCGGCTCGTTAGTTGCAGCAGAAAGGTAGAGAACAACACTATCCGTTGTACTCGCTTTTTGTTGATTACACCAAGGCGTTTGATACTGTGAACCGCGACGCATTGTGGCTGGTGTTGGGTACATTTGGTTGCCCGAGTAAGTTTGTAACTTCAATTGAATGTCTGCACAGTGGTATGCGAGCGAGGGTGCAGATTAGTGGAGAGACCTCGGATGCCTTTGTAGTTGTCTCTGGTGTGAAGCAAGGATGTGTCTTAGCTCCTGCTCTGTTTAATATTTATCTTCATGAGATGATGTCTTATGCTTTAGATGCTGCTTGTGCTTACGATGTTCGTGTGCAGCACCGTACTGATTGTGGCTTGCTGAATATCCGTCGTTTCAGTGCGAGAACTCTAGTCTGTGAGACAACTATCCGTATGTTGCTGTTCGCTGACGACTGTGCATTGTTTGCACACAGCGCGGATGAGTTGCAGCACATGACTAGTGCTCTGGCTTCGACAGCGGCCAAATTCAGGCTCACCATCAACACAAGCAAAACTGTCTGTTACTTTCCGCCTTCACTGGAGTTGCAATCTGCAATATTGCCGCAAATCAGCATTGGTGCTGAAGTATTAGAAACCACCTCCAGCTTCTGCTACCTTGGGAGTGTGATGTCGACTGATCAGCAGCTACACAGTGAGCTTCGTATCCGCGTGTCGAAGGCAGCGGCGGCATTCTGGAAGCTTGAGTACCGAGTGTGGAACAACCATCAGCTTACCATTGGCACGAAGCTGATGATGTACAAATCCATGGTGCTGTCCGTTCTTCTATACGGCAGTGAAACGTGGACGATGTACCAGTGGGATGTGCGATATCTCGAGCGGTTCCATCAACAGTGTCTGCGACGGATTTTGCGCATCGGCTGGGGCGACAGAGTTGCTGACACGGAAGTTTTGCGCCGAAGTGGGATGTATGCGGTTGACTGCATACTTTTACTGAGACACCTGAGGTGGCTCGGTCATGTGAGCCGTATGCATTCGACGCGGATACCGAAACAACTCTTATATCGTCAGCTGGGTATTGGGAAGCGGCATGTGGGAAACCAAAGTTACGATACCAGGACATGATTAAAGTGAGCCTCACACGTTCTAATCTTGATTGCAGATCATGGGAATCGAAGGCGGTTGATCGGCGTGAGTGGCGCGATTTGATCACGAAGGCCGTTGCTGCGATCCAACAGAAATCCCTCATGCATGCAGAAGAAGCGGCAAGTGCGGAAGCGGCAAACACCTATGAATTGTACTCCATCGACATCCAGCGTATGGTGTTGTAGAACATGCGGTCGCGAGTGCCTTAGTCAGGTAGGCTTAGTGAGCCATGAGCGAGGCCACTCGGGACCACCGAAGCGACGACTGGTCCTGCAGAGAACATAGGCAGAACCGGCGCAGCGTTTGTAGGTACGCTGCATTCGATTTACTAACCGCGTGCTTGCGTGCTAAGTCTCTTTATTTCAGGTGGTGGGTTTTCAATTTTGCCTTAATGCTTTTCTTTCTCATATAAATGTCTACCTGTACTCTATTCCATTAACTTGCACACCTCGCTTAAGCCAATTATATTCGATTTCCATAACGTTTTCGTGTTCGGTGGCATTTCCGTATTGTATACTTTCTCACCTCGTGAACTTATCTAGGATTTGTTTGCAAACAACTTATTTCATAGGCTCATTAACTTAAGGTTTATGTCACTGTTTCCTTATGCATCAATCGAGTTATTTTCTTTGTCTCTCTCTCTCTCTCTCTCTCAAGTGATTGGCTGTTGTTTGATATCCCCGGTGTGGCTGCGCTTGATGTGCATGTTGACAAGGTGCCTACCTGTCTATTACCCACTAACTCGTTCCTACTGTCTCTAGGGGACTGTTGGTCGTTGCTGGAGGGGACCGGGTGCACGATTCTTGTGGCCGTGCTAGGCTCAAAGAGCGGTTCCGTGCACTCAGTGTGGAGCGGACTACCGTCCAGCCACCGCCTTTTGTGCGATTGATTCCCCAATTACGGCGTGCTGGTGTTTGCCTATGAAGGAGTGTGGGCCGGCTCCGTTGATAAAACGTGGCTCCCATCCACATGCCTCCCGGTCTTATTCTTTCGGGTTTACACTGGATATGGGGTGTGTGGTTGGAGCTGTGGGTGGTGCAGCGCAAGCCACCCATGGTCCCTCTGTAGGCGCAGGCGTCCTGTGGCTGGCCACAGTGACAGCAAATCCGAAACCGGATGCCGCCAACCAATGTGTATGCATGTGGTTGCGTGTGTAGGTGAGAGAGCCTATGGTACGTTGAGGCTGATGGTGGCTAGATCCTGACAGATGGTCTACCCATTGCTGCTACTGTTGTGCCATTGGCTCATGTCCTGGGCGCCTCCACGTGGCGACCGCTGGGTGGGAGTTGGGTTTCACTCTTCTCCATGCTATGATCCAGGACACTAATCCGCATGAGTCAGTGAACTGACCACGTGCTAGACCCGCTGCCTTTCGGGTGTTCATTTATTCGGATGCATTGACTGAGGACCCGAGTCGTTCTCCTGTCAGGATTGGGCGCCGTGCCAGTATCCTACTCCATCTTCGTAGAAGGTTAGGAAGTGGTCGATGGCCCTCTTCTCGTAAAACCTAGCCATTGGAGACAACAGATCTACAGGTTATAAGCTCACCGCTCGATAGGCGTAGAGAACGGTGGGATGTAAACTCCGGGTGCTCAATGGTTTCCTACCGCCCGCCTCAAGCCAGGCAGCTCCTGGTCAAATTGGTGCAAACCTGCCAAAACCATCCTGCGTCTGGCCGTGGTTGCAGGTGCGTATCCTACTACAGTCGCAAAACTTACACGAATCCTTCCGGTACCTTAAAGGCTGCAAGTAACGGACCTCAAGTTGTCTCTGCAATCACTTTCCCGAGCTCGATCTGCTCCACACTGCCTTCTGAGTAAGGCTACTGAGCCAAAGGCTCCAGGTGCAGTCGTTCATGCAAACCTCCGAAACACAACCGCCACCTCGAATGTGATTGCTCACCACTTCAATCATATGCCTGCCGCGCAAAGCACTCAATTTCGGGTGCTGGAACGTGCGTACACTGCTGGACCGGAACTCGTGGGAGCGCCTCGAGGGACGCACTGCACTAGTCGCGATGGAACTGGCGCGCTACAACATCGATATTGCAGCGCTCAGTGAGATCCGGCTCGCTAAGCAAGGTAAGTTGCATGTAGCAGGTGCTGATAACACATCCTACTGGGTGGGTAACGCTGCCTCAGCGCCACATGCTCATGGGGTCGGATTTGAAATATCCGATCGCCTCCATGGCCAGCTGGTGAGTGAACCAACTGGTATCAGCGCGCGAATGATGACTGTTCGCCTACGACTCGGAAGAGGTAAGTTCGCTACTTTTATAAGCAAGTACGGTCCGATTATGTGTTATCCTGATGACACGCGTGATCAATTCTACTCTCAGCTATTCTCCGTGCTACCGTCTGTACCAAGAAGCGACCGACTATTTCCACTGGGTCTTTTCAACGCGTGCGTTGGGCGTGATGCATCGGTGTGGACAGACGTTATCGGTTCACATGGTATTGGTTCAGCAAATGCAAGCGGCGGCAGGCTGCTCTCACTGTGTGCCACTCACGATCTGGCGATCACGAACACTCAGTTTGCACTGAGTACGAGTGGTGAAGCAACATGGAGGCACCCACGGAGTGGTTACGCACACCTACTCGACTATGTCATCGTACATCAGTGTCATATGCGTGAAGTGCGCATGGCACGTGTACTGAGCGGAGCTGAGTTTGGTCCTGATCACAAATTGGTGAGGACTAAACTGTACATATATTTTCGTAAGTCTATGTATTGCACTCATAACTTGAATCGGCGTAAATTTATCATTCGCTCCTTCGATATTCTGGAGAAACCTATTGAGCTGCCGAAGTCCATGGATGCATGCTTGTGTGATGTGGAATGTATTGCCGCAATGGGCGACGCGTGACACCACATTTGCGACCAGGTGGCAGCTGCTGCCGAGGAGACCATCAGACGCGCAAACTGTAAGCTGCCTGATGGGTTTGATGAGAAAAATGCGACGATTGGCGCATTGGTGTCGGAGAAGAATGCAGCATTTGCTGCACATGTCGCAGACCCCAGTGATTTGGGGGAGAATAATCAATTTCGCAAAATTCGACGGCGACTGACCCGAGAGCTCCGTCGCATTAAAAATGCATGGTGGACGGAGGAGACTAATCCGATGGAATGACACGCCGAACGTCGCCAACACAAAGAATTCTTTTACTCATTGAAGGCGGTGTATGGACCGAGATTGGAGCGGCTGAGGGCGCTAATCGATTGTAACTCAAGTGCTACATGCACACAGACTGCAGAGGTACTACAAAGCTGACAAAAACTCTTTGACTGCATTTTGGACAACCGTTCAGAGATCATTTGGCCTAGATTTAACAGCCTGAATCTGCATGATGTGAAGGCGAGTCTGGTGGACACCCCGACACTGGGTGAGGCGCAGAGAACTCTTGCTCAACTGCGAAACGGCAAGTGTGCCGGTGCCGACGGGATTCCGCCAGAAGTATTGAAACAAGGCGGACCTGCATTGTTGACTGCGCTGCACCACTTGGTGCAAAGTGTATCGTTTGAGGAGGAGGTGCCTGCTGAGCTGAAGAATGCCCCTGTGCTATTACTGTACAAGGGCAAAGCGAGCAAACAAAGTGCCAAGAATTATGGTGGCATCAACTTGCTGAGTTGTGTGGGCAAGGTGATTGCCCGAATCCTGCTCAACCGCCTCGTCGGTCAGGCTGTGAAACCTAACGTGGCAGAAGAGCAATGTGGATTCCGTTTGTGTCTCAGCACCATAGATATGGTGTTTGCGGCTCGTTTATTGCAGCAGAAATGTAGAGAACAACACTATCTGCTGTACTCTCATTTCGTTGATTACAGCAAGGCGTTTAATATAGTGAACCGCGAGGCATTGTGGCTGGTGTTGGGTACATTTGGTTGTCCGAGTAAGTTTGTAACTTCACTTGAATGTCTGCACAATGGTATGAGGGCGATGGTGCAGCTTAGTGGAGAGACCTCGGATGACTTTGCAGTTGTCTCTGGTGTGAAGCAAGGCTGTGTCTTAGTTCCTGCCATGTTTAATATCTATCTTCATGCAATGTTGTCTTGTGCTTTTGATGCGGCTTGTGCTTACGGTGTTCGTGTGGAGCACCGTATTGATGGTGGGTTGCTGAACATCGGTCGTTTCGGTGTGAGAACTCTAGTCTGTGAGACAACTATCCGTATGTTGCTGTTCGCTGACGACTGTGTGTTGTTTGCACACAGCGCGGATGAGATGCAGCACATTACTAGTGCTCTGGCTTTGACAGCGCCCACCTTCGGGCTCACCATCAACACAAGCAAAACTGTCTGTTACTTTCCGCCTTCACTGGATTTGTAATCTGCAATATTGCCGCAAATCAGCATTGGTGCTGAAGTATTAGAAACCACCTCCAGCTTCTGCTACCTTGGGAGTTTGATGTCGACTGATCAGCAGCTACACAGTGAGCTTCGTATCCGCGTGTCGAAGGCAGCGGCGGCATTCTGGAAGCTTGAGTACCGAGTGTGGAACAACCATCAGCTTACCATTGGCACGAAGCTGATGATGCACAAATCCATGGTGCTGTCCGTTCTTCTATACGGCAGTGAAACGTGGACGATGTACTAGTGGGATGTGCGATATCTCGAGCGGTTCCATCAACAGCCTCGGCGACGGATTCAGCGCATCGGTTGGGGCGACAGAGTTGCAGACACTGAAGTTTTGCACCAAAATGGGATGTATGCAGTCCACTGCATACTTTTATTGAGACACCTGAGGTGGCTCGGTCATGTGAGCCGTATGCATTCGACGCGGATACCCAAACAACTATTATACGGTCAGCTGAGTATTGGGAAGCGGCATGCGGGAAACCAAAGTTACGATACCAGGACATGATGAAAGTGAGCCTCACACGTTCTAATCTTGATTGCAGATCATGGGAATCGAAGGCGGTTGATCGGCGTGAGTGGCGCGATTTGATCACGAAGGCCGTTGCTGCGATCCAACAGAAATCCCTCATGCATGCAGAAGAAGCGGCAAGTGCGGAAGCGGCAAACACCTATGAATTGTACTCCATCGACATCCAGCGCATGGTGTTGTAGAACATGCGGTCGCGAGTGCCTTAGTCAGGTAGGCTTAGTGAGCCATGAGCGAGGCCACTCGGGACCACCGAAGCGACGACTGGTCCTGCAGAGAACATAGGCAGAACCGGCGCAGCGTTTGTAGGTACGCTGCATTCGATTTACTAACCGCGTGCTTGCATGCTAAGTCTCTTTATTTCAGGTGGTGGGTTTTCAATTTTGCCTTAATGCTTTTCTTTCTCATATAAATGTCTACCTGTACTCTATTCCATTAACTTGCACACCTCGCTTAAGCCAATTGTATTCGATTTCCATAACGTTTTTGTGTTCGGTGGCATTTCCGTATTGTATACTTTCTCACCTCGTGAACTTATCTAGGATTTGTTTGCAAACAACTTATTTCATAGGCTCATTAACTTAAGGTTTATGTCACTGTTTCCTTATGCATCAATCGAGTTATTTTCTTTGTCTCTCTCTCTCTCTCTCTCAAGTGATTGGCTGTTGTTTGATATCCCCGGTGTGGCTGCGCTTGATGTGCATGTTGACAAGGTGCCTACCTGTCTATTACCCACTAACTCGTTCCTACTGTCTCTAGGGGACTGTTGGTCGTTGCTGGAGGGGACCGGGTGCACGATTCTTGTGGCCGTGCTAGGCTCAAAGAGCGGTTCCGTGCACTCAGTGTGGAGCGGACTACCGTCCAGCCACCGCCTTTTGTGCGATTGATTCCCCAATTACGGCGTGCTGGTGTTTGCCTATGAAGGAGTGTGGGCCGGCTCCGTTGATAAAACGTGGCTCCCATCCACATGCCTCCCGGTCTTATTCTTTCGGGTTTACACTGGATATGGGGTGTGTGGTTGGAGCTGTGGGTGGTGCAGCGCAAGCCACCCATGGTCCCTCTGTAGGCGCAGGCGTCCTGTGGCTGGCCACAGTGACAGCAAATCCGAAACCGGATGCCGCCAACCAATGTGTATGCATGTGGTTGCGTGTGTAGGTGAGAGAGCCTATGGTACGTTGAGGCTGGTGGTGGCTAGATCCTGACAGATGGTCTACCCATTGCTGCTACTGTTGTGCCATTGGCTCATGTCCTGGGCGCCTCCTTGTGGCGACCGCTGGGTGGGAGTTGGGTTACCCTCTTCTCCCTGCTAAGATCCAGGACACTAATCCGCATGAGTCAGTGAACTGACCACGTGCTAGACCTGCTGCCTTTCGGGTGTACATTTATTCGGATGCATTGACTGAGGACCCGAGTCGTTCTCCTGTCAGGATTGGGCGCCGTGCCAGTATCCTACTCCATCTTCGTAGAAGGTTAGGAAGTGGTCGATGGCCCTCTTCTCGTAAAACCTAGCCATTGGAGACAACAGATCTACAGGTTATAAGCTCACCGCTCGATAGGCGTAGAGAACGGTGGGATGTAAACTCCGGGTGCTCAATGGTTTCCTACCGCCCGCCTCAAGCCAGGCAGCTCCTGGTCAAATTGGTGCAAACCTGCCAAAACCATCCTGCGTCTGGCCGTGGTTGCAGGTGCGTATCCTACTACAGTCGCAAAACTTACACGAATCCTTCCGGTACCTTAAAGGCTGCAAGTAACGGACCTCAAGTTGTCTCTGCAATCACTTTCCCGAGCTCGATCTGCTCCACACTGCCTTCTGAGTAAGGCTACTGAGCCAAAGGCTCCAGGTGCAGTCGTTCATGCAAACCTCCGAAACACAACCGCCACCTCGAATGTGATTGCTCACCACTTCAATCATATGCCTGCCGCGCAAAGCACTCAATTTCGGGTGCTGGAACGTGCGTACACTGCTGGACCGGAACTCGTGGGAGCGCCTCGAGGGACGCACTGCACTAGTCGCGATGGAACTGGCGCGCTACAACATCGATATTGCAGCGCTCAGTGAGATCCGGCTCGCTAAGCAAGGTAAGTTGCATGTAGCAGGTGCTGATAACACATCCTACTGGGTGGGTAACGCTGCCTCAGCGCCACATGCTCATGGGGTCGGATTTGAAATATCCGATCGCCTCCATGGCCAGCTGGTGAGTGAACCAACTGGTATCAGCGCGCGAATGATGACTGTTCGCCTACGACTCGGAAGAGGTAAGTTCGCTACTTTTATAAGCAAGTACGGTCCGATTATGTGTTATCCTGATGACACGCGTGATCAATTCTACTCTCAGCTATTCTCCGTGCTACCGTCTGTACCAAGAAGCGACCGACTATTTCCACTGGGTCTTTTCAACGCGTGCGTTGGGCGTGATGCATCGGTGTGGACAGATGTTATCGGTTCACATGGTATTGGTTCAGCAAATGCAAGCGGCGGCAGGCTGCTCTCACTGTGTGCCACTCACGATCTGGCGATCACGAACACTCAGTTTGCACTGAGTACGAGTGGTGAAGCAACATGGAGGCACCCACGGAGTGGTTACGCACACCTACTCGACTATGTCATCGTACATCAGTGTCATATGCGTGAAGTGCGCATGGCACGTGTACTGAGCGGAGCTGAGTTTGGTCCTGATCACAAATTGGTGAGGACTAAACTGTACATATATTTTCGTAAGTCTATGTATTGCACTCATAACTTGAATCGGCGTAAATTTATCATTCGCTCCTTCGATATTCTGGAGAAACCTATTGAGCTGCCGAAGTCCATGGATGCATGCTTGTGTGATGTGGAATGTATTGCCGCAATGGGCGACGCGTGACACCACATTTGCGACCAGGTGGCAGCTGCTGCCGAGGAGACCATCAGACGCGCAAACTGTAAGCTGCCTGATGGGTTTGATGAGAAAAATGCGACGATTGGCGCATTGGTGTCGGAGAAGAATGCAGCATTTGCTGCACATGTCGCAGACCCCAGTGATTTGGGGGAGAATAATCAATTTCGCAAAATTCGACGGCGACTGACCCGAGAGCTCCGTCGCATTAAAAATGCATGGTGGACGGAGGAGACTAATCCGATGGAATGACACGCCGAACGTCGCCAACACAAAGAATTCTTTTACTCATTGAAGGCGGTGTATGGACCGAGATTGGAGCGGCTGAGGGCGCTAATCGATTGTAACTCAAGTGCTACATGCACACAGACTGCAGAGGTACTACAAAGCTGACAAAAACTCTTTGACTGCATTTTGGACAACCGTTCAGAGATCATTTGGCCTAGATTTAACAGCCTGAATCTGCATGATGTGAAGGCGAGTCTGGTGGACACCCCGACACTGGGTGAGGCGCAGAGAACTCTTGCTCAACTGCGAAACGGCAAGTGTGCCGGTGCCGACGGGATTCCGCCAGAAGTATTGAAACAAGGCGGACCTGCATTGTTGACTGCGCTGCACCACTTGGTGCAAAGTGTATCGTTTGAGGAGGAGGTGCCTGCTGAGCTGAAGAATGCCCCTGTGCTATTACTGTACAAGGGCAAAGCGAGCAAACAAAGTGCCAAGAATTATGGTGGCATCAACTTGCTGAGTTGTGTGGGCAAGGTGATTGCCCGAATCCTGCTCAACCGCCTCGTCGGTCAGGCTGTGAAACCTAACGTGGCAGAAGAGCAATGTGGATTCCGTTTGTGTCTCAGCACCATAGATATGGTGTTTGCGGCTCGTTTATTGCAGCAGAAATGTAGAGAACAACACTATCTGCTGTACTCTCATTTCGTTGATTACAGCAAGGCGTTTAATATAGTGAACCGCGAGGCATTGTGGCTGGTGTTGGGTACATTTGGTTGTCCGAGTAAGTTTGTAACTTCACTTGAATGTCTGCACAATGGTATGAGGGCGATGGTGCAGCTTAGTGGAGAGACCTCGGATGACTTTGCAGTTGTCTCTGGTGTGAAGCAAGGCTGTGTCTTAGTTCCTGCCATGTTTAATATCTATCTTCATGCAATGTTGTCTTGTGCTTTTGATGCGGCTTGTGCTTACGGTGTTCGTGTGGAGCACCGTATTGATGGTGGGTTGCTGAACATCGGTCGTTTCGGTGTGAGAACTCTAGTCTGTGAGACAACTATCCGTATGTTGCTGTTCGCTGACGACTGTGTGTTGTTTGCACACAGCACGGATGAGATGCAGCACATTACTAGTGCTCTGGCTTTGACAGCGCCCACCTTCGGGCTCACCATCAACACAAGCAAAACTGTCTGTTACTTTCCGCCTTCACTGGATTTGTAATCTGCAATATTGCCGCAAATCAGCATTGGTGCTGAAGTATTAGAAACCACCTCCAGCTTCTGCTACCTTGGGAGTTTGATGTCGACTGATCAGCAGCTACACAGTGAGCTTCGTATCCGCGTGTCGAAGGCAGCGGCGGCATTCTGGAAGCTTGAGTACCGAGTGTGGAACAACCATCAGCTTACCATTGGCACGAAGCTGATGGTGTACAAATCCATGGTATTGTCCGTTCTTCTATACGGCAGTGAAACGTGGACGATGTACCTGTGGGATGTGCGATATCTCGAGCGGTTCCATCAACAGTGTCTGCGACGGATTTTGCGCATCGGCTGGGGCGACAGAGGTGCAGACACTGAAGTTTTGCACCGAAATGGGATGTATGCAGTGGACTGCATACTTTTATTGAGACACCTGAGGTGGCTCGGTCATGTGAGCCGTATGCATTCGACGCGGATACCCAAACAACTATTATACGGTCAGCTGAGTATTGGGAAGCGGCATGCGGGAAACCAAAGTTACGATACCAGGACATGATTAAAGTGAGCCTCACACGTTCTAATCTTGATTGCAGATCATGGGAATCGAAGGCGGTTGATCGGCGTGAGTGGCGCGATTTGATCACGAAGGCCGTTGCTGCGATCCAACAGAAATCCCTCATGCATGCAGAAGAAGCGGCAAGTGCGGAAGCGGCAAACACCTATGAATTGTACTCCATCGACATCCAGCGCATGGTGTTGTAGAACATGCGGTCGCGAGTGCCTTAGTCAGGTAGGCTTAGTGAGCCATGAGCGAGGCCACTCGGGACCACCGAAGCGACGACTGGTCCTGCAGAGAACATAGGCAGAACCGGCGCAGCGTTTGTAGGTACGCTGCATTCGATTTACTAACCGCGTGCTTGCGTGCTAAGTCTCTTTATTTCAGGTGGTGGGTTTTCAATTTTGCCTCAATGCTTTTCTTTCTCATATAAATGTCTACCTGTACTCTATTCCATTAACTTGCACACCTCGCTTAAGCCAATTGTATTCGATTTCCATAACGTTTTTGTGTTCGGTGGCATTTCCGTATTGTATACTTTCTCACCTCGTGAACTTATCTAGGATTTGTTTGCAAACAACTTATTTCATATGCTCATTAACTTAAGGTTTATGTCACTGTTTCCTTATGCATCAATCGAGTTATTTTCTTTGTCTCTCTCTCTCTCTCTCTCTCAAGTGATTGGCTGTTGTTTGATATCCCCGGTGTGGCTGCGCTTGATGTGCATGTTGACAAGGTGCCTACCTGTCTATTACCCACTAACTCGTTCCTACTGTCTCTAGGGGACTGTTGGTCGTTGCTGGAGGGGACCGGGTGCACGATTCTTGTGGCCGTGCTAGGCTCAAAGAGCGGTTCCGTGCACTCAGTGTGGAGCGGACTACCGTCCAGCCACCGCCTTTTGTGCGATTGATTCCCCAATTACGGCGTGCTGGTGTTTGCCTATGAAGGAGTGTGGGCCGGCTCCGTTGATAAAACGTGGCTCCCATCCACATGCCTCCCGGTCTTATTCTTTCGGGTTTACACTGGATATGGGGTGTGTGGTTGGAGCTGTGGGTGGTGCAGCGCAAGCCACCCATGGTCCCTCTGTAGGCGCAGGCGTCCTGTGGCTGGCCACAGTGACAGCAAATCCGAAACCGGATGCCGCCAACCAATGTGTATGCATGTGGTTGCGTGTGTAGGTGAGAGAGCCTATGGTACGTTGAGGCTGATGGTGGCTAGATCCTGACAGATGGTCTACCCATTGCTGCTACTGTTGTGCCATTGGCTCATGTCCTGGGCGCCTCCACGTGGCGACCGCTGGGTGGGAGTTGGGTTTCACTCTTCTCCATGCTATGATCCAGGACACTAATCCGCATGAGTCAGTGAACTGACCACGTGCTAGACCCGCTGCCTTTCGGGTGTTCATTTATTCGGATGCATTGACTGAGGACCCGAGTCGTTCTCCTGTCAGGATTGGGCGCCGTGCCAGTATCCTACTCCATCTTCGTAGAAGGTTAGGAAGTGGTCGATGGCCCTCTTCTCGTAAAACCTAGCCATTGGAGACAACAGATCTACAGGTTATAAGCTCACCGCTCGATAGGCGTAGAGAACGGTGGGATGTAAACTCCGGGTGCTCAATGGTTTCCTACCGCCCGCCTCAAGCCAGGCAGCTTCTGGTCAAATTGGTGTAAACCTGCCAAAACCATCCTGCGTCTGGCCGTGGTTGCAGGTGCGTATCCTACTACAGTCGCAAAACTTACACGAATCCTTCCGGTACCTTAAAGGCTGCAAGTAACGGACCTCAAGTTGTCTCTGCAATCACTTTCCCGAGCTCGATCTGCTCCACACTGCCTTCTGAGTAAGGCTACTGAGCCAAAGGCTCCAGGTGCAGTCGTTCATGCAAACCTCCGAAACACAACCGCCACCTCGAATGTGATTGCTCACCACTTCAATCATATGCCTGCCGCGCAAAGCACTCAATTTCGGGTGCTGGAACGTGCGTACACTGCTGGACCGGAACTCGTGGGAGCGCCTCGAGGGACGCACTGCACTAGTCGCGATGGAACTGGCGCGCTACAACATCGATATTGCAGCGCTCAGTGAGATCCGGCTCGCTAAGCAAGGTAAGTTGCATGTAGCAGGTGCTGATAACACATCCTACTGGGTGGGTAACGCTGCCTCAGCGCCACATGCTCATGGGGTCGGATTTGAAATATCCGATCGCCTCCATGGCCAGCTGGTGAGTGAACCAACTGGTATCAGCGCGCGAATGATGACTGTTCGCCTACGACTCGGAAGAGGTAAGTTCGCTACTTTTATAAGCAAGTACGGTCCGATTATGTGTTATCCTGATGACACGCGTGATCAATTCTACTCTCAGCTATTCTCCGTGCTACCGTCTGTACCAAGAAGCGACCGACTATTTCCACTGGGTCTTTTCAACGCGTGCGTTGGGCGTGATGCATCGGTGTGGACAGACGTTATCGGTTCACATGGTATTGGTTCAGCAAATGCAAGCGGCGGCAGGCTGCTCTCACTGTGTGCCACTCACGATCTGGCGATCACGAACACTCAGTTTGCACTGAGTACGAGTGGTGAAGCAACATGGAGGCACCCACGGAGTGGTTACGCACACCTACTCGACTATGTCATCGTACATCAGTGTCATATGCGTGAAGTGCGCATGGCACGTGTACTGAGCGGAGCTGAGTTTGGTCCTGATCACAAATTGGTGAGGACTAAACTGTACATATATTTTCGTAAGTCTATGTATTGCACTCATAACTTGAATCGGCGTAAATTTATCATTCGCTCCTTCGATATTCTGGAGAAACCTATTGAGCTGCCGAAGTCCATGGATGCATGCTTGTGTGATGTGGAATGTATTGCCGCAATGGGCGACGCGTGACACCACATTTGCGACCAGGTGGCAGCTGCTGCCGAGGAGACCATCAGACGCGCAAACTGTAAGCTGCCTGATGGGTTTGATGAGAAAAATGCGACGATTGGCGCATTGGTGTCGGAGAAGAATGCAGCATTTGCTGCACATGTCGCAGACCCCAGTGATTTGGGGGAGAATAATCAATTTCGCAAAATTCGACGGCGACTGACCCGAGAGCTCCGTCGCATTAAAAATGCATGGTGGACGGAGGAGACTAATCCGATGGAATGACACGCCGAACGTCGCCAACACAAAGAATTCTTTTACTCATTGAAGGCGGTGTATGGACCGAGATTGGAGCGGCTGAGGGCGCTAATCGATTGTAACTCAAGTGCTACATGCACACAGACTGCAGAGGTACTACAAAGCTGACAAAAACTCTTTGACTGCATTTTGGACAACCGTTCAGAGATCATTTGGCCTAGATTTAACAGCCTGAATCTGCATGATGTGAAGGCGAGTCTGGTGGACACCCCGACACTGGGTGAGGCGCAGAGAACTCTTGCTCAACTGCGAAACGGCAAGTGTGCCGGTGCCGACGGGATTCCGCCAGAAGTATTGAAACAAGGCGGACCTGCATTGTTGACTGCGCTGCACCACTTGGTGCAAAGTGTATCGTTTGAGGAGGAGGTGCCTGCTGAGCTGAAGAATGCCCCTGTGCTATTACTGTACAAGGGCAAAGCGAGCAAACAAAGTGCCAAGAATTATGGTGGCATCAACTTGCTGAGTTGTGTGGGCAAGGTGATTGCCCGAATCCTGCTCAACCGCCTCGTCGGTCAGGCTGTGAACCTAACGTGGCGGAAGAGCAATGTGGATTCCGTTCTGGCCTCAGCACCATAGATATGGTGTTCGCGGCTCGTCAGTTGCAGCAGAAATGTAGGGAACAACACTATCTGCTGTACTCTCATTTTCGTTGATTACAGCAAGGCGTTTAATATAGTGAACCGCGAGGCATTGTGGCTGGTGTTGGGTACATTTGGTTGTCCGAGTAAGTTTGTAACTTCACTTGAATGTCTGCACAATGGTATGAGGGCGATGGTGCAGCTTAGTGGAGAGACCTCGGATGACTTTGCAGTTGTCTCTGGTGTGAAGCAAGGCTGTGTCTTCGCGCCTGCCATGTTTAATATTTATCTTCATGCTATGATGGCATTTGCTTTTGATGCGGCTTGTGTTAACGGCGTTCGTGTGGAGCACCGTATTGATGGTGGGTTGCTGAACATCCGTCGTTTCGTTGCGAGAACGCTAGTCTGTGAGACAACTATCAGTATGTAGCTTTTCGCTGACGACTGTGTGTTGTTTGCACACAGCGCGGATGAGATGCAGCACATTACTAGTGCTCTGGCTTTGACAGCGCCCACCTTCGGGCTCACCATCAACACAAGCAAAACTGTCTGTTACTTTCCGCCTTCACTGGATTTGTAATCTGCAATATTGCCGCAAATCAGCATTGGTGCTGAAGTATTAGAAACCACCTCCAGCTTCTGCTACCTTGGGAGTTTGATGTCGACTGATCAGCAGCTACACAGTGAGCTTCGTATCCGCGTGTCGAAGGCAGCGGCGGCATTCTGGAAGCTTGAGTACCGAGTGTGGAACAACCATCAGCTTACCATTGGCACGAAGCTGATGATGTACAAATCCATGGTATTGTCCGTTCTTCTATACGGCAGTGAAACGTGGACGATGTACCTGCGGGATGTGCGATATCTCGAGCGGTTCCATCAACAGTGTCTGCGACGGATTTTGCGCATCGGCTGGGGCGACAGAGGTGCAGACACTGAAGTTTTGCACCGAAATGGGATGTATGCAGTGGACTGCATACTTTTATTGAGACACCTGAGGTGGCTCGGTCATGTGAGCCGTATGCATTCGACGCGGATACCCAAACAACTATTATACGGTCAGCTGAGTATTGGGAAGCGGCATGCGGGAAACCAAAGTTACGATACCAGGACATGATTAAAGTGAGCCTCACACGTTCTAATCTTGATTGCAGATCATGGGAATCGAAGGCGGTTGATCGGCGTGAGTGGCGCGATTTGATCACGAAGGCCGTTGCTGCGATCCAACAGAAATCCCTCATGCATGCAGAAGAAGCGGCAAGTGCGGAAGCGGCAAACACCTATGAATTGTACTCCATCGACATCCAGCGCATGGTGTTGTAGAACATGCGGTCGCGAGTGCCTTAGTCAGGTAGGCTTAGTGAGCCATGGGCGAGGCCACTCGGGACCACCGAAGCGACGACTGGTCCTGCAGAGAACATAGGCAGAACCGGCGCAGCGTTTGTAGGTACGCTGCATTCGATTTACTAACCGCGTTGTAGCATACTGAGTCTCTTCATTTCGGATGTTGGTTTTCCTATATTGTCCTAATGATTTTTTATCTATTAAAGTCACCCTGAACTGTGTTCTATAAACCTACGCACGTCACTTAACCTAGTTGTAGTTAATTTTGATGACATTTCCGCGTTTGTGACTTTTCCGTAAAATATATTTTCTGACTTCTTGCAACTATAGCGGTTTTTTTAACAACCAGCTTTTTTCATGTGCTAATTTATCGAAAACTTATATCACCGTATCCGTGGGCATTAGTCGTTTCATTTTATTTGATATCGTCGTTTCAAGTGCTTGCCTGTTGGTTGATATCCCCGGGGTGGCTGCGCTTGCTGTGCATGTTGCATTGGTGCCTACCTGTCTGTGGCCCATTACCTCGTCGATACTGGCTCCAGGAGACGGTTGGTCGTTGCTGGATGTAACGGGGTTCACGATCCTTGTGGCCGTGTTAGGCTCAAATTTTGGTTCCATGCACTCATTGTGGAGCGGATCACGGTCCAGCCACCGCCTTGTGTGCGAGTGATTCACAAGTATAGCGTGCTTGTGTTTGTCTGTGAAGGAGTGTGGACCGGCTCGGTTGATGAAACCTGGCTCCTATCCACATGCCTCCCGGTCTTATTCCTTCGGGTTTACACTGGATGTGTAGATGGAGCTGTGGGTGGTGCAGCGCAAGGCATCCATGGTCCCTTTGTAGGCGCAGGCGTCCTGTGGCTGGCCACAGTAACAGGCAAATCTGGAAACAGATGCCGCCAACCATGTGATTGTGTAGATAATAGTTGTAAATATGCCGCTACCTTTGTGACTCTTTGGCTGCATCGTCAAGGTAAGAACAGAGGATTACTCTCCGTGGGTTGCTATGATTATTCGGATGTTCACGGCGCAGGGACGTTGGTTAGTGTCGAGTCACAAATGTCGCCTCACAGTGTTGTTGGGTAGACCTGTGTGGCTTTTAATAGGAAGAATGCTTGCCATGCGTAAACCCACCACGTCCTGAAACAATGTCTCCGAGCTAGTTGCTGGAAGGAGGTAAACCCGAACCGGCCAGCTGGCAACACGTGGAGGTTGATCGGCTAGCCAGACTAAGGAAAGAGCATTTACCGTGGAATGTTTTACAATAGTTAGGGCCTTCTATCTCAGTTCGTGCATTATCAAAAATCTTCCAAACTTGACCTTTAATTTACTGCTTAGGCTTAGCTAATGTTATGTTGCCAGCCGACTGTTCGCGCACCCACGACGGCAGGAAGAACACAAGATGAGTCAGGAGCGATTTTTTCACGAGTAATCCGATCATTTAACTAGGGTACAGCTGGCATTGAAGCCAAGCTACTAAAACATCTTGGAGCCGAACATCAACGTAGGAGACACTAAATAATGCAGACAAATAAGAGGTGGTAAAGCTAAGAATCAATCAGGCGAGTTGGAGGAAGCGGCATTAGCGGAAATAGACCACTGAGATCATTTCCATCCTGAACAACGTGAACCGGTCAATTAAATCAAGGAATTGATACGTTTAAACAACTGTCAAGGAACAAACGGTAACGTAGTACAAGCAGCTAGCTAAGAATTGTCACAAAAATATAGGTCCATTTCGCAACATCCCAACATCTCCCTCTTCTTTAAGTAATGAGTTTACCAGGGGAGAGTGTAGCTCTTCGGACAAATGGATCCCCTGGGTCTACATGCATCCAGGACCAAGGTGGTTCGGACTCAGGCCAAGTGGGCAATGTCGTTCGTTTAAGTAACTTATCGGCACAGGGGTATTCAGGACCTGAATTCTTATTAGTACAAGACATGACTTGCTTCGATGACTCGCTGGACAACTATAGCTTCTGAATTCATTTCAATCCGGAGAGAGAAATGTCCGTATCTCTGGCTAGCTAAAGGATTGCCAGGAGTTGCAGATCATTGTATTCTCTCTGGCTCTAACAGTACCCCTGGTGTATTTTGGGCCTAGAGTTTTGTTGATTTGACCGACAACTTGTTAAGTTCTGCCCTTGTCGATCGAGAAACACTCGTAATAGCAGACACTGTTTGTGGATGTAGTAACACCGGAATATAATCGCGTTTCATCGTCGTGTCTTCACTTCTTTGAAAATCTTGATTCATTGGGAAAACCGGTCCTCTGCAGTTCAAAGCTTACCTGAACCCTTGAAGTACGCACACACCTGGTGTTACGTGCTTTTCGACAATGAGGATATTTGTAGACCCGAACTCTTGCAGGATGTTTCTCACCATCGTTCCAAGATGCAGTCGGAGCTTTCGGTCTGGCACGTCTCGATTCACATTTGGCCACTAACGACTGTATGACAGGACTGGAATTCTTTTCTGGGCTCTGAAGCTTCAATAATTTCTGAGTCATGATCCAAACTGAGCAGCGTGTGGCACTCAGATACAATTTCCTGTGAGGTAAATCTGCGTTCCCAATCTACTTGGATGTCCAGTTTTTCTGGTAGCAACTGTACTAATTGCCACTGTGGCCTTTCAAACTGCATCCGTGCTGCTGAAGGAGGGATTGCATCCGTTTGAATGAAATGGACATGACTATTCTACACCTCTCGCTACCAGGATGTTGTGTCGAAGCCCCGCGACTGCTTTCCACCCACTAACGGTAGTGTGAACACGAACGGTCAGGGACAAGTATTCAAGAATTCTTTCGCGCGGGAAATTCACTTCATTATATAGCATAACGCACAAACGGGAAAGCCAGCCAGAGTACGGAACGTGTGCGACTAGTAAAGACAACAAGGACTGAACAGATGAGGAACAATCATGTACACACAAAGAGCGTAAAGTGGGAGTGATATCGTCAGATGATGGCTGCCAGCTAAATGCAAAATCTACAACTCCAAATAGCCAATAGGGAAAGCGAAATGATGCGTTAAAACAAACCTCAGTGCACCAACATATCAAGATGAAAGTCTAGTCATGTACGGCTACATAGGCATGCGAATCTTTTTATTGCTCCTCTAACAGCTTTTCCTTGGTAAGCAGTGCACGTCATGGTGATCACCAAATTCATTTAGGCTACTGGAACTGTCGTTGGCTGCAAGGTCTATGCGAGCAGACAATCCCAAGCGTTCTCAGTCACTGTGGTAATGACGGTAACACATGCTTGATTAATTATCTGTGGGCTAAACGGAGTGAAGTGGCTGACGGCCAGCGGCTTGAATGCGTAAAAGCTTGTCCTGACAGCACAAGCGTTTACCGATTCTTGCAGCTTTGTCAAAATCGGTTGACCAGTAGGCCTGTGCCTCGACCTTGAGGTTGGGTTATAGCGTAGGAACAAGCGTGAAAACCAATACACAGCTATCGGTGGCAAACTAGCGGTAACTGTGGCACAGAACTTCAGGTAGTGGTTACAAAGGACTTGACGGAGAGCCCTGAGAGTGTCCGTTCGGATCAGTGTAAAAGTTTACGTGTATGCCTAGAACGTAAGATGGCTACACTCGTAGGTCTCGACAAAGAATGTGTAAAATAAGTGTACTGGAATAACAATATGATCCACCTTAGCTAGACCCACCAGGTGGTAGACAGTGTGTAAAGCTCGTCGAACCGGTTCGAAGGGGTGTGAGCACAGGCGTATGCAACGACAAGTGGCATGGTTAGTCCTGTTTAAGTGCTAGCCCTGGTAGGGTGCGGCATAATGGCGACGTCACGCTCACCAGATCGTTGCTCCCCACCCTGTAGATATTGTCCAGTGAACGCCGGTTTCATGACTTCGTCATCAGTGAGTTTAAAGAGGAAAGTTAATAGCGAGCAAACTCAGATCACACCGTTGGAGACATTAGAGGTAGACGACAGTTTGTCATGAACCCTCACTCTGCCAGACTACGCGTGTACAGTGCTTTTATAATGTTTACATATTTATCAGGCACACCCTTCATAAGCAGGCAGTCCCAAAGTGCACATCGACCCACCAAATCAAAGGCACCTTCGCTTTCTGGAAACACGAATACAGCAGGTCGTCAATAAATGTAGCGGTGTTCCAACAGCTGATGTGGTCCACGGAACTTGGCTCGTTCCTTGTGAAGCTGACTTTCATGAGTGTGGTGAACGACAAACACGTGCAAGTTAGAATCATTTGGGAGTAGACTGATGCTTCTGTCATGGCCGCATTTGGAACATGAGCATAGGTTGAGAATTTGTACCAAAACGGAGTAGCTCCAGTCTGTTGTCTCCTACCCCCACAGCTTCACTAGTTAGTTGTAAAAATCATCCGCAAGAGATAGTCCGCCGAACTTGAAAAGGGCTGCGCGAAGTCTGTCTGCACCTGCTGCCAAATACAATTTCAACAGTCTGATCCCATGTTCGACTTCCGCGAGGGAGGGCGGATCCAATGGGACGGCCAAGGGAACAGGGCGATCAAAAGCCGATAAGGGAGATGGCAACTCTGGTTGATTAAACTGTTATTCAAAGTGTGCGCCCAAAGGCTACAAGCGCTTTGAGAAGCTGTGGATTGGTTATCCCCTCTCATCGCATATAGTTTTGCTATTACCTGGTCTCCTGCTGCTCATTTCGCATATCAGATGGAATAAGTTACGATGGTTACCAATGGCAGCGGCTGTTTCCACCTCCGACGCCCGATGAGACCACCAGGTTTCGTGGTCTCTCTTCATGCTATCACGCAGTTGTTATCAGAGCTGTTCGTTATTCTTATTGCGTTTGCTCCCAGCCGGAACATGTCGGCGAGCACCTAGAGGTTATAGAGACTGTGTAGAGACCTGATGTTCAGATTGGCACTTTGATTCGTCACACGAAGACAAGCCTGCTGATAGTAGCGTCTGGTGAATGCGCGGCCAGTGATTTTCAACTGTTTTCAGTAGGTATTTATTCAGACTGGATGCTAGTGTACTTTGATGCACATTCAGAATACCCGGCTTCTTCGGTTGGCTGGTGTTTATGCGCCCACGTCATTGCGAACGTCTGTCGAAACGTGCCCGCAGATTAACTCGTACAAGAGCGTGATCGGAATCTACACTTGTGCTCCAAATTGAGCGGTAGTTTTAGACAAGTCTCTTAAATGCTAGCTGATCACAATGTAATCGATTTGTGTCCATGGGTAGTCCGAAGCTAATGGGCGCCAAGTCACTTTCTGCAGGTGAGGTGTCAGAAATTAGTGCTCGCGACAAATAGACGAGCATCTTCACATATGTGTAGAAATCGATTACCGTTATAATAACAGGACAGTACGCCATGTTGGCCGCCCAGATGAAGCTCCTCAGTGGACAATTATCGAGGCTTTGAATGAGCCAGACAACCTGACGGTGTATATCCGGCTGTTGAATGAGATCCAATCGATCAGAGCAGCCTCAAACCTAGGGTCAGAATATGCACACACTGCCTTAGCCGGCGTTTGAAGCTTCATCATCTCCAAACAAACGTAACGAGAAAGAGCCGCCAGTGTTCCTTGTTAGGAATCGCAGGGTAAGCACGGAGCTTAAACCTTACAGACGAGTTTCTGATAAGCAGCGGATATCAATCGATAGGGTCTCCAGTGTTCGGACAAGTGCTGTCTTTTGTCAAATCTTCAACAAAGTGCGCACATTGAGGCAAACCAGTCTTAAGAAGGATCGAGAGCTCAAAATAGAAACGGAAGAATGGACGTTGTCTGCTTTGCTTGAACATGGACTAGTCAACTGGACAGGAGCGACGCCATCCGATTGTTTGTGAGCGGAAACTAGAATACAAGTGCTTATTGAAGCAAGATGCAGAAGAGCAACGAATTGGAGGGTTGAAAACAGGGGGAATAAAATGGAGTTGGAACGGTATAATAAGGAGCAAAAAGTGCAGCGGGGGAGTAAGATGGGAATTCTGGGTAGCAACATCTGCATCCCTATCCAAGCTACTCGAAGCAGCAGATAGGGCGCCGTGGATTATCCTTTGCGACGGCCCAAAACTCAGGGAATGGTTTGAAGCGAAAGTCATTGTATTGCCTGGGCAACATATTGTCAGGTTGCCCAGAGCTAGACAGGAGAGCCATTGTGGTTCCCAACCAAGGCCTTTGGTTCGAAAACTTGACTGCAAGGTAGCGGTGTTTTGGCGTTAGGCTATAGAGTGTCCGTTTTAAGTAGCAATGAGCCACCCTCACTTCAACCCCAAACCTGGAGGGCCAAGATACTGAGTTTGCTGGTCACTAACCACTGATCAACCTGCTATCGGTGGCTCTAAAGGCGCAAAAAGCACCTGCAAGTATAGCTGATTGGTTCATTGAGGCACATAAACCGTCGCGCTACGTCAAATTCCAGTTTCGCCGTCGTCTCTTATCTTCCACACACAGATGTATTCAACCAATAGGCTACGTACGAGTTTTTGTCCACTAACCACAGCATTTACTGGCTGCGTTGATGATAACTGCTTGGTAGCTCCTATTGGAAGACGTTGGCTCCCACCATCGATTACGATTGGAAACGCCTGTGCCATTTGCAAAACTGAAGACAAGTGGTATCACTATTTGGGAAAAGAGCCTTGCTCTGCGGTTATCCATTAATTACATTGGCCTATAAAAGTATAAGTAAACTAGTTCCCAACGAAATTTGTCCCCGCGTTCCATATTCTTATACTGTGCACTATAATAAATGTGCATGTTAATACTTGAGAATATTTGTAGTTCGAAGCGCGGATGACGGTGCTGAGTTGCTCAAACGGTTTGACATAACATGTTTGCAAACTAACAACTATGTGATTTTATCTACTTGTGCATGTCTGTGTTATGCATTGCATCAGAGTGGTACACCATCTCGTTTCCTTTCAGATAACCGACGAATTTACTGGAGATGCTGCGTAAACCGGAAGGCTGAGAGTAGGAATTCTCTGTCCACTGGGCCCCCAACACCAGTGCATGATTAGCAATGGTGAGGGCCACAAGTGTGACATTGTTATTTCAGGATACTCCGTGAAGGTCGTTTTACATTAGCTGAATACGGCAGGCTGGTAGACGTGACAATTCGAGGCATGCAATCAGTTGGGCATGATGCGTGTAAACGTTTAGCGCTAAACCCTTCACCGTCGTCAAATGCACCACATGTTCCCGCGAATCGTGCTTTTGGCTTATCGCCAGATTTCTAATAGCTTTTATTATTCTACCTATGATGTTACCATACAACACAGCAAGCCGCCTTATTAGTAGCGCAAAGGAGCTCTGACTAACCGACACGAGCGTCAGTGGCACAGATAGTAGTTTGGAAACGATAACGACATCTGATACGACTTAAAACTGAAAAGTAGTGTAAAATTATTAAAATCATATTGGCGCCCATTACTGATGAGCACCAGCTGGATGCAGTATAACACTGGGGTGAAAATCGTAGCTTTACTTGTGGCTTTGTTGTGCTCCGGGAAAAAATAAGGTTCTGAATGCCAGGGTTGTATCCGGGCTACGAAGGTTTTCATACTACTCGTTTGCGACATGACACCGTAGCGACTAGGCTTTCATATGAGCTCAGCGTGGATGATAATTTTAGCCAAGCTAGCCAACTTCGATGATCAACAAGTTAGATGATGAGGAGGAAGCAACTTGTACACCCCGTTGTGTGATCCAGAAAGAACAAATAAAACGGAATGCAGTAAATGGCATCATTTTTTCGTCAAGTATGGGATGACAATAGTAATAATAATAAGTAATAAGTAGTAAATTTCTCGATAAAGCGAGGCACAGTCCAACTCAGTGGTCTGATCAAATGGTAAAATATGCCGACTATGGGAAAAACAAATGGGGGATTAGACGTGGCTAAGGCAGAAATAAAGATGCAACTTGTTAAGCAGTGTGTTGGAAAGACAAAGGCTATTGTCATGCTCATTTGGACAGTGGAACCCTATGAATGCTGTTAGACCATGGCCTAATAACGATCACGTGTTACGTAGCATCACTATTGGAATTTTGTGCAAGCCTCGTTTGCACAACTCCACAATATGACTTTTCAGTTGTTCCGCGCATTTTTCGCATACTACGGATGTTGTCACCTCCGGGGATATCTGGAAGCTGCTGGTCAAAGTTGCGTTGCCATCCGTGGAACTCTGGCGAAGATTTTCCGCGGTGGGACGCATATCTATGCTTCCCAGGGCTACGGAAGCAGGTGTTATACTGGCGGCTACCTCTGTAGTGGATTGTGGGACAGCACCGGCTGTACCGTCAAAGAGTTCGGGTGGGAGGGGACGAGACGGTGGTGTGATAGGAGTCAGTCGAATGGTTGTCATTGGTCTGGAGTGCTCCTGACAGTGGTTTGCGGGAATACGCTCCATGCGACTTTCCACACGAGAACAGGAGTGCGTGAAACTGTTTTGGATATCCACTAGACACTTTTCCAACACGGTAACGCGTTTTCTAAAATGTAAAGTCATAATATGTGTATTGAAATGGGTATTTTTGCAACATTGCAAGCACGCAAAGATACTCATAACTGGTAGGAGTGAGAGTGTATGTTGGATTGGACTGGTAAGCAATTCAGTCGTTACGAAGTGGATTGGCCGATCTTATAGGTTACTGCTATTTTTACTAGGGTTCTGCGTAAAATAACAGTCTTAAGTTGGTCCTAACATGTGGATTCTGTTGTTGAGGTGTAGGACAAGGAGTAGCTGCGATTTATAGCTTCCTGAGATGGCATGATAGGCAGCGGCATGGTTATGGAGTGAGATCTGGGACAAAAGAGAAGTATACGAACAGAAGTTCGCCTACGTGGATAAAACGAATCTTTAACCACTGCAAAAACGCATTGCCTTCAGGGCGCTGTTAATTGAATGGCGGATGCGCTAAATTGGTAGCCAACATGTCGACGGCCGAAGCTGAGGCCGATTGTCACCATCTCGAGAGACCAAAAGCGATTTGCAAAGGGGACAAATATGACTGATCACATCCTCCGGTGCATAATGGATTCAGCTTCGAATATAAGGCACTGGCAGATAGTGTTGAACCAAATGCTCCGTGCTTTAACTGCCGCTGTTAGAATACATCAGTAAGCACTGGTGAATGCGGTAGAAGTGAGTTAGTAAACGTTTGCAGGTGTATCGGGTTAACGCACTCAATTCTTGGATGCCGGAACCAAGACCCAAAGGAGTTTGTATGAACTGCAATCCATGCGGTGTTACTTCCTCACAATCCGGTATTTGTGTGGGCCAGAGACTCAATGGTATATTCACGGAAGAGTGCACGTACAACGTCACTTGGTGTCATGGCAGGATGAGATTGGTGCAAGCGGATATGTTCTGAGACAACCAGTTTCGCGCTAACATCACTCGGGAACACAGTAGGAGTCCGCTGGAAGGCGCACCATTGACGATACCCAGAAGGTCGAAAGGCCGGCTTCTGGTGCTTTTCCAGACTAGCCTAAGCCTGCTGATTGTGAGTGACTATGATGAATTCATTGAATTATACAAAAATCCTCACGACGCATCAGTGCTATAAAAAGCTGTCTGTATAGCTTTCAAGTCCTTGTGCCGTGCCGAGACGCTATGCGGAAAGCTCTAGCTCATGAGGCTAGCTACCGTCCTCTGCACAGTTCGTAACTTGCATGGCAGTGGAAGATGAGCAGGGCTATATCATAGTCAACTGTCAATCACGCAGGTCTGCGGCTGTCATCCATGGTGAAGTGGCACTAGCTGCTGGCATCCGGAAGTCATGGGGCGGAACCCGGCAGGGGTCCGCTGGAAGGCGCACCACTGACGAGACCCAGAAGATCGAAACCTAGACGGCTGGTGCTATTCCAGACTAGCCTAAGCCCGTTGATTGAGAGTGACCACGATGAATTAGGCGAATTATACCAAAATCCTCACTAATCATCGGTAACATCAGCAACTGGTAGGCAACACTAAGGATTGCGCGCTGTGACTGACACGCCCGAGACCAACAGTAAAAGCAAAAACTTGTGCAATGTCCTTTCCACAATGTAATCACGTGGTATCAACTCGCCTTGTGTTGGGTAAGCGCATGCAGCCGGATGAGTACTACGCATTGACAAGAAGAACTCGTTTGATGCAGCCCACTGTCCGCAGTCAAATTTCTTGCCTTGGTCAGTATGTACTTAGACTGAACTTCGCGGTAGCTCCTACTAGTCGTTCCAGAATAGTTTACTGGTGGTTTTCTAAAGGTTTACAACGGAGGACCGTGTCAAATCTGGGGGTAGACTTTAGATGCGGTCACGGTCCTTCATTAATTCATGCTCCGCAGTTCAGGCAACGTTCAGTTTCAATAGAATAATGGTGCGCCTGTGATTTCGCCATGCCACCGGTTTTCAGATGCAATCCGGATATTGCATCGGTAACACCACTCTCCGATCAGGACAGTAGGCCAATAGCAATGCATCATTCGTATTCCTCATGGGCCAACCACACACACCCACGTCTGATGTTGATTGGCGGGTGCTCGGCGTCTGCCGGGCAGGTCTGCGTTACAAATCGGGAATGCCATTGATCGGGCACACGCAGCGGGTATAGTGACGAGGACGTACCTGACGTCTAGCCTGCGTTTCCCGATTGGGGATGGAGTTGGCATGCAGCTTTATCTCGCAATTAGGAAAATGGGGCCTAAGCCTCAAACGCGAACCACATGAAACTGAGTGTGCGTACTCCGATAGGAACAGGAGTGATCGCAGTGCGAATACTTCGGCCCGTTAGCGTTGGTGTGTTGATGGATATGTGTTGTTTGGCCTAAAAATGCGCACTCAGAGATTAATTTGTATGGAGATCAACCACCGTCTTATCACAAATCAGCCGACATTTACTATAAACACACCGAATCACAGCCATTCACAGCACAACCAAGTTCCTCCTTGTGACAGCGAAGACGAGCAGCAGCGATTTCAGGTCGCATGCAACTTCATGTACACACACACGCGGGCATGTACAGTTCGATCAGAATGACCAACGCTCATCGGTTAGTGAGGCGCATACACTGCATTGAGTACACATGCCTGTAGCACCATGTCCCAGTGGAGCTCTTAAGCTCTGGTGTGATTGATGGCCTCATGGCTAGCAGGCGTGTTCAAACTAAACGTTGAGAACGTCAGTCTAGCCAGTGTAAGATTAAGATAGAATGTGTGCATGTTGTCCAAACCACCGCTACAATGCGAGCCTAGCAGCGATGGTCAACAGGGACAATGAGAACATTGTGAAAGGGTGATGGCTGATGTACCAGTGTAAATTGCTCTAACACCACACGTGCACGCAAGCCCTGTGTACGCGATTGAGCACCATACGAACTGTGAATTAAGATGTGAGGTTATGCCTGATTTTGACCAAGCTACGTTTGAATAGATATACGGCATCCCATTAACTGATGAAGTGTCTGAAGTGTCCTGATGCAACCTGACTCCGTGTGGTACGGTGACGACCCGGGCACTGAGCCTTTGATGCAGCCTGTATGGTGGCCTTAATGCTCGTCTAGACGCAGCATCATACGCTGTCCAGCGCAACAGTTAATACGAGGCAACTGACAGGTGGGCGAGAAAGCTGATTGCCAACGCGTACCTGTTCGCCACAAAGTGTGCTTGGGACAGACTCCGCGAGGGTGTTGCCACCGCCCAGAAGAAAAATGATGAAATCAAGCGTCAGACATATGTACGTTGCCATGCTCCGAGTAGGCGGATGAAGACTGGCATGCCCGAGCAAGACGGTGAACTGGCCGGACGGAGCGGACAGTCAAGTGTGGAGCATGGGCGTACGAGGAAGACAGGTAGCCAAATCCGTCAGGTGGTGTTTAGAAGATTGGTGAGACCGACCTATAAATACGAGCGTTCTCGGTTCTAATGCAATGGTCGGCTGAGTCTTCTTCAGTTTCCTTCCTGTCGGGTTGGCCAAAGCGTCAAGCAGAGCAGGCGTTAGGGTGCAGATTTACCAGCAGACGTGAACCAACCGGTCGATTGCGGGTACAGAGTTACGCAACACACACACTATACACGTTAGCTAGAAGTGGGAAACACCTCAGCTACTGTGCCGCAATACCTAAAAGAAAAAAGGGAATAAAATGCAACAGGTGCAAGCCAGCTGAGCTACCGGTAACGGATGGGTATCGTTCCGGTAAGCTACCTGCCGGCTACTATGCAACAGAAAAAAAGATAATTTACTATGCAAAATTATAAAATGCTAAATAATGAGATCATGGTTGGAGGGGGAGGCTAAGAGGGATGGGGTGGGACAAAGAAACTCACAGCACGAACGCCACTGAGGTCGGCTCCTAGCCATATCAACAAGTGTATCCAGCCAAACGTGTTCATCGTCTTTCGGACACTAACCAGGGAGCCGAGACGCGCCAACTGAGGCCAACTTCGAAGTGAGGGTCTTCATTCATCGCTTGGCCACCTCTGCTTTTGTTCCATCCAGACCCCCGGCGCGCAAACGACGCGCGTCGCGGGAACCGGTGGGCTGGCATGCGTAACACGTGGCCGAGCCATCGGAGCCTGGTGCGTGAAATAACAGTGCTGAGCGGTTCATTGCCTTTTCTTGTGCAGTAAACAAGGCGTCGAACACGCTCGTTGCTCACGCGGTGTTCGCACCATATGTGAGCTAAATTGCGAAGGCACCAGTGGTCAAACGCAACTAGCCTCTTTATGTCCTCTGATCGAAATCCGCTAATCCGCTAATCGAAATCAAGTGACCGTGCTTGCGATTGTGGTGAGTACTCGATATCATTGAGCCACCGCACATTTTACGCCTCCTGATATGAATGTTGTTGCAGTCGAACATAGCTGAAGTATGCGCGCAGGGTTTTGAGTTTCCGGCAATTTCTCTCACTCCTAATTTATTGTCCGATAATTAACAGATATGCATATTTATATGTATATTCTTTAACCAACCTTCGCAGTCTTCCATTGTCTCGCGAGTTTGTCGGACATGTGGAGTGAATCTACGAGGCTAACCTTGCAAATAATTGAAATTGTTCACAGCATCGTTGTCCACCGGCTAAATTCCGCTTTCTGCTTACCCAACATCAGTAGTCACCCAGCTAACCCCTAATAGAATGGTGTTGTAGCTGGACGGCGCGCCTTTTTTCTGTGAACCCAACCATATGCTCCACATGGCGGTAAGGTACATGACAGTGAAGGATGAGAAGCGCTTAGTCGCATGGAATGTCGTCATTGTGAGTGACAAAATTCGCCTAGAAGGTTCGAGTATCGCACTTTCACTGCGTCAAATTAGCAACGCCGTGATAGATAACCGGACTAGTTACAAACAGATAAGTAAGTGTTTACGATACTTACCTCAACAAATACACTTTCAGTTAAAATAAGTTGCACTAACAAGCAAATCGGACCGAGAGTCATCAAGCTGGACGTTTAGAAACAGGGATACAAAGCGACGGCACCACAATGACAGCGTTCTTATAAGACAAGCGGAATGGCGGGATGGGTTAAGGATACGGACACAGCGCGCGTTGCGTGAACATTGAAGTGAAATGAGGTCAATTTGTCTGAAGCACTGCGCAATCTAGTCCCAGATCCACTTGTGGGGAAGAAGGAGTAGGCTGACACTGGCGATCGGTGGAGAAGGCGGGGTAAACAGAAATAATTATTGTTACGGGATAGGATGTAGAGTCACGTGTTTGGTGGTTACGGAAACGCGCAGTGAAGTGGGCTGCAGGAATGGTCAGTGCATATCGATTCATAGAAAAGTGCGCGCGAGGAATAGAGAGGTAAGCATACAGCTGCGGAAAGGAAGGGGAAAACAGCATGGGAAATTGGCTTGACGAATATAAACACATGGTGGATTTGGCAAGTTTGGACAGAGAAAATAAACATAGTATGAATCCGTAGTCGCGGTATTCGAAAATCTATCGCTATCAGCGGATTGCTACCAGACGAGTGGTCGCAGACTCTATTCCCGGCTGGTTCGTTGGGGTGAGACGCTCGTCCGGTGTTTTCACCACCACAAGAAGACACTGGGCTCATATCTATCTGTTACGTGACGCTCAGAATGCTTCATTAATGTGCCTGAGTGATTTGAGCACCAGGTGTCAAGGGATATAAACGCGTGTAACATCCTGTATCATGTCTACATTGGAAGATGAAAATATGCGAACCACAAATGTGAAGAAGACTGATCAGAACCCTTGCCACATAGCCACAGATGCCATGAATGGTTGGGACGAACTCAAAGCCTTTTGACTGCGATGACGAGTGCAATGAAACTCACTGCGATAACGCTTGTTATTTGACGGTATCCGTATTCGGATTTGCCTGTCACTGCGGCCTCCATGAAGACAGTCACAAGACGCCTGCGCCTACACAGGGATTATGGGTGGCTTGCCTCACACCACTCACTGTTCCATCCATGCATTCAATATCCAGTGTAAACCCGAATGTATAAGACCGGGAGACATGTGGATGGGAGCCACGTTTCATCAGCAGAGCCGGTCCACAGTCCTTCAACATGTACAGCAGCAGCATTCCTATCTATGTAGGGAATCATGCGTACCAGACGTGCACAATGCGGTGGCTGGGCCGTAGACCGCTCCACACTGGATGCGTGAAACCACTCACTGAGCTTGGCACGGTCACGAAGACTGTGCTGCACTCCGTCTCCCCAAGCAACGATCAACTGTCTCCTGGAACCAGTATAATCGAGGTAGCGGTTCTTTGACATGCAGGCACCTAGTCAACATTCACATCAAGCGCAACCACACCGGGGATTTCAAACAACTAACACAGAATTCGAAGGAAAATATAAAAAAACGGTAAACTGACAAAGAATATACCGGTAGAATAAGAGAACTCAGCAACGTAAATATAGCGGAATACTTTTTATCCAGGTTAAGAAGATATGGCTTAAGTGTAAATGTAGGTTGGTGTAGCTCAACTGCGGTGAAACATTCTTTCCTGACAGTTGGTTGCAACTTCAGTTGTGCGAGTAAAAGTTTTCAAGCAGTGTGACTTGTTTTTACTACTCAGCGGGTTATAACAACCTCAGCTTGAAGCATAATGACATAACAATTCGTTAGCTCAGTTACAATCAACTGATGGGCAAGTTGATGGTGGTCAACGTATAGTATTAGTTGACAAGTATGTATATCGGTGTGGGGGCCAGTTGGAGACCCTTTGCATACAGAAAAATGAAGAGTGCACGGCTATCTGAAGTGGCCCGATCGACATTACCAACACGTGTTTGGCGATAATTGGGACCAAGTGAACAGCTCTCTTGATAGAAGTAAAGTTCACTCTCATAGAGCAGAGGCAAGAAAGATGTGCCTTCTGACCTCGCCCCCCCCTTGCATTGGATGGGCCTGGTCGTTTGCTGATACTGTGGCAGACGCAACAGATGAGGTGCATCTCAGACTCGGTTCAGTTGTACGACTGCTATATGAATAACACTTATTCCCGATTGATCTGCCAGGTTTGAGTATGCAGAATAGGAAGGCTGACAAGGCGCATCCTCACTGAATACCCATAACCAGAACACTAGCCCTAGATGTCTGATATTTGTAGAGGGCGGAGATAATGGACACTCTTCTTACACACGTTTCCCACAATTTTATGAAAGTGACCCGTAAGCGCCGATCTTACCATAACCATATGCACACAATGTATTCACGTTTTAACGGTGCAATGTGTCTACAGTTCATGAGCCTAAGTATGATACAGTTACAGTTACGCGTACGGTTGTAACGAGTGTCAATGGGGTGTGAGCCAGATCGGAACCAATCGTGATTTCAGTCGATATGTGACACCCGTTTTACTCCAGCATGTAGGGGGTGCGGTTGCGGATGTGGAATGTGTCAATTGTCTACGTAGGTGCAGATATCCCGATATTGTTCGTGTCCACGTCGACAGACGACTCAGGAAACCGATATCACGCGCACAGTTGCTGATGTGATAACATGCTACACAGCTGCTGCGACAAATCAACCACATGGTACCGGATGACAGTACGCATTGGTGGGGAGCCGGCATTTTGCCACTACAGATACGTCACTCAAGAAACCGGAATAAGGCATCAACAGTACGCCGGTACGTAGTACCTTACGCTTCGCTGCCGCGCAACCACCACCGGTCGCACGTGGGCAAGGGTTGACCTGCCCCTACGCAGGCTGGAACCCGCGCCGCAAGATTACGAGACAAGTACGTTACCTCTAGGCTACGGGCCGGCCTAAGAAGGACGGGGTCGCAAATTCCTGGCGAGTGACCAATTACACAAGCCGTTTTACCGCATGCATGTATACCTTACCACTTTAAGTTCGAGCCAGATGATCAGGACATGTAAGTGTGAAGCAGTGGCGTAGGAACTACTTTTGTCGCCCGTGGCGGTGGCAAAATTTTCGCCGTGAATAAAATGAAAAAGGTGCGTGAAGGTCACGCAATTGGCTCGGGGTACAGTGCACATTAGTTTTCGATGAAATGGATGATCGTTTGGGCCACAGGTGAATGTGGTGAAAGTAATCACAATGGGGCAATTAAGGGGATAGCTGAGAAGAATGTTTGCACAGGTGACGCATGGCCCAATGGTGCGGTTGGTCATATAGAGTAACATTAAAATATTCAACCCTCAGATTATTTGAAAAATTAGCCCTTTAATTTTGCTATCGAACATTCAACGTTACTTGAAATGCCGCTCCCTGTCACATGCAGTCCGGGGGGGACCGTTCTCCACCCCCCTGTCCCACTTTGCTGCGCCTCTGGTGTGAAGCCTAAGAACAATCTTCTTGCGCTGATGCGATGTGGACACTTGGGGGTCCACCTCCGTGGAACGAGCTAGAATCAGATAAGGAGAGCAGGTGATTTGATTGAACGGACCCGATACGTGACTGATTGTTGGAGAGCCGACCATGCTAGCTGACCTCAGCTGCACTGGATGAATGGACAAGGTTGGGTCGGTGTGGCCAGCATGAACAAAGGACAGCGTTTCTGTTGTCAACTATGGTGTGGAGGGGGGGGGCTGATTCGCCCGGACAATAGTGAGCGAACAGCACGAATGAGTTAGCGATGGCAGGCGGTTACCAGGGGGAATGGGACCGATGTAGAGCCTGTGGGTGCAAGGCCCATCAAGTGCCATAGGCGGAATCGGAACAGAATTGTACACGCTGGAAGGACAACATACAATTGGTACGGCCTAGCGTGAACAACGGTCAATTTGGCCCTGAACTGCGCAGGTGTGAGTTTAATTGAACGCAGAGAAAGAACGACGCACGCGGCTGAATGATCTTAAGGAGAGGACAGGACGAAAAACGAAAGCTAGCTAGTGAACAGTAGCGACAATGAAATAGCGCTTAAAATTTATGAACAGGATTGTAAGTCGTCAGACAGTGGTGACAGTTAGGGGTGATAGAAATGGTCGCAGGATATGAAGCGGCGGTAGAAATCGGGTAGGGGAACTCGTCGATGGTAGGTAACTGTAAGCATTCACAAGTTGGTGGGGAGCTGCTCTTCCGACTGATAGATCATGGGCATCTGTCCGTCACCATGACAACGATCCTAGGAGTATTACACCGGGGATACTTACGGCATCTATTGATTATTAGAAAAATTGCTAGTTGTTGTAGACGATTGCTTCGATGGAACTGAATCGAGAAATTCCAATGGCTTAGATGGCTACTGAACTCAAAGAGACCAGAAATTTCAACAAACTACAGTTATTCTTTCTCATCTGGTAAGAAACATGAATGTGCTATTTGCAGACCAGTAGTAAAGTGCCGTCATACAATCTCCCAGTCATGCCCGGGCATGTGGCAAGCATATGGATATAAGGATTTCGGACATACTTACTGTAAAATTTCATTCCGAAGCTCGACGCTTAGTGAGCACTCTTGAAACACCTTGTTTAAGCGCTCCAAATCCAACCGAGCACAGGATTCCAACGCAGCTTGCCGCAGTCTCGTCAGGTTGTATAAATCAGCCACCTGAAGACACATTGGAGCACTGCTATCCGTCAGGCGAAATGTGAGGATGCGTTCTGCCATAGTAACCATTGTGTCGATCTGGTACCGATGTAAGATAGGTAATAGCTTTTGGGCGGACTCCACTGTTAGAATTGAGAGTATAAGGTAGGTGTATTTCAGTACGTACATAGGGATGAAAATTTCATTCATGAATGTTACGGTATAGAGTGACCCACAGAATGTATAAAAGTCAGTACGGTAGCTTCGGAGTGGAACTGAACTCTCAACCTCTGAGTTCACATAGCACATCTAAGTGGTCTAGCGCTCAAGACGCCAGCCGGGATGCACTCCTAGCTCCGGCTAACTCTCAGAATGAATCCAAACAGGAAAAAATCGGTTGTGGAGTGGAGTGTCGGGAGCAAGCAACATCGAATTCTCTCTAGCTTCACAGTATCTAGAAACTTAGGTTCACATCAGCAGAATGAGCGAAGTAGGGGAGTGGAACGTTCTGCAAAATCGTTAAAAAAGCCAGCCGCATATATCCAAAGAACCTCATACAAGTGGCGAGAAGGCCAGGTAAACGGGAACGACACAAAGCCAGTAGAAGGAAAGCCAATCAAGAATCTCCCAAGTCTGTCAACGAGGCGACGATAATTGCTTGGGACAGACCGATTACCCGGCACTGGTTCAGCTTGATGTGTAAAGGTTCGCATCTAACGACACAATGAAATTTCCAATGACAGAGTGAAAAGTTAGCATATTCTAATAAGCACTAGCTGATGAGGTAGGAGGATACAGGAACGAGCCGTTGAGGATGAACATTCGTCGTAAGGCACTCCGAACGTCGGCACATTACAAATAACTCTTCGGTTCGTGAACATCAAATGTTGCATTAGTACTGACTATTCGAAACATAAATAAACAAATAAAAACATGAATAAGTGTTTCTTGACAAAAGGGAGGCGTTTCTAGCACGATAAATATCTATCTGCAGTTACGTTTTGCATTTTCATTAGTATAGGACCCATTATATAACAAAGTGGATTGTGATAAATGGACAGTCCAGTTTCAGTACAAGTTCCAACGGATTTGTGTTCTGCCCTGTGTAATCATCCGCACCATTGACACAACAAGATCAGATGGGTACAAAGCACGGTAGCACTAAAGCATCGTTTTGTACCATTGACGCAACCGAGGTGGGTGTTGTCATCGTCGATCTTAGTTCACGAGTCCTCCAACACCAAACACATTATCGGAATCGAAAGATTTAGTGATGTGTGCAAGCCATGCACTCTTGGTTCAAGGTAACTGTTTGCAAAGATGACTGGGTAAATACTTCGAACCACGCATGGCAATGTTGAGGTCGTCATAAGACCAACCATATCACCCCATCATTGGGTATTCCTCGGAGGCTACAAAGTTCCAGGCTCAACTTCGGTTCCGTTATCTCCACCTGAAGAGTCCAGTCAACAACGTAAGCAGCCGTGAAGCATAGCGTCAGTACATACGAAAATACGAAAATGGTCAACATTTCAAATGCAGTCATCCTGATAGTAATGACTGACGTTTACTTCATACTTCATACTGAATCGTGATTGAGATTGCGACCTTTTATCGCAATCCATAAGCATAATGCGTACTACAAAGCCAAATAAAAGTCTCCGTATATGTGTGTAAATGTGTTACCGTGGATCGCGATGATTGAATGGTGAATGTATCTGACAATGATCAGGAGATCAAGTGTTAACTACCTCGTTCATGCAATCGATGTCTGAACAGCATCAACAGGGACAAAGTCGATCGTGGAGTGGAATGGTAGAAGCGGGGGGACACTACGAAATATCTTGTTTGTGCTAGGGTTGCAGTACTCTAGGTGAGTACCAGTCACCAAGCAGTGCAACGTGTTCTCAGCCGGGGCCGCATGACATGGACACATTCCATAGGAAATAACTCCGGGAGGCGAAATGAAGCTGGGACGAAGTAGTTTAAGTGTTCTGAGATAAACACCTCAGCGAAGTACGAATGGCGAACACGGACTACGTGGAATTATTTTAGTTAACCTCGGCCATAGAACACCGGCTACTCATTGGCAACGGTCACATCTGGGTCCTAGATCTATTCGTGAAGCTTGCATTCTTCGATTCGGTGACTCTTTCGACTGCGAGTAGACCATAGAACCAAAAAGAAGAAACAGTCCACCCATATTCTCTCTGTTAAGCAAGCAGTCGAAGCAGATGGGCAACGATCAGCAACAGGCAGAGATCGCTTACATCCTTCTTCATGCATTTCGTCACGGATGGAATTTGGCGACTAGGACATAGCGTCATTTCCTACTGCTTGACAAACAGCTTGAATCCTCAAACTATGGCAAACACCAACAAGTTGTCTGCAATCATAGCGAAACACTCACTTGACATTTCACGTCCTCCGGGAGTGTACATGTGCAGTAGAATTTCCTTCACGTCATCGTACGAATCCCCGGGGATGATAACCTCGTTCTTTTGATTTTCCTTAGGAATAAATGAATTAACAAAATCATAAATTGAACAAATTTGGAGCAATGAGGTAAACTAAGCATGGAGTGTTGCCAGCGTTTTGTCGAAAAACCATTACTAGATGCTCACCACTCCGAACAGCCAGTAGGTTACTCCACACAAAAATGAAGTCAGCTCTAAAAACTTTATCTACTTCCCTCAGTTCATATGACTGTTCCATCGATGGAACTGCGAAAATCCACCCCATTTGCAAGCAAACATTCTGGCAGCCAAGTATCAACGAGTGCTAAAACGGGAAACGAATAACGCTTGAAGTTTATTCAGAGAAATTGCGTGCTAACTGTGACATTTGGCATGCGGTTCCACTGAACGCCAGTATTCACATACGTGGTTACGTACTACTTGCTACTGAAGATGTCACTTCGAGTAGTGATGAAATGTCTGAAACCGAGTTGCACGGTTTGTGGACAAGGCAGCCTATAAACAACCAATTCAACTCGCCATTATTTCTAGGTACACCCCTAACAGTGTATCAGTGCGACTTGTACGGAACCGCAGGATGCACATTACTGACAGGCCCCAATGGGACAAAACAGCCGTATAGTTTATTTTCGGATGCGTGGAAAATGTCTGAAAGTTGATTTGGAAAAACCCTCTGTGAATTTCACTGTTTTGTATGTGTATGTGGGGGGGGGGGCAAAGGGGAAGCGATATGCTGAGTGACGAAATGAGTTTTACCACGCCGCATTTCTTTCTAACCACTCCACGGATTGTTTACAGAAGTCATGCTATGCCACTGGCAGTCGCCATCGGTCGGAATGCACCCTGACTGTTCTTGAGCCAACGACGTCTAACTGCACGAATGAGACAATTTGATAAGGTTGGTGCAAGCGGGTTGCTGAACTTAACAATATCAACCGCATCCACCTTTCGTGAAGGAGTTCTTCGTATCACAGAGGTCAGTTGGCTTCATAAACCCAGGTAAGCCGACATGAGCATCATACAGTCAATAAATTTCGTAGTTGGAGGACTCTTTTGTAAGATACCGCTTGTAACAGCACGTGTGCAAGTTGAGAGGTTGCAATGAAGCGCTGCTATCACGAAAACCAGTAAAATGGACAAAATGCGCTTGGAACGTTCGGATAACGCGTTTCTATCGCGATGAAATCAACAGCCAATGGGGAACTGGATAACGGCGCCATTTACAAACAAATAAGTAGGCAAAAAGAATACACACACCGACAATGAGGCTTCCAACACGAGGACATTTTCACTATCCCAAACACGGCTTGAATCATTCAAACTCATTGTGTGACTCACTCTAGAGTATTACACCATCCTACGTAGTCACTTGCGTGAAACTCATAGAGTTGGTTTGGAAAATGTCCAGCGCTTATTTAGTAAAAAGCTCATGGGGGCGCTCATCATCGCTTACCTATGAGGAGTGATGTTCTCACCTCCAGTTCGATTCACTTTGGTTTCGACGGCTGAAAACCAATCTCACTCTTCTTTACAGCATAATATACTCGCGAGTTTGCGCAACCAGTAGGACCGTCACATTACACAGTGCCTCAACTTATCCCACTCGTAATGGAAAATGTCTACTATCCTTACAGAGAACTAAGAAAAAATCCGCTTAAAATTCTTTTTGGTGAGGTACGCCCATCTGTGGAATAAACACCCGTTGTAATTGAGGATCTGCGACAGCCTGTGCAATTTTAAAACCAATGTAAAAGCTTTCTTCCCATGCCAGATGTGCTCAGACTTTTCAACCTTCAACAATCCACGATGGCGTTCATGGAATCTGACCCGAACAACATGGTTGGCGGCATCCGGTTTCCGATTTGCCTGTCACTGTGGCAAGCCACAGAACGCCTGCGCCTACAGAGGGACCATGGATGGCTTGCGCTGCACCACCCACAGCTCCGACCACATACCCCATATCCAGTGTAAACCCGAAGGAATAAGACCGGGAGGCATGCGGATGGGAACCCGCATAGTAACTGACAAATAATGTTGAGTTGTCCCATAGACAACAAAACATTGCATAACTCTTCCACATTGTATGGAGTTTACACATGGAATAATAACGAAACTCGCTGTACAAATGATCGTTCCACAAAAGGGAACGTATCCCGCTCGTCGGGAAATATCCGCATTTATTTATTATTTATTTATTTAAATCACCTAATCGTCAGCCCTCGGTAGCTCAAGTGGTAGAGCAACGGACCGGAAATTCGTGGACCGGGGTTCGACTCCCCGTCGAGGCATATTATTGTGCGTGAATTTTAATCATGGCTTCTACTTTCTTCGAACTTCACACTACTCACAAACATCCACCATTATTTAAATCACCTACGTTGGCAAGCGATTCGGTTCGAGAGCCAACAAGCTAGGCTTCAGAGTGACCGGGGTAAATTTTACGTTCTTATGAGACATCCGAAACGATAGGATTGGTTACTTAGACGAATAAAACGAGGGTGGGGGGGGAAAGCACTGAGGTGGAGTGAGGTCAGTCTGTTTGTCGCAATCAGCAATGGGGTCACAAACGAAAAGGTGCAGTGGTGCAGGGGTAGACAGATGACCTTACTCGGTGCAGGACAAAGGGGTAGACACAAGTAGGGGTCATTAAAGGATGAAGTGAACTAGGTATGAATTTAATAGAAAAATAGACCCAACCCGGGGTGATAATCATGTTGGTGAGCGAAGGATGGAGAACAAAGGTTTTGAGATTGACTTTGTTGTAGGACGGGCTTGATAGATTTGGACAGCGAAAACAAAAGTAGGGAATTTGTAACCGCAGCATTCATATATCTTCTATAAGCTGAAAGTAGCGTCATTGAATCCAGCTACTGGATACACTCTATCCGTTTTAGTGGCTTGACTCTACCCTGGCATTCATATCCATACAATTCCAGAGCCAGCGTTGTTGATGCACTGTGTTAGGTGTTTGAGCGGTGTGACATCGTGGGTGAGAACTCACAACAGGAAAACTACCAGGCTCGTGGGAGGGACCACGTGCCGAGCGTTTGCAGCTGCCGGTTGAAGGCAAATGAATTCCGATTTCTACGCAATGAAAGAAGATGAAATTTTTGAGGCACACCATGTTCCAATAGAGCTACGACGATGACAGTACACCAGAAAACAAACAATGCATTGGCATTAACTGAAGAAGTAGATCAGTACTCGACAGATCATTACTACACAACCTTGTCTGAAAATGGCTTCTCCAGATTTGTGTCATGCGTGATTTCTTCACAAATCGCACAAACGTCAAGCAAGCTATGCTGCAGAAAGCCTTCGGAACTCCCAACCAGTTGTGGTTTTTTGCAGGGAGCGATGCTAACCCCTTTCTTTTCTCCGCCCACGTGGAAAGTCTCCTTATTGGATGAGACTTCATAGGTTGTAAATATACTGATGCTGTAGTCCTGGGTTGCATAACTCCAATCACCGAGGACTCGTTGAAACTCCAAGTAGAGTTAAGTGAACTAGTGACAGTCTAGCGCTCAATTCTTCCAAGTGTTGTGAAGTAACGTTCTGTTTTCTACATCCTAACAGATTGTAGTCCCTTGCACATACTCCCCTCTCATGACTGTGAAAGACAAAAGCACACATGGTTCCACTACCTAAAATATCTTGGTCATCCTCTCGCACAATTTATCTTGGTCTCTGGTTAGGCTCTCAGGCTCAAAGTACTTTCCGTTCCCCGTACTTTAATTCCAAGGTTTGTAACAACTGCATATATTCTATCCCAGTTATGTTCCCCTAACCTTTTTTAAAGGACTATATTCTTATCCGTTCGCTAAAAGTTATTTCTCCCTGTAGTTGATTAAGGAAAGAAATGATCATTGATTTTGTTGCTAACAAACATTTTCATGCATACATCAACTTTTCATCCAGGATATTAAACGACCCCTCTTACTCTTTGCATACTCTCCTAGCCAATACAATATTTGCTTCTTCTACACGGTCAAGTGTTAGCTATATATTCTCGTACCTCGACCTATCGGAACTCCATTCTGTCGTATCCTTAACGTTTACGAGTCGACTCATCGGAAATGAAACACCGATTACGTGACTGTATGCTTGATCGATGATGCAAGCTTTTTCCTTTACGGCTGTCAAACTTCACTCTCTCACTTATGCTCCATTGTACTACACTCCACAGCGTTAGTGCGAAAATGCTGGAAATACGCCCAGATGGGTGGATAAAGCACATACGGACTTGACTTGACATGGTAAATAACGGAGGCGAGCTATATTTTCATTCTAAACCGGCGCATAATCTGACCAGAATAGGCAAGGCTCCCAAAACAAAAAGTAGACGAAGGGGTTGTGCGGCTCTGCGTGATGCCGGTTGTGTTAATGGCTGAAACCGATGGTGAGTGGAGACGCTATGATACCGGTAGGCAGATGGCCAAACGAACACCCCGAAGCATTTCACGGAGTACCAAACAGATGCAAGTTATCCCAAATGAAAGTGAGCATGTCATCGGAAGCGGATTGGTCAGCCGAGCAGCGAGTAGTCGCCGCACGTCCACATCGAGCTCCGCGAGGACAGCCTGCCAACTGGACAAATATCCACTGAGTGTGGTGATCAACCGCGCGCCAGCTGATCCCAGATGCGTAGGACCAATTCCGTCTGGCAAATAAGCACGCCAAGTAGAGGAAGATTCTAACGACACAGGAGAAATAATCCACTGCCTGGGTGACATCGTGAGTAAGTAGAACACTTGCAAAGAGATGAAGCTTTTTGCGGTGTTGTTCCGAGTGTGAGAAGCATGTGAACCCAAATGTTTAAACCAGTAGGAGACAGATCAGGGGAGAAAATATCCCAAATGGTGGACCGGGTTGTCTACATATGTCTTTGGAAATACGAGGGTTAACTTCAAGATCTTTACCGAGATACGACGATCCAGGTAAGTTTATTCAACCCTTCTATGCAGGTCTCACGGAGGGGCAAGGAAGCAAAGGTCGAAGAAAGGAAGGCTTCCAAACGTAAAGGAGGGATTGAGGAGAGCTGGCGACCTGGAGTCTTTGCGAACGCGTACATATATATATATATATATATATATATATATATATATATATATATATATATATATATATATATATATATATATATATATATATATATACTACGGCATCAATGTATGTATGTGCTTTCTTATAATGGGATCGTGTGCATCATGATGAGGCTGATGTTGCATTCATGATGCTACTACAACACACTTGGGATAAACCAACATAAACTAGTTTTTTAATCTGGAGAAAAGCCATTTCAGTTTATTGGGTTTGTTCACTTCTGTTACTCTGCTGCATATTCTGTCATTTTTTCAGGTTTGTTCTCCTTCAAATTCTGTGTTGGTTGTTTGATATCTCCGGTGTCTTGATGTGAATATTGACAAGGTGCCTACCTTTCTAACACACTCCACCTCGATTACTGGCTCCAGGAGGCTGTGAATCGTTGCGGAGAAGGGACGGGGTGCACGGTCCTCGTGCCCGTGCCAGGCTCAAAGAATGGTTCCATCCAGTGTGGAGCGGACGACGGTCTAGCCACCGCCTTGTGTACCTGTGGTACTCATGACTCTACATAGATAAACAGGAATGCTGCTGCTGTGCATGTTGAAGGAGTGTGGACCGGCTCCGCCGACGAAACGTGGCTCCCATCCACATGTCTCCCGGATTTACACTGGATGTGGGGTGTGTCGTTGGAGCTGTGAGTGGTGCAGCGCAAGCCACCCATGGTCCCACAGTTGGCGCAGGCGTTCCGTGGCTATCCTATGGATGCCACAGTAAGAGGCAAATCCGGAACCAGAGGCCGCCAACCATATTAGAGTTGGAAAGGATTACATGTGCACAACAAATAGATGTCAGAAGATGTGGAACTGCGCAGAAAAGGAAGGAAGGCGCAGTACGCAGGAGGGGTGATGATAAAACAGCTGTCTTAAAAAAGACAGGTGATGAGCGGGATGTAGCTGGCAGATGTTGCTACCATCAGCGGCGTCGGTGGTGCATGCAAATGGAATGGAGGTCATTAGGAAGAAGAAAATAACCCGGAATAAAGGCGGGTATAATATAAGAAAGTAGGTATGTCGATGAAGATCAGAGAGACATATTGGTGTGAGGGAGAACCAGCTAGACGGAGAGTTAAGTGGTCTGTGGCTATCGAAAAGCAGAGAAACATCCAGTACATGGTTAAGGCTCCGACTAGCTTTACCGGCACGTTCTCTGTGCAAATAACATGATTGTGATTCTAAAATAGAGGGCTTAAAAGTTGCCAAAATAAAGAACCTGGTAAGTGTGAGGATAGAAAGAATGAGGCATCGGTCCTAGGCTGAAGGAGGGAAAGAAAATGCTGTCAAAAAGGGATGAAATATGAATGAGAAAGAGACCCTCCGAATCAAATGTGTCGAGGATTTGGGATCTGACAGTTAGCAAGATGCAGGTCAGATATGACTAGGGATCTGACTCGCAGAGTATATTGGTAGTCATACTAAGCAAACTGGTAAACTTAAGTAAAATATAAATGAACCGTCAGTCTTGGTGTGGGGGAAAAATGAACAAGCCAGTTGATTAAGGTTAAAAGCGATAGGAGCCCCCCGAGGAGAATGCGTCAATATTCCGGACCTGCCAGGCGGCAAGAGACAGGTCTGACATGACATGGGTTCTGACACAGGTAGAGTAAAGGCCGTCCAACATAAAGGAGTAATAAGTAGAATAATGAGAGGAGTAAAACATCGATCGTGGTGAGAAGAGCAAACAAAAATCAGCGTGGTCAGAATATTGGAATGAAACGCGGCTGCCATTAGGGATACTAAGTTGCAACATTGCGAAGAGACCCTCCGAAGCAGATGCATCCGTTGTCTAGGATATAGCTGGTGGCTAGAAACAAGTAACACGACTAGGGGGTGAATAGCGTAGCATAAGACTGTCAAAATAGAAGGATTAATGAGTGGCCGTTAGACAGCGCTAGGCAACGGAAAGTGAACGAGCGACCAACCGAACCTATCGTATGATCTACCCAGAAAGTCAGCAACGCGGCTTTAGGTAATTTTAGAAATAATGAACTTTGCGAACAAGCGTAAACCAATGTACATAGAGCCAGCGATATAATGCGAATAACAAGGATGAGCCAGTGGAGTGGACTCTCGTAAATAATGTGTATACACTATAAATATCTTGCGTAATCATATTAAGTACTTCGTGATTGCGACTCAGTCTTCTTGATTTACGGAGAGCTGCTCGACATGGCGACAGAGGAAAAGAGGCCGACGCGCCGGACCCCACTCGTTTCAGTGGACAGCCATCGATCTCACTGCCAACCGCTCTTCAGATGACTGAAAGCACGCTGTCAGACGATTGGGGTTAGTGGAAGACGAAGTGGATAGATATCGTCACGCTGACGCAGTTGGATAACCAACCGATGGTGTACCAGTTGGCGATGTTCAGGCACGGTGTGGGTGATGAAGCCAGGAGTGCTCGAAACAACGGAGGTCAGCGAGGCAGGTCAGGAAATCGAATTTCCGAAAGTGCTGAGAAGCATAGATGAGTTTTGCGGAAACCAGTTAAATGAGAAGTAACAGAGGTATTTATTTTTGGCCGTAGTCGATCGCCAGGGGAATTGTTTGAGACTTGTGTTAAGATTGCGAGACGCACGGTTGGAGCACGCCTACAGTAACGGCTTGGAACGCTGGTCAATCGAACGGATTTGTGCTGACCTGATGGCGTCAGCTTAGCTCGGGGGACGCGCTGGTGAGACAGAAAATTGAGCGAGCGTGAGAACGGTCCTAGCCAAACGTATTCGGGTGGACGCTCAGCCCTGGTAACGGACGAAGCTACGCACACGAGAGGGGGTTACGGCAGACACGCGCTAATGGCTTAGATGCGAACGTTGCGCGGCTATCGACGCACACAAAATCACGTGACCCGACCAACTCCCAACGGACGGCGAAGAGAAAGAGGGGCAGTGGTCCTCTGAAGGCTCTTTTAGGACCAACAAAGGGCAAATCACAGCAAATGCCATGGGTCATTAAGTTAGGGAAAATAGCTACCACGACGGGGTGGTAGTTTGTAAAAAAAACATTGTCAACGGATGCGCAGTTGTACCACATCTCGGAGTGGTTGAAAACTGCTATGTTGTGGGGAGGAATTGGACCCCGCTTTCCACGACCATTACGCCGGAGTTAGTGGCGCGTTTTTTCAGGGATATTTGACGGGTCCGCAACACCTCCCTTTGAAGAGAAAGCGTACCGATTCCGACGAGGATTGACATGGAGGGATTTCGGCGACTTCCGGATTCTTCCTGTTCGTTGGCAAGGCGGGTTCTCCAGACGCGGCGGCGATTGAGCGGCTTCGACCGTGGTCTCTCGTTGTGTAGCCAATCCAAAGATATCCAACAGGATGTGCAGCGGCAGGTGCACAGGAAGGCTTTCTGGCATGGAGGGCTGTACTTGGCCAGGTGGAAGTTTATTGCGATGGCGAACCCACGTGTCATCATTCATGGATACATCATGCAGCATATCATCTTGCCTGGCCGCCACTGCTGCTTTGATCCAGCGTAGATGACCTGCTCGATAATCGCGAGCGTAGACCTATGTTCCAACGACGAATTCTTTGCGCTTGGTGCAGGCACTAGAGTGACTAGGTAGCTTCTCAGTCGGAATGAGCGCTTCGTTGGTGGTGCGTAGCTTGCGACCCATCAGTGCTTCAGCTGGTGACTGGCATCCTGACGTAGCTGGATTGGGTGTGAAACGGTACTAGCGCAGGAAGGCTTGAAGACAATCACCCACGGTTCCCTTCCAGCGAGATTTCAAGAGCGCCCTCTTGAAGGTGTCGACAAATCGTTCCGCTTGACCATTGTACCGGGGACGGTAAGGTGGTAAGCGGAGTTGTTGGATGCAGTGTCGGCGACAAAAGCCTTTGAAGATGGAAGACGTAAACTGGGAACCGTTGTCGGACACCAAAGCCTCAGGAAGGTCATGTTGCCTAGAGCTTGGTTGGAGGCAACCCAGAGCGGCGGATGCGGTTGGTGGGTTAACGGCAACCACTTCTGGCTATTTGGAATAGGCGTCAACGAGGACCAGATAGGAAATGCCATGGATGGGACCAGCGTAGTCAATGTGCACTCGGGACCACGGTTTTGCTAGTAGATGCTAAGGAACCGGTGATTGGTGTGGTGGCATCTTGGGGGTTTGTTGACAATCCTGGAACACGGGGGTGGACTGACTGATTTTGTCGTCGGTTCTGTTGTTTGGTACTGCCGGAGAATGTACCATGTTGCAGATGGCCCGAAGAGAAAGATCGGACAAGCCAAGGGTTTCGAATCAGTCGAGACCAAGCATATTGAGCTTCGTCTTCGTGATGTAGCAGATTGCGTTGAACGTGGAGCCTCGGAAGGAGACGGAGCAGTGCAGCTGCCCAGTTAGCTGCACGCGACCACTACAGGCGCTGGTGGCAGATTGACAATGTCTTACACCATCTGCATTCCTTAACTTGATTTCTGCTCACCGAGTGAGGATAAGACAGACGAAATTATGCTCACCAACCCCCACGAAATCGGGATAAACGGACATACATGTGAGCCAAGTGGATTGTATGGTGAGTGCACGGATGCGCGTTTCATTGTTGTGTAACTTCACAAAACCATCCCACGGGACCTGTCAAGCCTTGGTTTTTTCATTCGTATAATACCATTGTTCCATCGTACAGCTTCCTATAGCAACCTTTACAGACACAGGACCGCACTCAGTAAGACGAAAGCATGTTCGCTTACATGGACTTTGAGATTTTCCACGAGCTTCATGTGGACACAAGTTCTCAAAACACGAACGCTCCCTGATCGCAGCCTTGGCTTACTCCAAACTACCTTCGGGTCGATTATGGTTGCTAGCTGCCGCATGTTATCACACAGAGGCGACTACAGCCTCGTTCCAGGCTACAGCGGATTGCAAATGAGAGTGAGCCGCGTGACTGTTGCGACGATGTCAGATGTGCGCACGCGTTCGACAAATTTGTTCGCTTCACGTGACGCGTCGGCTACACTTTGCTACCAGGCTGCCCTATAATCGCCCCAATCGATCCCGCCAACAAACACAGAGAGAAGAAGAATTTCAGCACATACATGCATTTCTTAGTCCCTTCAGTGATGACAATGATTACTGAAAATTTTGTGCAACTGTTAGCTGGTGTCAAATAAGTAAAAAACTAGATCGTCAGCTGTACGCCGTAACGGCGATTCGCGGCCACGCGACCACCACCAGTCGCGTGTGGGCTGTCAAATAAGAATAGACTTTATGCACCCTACTGGAAGCACCTTCAGCAATTTACACTAGTAATGCAATGAGGAAAACATCGATTTAAAAACCATAAACTATGCGTACTCATAAGCAAAGTTCACGCGAAATATTGATAAGTTTCTTGGAGTCCACAAGAAGACGGGATGAATACCATAATATAGAGTTATTGTATGATGTGGGAGGAAACAACACAAATTTAGTGCGCGTAGACAAACAGCAGAGCGTTTTTGATAAGTCATAGTGCAGATGAAGAGGATGGTTTAGAATTAATGAGAAGTTGTACCATGTACCAAAGGGCTTAGTAACGATGAATTTAACGAGAGCTTGAGCAATCCACTACACCTGAAGCTTTAGGTGACATACACAGCGTGGTCTTTTTGTAGAAGCCTAGGAAGGATGATGGGTGAGCAGTATAGCCAGTGCAGAAGAATACAGGCTGTCACGAATTTATAAATTAAAGTGCAGGAAACTGAAGGTATTTTGAGTTTCAGGGTATATACTGATGATCCTTTTACCTTGAGGAACATTTCGCCAGCGTTGGTCCACCGTGATAGACTATCAGATACGAACACATCCAGGTACTTAACACTAGATGAACTGAGGTTAGGAGTATTTGTCAGTCAGAAGTTTGTCAATGCGGAGGAGAGAAAATGTCACATCGCGGAACGTTGAAGCGTTGAGAATAAGGGAGAGCGACGATGACCACTGATGAAGCTTATCATTGGGGGATTCAGTGTGGGATCAATGCTGTCCAAAACTACGTCATCAGCCTACTTACATCCAATAAAGTCGGCGGAATTGGAATCATTTCAATGTATATAGATTTAAAAGATTGCTCTTTGTTAAACGCTCCAAACAAACAAATGAAAGGAAAAGTACGGGAATGTCATCCTATGTCCAGGGCAACCTGAGGCTGACCGATAGTTGCTGTGGAACACAAAGCACTAATTTGATACGGCTTACCGATGCAGCCTCGGTGAAATAGCGAAGACGGGAATTTGTATGCCTCAGCAGGAACTTCAATAACATACTGACTTCAACCTAATGACGCGGGATCAATAAGTATCTGCCGATCGGAAGTGCTGAAGGCCGGCGTGGAGGCGTAGCGTGAACTGAGCATACTTGCTGCACCGTTTCGCATTGAATTCTCTTTGGCAAGTGCTCCTTCGTACGGGATCTCGGGGGCATATCGGTTCAGCACATGTAACTGGGTACGCAGTTACGTACGATTCAGCATGCACAAAGAAAGTTGTTGAGTTTCCTTCAGTGGATGCAGCTGCAGCTTGTGGAGTTTGGTCGAGGATGATGACTTTCGCAGCATAAATGCTCTGCATGGCAGAGATCCAACACTTGGTACTCCTCAGTGGAGCAACGTCACCCCAAAAGAGTAACACTGAAAATATATTCTTGTTAGGCACGGCTGATTTGGCGCTACTTCTCGATGGATATTTGCAACTAGTGTACTAGTAATCCATCCCAATTCGCAGACCACACAATCAGTTAAATATATTTGCCTGGCACAACTATATGAGGTCTTCACAAGCGTCCGCCAGCTTTGGCATCTTTGTATTCACCTGTCTCATGTAGATGAAACGTGCTTATGACGACCTGACTGTTGAAGACTAGTTGGCGAAAGTTCTGGTTTCGTGCGCGTAAGAATGTACGAATCTCCAGTGGTCGGGTGATTGGCACCCATCAAACTTCACACCGCTACAACTGTGTATCAAGCTTGAGATGCTGCAAGATTTATTTGCTGCACATGTCTCCGTATATTGGATGCGCCTCCATTTGGTCGTCTCCCTAAATTTGAGTATTTCGCGCCCCAAATACATTGTCCTCATCCAAGTATATAAACCCCAGAAGTGATTACTGATTACTGGTTGGAAGCAGCAAGTAGAGTTTTCTCTATGTAGCTGCATCTAATGTCACTCAGGGACAAAGCCCCGTTATGTTGTGTTGCACACAATATATTTTGCGTCGGTAAAGTGTTTGTCCAGGAAGTTCTTAAATTCTGCCACCGACTTTGCCTCAACTACGTGAATGCGACAAATGATCCTAATGTGCTTCGGAAAGCGCCTAAACCTAGGCAATCGATCCAAGTACGAACCTTGCATGAAAGAGGCCGAGTACTATAAGCCTAACTCGATCACAGTACTTACGTCCTCAATGTTGGTCAGTAAAGGCCGTTAGCACAACCCGCTTTCTGTGTGGTAGGTTACTTCAACGATTTGTCGAAGAGGTGACCCACCTAAAGTGGACTCACCACACTTTCTGTAGCAAACTGCATAGTAGGAATGCCATAAATCCTCAAGGAAGCCAGACGCGGGGGTTGCTGGGTTAATTGCGCTGCTTCCGAAATATGTTGATTTACCTCATTCGCTATCAGGTGCTCGCTCAACGTCACGTCAACTATGCTAGAAATGAGTAATCAAAGCTTACCATCACCTGAATCCCTGTCCTCACCTCTTAGGGTGCACAGTAGTCTGGTCAGGCTTGCAGACGTTGGTGACCTTATGAACAGTGTTCTAGAAAGTGGATTGCACGAAATCCAGATTCTCTATCTTGTGATACTATGGATTCTACTGCCTTCATTCGTGATCAGGCAATACCATGAAACTTTTCGGAAGTTAATTGTATCACTTTTTATTCCTACACGCTAAAGAACCTATGCAGCTTCATCTGCTAAAGTGTACATACCTTATTACCCTTGGCATAAAAATTGCCTTAGCGAGCAGCTCGGTTGGTGACTGATTACCATCACTCCTGTGGACTCGGGAGACTGCACATTTTAGTCACTACAGTAGCAGGACCGCTTTTAGCGCATCCCTGGTTCAACGAGGCCCCCGCGCAGTCGGACATCTGCGCTGGATGATTCCACAATTCGACCAAAACGTCACATCAACGCACAACTTATGGCTACATTTCGCCGGATGGGTGTGATTAATGGCTCACAGAGGGGAATGTGTTTCGTTAGACGCACCTCAGGCTTGTCGGTTCCAAAAATACTGCCTCTGTTGCGCACTACTTTTGTAGTTCCTCAACACGTTCATACTCTATGGTGACCTTGGTAGTCCATACGGAGCAGCTGACCGGTCTATAGCTGATCAGCTATTGGTCAAATAAGAATATCAAAAGAACAAGTTGCGGAATGACACTGTCATTTATGCCTACTAGTCGATCACGTGAAATCGAGTAACGGTCAACTATTTTCCAATTGGTGCGTTACACACCGCTACGGTAGACTTAGTGTCACTATCAGTCGTTTTGGATGCAGAGTGGTGGGTGCTGTCGATTGATAACAATGGCCTCGAGGAGCTTGAAATTTTGAGGCATTTGACTGCGCATGAGGATTGCGAATGATGTATTAAACGTTGGAATCACACACATTCCCATTCTTTCTGTTTCCCTTATCTTTCCGTTTATCAGCCAGGGTACCGACTTGATATTTAGGCTGTGCAATTTGATGTCCAACCATCCATTTATGTGCGCACAGATCAGCCGATGCAAACGGCTGACCGCCCCGTTGCAATTTCTCCTTTGATTCAGGAACCCTCAAGTCGGCGTACTGCATCCACCTTAACGGTATGTGACACCTGATGTAACAAAGCCTTGCCTACTCGCCTTGTGATGAAATTTCCGCAGTCGTATCTCGGCATTAGCCCTCTCAACAGAGCGCTGCCCAGAAACATCTCTCTTACCCAAGGCGCCCACCTTCCAATCGTGCGAGTTGTGCAAGCACGCCGTAAAACTTTGGTACCACAGGCCCTGGTCGTTCGCCGTCATGCATCTGTCTGTCTTTCTATCCGGACGCAGTACAATCGTATGGCCATTCAAGCCCGGGCGTTGGTACGTCGTCCTAACCCTTAGGCTGCACAACGTGTGGGCTCAGACACAGTACCAAACTAGCCATCCGATAGATAATGGGGTGTCGCATTACCCAGTTCGCAGCCGCCCCACCTCCAATGGTGACGTGCTCAAAGCATGTCTTTAAGTACATGGTAGTCCACATATGCCCAATCAACTCTCCACCTATTCGCACTACGGGGTGCAGCGGCCGCCGTCGCCGTGGCACACAGGGGCTGAAGCGTCCAAGTTGCAAACCTGTTGCGTCTGAGGCACTATCGCCTGGTGGCACTTGACTATACACGCAGCTACGCAACTGCGCAAGTGAGCGTCACACGCCAGAGTCACAGCAGTGGAGTAACGACCCAACTTGGTTGCCCGGCAGAGAAACTCCTTTACGGTTCAGCCTAATTCTCTTGCCCAATGGGCCAACTTGACCGAGAAATGTTGTAGTGCAATGCGTAACAAGCATAATCGTTGAATCCCGACTGCAGTGAAGAAGTAAAATAAAAGCAAGATGAACCTCAGTATGAGATGTGCTACATACACACATACCTACGTAGATTCACACCACACAGATTCAAGGTTAGCAGCAAACTTGTGACGTTTCTGGGTACTTTTAGACCATTCATGTCGTTTTAACATGATCATGCGTATGCAGGTATGCCTCGTACTGGCGAGAATATATCATTTATCCATTTAGTTAATAGCATAACCAAGAAAAAGACAACCTCTATATGAAATCAAAAGCGCGTGGAGAACCTTATCAACCACCTTTCGCGCACACCTAGGGGCACATTCTCAGTAGCGAAACTGTGGGATCACTTATAAGCATCGATCGTGGCGGAACTGGCGGCAATACTCGGTGTCCAATGAAAACAGAGTAGAGCATACCGACCAGTTTGTTATGTCCAAATATTTGTCGGGTCGAATTGTAAAACATGGCGAGGAATTACCGAAAATGTAAGGTCAATTACGACATTTTGAAGGCAATGAAGCTTAATACTGCTGGTGCCATGTCTGCAAGGTAACACACCAAAATAATCCCATTGATATGAGCAAAGAGGGAGCGTGTACAAATAGCAAGCACAGAGTGGCGTCTATGGGTAAAATAGCCTTGGAACACAGACTTTTCACATAGACGAGCTTAGTTGCTGCGTATGGGTGTCTTTGCCATCGTGACCATTCCAAAACCACCTCGTTATACCATGTCTTTAGTAACAATCATCGAGACCATTGTATACTGGTTCGGTGCGAGGATATGGTGGGTGTTTGGCTTGTTAGGCTACTTTCATTGCCCCCTAGCGGCGGAGATTCTGCTTCTAACCTACACAAATTGACGCGACACTCCGGTCATGGCGATCGCGCAGATGGTGCACACATGCACCATGCCAGCAAAAATTAATCGGCGGAGAGCCCGTTAGGATCAGTGCGTATGTGGACGTTAATCACCATATGACTGTGCATCCATCGCACTCCGGTGGTTCTACATATGTATTCACGCGCCGCAGCGGTTTACTTGTATTGATGGCTCGCGAAGGATGTGACCAATTCAGGAACTGGTACCTCGCACAGATCAGAAAGGCGTTTTGTCTCGGCCCCACAACAGCTTTTGCCCACTAACGGTATTGAGAACACGCACAACAATCCGGGTACAAACCAATGTTACTCGCCGCGAGCCGGACCGGCAGCCAAGCGCGCGTGAGTGCAAATCAATCGAGTAATCCAAACCAGGGATTATACATAGGATAGACAGAAAAGGCTGACATTCAAACAATCAAGACTGGTCATTCCAGGGGGCAAGGAATCGATACGATGCCTCACGAACGAGGAAAATGCACAGAGTGAAATAAAAGCTAATAAGTATAAAATTTAGTGTCAATACAACCTAGACACAAATGTGAGGCAACAGAAAAGGTATGCGGAGAACCGTAAAAGTGGGCAGGATGAATAGGGGTGAGTGGGGCATAATCACAAAACAACAGGGAGTGGTGAAGTTTTCTTACCACCGACAGAACAGGGATTCATTGCTAATTAAAATTTGGTGGAATATTCGTAGATAGGAACCACAACTCCAAATTACTGCGTTCTCGTATTCATGTGCAGAGTCTAACCGAGAGGGAAACACCGCCAATCGGACTCACGACGACGATCTCACACTTTGGGATCGATCCTGTACACGGACACTTGGGTTCATTCTGGTGACGGACACAGTCGCATGCATGCCAGTCTAGTGCCGCGACATGTGCAATGGAGCAATGGCTTATAACAGATATAAAGACACATGCTTGACAAATCGCGTAGGAGGATGAGGGTGAAAATTGCAGGATCAAAATACTGTGCCGATAAAAGCGCGCTAGCTACCTGACTGGGTAAGAAGTTTGCAGCAGCACAGGTTCGAATGTTCCTGCCTAGGATTTAAGAGGATTATGACGTCAGCCACTGTTTGTTTTGAACCCATGCCATTATCTGATGGGCATGAGTTATACCATGTAGGGTAAACGTGTCCGTGGTATGCGAGTGGTGTGTGTCTTCTCTCCCGATTTACACGTAAACGTGGTTGATGCAATCATGTAATTCGGTACTCTAACTCAATGGCATACGTTGAGGTTGTTCTTGGGGTGTGGTGCGATGGGTTGCTGGATGTATGGTGGTGGGCTCACTCCGGAATCACTCTGCATCGCAGTCATGCGCGATAACTCCGCCTCAAGCATAGCTACGCCAGGGAAACTAGGTCAAGTGATATTGACAAGCGATACCTAAGGAGGCCACCGCGCGTCACGGTTAGCTTTCAGATTAGAGTTGACGTTGATATGTCACGCAGCACGCAGCACGCAGCAGTTACCAGTCATCGAACCACCGGAGCTGGATAAAGCCTGGGTCCGAATGCCACCTCCCGCCGACCACAGTGTAATCTACTGATCACGCAAGGTATGTGCAACGAGCCAGAATGTCAGTGCTAACGCTACTAGTGCACCGCGGGAAGTGCAAGTAGCGACGACGCACAAAGGTAGCGTTAAGGGGAAAACAAAAATTAAAACACAAGCTGAAAATAAAACGACCGTGTAATATAAAAGCGTATAGTGCGTCGTATTTTGCTGTAAATATCGGGTTTATACCAGTTGCTAATATTTATCTGCGCTATAGTTCAACATATGCGTAGCTGAGGTAGCACAAATTTGTGTGTTGTGTGACTCAAATGCAAATGGTAAGGGAGAATTGCCCACTCGAAAACAATGAACTCCACCACTAAGCGTTTCGATTGTGTTGAATCTCATCAGGTACGGATAGCAGATCACGAAGCTAGGACCAGTGGGATGTTATATATTGCATCTAACAGTCAAACCGACGAATGCCATTTGCAGTGTGGCGAATTGTCAGGACTACCTGTCCAAGATTCGTTTCGAATGCGAATCACGGTCCCCATTGAGATGGCGCGTCGCAATCCAATCACCCAACGAGTACTACAAATGACCCTCCAATCGGTAAGGAGGGATATATGTGATGAAGAAACAGCTGCCGACATGAAGATATATGTGTGCATGGTTGCACGTCGTCAATGTATTCAGATAATCATAGTTTGGAAATTAAGGTTCAAGATAGAAAGTGAGCTCCTATTTGTTGGACCCGAGTTGTCCGTTAAAACACAAATCGGATGAGCTTGGTAATTGGAGAGAAAATTAGTGCAATAAAATTCTGGTTACATTTTAACCACGTGGGTGTGTGGTGGCTGTCTGCCTGAGTCTAGTTGCGACGAACCTTCACTAAAACCCATTAGATCCACTTGTTGCTCACTAAAGATCATTTTAATTGCATCAGCTCACCAGAGACCTTAGAGAAAACATTTCCTTATTAGCCCTTCAGCTGATAGATCCCGTCATCAATACCTTCCACAAAGAGTGGATGGACTGCTGCACCGGTGATAAAATCCAAACACCCACTGCCGGCTTGTTCCAGTGACCGTTGTGTACGTTAGTTGTGATATCGGTTATTGCGACAACTGGAAACCTATCCGAGGTAGTAATTGTTAGGTGTAACTAGGGTTTTCCCCTTGTTTCGACCATTCAAATCGTCCTATGCAGACTGGAACGAGAATGCTGGTACTTCCCCTGAGGCCGAACTGCCCGAGGATAACCTCGAGGTGAGTCGAAATTCCACTTGAGATTATGCATCGCAGACCATCTACTTAGCGGAGAATCCAGAAAACCGACAACGAATTCTTGACCGCCATTCTAAGCATTGCAGTGCAGATCAGTGACCTAGTAAGTAGGGTACAGCTATCCAGAGACACGTACCGGTTCCAACTCCCAGTCTAAGCCGTCTATACCTGAAACGTTTAAACAAGGATAGGGGCCATCGCTGGATGCAGTGATCACTTTGTAGTAGGTATACATTATGAAAGAAAGGTACCAGTAGGGTAAACGTTCCCACTAAAACGACCCAAACAAGGTTATGGTGTTAATGAGGTATATTTTTGACTACATTTTTATGTCTTGATGTGTACAAGTAATCCAGTTACACTGTTTGAATTTGGCAAGGTAACCTCGAGCACGAAATGCAACGAAGATCGAAGTTCGTTTTCTTCAAGTGGGCAACTCTCATCCCATGTAGTTACTAGTGGACGGCACCTCACGCAGTCGTGTAACAACAGTCACTAGAGCGACATATTCGAAAGGGATAAAAAGAAGATCGCTACGCAGTTGGAGTACGCACCAATTATAGTGCATGGGTAAACATATTTTCTTTGTGTAAACCGTTCCCAAGCAACCAGAAGTTCAAAATGGCGTGAAGAATGTTCACCTCGATAAATCTCGCCAGGTCTCTACAAGTATAAAGCAAAATTTACCTTTGACAAACACAGCGGTACATCGCTAATATCATCGCATCCATAGATATTGTTTTATTTACCCTTAAAGACTCTTTCAACGGAAGTAAGGTCACCGGGCTTAAAGCGTCTGAGTTTGGACAGTCCCACCAGGTTAACGGCACCGGTGAAGCGCTTGAAATTAGCAAACGCTAGTGCGCCAACTTATTATCGTCGCGGAGATCTTTGACACAAAGCAGATAGTCAAACTTGCCCAGATTGCACAGTGAAGTGGAAAATCTGTGATGTTTTTCCCGTCGAGTAGCCTTATTTAGCCAAGAACCGAGCAACGCTTCCTCTTCACCGGTCACAGGAAACAGTTTTCTGTCAAAAGCCTCTGCAATCAGAAATTGGCTTAACTTTTTGATGGAATCCAAAATCCCTTCTCCCGACGAGAAAGAGGATTATGAAGAAAAGTATTGACAACCGCTTCACGGTCAAATGAACACCGTGATGACTAGGGAAGCGCTTCAAAAAGTCAACCAAAAAAACAAAAGTATACAAACTTACCCCACTAAATCCCTCAAGGATGGTCTCACTACACGAAGCGTGCTATGTATTGCAGCACGAATTCGCGGTCACTGATGGTTGTTTTATGTGAGGATCGAGAATGGTGCCCTCACAGGTACTAACGTCCGAAATTTTGCATTGTATGTAAGTAAGACGTTATGGAATCGTATGAAAGGGGCACCGATTGCAAAAGCTTTTCTGGTGGGTGGGAATGAACAGCATGGTGGAGGCGAGTGTCAGGCTTGCGATACGTGTCAAAAAGCCGATAAGAGCTCTGAGCAGATTGCTGAAACAGTGCAACGCATCACATACCCTTTGAAATCCAGGTGGTTGGCATTGAGAACCTTCCAAACTACACCAAAGCATAAGAGGAGCTGGTTGGATGGGGTCATTTTTATGTAAACACTGTGTGAGTTGATTATGACACGCAATCCAATGTTTATCATGTTAAAAGAACGGGTCAACCGTAGCTGCTTGGTCGAATGCCGATGTAAGCTGCTCTAGCTAAATGCGCGGATCTAGCGCATATGAACGGAACACAATCTGAGTTTCAGTGTAGAACAAGGTGGGTTCACTAATTAAGTTCTGCTCAACATGTGGACAAGTTTGAATGTCATTGTTTTGTATCATACCCTTTTATCCTTTGCTTCTTATAGAACATAATAGCCTTTTAAGACAGACATACTCTGTTTGTGCCTCGTCTCCTCTTGTCTCTACCGTCGGTAGGTGGAAGCAGTCACCGGACGCGACACAACGATCAGCATTAGAGGAACTGTTGGAAAGCAACGTCTGAAATTCAGTTTCGGAGCGATGCGAACGCTTTCATTGTCACTTGGTTGCCATTGGCACTTGGTCGCCATATCTGGACACGCTCAAGTAATTGTAACGGACAACCGGCTAAATTTCACTGCGCAGAATTTCAGTCATTTTCATCATTTCCGTGGCGCGAGACACGCTTAAAGTGTCCTGCGCGACCGAGCTACCCAGAGAATGGCTGTGAGCACACAAGTCGCACGTTAAACGAAAGATTACAGGTAGCAAGTTTGTCCGGCACACAGCGGGAGGATGCAGTGATTGAGGCTGTGTTGACGCGTGGAACGAGAGTGGTCAATTGCACAGCTCTTTGGCAGAGCTCAGTAATACCGGCCATTGAGACAACAATCACAACCAGCTTGAGGATAGTAAGATATACCAGTCCACTAATGATAAGTGGGATTACCGCTGCGCCCCGGAATGCCCACACCTGAGCGAAACACGAGCACACAAAGAACAGTCGACATTATCGCACGCAGTCAGTGGAACGACCAGGAGCTTAAGGTTTTATAAATAACCATTGAGTCAAACAGTTCCGCAATCCCCTCAGTCGAACGTGTCGCAACCAGCCCAACGGGCGGCTCAGCTGAGATCCAACCGGAAGGGGGCAGCGTTTTGTGTGCGCCAGACCTATCTACCCCACCTTTCAAGTACGCATGGGTAGAACAGCTGACAACAGTGTTGCGTGAGCTGTGGGCGACTACTTCTTTGAATACACTTTGTACTTGTATTCCGTTCCGGGTGTACTTGTTCTGCCAGCTGGATGACAGGAAACTGAGTTGCAAATAAGTGTGCCTTCTACTGCGTCTACGTTTATATCAGTGAAAAGCATTAAGTCCACTTAAACAATTTTGTGGAAAATCGGGATAGTTATGCGAAGCATACGCGCAATGCTCCAAACTTATCATTTGTGACCTATCACATGTTTCGTTTGGAGTGCAAAGCAGCATGACGGACGCAATTATGGATTTGTTGTTCCACAATTCTCTGATCACACATCACCATAGTCAGGAAAGTAACCAAGATATCTATAATCGAATATCATTATCCTACAAGTTGGGACTGTGTGCGTGTTGAAAGGTAGTGCGATTTCGCACAAACCCTGGTGCGTGTGGCTACTGTTGTTAACTGAGAAGCCTCTGGTGATGGTGCTCTGCTCAGTTCCTATGTAATCGGTAGTCGAGGTGAAACAAGGTTGATTTTCTTGCGGTCACTCAAGGGGCTTGGTTTACACCGTTAGTCGTGTTAAGCTTCACTGTGCATCAACTGACCAGTGCTACTTTTGGCTAATGGAAGAATAAACGCTTTCACGGTCCACATGAAATAATTAAGTGATAAAAGTTCTCCTACTCCGGCCTCTGCAACCTGAGAGCGGATTCAGTTAAAGGATCATAATCATAGCAGTATTTGCCTTATCACAGAACAAACTGCATTAGGGTTGGCATCAGTTAAAATGGCACTCACGAGGCATCGATTTCGAAACATGGCAGTGAAAACCGGGGAATATATGGACAGAATGGCACGATGACAGTGCAACTTGCGTCCTTGTACAATGAGGATTGCGTCACTGAATAGAAAAGGAGTCTCGAAGTCGAAATCCTTAGTCTTTGGTTCCGATTCTCTTTCCTCCTCTGCATCGCGGCTGAAACAGTGATGTGGCAATATGAAAAGAGAGAGGGAGATAAACGAACACAAGTTCAAGATAACTTTAAAAAATTTGACACAGATGTGAACCGTAAGAAGAGTTTATGGAGAATAAGTGAAGAAGCAAGTCGATGACGCAAAAGTAGCACGCGCATTCTTGTCCGTGAAAAGACAGCTCGCACACTTGAGATGTTGGGAAGCCATTAGATGGCTGCGGTCAATCAGGGTACACACGCCTTACTTGCCATTGTTCCGAACCTCCTCATCGATAAACCCAATACGGTTGTCAGTTGCAATAAGTTCACGGTAGTAAGAGAGCGACGAATTTAAATGTGGATCGCTCACGTGTGTTCGTCTTCATCGTCTTTAACTGATGGAAATCCACAGTAAATACAGAAAACTCTCCTTTTCATCTGAACACTGACCAACACCCAACAACGACAGAGTGTGGGGAATGGGGGGGTGCTTCATGGATGACAGTGGTCAGTCTGTTAGCTTGCTGCGGCAAAAAGCCTATTGATAAACCAACCGATAGGGTTCACTCAAACACCGCTGAGTACTTCCGTCGAATGTTGATTAGCACCCGTTTAATCGGCTGATTTGTTTGTGCAATCCATCAACAGTCGGATAGGACAACAGCGGTCAGTAATGATGGAAGGGACGCAGTAATCTAGTGATGAAATGTACACCGGCGTCGTATGCATCCTAAAATTTCGGATTTTGCTCTGGGTTTGCTGCTGCTAGCCGATTAATCGATTGAGCTGTTACCCTACGGTACTTCTGCTCATTACGGCGACGCGAATTAAGCGAACCGATATCATGGAAGTTGGGGGCAAAGTTGAAACCTGAAAGAGTGCTGATTTCGGGTACTAGTGCTTCGGCTCACCACTCTCACTAGCGAGGTTAAGCTAAGTGAATCTAGACCTTCAATATTTATTAGTATGTGGTTATAGTCACACTATTTGCGCAGATATGGTTAGTGTATCACACAATCAACTAGACTTATTGGTGCACATTTGTGATCCATACGAAATCACGAAGGATCCAAGTGTTCTGCACTCGTTCAATTTTCAAAGTATGGTGGAAATGGACAGTGTTTTAGCAGTACCATTTTACCATTACATTTAAGGGCTTGCACTATAACAAGCCACACACAAAAGCTATTCACATGATAGGAGTAAAAGGCATATTATTGAATTCCGGGAGTGGAACGTTTGTTGTTTCGGAGAGAGTTGAGAACAATTGGTTGATTTATTAGTTAGTTGCCTTCCCTTTGGTCAGAACATGCGTCAGGTAGAGCAAATTGATTATAGTCAAGAATATGCGACATGCACCGAAACACAGCGAATATCTGGCAGTAATGTGCATGCCTATCACGCTGGTAACAGAAATGCTATCAGAAGCGAACGTCAGAAAAGCAAGGATGACAAATGTCGTGGAGGAATGCAATTTCAGTGAAAAAAATTTGCGGTTGAATTCATGAGTGATAAGGTTTAGGTCTAGCAAGAAGGTGTTAGTTAATATTGACCGATAAACTACAGTATCTTGTGCGAGTATGCCTGATTCTGCGCTTTAGTCTGGTGGAAGGGACGGGTACGTATTCGGATAATGCGCGGCAGAGAGCTGATCAATATAGATACATAGTTCTAACGAGGTATTGCAGGAAGTTATATGGGCGGACACAATAATGCCAGAAAAACCTTGCTTTGACCTATTGTGACATAGATTGATGCCTTAGTGATCAGGTGGAAGATTCAAACGCTTGCTCCGTTGAGTCAGAACACTATAGATTCGTTCACTGGACTAGGCTGAATGCGGTGTTAAACCTAAGGCTCAAACTGCGACAGATAAAGAAGGATGTGAAACGCGGAACGCGAGACGACTTTCGGACTTATGTGAACATTCACGTGCACAGCCCATGATAGTATGGATACCATGACTGAGTCCACCTAGCCTCTCAACTATTCCGTAGCACAAACCACACATCTTGTTTGATCAGGTCAATCCAATGTAGAGATTTTGGGATGTCTAGGCACCTCACTTTGCCCTAACGCCCCTCTATGTGCGTAATACTTTACTCGGCTAACGCAGCTAAAGCTTCGAAGATCCATATGGTGTATAAATGTATAAATTCTAGCCTCCTTCTTTTCGCATTTGAGTAAAAGTGTAGCGATTACAGAATTTCTGTTATGCACAAATAACCTAATCCGTACTAGTCTAATCTATTATGAACGATTGTGTATTACTCGTCTGGTTTTGGTTGATGACTCCAATTACTTAGTCCCATTCCCCGTTCCATTTTTTCATGTACCCGTCGCCTTCATGGTACCCCCGATCTGCATTGGAATGTTTGTGCACTGGTAAGAAACCACAGTGTTAGCCCCAAATGAACATCTTTACAAAAGGCGTATATATTGTGTCCCTGCATAAACCCCAACCATTGACAGCCTTGCATGTGTGAGCGTGTTGCCCATGTAAATACGATCCGACCTTTTTGGAGAAAAAATATACACTAGGAATATACATTATGGTTAGGACTATTATTATTATTAGTAGTAGTAGTATTAAAACCGCACTGCGAAGAAATTCCGCTAGATGTTGCTGGTGAGCAGCCACTTCATGCAATAAAAGAAAACCGTTAGATAACATTCTATTTTGATTTATCCAGCGACCGACCACGAGTTTTGAACCGACTCGTGAAGTCGTATAGGTGTTCTGTAACTGGGCTGAAGCAGCTGAGGTCAGATGCTTAATCTTCCAGATTACTCCAGCGTTTCTCAAGGGAGGGATGATGAGACCACGTAAATGAAAACGAAGAGGATTATAGGGTAGCTCACCGAATAGAATCAAAGTTTGCAGCTAGCAACGGAGAGGTTTTCACTGTAAATCGAGCCAGTTGAGTACCTTTGTCTTCTTCCGATATAACAATAAACTAAATCTATCAATCAATTAGCGTGGCATGAGTACACATTCGATATCACACGTACTAATCCCCCGATTTAGAGTGAGTACCCAATAATACCTGAGTTGGTACCGAATACGCAATACACGCAGTAGGATTACTTTGCCCATAGTAGCAACAGAGCTAGATGAGTCAGACGAAGTGAATTACGCGGCGACGTACTCGGTCAGCACTCGAGAGCCGTCCGCAATCCTCATGTCGTGCATTTATGAGCAGCGGTGCAACTCACCAAACATTTGCAGCGTCTTAGGGTGGAGAGGAGAAACGCAATCAGGCACAAATTCCACCTCCATGATGCATCAGTAATTGTTTCATAGTGTGTTAAACCAACCCTGATTCCGGAACCTCAAACCCACGATCAGTGCCAGCCGACGGAAAGCTAGGCGCTACAGATACCGTATCCTTAAAGTCCAAAGTAGGCCTCGTATCAGGGGGCGCCATGAGCGATAGGGTAGTCCATACACCCATAGCCAATCAAGAAGAATTCCCACTCGCAACAGGGAAGTAATTTGTTAGTTCGTTTTCAGTATGTATTCGACTAACGCAGCGCTCTTTCGGCAAACATTGTGGTAACCGTTTGCACCCCACACCATTACCGCTACGCCGAGAAATCGAGCTGCGATTCGACAAAATCATGGTTCACCCCAACCGTGCATCGCCATGCTAGTAGTCACCACATGTGCCGATACTGTGCTGGCGTTGCCAGCTGGACACGCGTGGGTGGTCTGGTTATCGACCAGGCTTGACGTCTTTGTTAGGTCACGCCTTGGTGTGGACGAGGCTAGGTTAACGAGATGGTGGCAGCATAGAGTTTGTTGGGAATCTTGACAGCTTGCTTGGGTGTCACTGAGACCGGCCTAAACTCGTCGCTGTCGCCTTTGCTGGAGCAAGAGACACCAATTTGACAGCATAAAGCGGTCGCACTGGGGGGTGTATTATTAGTAGGAATCGAGCAAATACTTGTCGCAATGCGTCCCGAGAGGAGAGCCGATCATGTAGCACTTCAGTAACTGGAGTTCAGCAAAACCACTATTTTCATCAAATGTGTTGGGTCAAAGAACTGGAGAGTTAGAAAAAGGGACTAGCCAGTTCAGCTGTGTTTTTCCTACGTATTCCCCAATCGCTGACTGCGTTAGTGACAGCAGAGTACAGCGCTTGAATCACTGGCCTGGTTTAGGATAGGTTAATGCCAGTCGTGCGAGACGTATGTACCTGATAATGAGGTACCGAGAAACCGCGCCCACAAAGGGACGGATCATATTTGCACGTACAACATGCTCAGGCATGCGAGGCTATCAATGGTTTGGGTTTTTACAGGGTTACAATAGGGATATTTTTGCGAATATTTTCATTTGGAACTTTTGTCGCCGTATGCTACCATTTCGCGGGTATCCTCATTTAGTTGTTTTCCGTGCACTTGATGGTGCCGTGATGGCGCAGTTTGTTGGGGGGGGGGGGGGGAGGAGTATGAAAAGGGTGAAGCAGTTGGGTTCACCAATCAAGATCAGATGAGAAATACACAATCTTACTTAATAGACTGGAGTATTACCGTTGGAGCTATGTGTGAGTAGCAAGTTGAGGAGTCGCGAAAAGAAGAAAAAGATTACATTTAGATAGATTTAGTGGATCATCTAACTCAATTTGCTTTAGCAGAATAATACGGACAGTATTCACATCGTAAGGAGTTAAGATATAGCGTGGTGTCTAGACATTTCTACGTCTAATTATGGAATTGACCTAATCAAGATGCATGATCTATGCAACCTTCACAATAAAGAACATCCAAACCCGTCCAGCCCGAAACGATGGCCACTCCGTTAGCACAAAAGGATAAATCCCGTTTAAAACCGTGCGACCAGTTATGGAATAATGTATCGAAGCATGAGAGGGCAAGTGAAAGTCCGCCAAGACATGTAACCATTGTGAACCTATTTTTTAAAATGAACCATAAAGAAACGACGCATTCTTCGACAGTGCGAGGCACAGTCCGAGTGGCCTGAAGACACATCTTCTGCCTATCTACGTGTATATTAGTGGAAATTGGCCAACTAAAACATGACGGATGTAATAATAATGACTGCTCAATTACTGTCGTCATATCGATAGAATTCGCTTCTTCGCCTTCTAACACGTACTTTCATCCAGTCAGCTAAGGCTGTGAAAGCAACCCGGTAGGGGATATGCACAACATGAACTCTCAATGCAAAAGTCAAACATGATTCCACCACCCCTTTTGCTAACTATACTCCTCGCGATAGTTCAACCTAGCATCCCTTTGTAAATTAACGTAACCAAACTTCGGAACCAGCTACGTACCGTCCCCATTAACCGCCTATGGTCGAATAGGTTCAAGTGAGGTTGAAAGCTGAGGAGTACTGCGTTGCATTGCCTCTTCCCACGCTAATCAATTTTACGTATAGGCGTTACCTGCACGGACGTTGGACCACATGCACTACCGATATTAGCGGTTATACATAAATGAACTTCCATATTTTCCACCACTCGCTTTCGTCTACACCTCACCTCTCGGCTAACTCGTCTCTGAAGTCTCTGGTGTTAGTTGCTAATCGCTACACCTTTTCGTAGCTTAAATGTTTCGCAGCTTGGTCCAGGCGTCAGAAAGACATAGTCCAGGTGAACCTACAAGAGTAAGGACAGCTAAAAGTCAAGCATATCCCCAAAATGGTTGCCCACAAACTCAAACGTTAGCATCATAAACCAGAAAGAACAGCATTGTCTGAAATCCTTGGACGATGCGTCAAAAGCGAGAATTTAATACGGTGGTTTATTGCTTAAAACTTTCGGACGGCTTAATGTTACGTTCCCCTCCGCGTGCTCGAGCATGATATTCCATAACAAAGGGTGAAAAACCCATGGGATGTTCAGGTAATAGCACCGAAATTTGAGTACTGATCTCGTAGCGAAATGCGGAATCCTGTATCATTCTATCAGTATGTCCTCAATTGCCGGAATTCGGGTACGACACCAAATAGCGTTGTCCTCTACGGATTTTACTATTTTCAATAACGATAATTTGTCCGTTCAACGTGAGTATCTCAGCGACTATCACAACTACTGCTTCATCCTTTGTTGTCCAATTGAAACCATTTTTTAAGGGCAGACCGGTTCTTCACCCCATTATGCAAACAATTTAGAAGGAAGAAAGAATATTTTCTTTGTACATCGAGAGACATTCTTTTCCAAAAGGTTTTAATGGATGTAAATACGTCGACATTGTTTTAAGCAGTGTCTTTCCCAACAACGTGTCATTCGCGACGCTTCAAACAGGGTTGAACGAGCTTGCATATTGGTCATCTTCCTGACTCCTTGTCCCCAACGCTTCAAAGTGCTGAGACTTAACTTTTTCTCTTCTCCATGCGGATAAACGTCAAACTTTGCCCAGTGCTTCGAGTCCCATTGTTGTTAACGAATGCCTAGTTCACTCACTGTTAGGTATTTTGGTACACTTTTATACCAATACTTATCGTGGTCTACACACATCGAGGAAACCTTTCGCAAAGTAAGGAAACTATCATTTTATGCCCTGCGACTCAAGATGTTTTCAGTACCACGCTATTTAATCTATAGATTGTACTGCTCACCTGTTGTTTTCACTGGGCTTCTTCAAAAAGACTTTGCAATTATTGTCCGTTCGATTGAGCTAATCTCTAAATGCATTGGATTACCCCAAGCGTCTCTTGTAGACTTCATTGTTACCAAGCATTTTGATCTAAGTCGCAGATGTCGCATGATCCGTATCACCCTCCGTACAATGAGTTATCTAAAACTTGTTCTCTCTCATCTTCACGCTCAAAAGTTTAGGTTTTATATACTCGTACCGCTTCTTATCACACCTCTGTTTTGCCTCATTTATCACGTTTTCTAGGGACCTCTACGAAGATCACTGATGCCAACGCATGAATGTTTGCTTGAGTGAATGTATGTATATTTTGTTTTTTTAACGATTCGCCTGTTATTTTAAGCAGACATTTTGTACCCAAATTAGTTTAGCCGCAATAAATCGGAATACTTGTAGCTCGGGTGATCTGTTCAGATATCCACGCAGCTTCATCCGAAGATACATGAACCACAAGAGTAGAAACACCACACCTGAACCAACAACAAGGAAACGGATCGCTTTACCATACATCAAAAACGTCTCGGAACTGACTGCTAGACTCCTCAAGCCTCACCAACTCTTATTGGCTCACATACCCACCAACACTCTGAAAGGAACCCTGTCTAGACCGAAAGGGAATACGAGAGCTCACGAACGTCGGAACGTTATTTACAGGATACAGTGTAAAAATTGTGATAAGAACTACGTGGGCCAAACGGGAAGAAAATTGTCTACAAGGCTACAAGAACACAAACGAGCCTGTCGAAACCATTACCCATTATCCTTGGTCTCGACACACGTTGATGAAGATGGGCACATGTTTGATTGGGAGAAAACGGAGATACTAGCGCAAGGAGAGACCAAGAAAGGGAGGGAATTCCTTGAAGCCTGGTTTTGTACAGTCAGTTCAATAAACCAACGCATCGATTTAGCTCCGATATACAGGCAGCTGCGAGAAAAGAGTTTACGTGGATCATCTGGCATATGAGTCGGAAAGAGGCGGCGCTCGAACTGGGAACTAGCAATGGTCACGGGACCTGAATCGAAGTGAGTAAGTTCAAATGTCACTCGCTCGTCGGTAAGAATTGACAAAACAACTCGGTTTGCTTATAACACACTGAAGAAGTCACCACAATTGGTGATGAAACGTTGGCAACGAAACTGTTCAGCTCGGAGAACAGAACAAAATCTGAATAGTTTAACCGCAGTTCTAGTGTAAAAGGGTGCTAAAAATTTGCCCAATCTGGTACATAAAGCTTAGTTTGGAAAAAAGAAATCTGGAACGTGGAATGATTGGCCGGTACGCCACCGAAATTCGCATCGTTTGCAAGCCTGTCATCCAATGGGTGTTATTCTGAAATTTGCAATCTCCGTCCCACATCCCAATTGCTTGGAAAACTATTTGCTAGCTCAGTAGAATATTACTACAACCTGTACCGTGTGATAAGCGCTTGAATTTCGGTTTTCGCGTCAATTAACCTTCACAGTTTCGCTTGTGTTTTACGTATTAACGTGTTTAATTTCGGAATTTATTAGCAATTTTCATCTTTTTGATGAGCTTACCGTTGCATTACATCGCGTTACATTGGGTGGCTAATGCTGGCCACCATGTCATATCCGTGTGCTCTTTCTGCTAAATTTTGTGGTACTGATTAACTAGTCCAGAACGATCTGGACCGGATTAATGAATGGGCAGAAAGGAACCAGCTCTCAATGGACCCTGCAAAGTGCTACTTGCTGACGATGCGTAACAGTTTAAGCAACATATATCTTGTTACAGCACGTTTTGCAACAGGGCGACTAGTGAACGAGGCTTAGATAGCATCGAAAAACAAAGGATTGGAAATTCGCTGCAATGTTCGAAAGCAGCGAATGTGGCGAACTTGAACTTGAGGCTTTTGAAGCGAGCTCTCGGCACATTTGGGCGACGGCGAGTGCCACTGTTGATCAACAGATCTTCGGCCCCATGATGCAAATGCGATTCCGGCCTGACGCCCATGGTTAAAATGAGATAGTCGTCTCTTTGAGCAACCCCAAAGAAGAGCCACCAAGGCAACACGTGGACTACCTGGTCTCAGTTACGAACTACGCATTCGTTTACTCAGGGGTGTTCTCCTCAGAATACTGACGGCTTCCTGGGGATCTCGTCCTCACATACCGGATATAAACTGAAAGTGAGCACCCATGTACATCACTGCTGACTTTAGCCTCTTACAAACAACACCGAAGCCATGACCTGGAACTAGTGACGCAACACTGCCGTTTGGATTGTAGGAAGAATTTGTACTCTTTTAGAATCTCTTCGCACTGGAATGCACTACCAACACATGTGGTGAACGCACCAGACATCGCGACATACGAGAGACTTCTAAACTTTCACCTTAGTGCTAAAGGCTACACAACAGTCTGATAAAGTGCGATGTATGTATTACTGATGTTGCACGTTCCACGTTGGAACCTTGCTGGTTTTAATTTTCTTGTGCATTTTTCATCCTATGGGTCTTGTAAAGTTGTTTTATTATCCCATCATACACTATTGAACTATATACTAAATATTTGTAGTATGCTTCAAATGTAGCATTGTGTTTTCAATAATTGTAAAGTTTACTGCATTTTAGTGTTGTGTACCTACTGACTCTGCTTCCATTTCTCAAACAGGCTATGACTTCGCAGGTTGTGGAGAACACAATAGTGGCATTACAGGAAAATAGGGAATTAACTGTGACAGGTGTTTGTTATGGTTCTATAACAATCGTTCCAGGTTAGATTAGGGCCTTATTCATATGCATACCTGTCATCTCTAATTAAAGTGGATCTGGTTGCATTACGTGTGCTTAGTGGACATTAAAAGTAGGTATGTTTCGCATTAAATGCGGAGCTGCGCCCATACTTCATACAGAGCACATATGTGCACAGATAGTATCATGTTTCGACAAATGCTCAGTGCGTATGTTCGCCCCCATGTCGAATATGCAATTCAAACCTGGCATTTATGGCTGAAACACGACCTTAATGCACTGGAGCAGCCACAACGCGGGGCATCTAAGAACGTAATTGCAATGCGCAATCGTTCCTACTAGGAGAGGCTGCGACGTCTAGGATTGCTCAGCGGAAGCTATCGCAGACTACGAGGCGACCTGATTATGGCATACTTGATTCTGCGAGACCCACATCATGTGTGCCGCCCTTTACTGCAACTCAGCAGCAATACAAACCTGAGGGGCCACTCATTAAAACTCGCAGAACAATACTGTCGTCTGGAGTGCCGCAGAAATTTCTTTTCCATTCGTGTCTGTCACCCGTGGAATGCTCTTCCAGAATCAGTCGTCTCTGCACCGACACTAACAGTATTTAAAAGACGGTTGGACGATGCACTCATCCACTTACACTTTGTTACTTAACACTACGTCTCCATCCTACACCTGGAGTTTACCATGGAATTATTTGTTGTTAACTGTGGGTGCTGTGAATCTAAGAGGATCGCAGGACTGCAGCGAAGTAAACGATAAGTCCTTATTTTCGTATTTAAAGTATTAACTATTTTACTATCCTTATCATCATTATTGTTATGTTGATATCCCCACCAACTATCCAACGGGACTTGTAAAGCAACGCTTCTTAACCCGTATAAATTCATTGTTCATTGTTCATTGTTCATGTTCTCGCATGGGCAACATGCAGTTGTATTCTTACGTTTGTTTGTGTTTTTGGCAATGTAGATGCCTGATATGTTTGTTTTCCGCTAAGGTGGAAGGCATTGTTACACTTTAAGGATATTACAAACACTGAAAGAGGCTTACGTTACGTTAAGTCTTGCTATTTCACCAGTTAGGGCTTAACTGGTCATTCAGCAAATAGATTGTCAGGTGGTCTCCGCACGAACACAATGTCATAATCATGTCCAGGTCGATGTAGCTTCCCAGCTTACTACGAAATGATTGCACACTCTCCCAAGACCTGGCTGTGATTGGGAGCCGATTCCACAGAGCAGCGTACCTGATGAGAATGAGGTAGGACCGCACAGTTGTCCAGCAATGTGGAATAACCGGAGTAAAGTCTTGGTTACGTAGGTTTTCTGATCCGACCTTCTATGTCTCCAATATGCAGGATGTTGCTGAGAGGAAGTATTTCCACGAGCTCACCATGGCAGAAGTATTGATTCATGACCAGGGCTTGTTTATTGAAACATTGTGTGTGGAAGTTAGGGAATCGCATTTTTCTTTACAGCGAAAATTGCTACTGGTAAGCAAAGAAACGTCAGTGTCTATAATCGGAGAGTCAGTGATATGCGAGAATAAGTCTTTACTTGAATTAGATAGGAGTCGAATACACCATATCCTTCGTATAGGCGGGATACCGTTATATGTCGGCATCAAAAGAGTACCTCGTGTTGGCAGATGGGCAAAGCAGGTGTATTGCGTCAGTAAGGATTTGCAAGGTCTATTCTGATCGAGTTTAAGAACGCAGTTTATTTGGACCAACTACTTAGTCACGAGTCAGACCAATGGTTGGTATCAGGTGGCACCGGACATGCTTTACTAGCAAAGGTCCGAAGGAAAATTCTGTCAGAAAGCACAACTTGGTTGTTGAGTCTACGATCATGGCTAATGGAACTCGTATTAGCGAGCGTCGCATTATACAGTCAAACCTATCCAAGGCGACCACTGAAAGGACCGACAGAAAGTGGTTGCGTAGGCCTGGCGGTCGCCATGGACAGGTTCATGCATAGGCGACACTAGTCATGAACCGCTCCACATGTGTGATCAACTTTCAAATCGCGAACTAGATCTGTAAGCCCACGGCTTCTACTGAAAGTTTTAGCTTATACTTAAGGCAAAAACAGTAGTAGTGCCTAATGTGGGATATATGAGCAATAAGAATGCAAAAAACTTACGGTTTATGAACCAACAATATAAAAACTGAGCTGCAAATCATCGAAATCCACAAGCATTGGAAAAATCGTACCCACACATTTCTGTTGTCATAATCATTTTCTACCAGATGAAAAAATCAAGCATAGTGGTCTGTTGCTTGGCAGTTGAAATGAAGGATGAATTTAGTTTTTCCCACACGTTCATGATAAGTTTAGGCATATCGGTGTATCCGCGCAAAATATCAACAGCACCCTGTACGTTTATGAATGTATACGTTTATAGGACGTCCGTAGAATCCTGTTCCTGCTCGTCGTCTAATTCATTATTCACATCCTCAGCTGCTAAAACTGATGTGGCAAAAAGGTCCCAGTGTATTTCTGTTGTGTTAAAGGTCTGGAAATAAGAATCAACCATATGGTTGCCAGCCAGTTGGCATCCGAACTATTCCTTTGAAAGAGTATCCAAAGCAATAGAGGCTGAAGGGGATACAATTTGTTCATATGTCTTAGGTCCAATTTGTATTGCTGTCTCAGAACCCATTTCTGAAGGACAAGGAAACTCTGCCTTACAAAAACACTTGGAGATTGTTGAGTTCCCCACCCTCTTACATGCGGCAGCTATCCAGAACACGACCTCCAATAAATTTGTGCGTTTCATGAGTTCAGTTCCGGATATATCTAGGTTGGATTCCATGACCGTAACAAGATGCAGAAGCTGTATTTTTCTAAACATCAATTTAAGCGCTTGAATGACACCCTGGTCGAGGGGTTGAACTAACGCAGTGGTGTTGGGTGGCAGGAACTGCAATTTGACACTAAGTAGCTGGAATTTGGGATGGCAAGTACCATTGTAAACAAACAGTATGGTGTTGCGCTGTTTTCTGCATTTTTCTAGCAAAACTTTGAAGCCAATCTTCAAAAATAGCTGCAGATATCCATGCCTTTTATTATTCTTGTAAACTACTAGTAATTATTTTAAGGTGATGTTTCTAAAATTTGACGGTTGGCTAATTTCTAGATCACTAAAGCCGGTTCTAACTCCCCCAACATGTTAACGCACAGCATAAATGTGATACGCCCCATGTTGCTTTTCCCACCTGCACATTTCTCTTGTGGGAAAAATGTTGTATCCGACGTCGCGTTGAATAGCAAACCAATTTCATCCAAATTAAGTCTCCTGAGCTGTGTAGCCCAAACATATTTCGGGTAATTTTGCTGTTCAGTCAGATGCGGCAGCCCACATACCAGAGTTACCGCTTTCGCCCAATTGCTTACCAAACACAACGTTGTGTCTACTGATGAAAGCCTGCAACCAACCGTGTGAGGCATTAAAGTCTGTGTCTTGCAACCCTTTTGCAAAGTGCTGTGCTCGTTCCTGAATCATCGGTCCAGATAATGGGATTTTTCTTGTCTGTGCTAACTGGCCCCATTTCCAGCAAAGCGCGTTTGTGTCGTCGCTACTCGTTTTTCTACTATTCTTTCTTTTCAGTGTTGATGCGTTGTTCTCAAAGTCATTCAAAAACACGACTTGCCCTTTTAAAATTAAAGGATTGTGTCTTTTCTACTCCGAAAATTTCCGCCAATGTTAGCGAGGTTTTTCCTCCTTGACTTTGTCGAATTCGTGGTTTTCTTTCTTCAAGTGTTTAATGCCTTTGGCTTTGTTGATTTGGAACTAGCCATTTTGTCCTTCGTAAGAATCTTCAGAAAGAACTATAAAAACGACCATGAATATCCAGTGAAGATGCACCCCAGCATTACCCGCTCAGTGCTGACCACCGACTGGTTACATAGAAGACAAACACTCAGAGAGTGATATTAGTTGCGACTGTACAACAGTATCATAAGACCCAGAGTGTGCGAGGGGAGCCGCACGGCTTTTTTGTTGGGTAACATGGCTCTATCCGATTGGTTCAGTGCATAGCTCATAGCGGATACATGCGTTAGTTAAATAAAGGTGATATCCAGCAGGAGGGGGGGTAATGTGCCACTAGACGAGTCTGGTGTGAAGGCACCGTGACCCCTGGGGTGAGAATAAACCAGTGGTAGTGGGGGAGTTACGCAACGCGAACTGGTCAATTGCGACAGCGGCGGTGTTAACAAGCCTATGGGGAATCGAATAAGGAGATACAGAATGCGTGAACCTGGGAGATAATGAATCAGTGCAAGGCATATGGTGTGGTTGCTGGTGCAAGTATGACGCCTTAAAACGAAAGCTAAGCTATCTGTGCGATACGGCGATAGACTTTCATGAAACCTCTATTCGCAATCTCGGCCAGTGGCGAAGGTCGCATTGTGCAGGCGCTAGAATGCCTGGAGACCACAAAAGCGTGGTTGCGGTTGCGTTAGACAGCTAGACACTACAGACAGGTTAAGACTAAGGAGAAATATAGGAAAATCGCTGGGGAAATTTTTAACTGGTCGCCATGGGCAGGTTGGACAGTAATCCCAACCAGTGGATCCGATCACGACCTCTGATCTACAACAGAAGCAGTCATCTGCTCGAGCTACTGCGCTGCACATAGAGCAATGGATACGCTTAGTTCAAAGGCTGTTGTCCTACTGATAAATCTGTCCAAAGGTATTAACAACTACTTGATTAGAAAAGTTGCCTCCCGGGTTACTTGTTCCCGGGGTAGTCAACCTCGCATTACACTAACATCTAACGAAACCAATCGTGACTAATGTGCAACTACAGAAGCAGTCGTCTGCTCCAATCATCGCTCCACACAGGTTGCAAGTAGAACAAGTCATGACTTGCATGTGGATGTAGAGAAAATCGAGTTGATTGATAACACGACTTCCATCACGTTACCCAAGGAAAGAACTGAAGATGATTCAACAAATTCTCATGCAATGTGTTTAGAAACAGTTGAAGACTCACGTTCAATACAAACAACACCAGAGCCAGTAGCTGCTACGATCATTTCAAGGATTGGTGTGGATAGATCATGCAGCCAATCCGGAAGGTAGGGTTGTTAGGCCTACTGTTAAAGAGAAAGAAACAAGTCAAGTAGGACGAAGCCAAAGAAGGACCTTTTCTATGATGCTCTGTAAGAGCTCAATCTTGATCCAACGATTCGGGTGATTAGCAGCAATGAAATGGCGTAAAAAACGGGTTGTCCCCTCGGATGCTACACAAACCGGGAAACGATCGCATCGAGAGGGGCTAAGTGTATGGTATACCGACTACCGCAGTGTGAGAAACGATTGGGAAGCGCTGTTGATACGTTGTGGGCGTGCTAATGAGGCCGCGGTGACGGAGACCTGGCTTTCTCCGAGTGACATGATTAGCACTCTGGTAGCTGACTTCCTGGGCTACCGAGCAGACCGGCTTGGGCATCAAACTGGTGGAAGAGTCGTATTGGCTATGAAACGCCAATATAATCATTGGGAGGCTCCATTTACCATGAATACAGCAAACGTTCAGGTTGTATTTCGCTTTTTAAGGGTGGCGAGTAGGTTGCAGATCTTAGTATTTGTCTACCGCAGCTTATTCTCCGAACGAGAGGATGATAAAGAGCAGGGTGCATCCCTGCTGAATGACATGGTGTCGTAAACAAGGCGGACACGGTGGAGCAGAAACCTATAGAGTGGATGCATGAGAAGGCATTTGAATAATACGTTAATGTTCCGAGCCGAAATAGTATCTGGAGTGTGCCCTCCAAGCTGGATGTCGTGATAAGTAGACGTTATCACTTGAGAGAACTGCACTTAGAGACACCTATAGGTAGGAGTGATCATTGCGTTCTTAATTTCTCCCTGAACACACTGGAGCTTGCAGGGAATCGTTGATTTGTGAGAAATTTCAGTCGAATTGATCACATGAAACAGTGGGACAGGGCTCTTCAAGTCATCTAGATTCCTGACCAGGAACAGGCATCTTTGGAACAGCGGTGGCATTTGCTTAGAACCGAAATTGTGCGGCTACTGGACGAGATAGTTTACCCTCGCCCTAGGAGACCTTTCAGTAAGCCCCGATGGTGGAGGAAAATTGATGGAGCGCTAAAGAGATACAATAGTAAGTGGAAAAGGTTTCAGGAATCCTAAGGCTTCCGACGCTGGTTTCTGCACGAAGGATGCCAGAATACGTCTATCAAATTACTATGGAAGGTGGAATACTCATATGACCCTAGGTTGACTCAATTTGCGAAAACAAATCCAAGTGTTTCTACAGTTATGTACAATCAAATGATTGACTGAGAGAGATGGTTTGTTGTTTAATCATGGAAGATAGCAGTCAAGCTGTAGTGGAAGATGATAAAGTGCAGGTGCTGCTACGCGTCCTTCAAATCTGCATCGTAGGGACAATGGGTCTGATGTACCATCGCAGTCACACTGCGTAGGCAGTTATACAATGTAGAGCATTGTACTAACTACACTTCGCTGTAATAGCTTGAACCCTTTTAAATCAACCGGTCTTGATAATGTACATCTAACAATCGTCAAACCACTGGCTGATATTCTTCAGTATTCTGCCATGGAATTATTAAACTTATCGCTTCAGGAAGGCAAGTTATCAAGAGAATGGAAAGGCGACCATTGTTGCGATCCACAAGGGGGCTCTAAATCAGCAGCTGCTAACTATAGACGTGTTGAGGAAGCTTATAAAAAACCAGATTTATGAGCACGTAACCGAGCATAACCTAATCCCAGTGGAAGACCATGGTTTCGGTAGGAAGAAGTTATGTCTCATTAAGCTACTGTACTTTTTAGATGAGATCCCTAGATGTACTAATAAGCGGATGTCGGTAGAAGTATGCTATCTCGACTTTAGTAAGTCTTTCAACTCAGTGAATCGCCCTTTCTCACTTGAAAAGGTGACATAGTTTGGATTACATTACAAACAGTCATCTTGGTAGAACATTATGTGTTAAAACCGGCGACGCGTGTTACTGTATGGGGGTTGGCTACACAGGTATCTCCAGGGCTCAATACTGAGTTCACTACTGTTATGTTTACAAAGGACCTGGCCCCTCTTCTTGAAGATCACTGCCACATATTTACAGATGACTTAAAGCTTGTTAGCAGGATAAATCGAGCAACACTGATCAAAGATATCATCAAGGTGGTTAACCGGTCGATCAAATAGGATTTGTTTCTAAACGCCAACCGATATCAGCTATTGACCGTTAGTAACGACGGGATTGTATTACAGACTTCTTTTGGGTCTCTCACCTTGCATAATACTGATCAGGCGTCAGATTTAGGCGTCACCATAGTGAACAGTTTCAAGCCCAGATTTATCTTGACTGTTCAGTACCGCTAGAATGTCTGTTCTTCGTGGTCACTCCAGGAAGCTGAACAAACAATAATTCAATCGGATTAGGGAGGAAGTTCGGTTGGCACACGGAGTCATCGAGCGCTGGAACTTGCTTCCGGAAAATGTTATCAGGGAGTCTGCGGTTAAAGGGTTTGAGCGTCAAGTTGACACACTTGGGTGGCAACATGAAACATTTCCCTTTTCCGGACTAACCTGCAGCCGCATACTTAATTTTATTTTCTCCACTTTTCTAGATTCATCGGTAGTATCCTCTTATTACAAGTGAACTTATTCTGTACTTTCGATTTCTCTTCTTATCCCTTGCTTACTTCACATGACTGCCACAGCAGGGATTGCTAGCGCAGGAAAAGGTTGACAGTAATTGGTTGACCAGAATTTGATACGAGTGTTCCGTTTTAGACCCATCAGCAACTCCGAGCACCTCATCAATTCCTGGCTCAAGGATCGGCTCAAGAAGGAACACTCACGGAATTCTCCTATCGTTGCAGTCCCACATGAACTTGGACTTCGTCTTCGGCACAGTGTTGCCATGCTATGAACAAAGTGCGACAAGAACATTTTCGCTTGGAAAGGACCCTGTGTAACACCATGCCTAAAGTTTTCTTGGTGTTGTACAAATCAGCGCTGTGTTCAGGCGTGGGCGCGGTATCTCCGTGGTGACGTTAGTTGTATGGAAAAGATACAAAACAGTCAACTAGAATACTTGAAGGTCCAGGTGGGAAGTCGTACGAAGTTATTCTAAGGAGCTTTGGAGTGTTTTCATGCGAGTGGCGTATCTTGAGAGGCGATTCGATAGAGAGGTTTAAGATAGTGGAGGGCCTCAGTGGCATCATGCCTGCTGATCTGCTTGAGCTGGCTGCTTTGCATCCCGTGTGCGGACATTGTTTGAAGCTCAAATAGCAGAAGGCTAGGCTGGATATCATGGCGGAAGTTTTAATAAACCGTGTTGTAAGTAAGTGGAATAAACTTCCTGCAGAGTTGTAGGACCGTGAGACTGTGGTAACCTTTAAAAGGGGCGTTTGTCACATCTTTTTACAGACCTACTGTTATTATCTTGGAGTTTGAAACATTGAGACTTGGTGTAGTGAAATCTGACGTCAATGCATGAAAAAGTAAAGGCTGTTCGCATTCTTGCTTTATTCTTCTTTGCAGAAGCAAAAACAGTCCGTCAAACGCCGAAGTGCCGAGATCCCTGATGTGCTCAGTGGTACGAGAAGCAGGAGGAAAGCATAGCAGGCGAAAGTACGGACCTTGACCTGACCCACATTCCTTTTTAAAACTTGTTCACATCCAAAAATCATAGAATGGAGATAAATCAGTCGCACAAGCACCTCTCATAAGGAAGATTATTTTGCACCATTCGGGTGAAAATCGACAGTTCTACGGGTAAGTTAAGTACTTAGTTGGTGGGTTTACTTGCGATTAGCATCAGTCCCCACGACCATTCAGAGACAGGTGAAACGCTAGCTTATCTAGCTGCATACTCCTTTGATTGCAATAGTTGCGTTCAAAAGGTTGGGTAATCTTGAGAATATCTGATTGTAAAGTTTCCATATGAGTTTGTTGATCGCTTGCGTAACCACTTGTGCTGGAGTGTGGAGTAAACCTCACCGCATCTACTACGCCTGCCTCATAATCGTAACGTAGTTGGTAACAGATTACGCTGCAAACGATGCAGCCCCACATGTTATCGGCTCAAACCACTTTTACTGGCTGCACTCCCCATTGTCGTTGGGACCCAGAAAATAGGTGGTATCATGGTTATCTTCAGTCTATCGGGTATCTTACTTGTGACCTAACTAGGAGAACTGTACAGACGCGCCTGCTCACTTGCGGCATGAATGTGATATTGCTCCAAAACCCTCACTTAATCGTGCACCGGAGAAGCTAAGAAGCCCACCTACCTTTATTCCGTTCGCAGTTGCTCGAATAGCATTGTAGCGCGTCAAGCAGCTTGCAGTGCTGCTGATTCAAGAAGTTCCCTTACATAGTCCGTCGCATCAGATGTCAGTAGTCAGGTACGTATCATCAGTCACCTAATGAAATGTGTCATGAAAACCTAATAACACTTAAATAAATAAATTGTACATTTCTCAACGGTGTGAGACATAAACCAAGTGCGTTGTATGTTCATTAGATACAACGTACTCAGATGACGGAGAAAAATTTGTACTTCACAATGTAGGTCCCAAAGAAGCTTTGCTGTGTACAATTTGTTAAAAGTAATAAAATTGCGGAAAGTATAGCGTAAAAATCATTGCAGGCATAGCAAGCAGTTCAAGTAAAGTAATATGACCATGCTGGGGATCTGCTTCTATGCGGTATAGTCCCTCGAAAAGTTTCATCCGAACTTACACGCCTCAAGGTGCAGGCCCCGTTTGTGACTTTCAGCTACACTGGTAACCCTAGCCACTGTGTTCTTATTGAAACCTAAGTAACACTTCAAGAAGGATATCATCTTTCCTTTTTGCCGATTACTCTTAATGGGTTTTGTCGACACAATAGTCTTGATGAGACGCGCCGTTTGTTTACTGTTCGCCCACGGGAAACCTTTGACATTCGCATCGTTCACAGTGTAAGCATAAGCTGAGGGCTGCTAAGATTCAATCGCTTAAGGACTGGGTGACTTCATCCATTGGTTTAAGCAGCTGAAGGTGCGCGACTGTGATGTGCGGCGCGCGCGCGACCACACTAGCTTGGCCTCATCATCGATGCAGTGAGCGGTGTAGTGCGTACGATGAACTTGTTGCTCATTCTCACCTGACCCAGAAAATGACCAGAACGGCACGGTATCGACTACGGTTTATTATTGATCGGTCCCACCGCGTAACTGGCTGCGTGAAGTGCATTCCGCCTGTCTGCCCTCAAATGTCAGTGGGGCCACATCACAGTGTGTGTACAGACGACTAGTTTTATGAGCCCTAGTACAGAACCAGAAATTATTTCGAAGTTCGGACTTCCCAGTATAGCGTTTATTGTCGTTGTGAGCTGGAGCACTGAAAGTAGGAGCTGTTGATCAGTGTAAACGTTTCACTAGAACAGGTAACACATCATCGACAATCCTTTGCCTGGTAATTCACCAGTAAAGACCGCTTGGCAACAGATTGAGCTATCGGATCATGCCACAGGGCAGCAGCATTCAACGAGGTAGTGAGAGTTGCACAAATGTTAACAGTTTACAGAAGTATTCTAGTGAATCACAAGGTTTGTGCTGTGATAGTATTGCTTAGTGTCGGTGGGAGTAGGATGGTAGTGGCACGAATTTAATCAAACGAGAAAGGAGAAGGAAGTGCCGTATTTAAGTGCATGAATGAAGAGTGCTAAGTGCGAAGTTCACAGATTATTGGTGCATTTATTTGAGTAGTGTACCGGAATTAACAGATTTCCCAGGAACAGTTCCCCCAGCCGTTTATGACTGGACTGGATAAAGAATCTCAGCCGAAAGCGCTAGAATGTGTTTAACAGCAAAAAAACGCGCATGCCTTGTGATTCAGTCCCAGTATGCGATTGAGATATGTTATGACACCAAGAGGGGTTATAGGCGAACTGAAAGATAGGCAAGTCTGAGCCATAGCTGGTTCATGGATATCGGCAGAAGCTTAAGCGTAAATGAACTCTAGGTAAAAGAGGAATAAAAAGATGTAGCGGATGAATATTGGGTGTTGCCCGCCAAAAAGCGCTGCAGTTCATGGCCAGTTCAGAAGTTATTTGATCACATCAGCTAAAGATAGCAAGCACTCGAATCCGGGACTTATGTGATCTTAGCCGAAACCTCTGCCCATAAACCACCGAGTCGCGGAGGCCAATGCTTGTCACAACGGTCAATGATTGATAAGAGAGCCATTTTGAAGCACTAATTGTGTGCGAATGGATTGTGATTCATTACCTCAATGTGAACTGCGATTCGCATTGAAGTGAACCCCGGATAATTTGATCAAGTGAAGCAAATGAGTATAGGGTGGTTCGATCAAGTGATTTGGAAACAAGCAATAAAGTGTAGCGTTTTCGCTAGGGAGACAGAAAATGTCCACCGGTTTCATTAGTTACGGTCCCAGTGATGGAATTGGCAGAGGTTCATTTCGATGCAAGTTTTGGTCCACTGCGATTTTATGTCCTGACCCATTTACACAAAGGGTGACGTTTACATAGGTCATGGGTTGGTAAATCAGTGTACTAAAGCTTACGTCATCAGTGGTTAGCATACATCACAAGCTATGGGCAGTCTTCCACATATGTTGCTATCTGGTTATGGATCTAAATGGCTCATTTCTGTATCTGGTGAAAGGCCGTCGGTTCACTATGCTTTATATACGTTGAGAGCAGCCGTAGGCACATAAGTTCAATTCTGGTTGGGTTGTAGTGGTTATTAGTCTTTCACATTTCACATTTATCATGACAGGAAAGACAAAATGCGAGAGATTAATAACCACTACAGGGTATACACTAAGTGGGTATATAGTATGAGCAGTCCACAAGGCGTAGGTGTTTGTAAACAACGTACAAACAGCCAAGCAAGCATATCGTCTACTGATGGGCAGCAAAATCTTTCCGCAGGAAAAACATCGCCAAGCAATGTGTTGGAGCAATACCAACCACATTGAAGATAAACGTATCACTACTACATATTATTTCAATGGGATTGACATGAGAACGGCAAGGTTAGATGTTGTGATGGTAGGACAGAGTATAATTAATATTAGTGAATTCTTTTGGATGCTATAAAGGTTACTGGCGCAGTGGGAAATTATTAGCCAGAATCCAGTCGAACAAAAAGGTTAATTTACTGATTGTTGGAACTATATAAAAGGGAAGGATAAAACAGCGGTAAACTCACTCTGCTTGAATGGCTATCTCAGAAACCCCGAACGTTTGATGACTGGCATTTTCGACCTGCGGCCGCCTAGAATTGTCCGACTGCATCAAAGAATAGACCAACTGAACTATTGCGGAAAGTGTAAGTTAAAAGCAGCGCGTTTAGGAAGTGACGCAATGGTGAATAGCAACTAAGTGATTATATTATACAAGTTACAATGAGTAGTACTGATTTATGCAAGTACGGGATAAAAGAACATGAGGTTGAAACTGGTTGGTTTGTTTAAATGCACAAAGTTGGACTTGGAGGTCATTTAACTCGAAGCAGCTTTTTAAAAGGGCTACTTTAATATTGCGGCAACCGTAGTTAACCGACTGACGGCGATCATTTTGAAGTTGATGTTCTCAGAATCAGCTGAAAGTCAAAGATATGTATATCAAGAATGGTAATATTGAAATAAATAAGAAAAGTACGTTAAAATAAAGGAAACAGATTACTCTAAACGTTAGAGCTTTAATAATCTTAGGATCAAATTAAATGTAACATTACAAGAACATTAGCATGACAATCTTCGAACACACATGTTTAGAAGCATGCATTTATGAAAGCTTATAACAATAAATAAATAAATAAATAACTAAAAAATTAAAGTTAAACAATTGTAAACACATTCCTGTAGTGATGCAAGATACGGGTTTCACGGGTTTGCGCAGAACAATTAAGCGTAGCTTTTCGGTGGTTCTGCCTCGGGATCTTACGGCAAGGTCCTGATCTCGTCGGTAGGTACCAGATGTTGTGGGTCTCGACGCAGTAGTGGTGTTCAGCACAAGTATTCAGCGAGTTGACTGTGGGAACGTGGATACCTGGAACAAGAGAGTGGTGTAGGTAAATTCGGCAAAGTTGGATAGAAGCAAAATGATAGAAGCGCCGCGTGTTAGCTTGGCAAATGGCCAGATCTTAGCAACGTGGAAGACCAGCGAGGTAAGAGCCAAGCGTCTAGGCGCTGTTTGAAGGCCTCCGTTTTGGGCGCTGAGACAACAACTTCAGGGAGGGCGTTCAAAGCGAAGGCAATACGCACACTGAAACTGTTTCTTCGGCACAGAAGGCGACTGCTACGAGTCAGCAGTTTGAGTGAGTGCCAACGAAGATGATCTGTACGGGCGCGGACCAGCAATCCTGCATTTGGGTGCCTGTTATTAGTTAGGACGGAATAAGCTAGGATAAGGTCGCCACGAAGCCTGCGATATTTCATCGGGAAGAGGTTAAGGGCCGCCAGACGCTCCTCATACGAGAGGTGATATAGTCCGTCCACTCTCTTAGTGGCTCTGCGCTGTACAGTTTCCAGCATGGCCTCGTCCTTCTTCAGGTACGGCGGCTGGACAAGTATGTGGTACTCCAGCAGCGGACGTACTAAAGTGCTATAGAGACGGAAAAATGTCTCTCTAGGGAAAGACCCTAGTACACGTCCAAGGAGGGCCAGGCGAACGCTAGCCTTTCGCGCCAGTGTAACTACATTGGCGCTCGGGCTCAGGTCGGCGGATATTATGGTCCCCAGGTCGCGTTCCTGGGATGTGGCTTTAAGATGCACACCGCCGATATTGTACGGATTAGCCACACCTTGCCAAAAGTGCATGACTTTGCACTTGTCGATGTTAAACGGGAGCGAATTTTTCGAGGTCCAAGAATAAGCAGCATCGATATCTGTCTGGAGAAGTGCCTGATCACTTGGCCTGCGGATAGGTCGCCATATCTTAGCGTCGTCCGCATAAAGCAGTATGTGGCTGCTGATACAGGATGGGAGGTCATTGATGAACAAATTGAACAGCAGGGGCCCGAGGATGGATCCCTGGGGTACCCCGGTCGTTGCAGCCAGAGCGCTGGAGAGTGCGCCGTTTACACGAACTCGGTAGGTGCGGTCAGACAGGTAGGTACTTAGCCAGCAGATTGTTTGCTGGTCGATCCCCAAACTCGGCAGTTTACTCAACAGCAGTGCGTGATTGACCCGGTCGAATGCTTTTGAGAAATCCACGTAAACCACGTCAGTTGGAGTATGATTGTCTGCCTCTGCAGTCCAGGAATCAAGGGCTGCGAGAAGATTTGTGGTGCACGAGTGAGCCCTGCGGAACCCGTGCTGTTCCGGGGCTATTAAGGTCAGACTTTCTAAATGGCAGCGCAAGAAATCGTCTATGATACTCTCCATTACTTTGGAGGCAGTGGGAAGCAGTGCTATCGGACAATAATTAGAGGGGTTTGTCCTGTCACCACCCTTGTATATCGGCGTTATGACCCCTTGCTTCCAAGCATTCGGGTAGTCGGCACTGGTGTAGGAGCGGCTGTACAGTAAGGCAAGCGGCTCGGCCAGTACCGTAGCGCACTCACGTAGAAAAATGGGAGGGATCCCATCCAAACCCGGCGATTTGTCTGCCCTTAATTTTTTTAATTTCTCCAGGACTTTTGCTGATGCAAACTGCACGGGATGTCCGGCAGCGATGGGGGTAAAATTAGCGCCTTCCATTGTACTGCGTGCAAAGGTGCCGAAAACGGACTCGTACTGAGTCTTCAGCAATTCCGCAGCTTCTTTGTCCGACGTTGTGGTATTGCCTACGGGTCTGAGCAGGCTGCCAACGGCAGCGCGCGATTTAGTTAGAGACGCTATATACCTAAAGAAGACCTTTGGGTTATCGGCGAAGATTTTAGCGAGAGCGAGCTGGTACGCTTTTCTGTCCTGGCGAACAGCTGCTATACAGGAATTTCGCACTCTACAGTATTGTGCTTGCGAATCAGAGTCGCCAAAATGTAAGAATCTGTCCCAGAGGGCCTTCTTCTCCCTGATCAGCCTAAGCGTAGCAGGCTGAAGTTGCCTGTGGCGTTTCGGCGCATAAGCGCGCACTGTGGGGACGTGTGCCCTAATTGCGTCATGGATGTGAGCGGCGATGTAGTTCCATTGGTCGTCGACTGTGGGGATTTGTGCTGCCAGACACCAGTCGACTCGTGAGAGGAAATCTTTGATCGCGTCATAGTCCGCTCGACAAAGTTAAGCCTGATGGGCAGTGCTTTAGCGTTGAGCGTGACGTTCGCCACCACACTAAAACTGATAACTGCATGATCACTTACACCAACTGGGGCGCTCAAATTAACGTTGTTAATTAGATGTGGCTCGTTAGTGAGCAGCAAGTCGAGTTTCGACGGGTTTTGACCGTCTCGCCACCGAGTGTACTGCTGTACGTGTTCGGTTAGGCCATGTTCTAGAACACTGGCAAGAAACCCAAGGCTGTGCTGACTGCGAGCTTGGCCAGAGGTAAAGTCTATCTCCGGGAAATTAAAGTCACCTGCGACGAGTAGGGGGACACCCAAATCTGAAGCAGCTGCTCGGAGGACGGCATTCCAGCACTGCAGCCATTCTGGCGCAGCTGAGGGAGGGCGATAAACCACTCCTAGGGTGACACTGGTGGAACCAGAGCCGCGGACGCGAATCTAGAGGGATTCGGGAAGAGATAGTAGTCCCGGAGATTTGATAGGGACACATGTGAGGCGGTCTGATACATACACAGCTACGCCTCCGCCTTTGCCGCTTTCACGATCGTTTCGAAAGAGCACGTATCCCGGGATAGCTACCTCGGCGTCCACAACGTCTGGGCAGAACCAGGTTTCGGTTATACATATAACTTTAGCTTGCGTGTCCAGCGCAAGGGAAGAGATTTCGGACACCTCTTTCCGTAGCGATAAAGCGTTGGTGTACAAGCAGTTCCACGTGCTAACATGAACTGCTGGCGGGCAGTGGCTTGAAGGCATAGATGGTAGGGTAGTTCCAGTGTGGTTTACGCCGACCCCACAGGGGCCGGCGCCTGCTCGTTTTTTGGTATATCCACAAGTCGCGTAATAGGTAGTGATGGCATGGCTCGGCTGAATGGCGTGGAATTACGTCCCTGAATTTGACTGCGCTCCTCCCGCGGTTTGTCTGGATGCATCCTGACTTCGTACGGGAAGTTTCCACGTAGCTCGTACCACCGTTGTAGTACAGTCTGACGCATCTCAGGAGTGAAAAGAATGATCCTGAGCAGTTTAGACGCCTGTATCTTCGAGAGGTGAGCTGGCCTCGGCAGCCAGTGAACAGACCACGCCCTGCAGTTGTCCACTGATAGGTTAAGCTGCGACCGAATATAGCACCACTGCTGAACATCGTGGCGGGGTGATTCAACCGGGTCGGCAGTGTGGAGTTCTGGGACTCCGTGTATAATTATACTGCAAGCTCTATCGTGGTCGGCGCACGTGCTGTTGATACGCGCCTCTCTTCTTACCTCCCTCACAACCCAGGGAAAGTCTGGCTGGGCGCGGATCTTTGTGTTCAGTTTATTCAAGCAAGCCGATGCCAAGAGCGTTTCCTCGACGTCATCAGCACTTTCCAGAGTGACGCGTAACGGCCTTGGGCGTTTGTCACCTGGTGAGCGTGGTGCGCGTAGACGGCAGAGAGAGGGCGAGGAGGTAGGCGGCAGTCCAAGGAGTTGCCGCAAGGATTGCCATTGGGTTAGATCGGCACTGGCTCTGTGGGATAGTGACGGGTGGTCGCTCTCGTCCACATTGAACAGTATCAAAGTTTTGCGGTTGAATGCTGGCAAGCCACTGCTCTGAGGCGTATTGGTGCCTTGGCTGCATTGTGAGGGCCTCGGCTGTGTAACATGTGTGAACTGGGGACCTGGGTTCTCCTGCGATTGCATGGCGCACTGAGTGTGGTTGGCGCAGTTTTTAGCACGGTGTTTGTCCCTCGATTGTTTGGGGGGGGTTGCGACATTTGCACCGTGGGATTTCGACACTGGTTCCTGTGGTCTGCTCACTTGCTGGCGAGTCAACCGTTAGTTCTCGGGTGTTGCTCCCATCTGTAATCAGAAACGGATGCGGGTCGCGTGGAGGAGATGAGCCGAGGATCATAGGTATGGTGTCGTCCAGCTCCTGTTCACCGGAGACTGCTCCTGCAGGCAGAGGGTTGCTTGGGCAAACACAGTCGAAGCCTTGAGGTTGTGGTGAAGATGTAACTGAGATGTCGACTGATGCCAAGTCACGAGTATCAACGCCTACGTTTGCTACTAATACGCCAGAAGGCAAGTCACAAGTGTCGACGCCTTTAGATGTGGACTTCGTCGAGACTAGCAAATCCCTGCAAGAGTTTCTAAAGGCTGTCACATCTAGAAAGCCAATAGGGCTGTTTTTGAAGCCTCTGTGAAGTAACTCTGCGCAGTTATTGCAAACCCACTTAGCTTTGGTACGTGAAGTGTAGAAGTCCACCTCCAGCTGTGTGAGTTTAGCACAGCGCCCGTGGTACTGTCGCTTGCAACAAAGACAGCGAACATGTGGTGGCGACTCGGAGTAACAAACGTAGCATGTGCTGTTACGTGCAACTGTTGGCATCGGGACGTTGAGCCGATGGTGATTAGAGTGAATACAGTAAACACAGTAAACAATGTTTCGAAATACTGGTAGCTCGGGTTGATGAATCAATTGTTCATTTGTTCTCCGAGCTAGGCGGTTTTCTTGCAAACGTTTCACCATCATGCGAGGTGGCATCCTCAGTGCAGTGATATATAACGTACAAGCTTACTAAATGAATTCTCTCTCCATGATCGACCTGCAAGTGACTTTGAACGTGGCAGTGTCGATTCAGGTCCCGTGACCTCCACCCAACAACAAACACAACAACAACGACAACGGAGAAACGGGTTGTTCTGCCTTATATGAAGAACATATCGGAAATGGCAGCTAGACTTTTCAAACAGCATCATCTCATCGTAGCACACAAACCAACTGCCACGCTGAGAAAAACGCTTTCAAAACCAAAAGAAAAACTGCAGGCACATGACCAACGCAATGTGGTATACAAAATACCTTGCCGAGATGGTGAAAAGGATTATGTTGGCCAAACGGGAAGAAAATTGGTAACAAGGATACAAGAACATAAGACAGCCTGTATAAAGCATTATGCATCGTCGATAGCTTCAATGCACCTAGATGAAGAAGGACATAGCTTCGATTGGAGCAAAGCAGAAGTCCTGGCACGGGGTGAAACGAGAAAAGAAAGAGAATTCTTGGAAGCCTGGTTCTCAACGAAACATTCAATCAGCATGCGCGTGGACATCGATTCAATATACGAACCACTACGACAGAAAGAAATAAAGAACCTTTTGCCACGCGGTTTGAGGCAGAACAACTCGGGCGCCGACTTTAGCCTTGGGGAAAGTGAGTAGAGGTCACGGGACCTAAATCGACACTGCCACGTTCAAAGTCACTTGCAAGTCGATCATGGAGGGAGAATTCATTTAGTAAGTTTGTACGCTATATATCACTGCACTGAGGATGCCACCTCGCATGGTGGTGAAACGTTTGCGAGAAAACCGCCTAGCTCGGAGAACAAATGAACAATTGACAGTAAACAATGTAGATGACAAGATGGGAAAACGACTTAGGGGATTCAAAAAAAATTACACACGAGGTACTATAAACGGTTATGTACAAGCAAAACGGCAAGCGATAATGACCTAATGCAATCAGAACAGCAGATACGGATGTAAACAGAGAAAAAAAAACAAAACCGGAACGGACTCACAGCGGATTCCACTCCACTTCAGGTCTTGATGACAGCGATCCGATCTTTGAAAGAAATGCCACCAACTGTAGTTTTCAAGCTGTTTTCATATAATTGTGAAATCAGATGGTCCCGCAAGGCTAATTTTCTCGACTGACCCCAACGTCCAGTTTGGGGGGACCGTGGGTACCGCGGTGGGGAGAAATGAATGAAGTCAACATAGGAAGAGTACAATTAAAACCTATGACCTATTGAAGATTAGATGGAAGCAGTTATCACTTGTTACCGAATGTTTATCACTGAATGGCTCATTAGCTTCAGACTTCCGCTTGCTGTACCAAACTGCACAGCATGCTTCAGTCCTATTTAAATGCTATTGGCTGCGTGCGTTGTGAAATTATTGCTAACTTTGCAATGGCGCTTGTGCAAATTTGCTAACATACATCGCTAATTTGGACTTTGCAAAAGAAGAACAGGAAGCACTCAGAAGGCTACAAAAGGAAGACAATATTGTAATCCTCCCAGCTGACAAGGGACGCATGGCAGTAATAATGGATAAACCAGATTAAGTTGCAAAAGCCAAACAACTCCTTTCCGACACAACCACCTGCCGCCGTATAGATCAGGACCCCAGTAGAAAACTGAGTACTCAAATCAACACAGAATTGAATAAACTACAAGCAACGAGTGAGATTACCAAGCAGGAGCGATGGAAGATGAAAACTGAGGATACAAAAATTGCAACGTTCGTTGGACTGCCAAAGGTACAGAAAGACGGAGTCCCATTGCGTACAATCGTCTCAATGACAGGAACCCCATCGTACAAATTGGCAAAATGCATGTGGAAGAAACTAAAACATCTGATTGCCGGCTCTGAACAAATCATCATCAATGCTGAACAATTCATCAACAAGCTGGTGTGTTACAATAGAATAAGCTGAACTCATGTTGTCGTTTGATGTCACCGCACTCTTCACGTCGATCAATCACGAATTTCAAAAGAAAACAAGATAGAATTACTTCGAAATCAACCGAACACAGTAGGAAACCTCAGGCCGGAGAGCATATGGGAACTCTTGGAACTCTGCATGACTACTTATTTTACTTTGATGGGCAAGTATACCAACAAGTAAAAGGAACGCTTATGGGATCGCCCATCTCAGGACTTCTTGCAGAAGCTGTGGTGCAAAAACTGGAGAGTATCATAATACCGTTAATCAAACCAAAATTGTGGATCCGGTACGTGGACGAAATGTTTGTCATCATCAAACGAGATTCCATACAGCATACCCATGAGTTAGTCAACGACACATTCCAGGATATCAAGTGTACAATTGAACTTGAAAATGACAACCAGTTACCAATTTTGTATGTGCAGGTCCAAAGAAACACTGAGAGCACATTGCAGACATGTGTATATCAAAAGAAGGCCCACACAGACCAAATATTAAACTAAAACAGCAACCATCCATTGAACCACAAGAAAAGCTGCATTCAAAGCCTTTTCAGTAGGGCTGAAACACACTGCCGCACGGCAGAATTGAGGCAAAAGGAAGAGAACCATCTATACCGGGTAATGCAAAACAACGGGTATCCAAGAAACTTCATCAGAAGCAGCTTAAAGAAAAAGGTGCAGCAACAACAGCAGGAAAACATAGATAAACGGATAGCGCTTCCTTACATAAAGAATGTAGCTGAGCTAACATCAAGATTACTACGAGCACATAGAATCTTGGTAGCCTACAAAACAACTTGTGCTTTGCGAAGATTGCTTTCAAGACCGAAGGACAAAGTTAAACAACGCAGTCAGAATGATGTCATCTACAAAATTAACTGCAAAGAGTATGACAAACACTACATCGGGCAAACTGGAAGAAAACTATCAACACGGATCAACGAACACAGAACGGCTATAAGGAGACACGACCCGCATTCACTGGTTTCGATGCATGAAGACTAAGAAGGCCACAACTTCGACCTAGAGACCGTTAAGGTTCTAGCCCGTGGAAATTCGAAACAAGCTAGAAAGTTCTTGGAAGCATGATATTCTACGACAATTCAATAAACCGACACGTTGACATTGATGCTATATATACAGTACTACGGATGAAAGTTTCTCGAATAAGTAGAATAAATCAAACGGAACGGAACGCCAGACTTGTGCATCAAACGACGACAACCAAAGAGTCACACGCGCGTACATTACAAGATGAGAATCAGAGATCGATTTCAATGGTCATATGCTTGTCCAACAATCCAAACTCAGACTAGCAGCTGGGGGATCGACCATTCCCACTCACTGACGCTCCGTACGCACCACTCTGCTAAATACACGCGCACTGACAATGTCACCTCCAGTGGTGACGAAACGTTTGCAGTCAACCTGGCGAGCTCAGCGAACACTGGAACCACCAACTGAACAACCTGAGCTATTAACATTTGTTTCCATATCGCAATGGTTAAACTATGTTTACTTTGTGATATCATTTTTGCCTCTAATTATTGGCTCTTTCTAAAAGTTGACGCCGCAGTAATCAATGCCAATTTGCGAATAATATGGATTCAGAGGAAGAAACTGTAATAGTGTCAGTGAGGATACTAATAAAACGAGGGGTCAGGTTTTAAGCAGCAGAGGATATGTTTCTTCTTCCGTTGAGTTAAGTTCAAGCGGAGCTGGAATAATAAAACTATCTGTAGCAGTCTGAGGATCCAACGGTTTGTTTGATTATACTGTGTAGAGTACTAGATAAAACTTATTATGCGTTTAGCGACTGTTTGCAGAAGGTTCAAATGTTTGTTGCATTCTTTTGTCTAACCCACCACATAAGATGGCTGCACCCCGTGTTGCGCATGTTAACACACCGACTCTCTCGACCTGCATTGTTTGCGCACCAGTGGTGCGGACGGATGAAGAGATGGTAAACTCAGCAACACCTTAAAGCATGCGCAGTTGTTGCGCTAAATTTTGTTGTGCTTACTAACAGAAAGCTTCAAAACACAGACTGGGAACACACCGCCAAAGTACAGATAGTTTGAAGTGAGGACATGTGCATTAATTCACTGGGTTTTGGTGAGCAGTAAGTAAATCCTTTATCAAATCTATCGCAGCCCTTTCAGTGCATAAACGGTGCATGTCTGTGAGGTTGTTTTCTGCAAGGGACCACAACGGTCACGGTGAAGCCAGCAAGCTCCTTGCTTACCAATCAAGTACAAGTCCAGTGAGGTATTGAAACATCCGTCAGGGGGTGGACTTTGATGTACGTTGTTGAACTTTTCAATCAGGGCGCACCGAGCCTTTGTAAGGTGTAGGCCGCTGGTAGCCCATGTTAAACGTTTGGGCTCACATGGCACGCAAACCGTTGTCGGAAACGTTCGGATGTAGTTTGGGAAAACGAGCACTTTATAACATAGAAAATTTTATTGGCAGCCGCGGCCTTCTTTAAGATGTATTTGCCTGTGCTTGGATCCGGAGGTCTTAGCATGCAGAGGACTTTCTGACAGGCTTTGTACCTAACCAGGAAGCCGCCAAGTTGATAGGCACTAAGAGCAGCAGAAGTGCCGATAGGAAGTACAGAACACTTGTCTCAATTGCAGGGTAGACACATTTCAGCGACAAACACAGTAGCAGATCTATCGTTGTCTGCAACCGGTCAGCTTCTTTAGCGTTGCAGAACTCTAGTCATAATTTGAGATTGTCAAAGTAGATTAACTAATCTGTTTTTAGCGCCGATATGAGCCTATTGATTTAAAGGTTAGAAGGCACAGAGTCGAAGGCAGAGTCCTCTGGAACCTCACTGGTGAAGGAACCAGGCATAAAAACGGATACATTAAATTTTACTTGCATGTTATACCTGGTCAAAAAGTCATGGACTCCTGAAAGTATCCCACAAAGACACCAATACAATGGAGTTTATAGAGAACTTTTAGGAAGAACTTTTTCAAAGGCATTACTAAGTCAACCAAGATGCCATCCAGATGGTTTCCAGAAGCTAACAAACGTGCCCATTTTCCATGGTCATCTGAATATTGGTGTTACACGATCGTGATTTCCATAAGCAATGCTGAGTGAAGGACAATTTGTTCACTTTTTCAAGAGGCATCTGCAAGGCGCGGTTGATGATTACTTTCATGGTTTTACGAAAACGGATGTTAAACAGCTTGGTCGGTAGTTTCAGCGATCCTAGAGGTTCCCTACGTTGTAGATAGACTTGACAACGCCCACTTTCTACACAAGCGGTAGATGGCCAGCGTCAAGAAACCGCTGAAAGATTTGGCAAATAAGAGACAAGATTTACTCGCTCACTACTTTGAAGAATAACTGGTGCAGCCCATCAGGCCCCAGTTAAGATTTGTGTTTAATTCCAAGAGCACATGCTCAAACAACTTGGCACTGAGTCCTAACCGATTTAAGTTGAAAGGAAATCGCAAAGCTAATAGTGAAACCTGCCTCGACGGATAAAATTGGGGAGCATTGCGAGACAAGGAGACTGGCTTTTCATTACCTTCCTTAAGAATAGCATCGTTTTCGCAGGAATACAAGGCAAGTATTCCATTGTCGGCTTTTATACTTCTTTTCAGGTAAAAATAGACCATTGGGGTAGCTATAAACTCCACAACCAAGGGTAGTGCATCTGTATAACTTTTCTTACGTTTTAGCTTGATGCACGCATTCATGACTGTTTGGTATTTGAAATACTAAACAACACAATGTATCACATTGCTACAGGTTGGTCAACAAGCAACGCTTGTTCGAAAATTAGAATCCCTCTCGACAGATATCTGCTGCTTATCGGAGACCCGTATGCAAGATTCGAACTCTGTGTTTAATTTGCAATCTATTTCAGGTGTCACCGGCAATACTTTCTCATTGTACCTATGTAATGATGATGTTGCTTCGAGCTCCGGCTGGCTTGCTGAGCAACCTCCTGATGCTACCAGCTGGGTGGTTTGGGGATTCCCAGCAAACGGTTCGGCAGCAGTGTTCTAACACGTGCTGGGTTTTAACGTGGCAAGAGATCTTTCTAGAAGAAGTCACAAATGTCTATTTACCAATGCTGCGAATTGAAGGATGTGCCCCGCTACTAAATAAGGTCACTTGCCTTTGCTTCTCTCCGGTGGGGTATTGTATCCCATTAGCTTGCTGCTGAATTTGTAAGGAGGATAGGGTCCCAGTTTGGTACCTGGCCTAACAAAAAGTGGATGAACCGAGAATTCGGTCACTGGCTTCAAATAGCCTGATGTCGCTCCGCTGCCTTGCTGATGAGCTCTTTATCCCAAGGTCCGGGGTGGAATACCCTAAGACAACTTCCTACTTTGGTCTAGGTAACCGTGTAGTATCTCGCCTACTAACGAACCATGAAAACACACTCTTGGTCTCGCTCTCACGATGTGTTACGTTGCAGCTGCTGCACCAGCCTTGCAATCGCACGCCGCTCAATTGCCTACCATCACTTTGTATTATTCACCCCTTTAGTATCTGCTACTTTGCCGATGGAAACTCTACCTATACTGTGAATTAGGCCCATCAACATCCGCCAACTTAGCTACACAGTGGTTCACAGGACAATACCAGCCACGTGGTCTTCCATCATTGCTATTGCAGCCTGGAACATGTTCCAAGGTAGCAAGATTAAATATGCGCACACTACTACGCATCGGACAACAAGCGGGAGTGGCGCGCACCTTAGAAGCACTTGTAGTTGTGGTCTGCTGCCTGAACGAGATACGAATTTAGGATCCAGTTACAGTCTACCAGCTAGGGTTAACAATCCACACTCACACCTGTTTTAATCTCCGCGTTTCTGGTGACGCTGAGTCTGCCGCTTCTGGGAAAGCCGGTGTTAGCATTGCGCTCAGTCCTAGAGCCGAGGCTGTCCACCTTGATTGGATTCCAATCAATAGTCCTCTAAGTGCTATTAGATTCCGTGGCTTCTGCGAGGTTAGCAAACTTTAAGCCGAGAAGCGTGCTCTTTATGTGATCTCTGCCTTTGCCCCCACTGGCTGCAGCACGAAGGCAGTCAAGGACCAGTTTTATCAAAGTCCTCATGCTCTGCTCCTAAGGGCATCTACAACTGACCTCCTCCTTAGGGCAGGAGAACTCAACTCAGGCGTTTGTTTGCTGCTTATATCTGACCGCCTCCTCGGGGACCCCATGGACATGATGATGTTTGCTCTGACAATTGAGTATGATTGCTCAGTCATTATGGTGATCACAAACTTTTGCACTTCAGTACAAACTTTCGTCACCTTAGGTGACATTCTGCCACCTGGTTTCCTCCATCATCAACCCAGCGTTGATCGCAAATTGACCACCTAGACATAAGTAAAAGATGGCATGGAAGTCTACGTGATTATCGAGCATCCTGTTCTACTTGCGTAGAAACCGATCATCCTCTGGTGTCCGCGACAGTTTACATGCACTTCGGTGACTCCCCAAGGGTCAACCAACCCCGACGAGACATTGGCAAATTATAAAATCCTGCGGTACAATTAGCAAATCAACGGAGGCTTGGTGAAAACTTTACCCCTTACTCTTATCTGTTTACTGACCAGCACTAGTTAGACTCGAGAAATGCCATTTTGTCTGCAGGTTTGTCTAACTGTGGCCTCGTCAGCTGTACAGCTAAAACCTGAGTCTCGACAACTCCCTCGGAACCTAGAGCGTCAATACGCTGTGCCCGCTGACATGAAACACAACGAATCTTGTCGATCAATTTCCTTACACCTGAAGGCAAGTCTTCGCCCTAACTGTGAACCCTGGTGGTCTAAGTGTGCCGCTGAAATGAAGGCCGCTGCATTTGGTTGGCAACTGAGTAGTTTGTTTCGCCCCATCTGGTATTCCGGTTGCAATTTATAGGCCTTTAGTCAGACAAGCTGTGAGTTAGACAGCAAAAAACACTAACCAGCAAAGGCGATTGGAACGCTGGGCAGGGCACTTTGCTCTTCGATTTAACGACACAGCATCTCTTTCTATAACACCTCCAACACCATCGGACATTGTTTTGCCTGTCCCACACTGACTCACATACCAAAGTAGAGATACAAAGCGCAATCGTTCTTTGAAAAGACATAAAGCTCCCGTGTCTGACCGCCTTCCTCTGGCACTTGTCAATAATGGAGATGATTTACTCGGCAACAAATTGTTCTCACTTTTCACAAAGCTTTGAATTGAGAAAAAGGTCCCCAGCTCACCGGGAGGCGCAATTTTTGTCCCGCTTTACAAAAAAGGCCCCCGCAAATGCTGTGCTAAGTACTGCGGAATTTTGTTGCTCTCAGTTGGTTCTAAGATTTTTGCGTCCTTCTTTCTTTGCAGGCTTTTCTCTACCAGAGAGAGATTTGTCCGAGAAATAACAGGCAGTTTATTGACCTGGCCGAAGTTGCATTAATCAACGCTTTATGATCAGACATATTCGCGGGCTCCGTCACGTGCACCGTCGACCACCAATGGTGTGTTCCCATACATCCGCGTTGCAGTTAACTTAGTAGACAGAGCTACTTTGTGGAAGTGTCTACTAAGGAAGAGTGTGTAGGATAAAGTTGTCTCTATTTTTAAAGAACCGTACAGTTACAGCTTGGGTAAAATTAAAGCTTACAGCAGACTTTCCTGGTCGTTTGCTGTCACCAGCGGTGTTCGCCAAAGTTGCTCTATTTCACCTTTCCTCTTCAATTTTTTCATCGAATATGTCGTGTGATGAGCGCTAGAAGGTACCCCGCATGGCCGTATGGAGCTTCTCACTGGCACCAGAATGGCCTACCTGGACTACACTGATGACGCCGCGTTGCCGGGTGACGGTCTGCAAACCGCCCAAAATACACTGCATCGCTTAGCGATTGAGGCATCCAAATTTGGCTTGCATTTCACTCGGCCGGTGGCCGAGTGGTCTGCACGTTTGCTTTGCAACCATAAGGTCACCGGTTCGAATCCGCGTAGGGGTGGGCGTCCTCGCGGTATACACAGCCCGCGCGCGACTGGTGGTGGTCGCGCGGCAGCTAGCGCCGTTAAGGTGTACAACTGACACATTAATCTTATTATTATTACTTCAGGATTGGTAGGTGCCTGCGTCCGCCCTCACCATTGCTGGTGACGTTCTGGAACAAGTGGATTGTTTCAGTTATCTAGGAAGTTGCCTCAGCGCTAGTGGCAGTGTTGCAAATGAGGTTTCGCGGCCCATTGCAATACCTCGTCTGGCTTTCATGCTAATGAGACATCTATGGCATTGTTATGACTTAAGCTTCAGGCTGAAGTGCAGGTTGTACAATGCTATCGTCCATGCGACCTAGCTTCACAGCTGTGAGACTTGGCCTGTTAATTTTACAGACATGAAATGACTGACCCTTTTTGACAACCGGTGTCTGCCAAGGATTGCTCGTTTGTGGTGACAACATCACATAAACTATACGGAGGTTCATGAAAGCGTGATTGGAGAGAACAGCCCCAGCCTACAAAACATTGTTCGTCGACACGGCATGCGTTGGCTCAATCCCGCACCACGGATCACAGTCCCTCGACTTCTCTGGCGAGCGTGATTTGAGCTCCACGGAAGCGGTTGGAGAATGTATCACGGTAAACAATCAATGATGCGGAAAAGATGTAGGAAGAAAGTAGCTGCAAGCTTCATCATCATCATCACACATCATCATCATACACGTTAGCTAGAGGTGGGGAACACCTCAGCTACTGTGCCGTAATACATGGAAAAAAGCAGAAAAAAATGCAACTGGTGGAAGCTGGCTGAGCTACCGGTAACGGATGGGCATCGTTCCGGTAAGCTACCAGCCGGCTACTGTGCATCAGAAAAAATTACTATGCAAAATTATATAAGGCTAAATAATGAGCTCATGGTTGGAGGGAAAAGCCAAGTGGGGTGGGATGGGACAAAGAAACTCACAGCACGAACGCCACTGAGGTCAGCTCCTAGCCATATCAACAAGTGTATCCAGCCAAATGTGTTCATCGTCTTTCGGACCACAACCTGGGAGCCGAGACGCTCCAACTGAGGCTAACTTCGAAGTGAGGGCCTTCATTCCTCTCGACAAATTCATCGCTTGGCCACCCCTCTTCGTCTTCCATCCACACCCCCGGCGCGTAAATGATGCGCGTCGCGGGAGTCGGTGGACTGGCATGCGCAACACGTGGCCGAGCCACCAGAGCTTGGTGTGTGAAATAACGGTGCTGAGCGGTTCATTTCCTTTTCCTGTCCCGTAAACAAGGCGTCGAACACGCTCGTTGCTCACACGGTGTTCCCACCAGATGTGAGCTAAATTACGAAGGCACCGGGGGGTCGAATGTAACTAGCCTCTTTAGGTCCGTTGCTTTAAGGGACCAGGTTTCACAACCGTACAGTAGGGTCGAACGTACTGCTGCATTGTACACTCTACCATTCAGGGCAAGAGTGATGTCGCACCGGCGCCATAAGTGCGAAGGTTAGCAAAAGCGCCCCGAGCTTTTGCTATACAATTCGTGATCTCATCCTCCATCCCATGAGAGCCGCAAGCTTAGCTTCAGTCGGGTCAGTGTGCCTCCCAGATTCGGGACTAGGTGACTTGCAATTCCTGTGGTTGTAAACGCCGGATGTGATGGTACGTATGATACAGTACTGGCACCAGTGTTGTTGTGCCGTTTTAGCTGTTGCATCATTTCAAGCATATATTTCTTTATTTAAAAACAAACCAAAGAATTCAAAAATTCTTGTATGAAATCTAAAAAAGAACTACTTTTTCTTGCTTTCTTTAATATGCCTATTCCTTCTTATTTTGCCATGGTTCTGATAGCCCATTGTTTGTACACAAACTTATGCATGTAGGCAAGTATATATATTTATATATAACGATTGTTAAATCGCTCTCTGATATTCTCCACTATACCGTCTTGGACCTTTACAACTCTTCTCTTCGGGAATATAGGTCACCACAAAACCGGAAAGAGGCCCTTATTGTGGCAGTTAATAAGGGTGGCTTCATGTATGTGCCACTCAACCATAGGCCTTCACTCTGACAGGTGTCCAGCTTAAGTGCCTGGAGACGATGATTGGCACCGAATTTGCGAACTCATACTTGTTAAGAACTTAATTGGAGCAGAAAAGCATAGCATCATTAAAAAATCATGTCTTACAAAGCTGTTTTGTTTCTTGGACGAAATAACTCGATGCCTTGATATCGGGGTTTCAGTAGTGGTCTGCTACCTATACTTTAGTAAAGCATTTGGCTCGGTTAAGCACGGCTTTTTACTAAATCATCTGATTTGGTTTGGGCTGCATCCTCCACTAATGACTTGGTTGTCAGACTTCCTTCGTAGCAGAATGTTGAATGTCAGAAGCAGAGGCCAGACCTACCTTAAAAACTGCTTATATCGGGATCCTCCAGCGTTCATTGTTAGAACCTTTGTTGGTTCTTATAAATGATGTTTCTTATACATAATCTAGCACCACTCCTCAAGAACCCTTGGTAGGTTTTCGCTGAGGATGTAAAGCTCATCACTAGGAGAGGTAGGAATACGCTGTCTAAACATCTGGGCAATATGGCAAAGTGGTTTGAATCATGGGACCTGCCAATGAATGCAAACAGCTATCAGGGCTTATCAGTAAGTAAAGTTGGGATTATGGCACAATCATCCAGTGGGTCTCAGAAATTGCAGGCTGTAGACAAGGAGTCAGACATGGGCAGTGTCATATTAGATAGCTTTAGGTCTTTAGTGGAGTGCTAACGGGCTGCTAACAGGGCGCGACAGGACCATCTTTGCCGTAGGAGAGGGTTGTGTAATACTAAACCTGAGATCTTTCTCCCATTGTACAAAGCAGTGGTTCAGCCGCTCTTAGAATATTGTGCGCAACTTTAGGCATCGTATCTTTGCAAGGTTGTTGATTGCTTACAGAAGGTACAAAGGCTGGACACCAGAATGATTGAAGCCCAGCGTAAAAATGCGCATGTTGACCGACTGGCTTGCTTAGGCTTGTTTTGTTAGAACGTTGCAGACTAAAGAGAGATCTGATGGGAACGTTTAAGATTATAAAGTGTCTCAGTTGCACTAAGCTTATAGATTTCTTTGAACTAGCTACGTCGGATCACCTGCGGAGACATTAGCTGAAGCTAACAAAACCGTGATTCATGCTGGACATCCGACGAAATTTTTCTTTAATCTCATAGTACGTAGATCGACTTCGCTTCCCCATGCGCTAGTGGAATTAATACTAAAGAAGCGCACAGAAGTGGCCTAATTATAAACTGGTCTACTCTGTTTCCCGAATTACATTGTGATTAGTGGGTACCACATTTTAATAAATATGCTGTGGTCGATAGGATATCACTCTTGCTCTTTGTTGTCCCTGCAGAAGTGAAAATGTCTGAATAACGTGGCGCCGAGTGCTCTATCTTGCTTGCCGGCATAGAAATTGAGACTCACGCTAGGTGAAGGCTGGTTTCCTTCATGGACACAGACCTGAAAAGATTTGAGCAAGAAAAATTAGGAACTCTCAGTTGTTGTGGAGTTCTCCGAGCTGGGCAACTTGGTTGCAGACCTTCCGCCACCATTCGAGGTGGCATATTCAGTGCGGGAATGATAGCAGTTAAGTAGCAGTAGCTGGTAGAAAGCAAACCCAATAATGGATACTGTCAGCAACCACTCTATTCCTAATATAGGCATACGGGGCTTTTAATTTTGCTTCGTTCTCACTGGGGGTTCCTTGTGTTCAGCGGTTGTGCTCGAGTCATTGTCATTGGCGGCGGAAATGTTGTTGCGACGTGGTTGGGATTATCACACTCGGATTGGTGCAAGAGGCGTGGGTGAGTAGTCTGGGCTCATATTGACCACGCTGTTCATTGTCCGTGTGTTGGATTAGGTTCTTTCGGACAACGGTTGTTGATCCTCTTGAACTCTGTCTGTCTCAGCGGTTGATATATTGGATCGAGGTCCATGTGCATGTTGATTGAGTTCGTGGCTGCGAACCAGGCTTCGAGAAACTCCCTCCCTTTTTGTGTTTCTCCTTCGTTCAAGATCTTTACCTTGTTCCAGTCGAACCTGTGTCCATCTTCATCCACGTGTGCTGAAACCAATGAGGTTGCGTAATGGTTCTTGCACGCTCTTTGGTGTTCATGTATCCTGGTGGACAGCTTCCTTCCTGTTCGTCCCACGTCGCAACAACATTTTCGCAACCAATGACAATGACTCGAGCACAACCGCTGAACACAAGGAGTCCCCAATGAGAACGAAGCAAAATTAATAGCCCCGTATGCCTATATTAGGAACAGACTGGTTGCTGACAGTATCCATTATTGGGTTTGCTTTCTACCAGCTACTGCTACTTAACTGCTATCATTCCCGCACTGAATATGCCACCTCGAATGGTGGCAGAAGGTCTGCAACCAAGTTGCCCAGCTCGGAGAACACCACAACAACTGAGCTAGCCTCCCGAGCTACCAATATTCCAAAGCATTTCAAATTAGGAACTCAGTACCAAGTTGGGTTCGGCTGGAGCCTCTCGGTTGTCTGGTTCGGGTTCGAAAGATGGTGAACAACTTTGGCTGGATGCACTTGTAGGGGATGTGACACGGAACTAAATACAGTCACCGTATATTGCGTCGCCTTGGTGGAGCATTATATTGCTGTGCCCCGTTGCTGAAAGTTGGAGAGGATTAGGCCCCTGTTTGGTAACCGACAAACGAAAGGCCTACGAACTGCGCAATCAGTCACAGACTCCTAATAGGCGCGATTTCCTGACTTTGCCTTGTTGCCTTGCGGGTGAGCTATTTAGCCAAAGACTGAAGTTGGGGTCACTTAAATCCACTCACTACTTCGGCTTGGGCCACAGGAGAGTAACACACCCTCTCACAAAACCATGGACTGTTCTACAACGTGCTGATTTGCAACAGTTTCTGTTTCTTACTTTCAAGCGACTTCATCACACGTCAATTGTTTGGTTGCCAACAATCCCTGTTATGCGTTACCTGATTCCTTTGTTCATGAATATAGGTGCGCTCTGAGTTGCATTGCAAACCATGAAGTTCAACCTATGGCTGTTCCTCAATACCGATCCTCGTTCCTTCAAGTGTGCCTCAGTGAACAGGCACACTGATGCAGATTGGATGGCAAGCCGGTTTAGCGCTCACTATAAGGTCCCTCGATACTGATGTCTGCTGCCTTGCCGAAACGCAATTGCAAGAACACAGCAGTTTGGTTACGCTGATATTCCCCACTAAGCACGAAGCAAGATATCATCTGCGACTTTTTGGCGATCCAGAAGTAGCCTCAGCGGGTTTGGCTGGTGTAGGCATAGTACTAAATGAGAAGGCAGAGACCGCACTGCTAGACTGGTTCCCGACTAACAACCAACTGCGTGCAATTCGGATTCGGTGCTCATGTAGAATCAACAAGCGTGAGAAGGAAATACGTAATTTGCTTGTAGTCTCCGCTTACGGTCCAGCTGACGGCAGTAGTGGCTCGGTCAAAGAACATCTGTCGGGAGCATCATCAATTTTGACCAACGCGAAAAGTCGGATATTGTTGTGCTTGCTGAGGACTTCGATGAACGGGTTGGTCGCTTGTTACCATACTAGCATTACCTTGATCACAAGGCTGGCTAGCCGAACAACCTCCTCGTGGTGCCAGCTGGGTGGTTTGGGTTTAATCCGTTCCAGCAAATAGTTCGGCGGCAGTGTTCCAGGACGTGGTGGGTTTCCGCCCGGCAAGCGTTCTCCCTATAAAAAGCCACAAATGTCTGCTTATCAACACTGTGACGTGGCGGAAGTGACTCGCCACAAAATAAAGTCACTGGGCCGTGGATATCCGGAAAATGGTATCCAACTCACGGACGTCAATCGCTTATTCTCACATTCCTACCGATAACAAACAGTCGAAAATTCTGCGGCACATTCAAAAATACAAGCTACATTCATAGACAATTACATACATATATACACCCATACACTTACATTCACTGTTATGCCAAACATGTACTCTGTACATTTTGATCACACTATGTTAGCTAAACATGATCATGCCTGTACTGGTGTGCCTCGCATTGTCGAGAATAAAAGTTTATTTATTTATTTATTTATTTATTTAACAGGCTGAATAAGGAGCGCTCATATGATGGAGAGGGACTTCTCACATTGTACGAAGACAATCATCCGTTTCTTTCCATCTACAACTTTAGGCATACGCAGAAGAGTTCCGCAACTTGGCGTCCCTTTTCGCCAACACTAGCGTGGTCTCAAATAGATCACATTGCAATCAGCTTCCGATGGCGTGGCAGCGCAGGGGACTTCAGGTCCATTTGTTTCAGCTTCATGTGCGAAATCCGCATGTTTTGGAAGTTTCTTAAAATCGAAGCACTGCGAGATAAATGTAGTGAAGATTTGATCCACGCATCCAAGGCCGGGATGGAAACTAGCTTTTCCTACACGGTAGCATGGTTTACATACTGGGGATGGTCTACGAAGCAGAACGGATGCCATTAGTTTGGAGGCAGCACAAGTAAGACTAATCCCACTGTGATTATGTGGAGTGCCAGCGCCTTACTTAAAAATCGGGACAATAACTGATTAGTAAGACGCTTAAGGAGAATGGCTATGCAAAGCGATTTTATAGACAAATATATTAGGTTAGACAGCCTAATGAAATGGTGTTGACAGCTCCAAAGAAAAGCGCATACATTTAAGGGCGACAAGGCAGCAAGAAAGACAACTAAACGCATAGTGTCGTCCACTCAGCGTTCTTACGGTAATGCAGAGGCGGTAACTATCTGCAGAATCCGAAAGTTGCTGTTACCTTCACTAAAGGAAGATGAAGTCGTCGGAGACGATTCACATTGTGTTTACCAATTGGTGTGCGACTGCGGCAGAACCGAATGGACTTTGGATTCCAGAGTGAGTGAACACTTACTAAACTGGATTGAACGCCAAGTTACTCAATCCCCATCCAACGATACTTGCTTGGTTAAACTGCCAGCTTCCTCCATAGGCAGGCACATTTGGCGACTCGTCACCGGATTAATCCCTTATTGGTGTTCCGGACCTTATCGCGTCATAAAAATTCAGGCCTTTCTTACTTTTCCGAGGCCATCTTGATAAGCCGACTTAGACCACCTTTATATGTCCAAAAGCAATTAGTTGTCAACACGCGGTTGCTGTGGTCCTGCTACCAAGCACAATGATCGCAACCACGAATTTGATTGGTTTTACTGTGCCACATGAGATTTAAACAAAGATTTCCCAGTTATCTTCTTGGTACCGACGAGAAAATACGAAATGCTAGCACCTGCCAATATTTGTCTTTCATTTCATTGTTCAACTAACTGATTCACCCAAAGAAACAGGCACTTTTCTTTCATGCCAGGTTTTATTGCACAATGAGGTCAGCTGCTTAATGATCACCAAGCCGTACTTGAACATCTCCACATCGTTAAAGCCCGATCAGGATTTGTCCATACGAGGCAATTGTGATGTCGTCACGATGTCTCACTCTCGTTATAATGTCATGTTTACATTAAACCTGTTCGATTAATATTGTTTTATGGGAGCGTGTCCTGCCCAATTCACATGGAAGACATATGTAGTCTTTCTGCTTTCGACAACGGTATTTTTAAGGAGAAGCTTTCATGTCTTGGCAAGATCAAGTTCACACTGATGTCTTTCGACTTCGCATCTTGGGGAATGCGAGGCTTTCCTTAAACAAACTGGCTTTGTTGCGAAAACTGTACTGGCTTGGTCGTGCCTTACGCATGGTGTCTGAATGTTTACCGCGCCGCGCTCTAAGCACTCGTCAAAGACCTGGTGATCAGCCTTCCACTTGGCGATAACAAATGAAATCGCTAACGTCGCGTCTAGCCACTGCTGGATACCTGCGTCTGACAGAAGGGGGACCCATGTTGATAATGCCACGGTGATTCTACCTCTTATCAGTTAATTTTCATGGTTTTTGACTCTATGTTAATTGATTAGAAGGCTTACGCTACTACTTGTTTATATGGCTAGGAGCCAACCTCAGTGTATTATGTTGTGAGTTACTTTGTCTCTCTCTGTCTCCCGCTGCGCCTCCCCTCCAACCACTATCACATTTTCTACGCAATATACAACACACTTTTGCCGCACGGTAGCCGGCTGGCAGCTCACCGGAATGATGCTAATCCGGTGGTTCAACTGGCATGCATCTGTTGCATGCTTTTCTCTTTTGTTTTATCTATTGCGGCCCAATAGAGGAGGTACTTTCCACCTCTATCCAATGTGTATAATGATTGATGATGATCCACAAACCAGATACATATAAGTTCAAGTCCAAATGCAGGTGTGGGTGTACCTTCTTGAGCGGATCACTGAGCCAGGAGTCGATGTGGTGCTCAGAGCTCTTGAGGGATCTAAACCGAAACACACGAACTGCATCCTGTTCAACCAATTACTGCCTACTTCACCAACACTAGCAGCCCCTCTGTGCCACTTACGTAAAGTAAGCAAGAAATACAAAGACAAATCGAAGTTAAAGAATAAGGAAAGTCACTGAAGAAGTGGTTATACCATTGCTGAGGAGAAGTACATAGTTAGGAGTCAAATTATGGAGTTGGCATTTGGTCAGGGGAAGGGCATTGCTCCATGTTGCTACCCAACTACGTCTAGTTGACGCTTAGTCCACTTAACCAGAGATGCCCTGACAACACTTTCTGAAAGCGACTTTCAGCGTCCGATAACACGACGCTATAGCGTAATTTTCGATTTAATCCGAACGGACTACATTTTGTCCAGCTAGGTGGAATACCCCAGGTGATCGGACAATATTTCAGGACAAACCAGCCAAGCTAGATCCAAGCCAATCTTCCCGGGTATAATTGGTATATTCTCAACTAGGTGACGCACGGCCTAGCTAAGCTGGTCCGATCATAAGTACAAAGGAAATGCAGAAGGGTTTTACATAATTGCTGTACCAAAGCACTTGTGGTTCCACTTCCACTGACTTGCGCCATTCATATCGTTTCAAAATTCATCAGAATCCACAACAAGTACAAAGGTTGCCGATACGTTTAAGCGGATGGTTGGGAGAAGCAAGCAAAATATCTAAGTTTTAGGAGACAAATGAAAATATCTACATGGTAAATGTAATTTAAGCATTCATAACATTGGTATCTAACAATAATTTATAGGTAGCGAACATGTGTGAGCAGACAGGTTAACACGACAGACGGTTAAACTAAGAACATCATCAATCATGAAACAAATCAATTACATCTAAACTCAATGAACAGTGATTTATCAAGGGTAAAAGTCATGTGCTTCACAAGTCCTGTAGGATGGTTGGAGTAAAAATTAAAATTTGAAGGATCATCGAATAACTAAATGGTTATTTTGAGCGTCCACCGAGTAAAATGCGCTACTGCATAACAATAGTTTTAATTGGGTATGGGATATGTACACGCAAAATAATATAGAGAGCTGTTATAAGTGCGTGAGAAATAAAAAAAGAAACGAAAACTTCCATTGGTTTCTTTCTTCAGTTGACAGATGTGATACCTTAATCCAGTTTAGCCACATCCAGGCTAGTCACATGCACATTTCTGCATGTATCCTCACCGCCACGTTGCGGAGAGGGTCGCTAAGCACATGGTTAACTTTGCATTATATCGTCCTCCAAGTGGAACGGACAATATCAAGTAATGGAAGTTTGAAAGCGTTTCATCAAGGCGTTTTTTGAAAAGCGTTAATGTAGGGGTAAGCAAAATATGAGGCGGAAGTACATTCCAAGCACGGGAAACACGGAGGGAGAAAAAGTTCCGTGGACAATCAAGCCGACTGTAGTGCGTAGCCAGTTTGAGCTGATGAACTCTCAGGTTGGTATTTTGGCTCCGCTGCAATAGATTGCGACTTGGGTGAGTTGGTTCGTCAATATTAAGTTAACTAGGATTACGTCTCCTCGCTGATGTCGATATTCACCACTGTACAATCTCAGGGACTGCAGTCTGTGGTGATAGGATTGATGTAAGAATCCTCTAACGAGTTTGGTCGTTCTACGTTATGGAGCTTTAAGTGCATCGACGTCGCGCCTGTGCCAGGGACGGCAGGCATGGATCGAATATTCCACGTGAGGCCTCACGTAGGTGTACAGCATTTGCAGAAAGATTGCGAGCTCAAAATTGCCGAAAGACCACCGTAAGAGTCCAAGATGTTGACTGGCTCTTTTTGATGCCTTTTCAGCCTGTCTCGAGCAACTAAGATCATACTGCACGATCACCCCGAGGTCGATTTATCGGGAAGCGCGTTGTAACTGCTGGTCCCCAAGTCAATATTCATAGATAAGCTGATGGCGTATGCTTACGACTTTGCACATAGTCACGTTGAACTGGAGCAGGTTATCCGATGACCACGCATATGCCCTGTCGAGATCACTCTGCAATGCCATATGATCATCAGATGTCCTGATATCATGCCAACTTTTGATATAATCTGCAAATAGTAAGAAATTCGACTGCAATACACTGCCAAGATCATTAATGAATGTTAGGAATAAACACGGTCCCAGTACCGATCCTTAAGGCACGCCACACTGGACGTCAATCAGGTCGGAAATGGAGATGCGGACTCACACATTCAGCTGAAGTTGAGCGAGGAAGTGGCCAATCCAAACGAGTACAGGGTCACCGATTCCATAGCTTCGAAGCTTGTGACGCCGAATGCGGTGGTCCACACGATCGAATGCTTTCGAGAAATCCAGGTAGAGAACGTCGACTCCCAATCTGGCATCGGCTGACTCTGTCCAGCTTGTTCAGGCTAGCAGCAAGTTTGTAGTGCAGGATCGATTTCGGCGGAACCCGTGTTGCTGTGACACTAGGATGTTGTTGCTTTCGCGATATCCCATAAGCGTCTCTGCAATTATACCTTCCAGTACTTTGGATAAAACTGGGAGGAGAGTGATTGGACGGTAGTTCGAGGGCTCTGAACGATTACCACTCTTATAAATAGGAGTGACTACTCCATGTGTGTACATTGTGGGAACCTGCATTTCGTCGAGAAAACGTTGAAAGAACTGAGCGAATGGTTCGGCAAAATTCAAGGCCGCTGTCTTCAAGGCCTTCGGTTTGATGTCGTCCACGCCAGGTGAGCTGTGCACGCGCAATGACATTAGCGTTTTCAACAAATTAGCTGCTTTGAACGATACGTGGTTTAAAGCTGGTGTCGATAGAAATTGTGCAACACGCGGATGAAATGATGATTCACTCCGGAAAGTATGGATGAAGTGTTGGCGAAGCACGTTGGCTGCATCTTGTGCGGTTTGCGCAAGACTGAATTTTGACGCTAAGTTCGGTTGGTGCTGGAGTTTATCATCGCGGATGAACTTGACACAGTGGTTTCGTTGAGTTGTGTAAGCATCCAAGGTCAGGTTACTTGGACAACCTTTGTAAGCGCGCCAGGCTGAATCCTTTAAGGCCATGCATTTTCTAGTACGACTCCGCAGGAATGAATTCACTTGCTTCGGGCGAAGAACTTTGATTTCTGACGCTTTTGCCACTGGCTCAGTGAATTGGATGGCGAACAAGATCCAGGCAAGATTAGACGGCTTCTCGACCAGGAAGGACCAGTCGGTTTCTTGAACGAATTTGGAAAGTTTACCGTTATGTGTAACGACACAGGTTTCCAAGTTGTTCTCACTGATGTACTCTGAGTAACAGATGTAACGGAAGAGCAACACCGCGTGACCGCTACGGTCAAGTGGTGCATCTATGGTCATGGTTTCGACCATTTATTCCTCGATGGAGAGCACAGGGTCCAAAACAGAGGTGTATCTCCCGTTGGGAATCGCATGAGTGAGGCGACATGGTTGTACAGGTACATCGGCGATCACCTGTTGCAACTCCGACTTAAATTGTTCGCACTGCGATGCTGGAACTTCCATTGCGTACAGGTTGAAGTACGCCACCAGAAGGAGGTGATTGTATGGTCGTGCCAGGACACTTTTCATCGCAGAAGCTAGGCACTGATCCATTTCCAAGGTGGACATTGGAGGGTGGTAAACTATTGCTAGTAAACACACATCACCACGTCTTAGGTGCATACGACCTTAAAGAAGGTCGAAGCCTTGCGTTTCTGGGTCCTCAATGACAACAACATGCAGGTCGGATGGATAATACAGGAGCACTCCCCACCTCTGCTAGGTCGATCGCTTCGTATGGAATTCGTGCTGGGTAGTGCAATCTCAGCATCAGTGATCTCCGTGTTCAGCCATGTTTCGGTGACCATAACTAGGTCCCAAGGCGTAGAGACCTGACGCCTACGAAGTTCTGTTAGCTTGCTGAGAAGACCTTGTGCACTGGTGTACAAGCAGGTGAGGGCATCGGTGGTCAGAAGCATATGTGTGAAGGCTGGTTTCCGGTAAGGATCTATGCCCACCCATGCGGGGTCGGCTGCCGGTGGTTTTTTTATAGGATCGATGGCTCAAGCCCTAGGGCCAGTTCAGGTTGTTGTATAGAGCTCTCAGCGCCAACAAGATGGTGACCATCCTGTCCTCATTCAGCTGTCGATGTGTTTTGGCATTGTTTTCGTTCTGTGCTACACAGTGACAGAATTGGTTTGGTAAGTTGCTTGCTCAGTGTTACATTGTCTATCTGTGGTCCGGTGCCTATTGTCTTCATACGTATTTCAGATGGCAGCCTTTTACGCGCTTTGTGTCACATTTTGATCACATGTTCTGCCATCAGTTCGGAGTGCATTGATACTTTCACCACTCGGGGACCACACCCTTTGTAGTTAGGTGATAGCGGTAACCTTGATGTCGAAGTAGCGATAACATTTTCGAGTGAGAGTACTTCACGAATAAAACGCCATTCATCCCAGTCATGTGCTTTGACCTCTAGCTCGCCCATTGACTGGAGCTCGGGGACATCGTGAACAATGATAGATTTTGCGTCTAATTGTTTACGGAAGTCATCCGGATTTTGTTTCCGTTTTCTGCGTTCGCTCCAAGGAACATTTGGAAATATTAGAACAGTGCATGTAGTGGTACGGAGGCGAGTGGCTGACAAGACAACTACCTCTACATGATGATCTGACTGAAGTGTTACAGGGAGTAACCGCGGTTCACCGTAGTGTACTGAGTTCGGGAGATGGACGAGACGCATCATACTGACTGGTTTAGCTTGAATCCCTAGTAGTTGATACTGAGTCCCACTGTTTTTGTCGTTTAGTATCTTAGCTTTTATGGAGTTTACCCCGGATTCAGTCCCATTAGAGCATCTAACAGTTAGGGAATTATGGTAGTGTTTCCTGTTCTCCTTTTTTGGACGGACCCGCGGCTGCTTTCTTTGGTTGGACAAGTGATGGGATCTTGAGTCCCGTGGTGGTATTGGCAGTAGTAACTCATTTGGCAGCGGGCGGGATTGTAATGTGAGGTGCCTCCGTCATATGGGTAGCAACCACTGACGCGTAGGTTGTCGGCCCTCTTACAGTGTTTAGTGTGGCGGGTGATTCTGTTGAGGAATGTGTGGCGAACGCATCTTTATGAAACGCTAGTGTCGCGGTGGCTAACTGGATCGTTACTCTTACACTGTGATAAAATGAAGCATGATGTTGAGCATCGAGTTTAAGGCACTGATTTGTCTGGTTCATGTGCGACAGTTTTCACGGCTGCTGCCAGCTGTACAATATTTGTCAGCCTATCGTAATTCTGCGTTAACACAGTTATACATCTGATGAGTGGAAGCGACGTACACTCCGTGCAGAACCAGAGAATCAGTCGTACCATTAAGCTTTTTTATCTTTATCTTTCAAGATATTTTTATCTTTACCTTTATCTTTAGGATATCTATGTGAGACTAAAGCGAGCACAACGAGAATGGAAGTATTTTCGGCCGTTTCTGCATTCTATTCCAAATCGCACAAGTTTTACACAGCTGTCTGTAAAAAGTCGGTCCTTCAGGAACAAAAACGTATATTCTGCAAACAAAAGGACCAGGCGAAAACGCAGGCAGAGGGCGAGTGAAACATATCGGTATATACAGCTAGTTGGATCCATAATTAACGACCCTTGTGAATGCATGACATTTTTCCTTTGATTCAGTCAAACAAACTCACTCCAATGCGTCCAACTGTTGGCCAATCAGCGTGCATGCGAGAAACGTGTGAACGTCCAATTAGCTGCCGCCTTTCCTTGCGGCAGCCTAACGGCTTCCTTGCTGGGCTGGCAGCGCACGTTCGTTCGAGTGTATACTCCCATCACATTCTCCCTTTTTTCATGTTCTTGCTGTTGTACTTTGCTAAATAGTCCATACACTTTACCACTCCGCGTCCACTTTGTGGGATCTGCCGATGTCGCCTCATTGCCGCACGCCGTATAACGCTCTCTCCCTGATTCATGCTGTCGCCTCGGACATCTCCTCAGCTGTACTCGGTTTCTTCTCAGCTTCTTCCCTCCAACATTTACTTCGTATGACCTTTCACTGACTTTCGCAGCCACGACTCCGTTTCTCCACCGCTCCTGTCCATCGGGAATTGGTTCAACCCATACTTCTTCCCCCACTGTCAGCTCAGGTAATTCCCGTGCGCCGTTGTCGTAGTACCGTTTCTGAGTAGCCATTCGCCTTTTCAAACTGTGCTGTACTTTCTCAGGGCGCAGAAGTGTTGAGGATGCAGGCATCACAGTTCTGGTCCTTCGACTGTATAGGCGCTGCACTGGGCTCAGGCCGATATCCGTTGAAGAAGTGTTGCGACTCTCCAGTAGCATGAGGTATGGGTCCTCCCGAGTATCTCTAGCCTTCGCTAATAGTCGCTTGGCTTGCTTCACTGCCGACTCTGCCTTCCCATTTGATTGACTGTGATAGGGACTGGTTTGCCGGTGTGCGAATTCCCATTTGGTTGCGAAAGCTTGGAATGCCCTGCTGCTGAACTGGGGACCGTTGTCCGAGACTAGCTCCTCCGGTATCCCGTGCCGTGCGAACTGACATCTGAGTTTGTTGATTACTGCCTCCGTGGTCGTGGTGGTGAGTAAATCGATTTCAAAGTAATCACTATAGTAGTCCACCGTGAGTAAGTAATCCTTTCCGTTGTCCCAGAATAGATCCACTGCTACCTTTTGCCACGGTCGGTCCGGAACATCATGCAGCATCATCGATTCCTTCGTTTGCTGAATGTCGTGTGAACGGCACGCCTCACAGTTAGACACATGATCCTTGATCTGACCTGTCATTCCTGGCCAGAACATCAGTTCGCTTGCTCGATTAATGGTGTAATTTGCACCCAGGTGAGCGCGATGGACATGCTCCAGCATCTCCTTTCGGAGAGAAGAAGGGATTAGGATTCGACTTCCCTTGAACAACAGACCGTCACAGACAGTGAGTTCGTCCCGAAAATTGAAGTAGGGTGTTAATTCCTTCGGGAGCTGCTTCTTTGTTTCTGGCCACCCATTGAGGATAACGTCTCGCAAGGCTGCAAAAGTTTGGTCTTCCTCCGTGAAACGCCTTATGTCTTTCAAACGGTTTTCTGTCACTGCCAGATGCTGCACCATGCTAACTGTCTCGATCTCTTCTAGCTGATGTTCGGCCACTGGCGGATGTGCTCTCGACAGGGTGTCCGCGATGAACATCTGTGTGCCAGGTGTGTACACAATGTCAATGTCATACTTTTGGAGCCGGATAAGCATACGCTGCAGACGGCGAGGAACGTTATTCAGTGGTTTAGTGGCTATCGACACCAGCGGCTTATGATCAGTGTACACGGTTGTCTTTCTTCCAAAAGTATAATCATTGAAACGCTCCATAGCATAGACCACTGCCAGCATCTCTTTCTCGATCTGTGCGTACCGCTTCTCGGCCTCTGTGAGTGCTCGACTGCGGAAATCCAAAGGTCTTCCGTTCTGCAACAGAACAGCACCTATTCCACTCTGGCTACTATCACACTGTACCTCCAATGGTTGTGCTGGATCGTAATATCCGAGTACGGGCGCATTACTGATAAGGTTCTTAGTGGTTGCGAAAGCCAAATCCTGTTCCTTCCCCCAGCTCCAATTTACTCCTTTGTGAGTTAACTGCCTAATCGGAGTCATGACATCAGCGAGTCCTGGTAGGAAACGGCTTAAATAATTCACCATACCGTTTAGGCGATGGACTGCCTTCACATCGTTAGGGGACGGCATCTCTTGTATCGCCTTAATCTTCCCTGGGTCAACCCTGATTCCGTCGAATGTTAACACATGCCCATGGAAAATCACCTCCTCTTTCCGCAGCTCTACTTTCTCGCGTTTTAGCTTGATGTTCTTTTGCACGCAACGCCTCAGGAACCGGTGTAGCTTAGTGTCATGCTCTTCTTCGGTAGAACCGTAAATCAGAACGTCATCTGCCACACAGGTTACGCCATCTAAATCATCTATTGCTTGCACCAAACGCTTTTGAAAAATTTCGCTAGACACCTTCAGGCCAAACGGTAATCGCAGCCAACGATAACGTCCGAACGGTGTAGCAAATGTGGTGAGGAAACTGGATTCGTCGTCTAGAACAACGTGCCAGAATGCGGAAGAAAGGTCTACTTTCGTGAAAACTTAGCTTTTGTCAAACGTGGTAAAACATCTTCTAACGTCGGTAGCGCATAATGTTCTCTACGCAGGGCCTCATTCAGTGGCTTCGGGTCTATACATACGCGTAGTTCGCCATTTTTCTTCGTAATGATTGCGACCTGGCTAACCCAGTCTGTTGGCTCATCAACCTTTGCAATCACACCCTGCATAAGCAGCTTGTTCAATTCCGCGGAAAATCGGTCACGTAGCGCAAATGGGACTCTCCTAGCAGGTAACGCAATCGGGCGTACCAAAGGATCTAACGACAGGTGAGCGGTACCCTCAAATTCCCCTAAACCCGGGCTAAACACAGACGGATACAGGTCACTAACATCGGCTTCACTCTGACAAGCGTAAACAAAACGATCATGGTTAAAAATGACAAAGCCAAGAGATAAAATCGAATCAATGCCGAGAATCGGCGTTAGATCCTCATCCACGATCACGAACTGCAGACGATGCGAAACACCGTCTCTCGGATTGACAACTTCAATTGTCGCTGAGCCCTTTGGCTTGAGTCTGGAACCATTCCACATGCGCAAATAATCTTGATCCGATTGAATTTGCACGCCGCGGCAGTGCTTTCTGGGCAAAATATTGATCGTCGCGCCTGTGTCTAACTGGAATCGCACCGACCGTCCCTCGATCAGAAGACTTGCATAGACACACTTCTGCGACGCTTTCCGAGACACGTTACCAATCGATTGTTCGGTGTCTTCTGTTGATTTGTCTGGAACGAGTGCACTGACATCTGTCGACTGACAGCAGCGGGCGAAGTGATTGCGCTTCCCACATTTGACACAAATGCGGCCCCACGCCGGACACTGTTCGCGGTTCCTCGGATGTCGTGTTGCACAGAAGTTGCAGGGCTCCTGTCGCGTGGTCGTGGCCCTCGTAGTTTTGCTCCTGGAAACGGCGCACAAGTCTGAATCACCTGTGATTGTCATCTGCTGGAACTGATAGGCAGTGGAGAACTCACTGTTACAGATGTCGATACATTGCTGCAGAGATAGGTTGCGCTTTCGTAATAGTCGCTTCGTCAAACCTTCGTCATTGATCCCAAGAACAATGCGGTCCCGTATGAGACTGTCCGCCATGCATTTACAGAAACTGCAGGATCGGGCCAAAATCTTTAGCTCAGTGACGTACGTGTCAACGGATTCACCTGGCCGCCTGTTCCGCGAAAAGAAGAGGTAGCGTTGAAATGTCTCGTTTGTTTGGCCTTCGCAGTATTCACTGAACTTCCCAAGAACTGTCTCCAGATTGTTGGCATCTTCGCTCTTGTCGTAACACAATGTCTCTAGCACGCGGCGCGCATCATCTCCTGCTGCGTGTCGAAACATGGCCAAGCGGTACGCCATCGGTTGTTTGTCCAGACGCGATAAAGTGCAGAAATCCATCCATTTGCTCTTCCACAAACGCCAGTTGCTTGCCAAACTGCGTTCATCCATGTTCAGCGGGGCAGGCATTTGAATAGCCGGTGCAGCTCCAATCATCGTCTGGGTGGTACTAATGTTCTTCTCCTTCTCTGACACCATGTAAAAAGTCGGTCCTTCAGGGACAAAACGTATATTCTGCAAACAAAGGGACAAGGCGAAAACGCAGGCAGAGGGCGAGTGAAACATATCGGTATATACAGCTAGTTGGATCCATAATTAACGACCCTTGTGAATGCATGACATTTTTCCTTTGATTCAGTCAAACAAACTCACTCCAATGCGTCCAACTGTTGGCCAATCAGCGTGCATGCGAGAAACGTGTGAACGTCCAATTAGCTGCCGCCTTTCCTTGCGGCAGCCTAACGGCTTCCTTGCTGGGCTGGCACTGCACGTTCGTTCGAGTGTATACTCCCATCACACTGTCTACGCCATAACTAATATTTATTTCGGATGCTTTGGGCTTAGATTTCCGTGGGCAAGCACTACGTAGCATTGTGACTGTCAGATGTGCAGAAGCTGTTCGTTGCAACGTCTGCACTGATATGCTGAATCCAAACGCCGTCAGGCAAGCTGGTTGTCTGGCAGACACCTATTCGATTGTTGTTGAACAAATCCAAGATGGCGGACACAGATGGCAGTTGAGCCAATCAGTGAGATCTCCGACAATAGCCTGAGAATATCCACCGAATTCACACGGCTGGGAAAATACACCAAAAGCAAAGTATTGGTGCAAAATTCACACAGAGCAACACGTATAACACAGTATTTCCAAAGCGAAAGTAGAATCCAGCTAGGTAAAGTCGTACTTCACAAAAGTAATAAGATGTGATAACACAGAGTAACTGAAATTGCGTACGTAAATTTGGTAGTTCAGTTTCTACCACCAACAAGTCACGCTTGCCGTGGGTCCATATCTTGAAGACATTTATGTCGTTCACCTAGCTTTGTAATAGAAAGGAAGTAGTATAGGCAGTATTGCTGTCTAGGGAAAAACTTTGCTTATCCAACCCATCCATGTACACATGTTTTTATATGCCACCAGTGAGTCTTCAACCTAAGTAAGAGCACAGTGAGAAACTGTGTAGATGAAGAAACAATCAAAGATACATCCCACCTATCCAACGCATTGATGTGCCCATGTTTTCAAAGGTCACCAACGGGCCATCAAGCTGGGTAACACGAAGAGTATAACAGTATAGACTAAGAGAACATCATAGATAGGTCCCATTTATCCAACCTATCGATGTATCAATGTTTTCATAGGGCACAGGGGGTCATCCATTTGAGTAATATCGAAGGATGTGACAAAGTAGGAGGAAGCAAGGAGAGAAAAATCTAAGTTATCTAGCACGAAAACTTATGATAAGAGAATATTGCCTATTACCTTGTATCGACAAGCCCTTCTCGCCGTATTCACCTATACCTTATAGTGCGAATTCTGCAAGTACTTAGATGTTATCCGGCCCGCTCTCGTACACCTATTCGTCTGTGCAATTGACACGAAACAGTTCTTTAACTTCATTAACAAGTAAACACTCTTTTAGTTGCATCTTAAATGTTCGAAGCGAAGATGTACTTCTGATGGTCTGAAGCAATCTATTCCATAAGTTGGGATATTTGTGTGTAAAGCTGTTATACCGCAGAAGTGTGCGGAAATGTGGTAGTTTTATCACATAGTCCTTATTTTTTAAGTCATGCGGCGGAGATTCTTGGAACAACGGCTGATAGTAACTAATGTATATCAGTCGATGAACAATTCTGATTAACAGACATAACTTCTGCCTTAATCATCTAAGCCATAGCGGTTCGATTTATAACAAATGTCATCTAACTTTATTAGTGAGGTTAGAGGTACAGCCCACGATGCTTTTGGTAATCGACCTTTGTGTAGTTTCCATTGCAATCGTGTCGCATCTTCTTATGCTACTAAACTGATGGCACAGTTTACTAATACTGGTCTGGCATACCATTTGAATGACAGGAGTTTAACATCGCTTGTTATGAAAAAACGGCCTATCATTCCAATAGTCGTGTTTTAGCCTGCGTATACTCAACCTGTTTTTTTTAAATTCAACAAACCTGAGTAACGGTGACCTAGGTCACGTAACGATTCGCATAAAAGGAGTGGGATTCTATGCGAAAACAAACATGCAAGTGGAACCAAGCATCCGTAGCGCATAAGGCTGCATTTCGATGTTGCAAATGTCATGGAAAATCCGACACACCACTCTTCCAGGTAAACTAGGTCAGTTCGGATCGCAGATATAAAAGTCGGAGATTTAGAATCAGTGGTATACAAAATTTTTATATCTTGGAATAAATAAGGTCAACCATGCCTTATGGCAGGGAAAAGATAGTTTACATATACCGAGTGCGCTACCATGTAACGGGCCACTAGTAATATCTATTGTTTCTGACAGATACTCATCTATCTTGACTGTCTGTTTTCGACCAGTGTGGTAAGCTTCTAAGCAGGATAAAATTAAGCCTGCGAATTTACAAAGGCGAACTTTATCCACACGTGTACTCTGTGAAACTCTGTCAGAGGCTTTTTGAAGGTTCAAGTGGCGCACGACACACGCCTTAGCAGAGTCGGTTGACTATATAAATATATATACAGTCGATTCCGGTTAATCGGACCATATCGGGACCAGACCATTTTGGTCCTATTAAGCGGCTGGTCCGATTAACCGAAGTTACCCGATGTAACAAGATGGGACGTGCTATACATAACATAGGAAACTACTATTATGACCTGTATTGGCGGCATATATTTATAGCAAACACACAAAAAAGAACTGCTTTGATAACGAACTTTGTTCAGTGAAAAAGAAATTTACAAACAAATTCTTCGTAACGACCTACAAGATATTCAGCATGCGAAGTACAGTTTTATACAAAGGGATTACCGAATTCCATTCAGCGTTTGAAGACCGTATCCAGTGTGGTTTGGCGCATTCTTTTAACAGACTGCATTCGCACAAAATCACCACAAACATGTAACGCAGTAATAGGACTACCTTCATTTCCTTCCTGCATGAAATAGCGGTGCAATGTTTCAATGCATTTCCTTGCATCCTGTTTTGTGACTGGCATCAACACGTTAGGGTTCTCTTCATCACTTCCATGGTCTTCTGTTGCTGTCGTGTGTTTTGCTGCTATTCGAGCAACAATGGCAGCATCGCATTCTTCATTTCCATCATAGAGTTGAACTTCGTTGTCGATTGACAAAAATTCTTCGTAATTTTCAACTTGTTTCAGCTCCACATTCTCGCCGTCATTTTCATTTACAATCACCATATCCACATCCATCTCCGAGACAATATGCTTAAAGCCACATTGAGAAAAACAGTTCCGAATTGTCGCACTGCTCATTTTTCGCCAACTTTCGGCCACGAATGTAACGGCTTGCAAAATGTTGACCTTTGCACTGATTTCTCCGGCCGTCGAGGATGAGGTCAGCAAGCCTTCCTCAATTGATTCAAGGATGTAATTCACCAACCTTGAACGATAAAAGGTCTTCAAATTTTTTATGATGCCCATGTCCATTGCCTGTATCAAAGATGTGGTGTTGGGAGGTCGAAATTCCATCTGGATATTCTTCAAGAAATCCAAATTTGAATGTGCTGCACAATTGTCGAGAAGTAATAACACTTTTCTCGACTGGCGTTGTAGCTCTGTGTCCCAATCCTTCACCCATTCTTTAAAAAGTGTAGAGCTCATCCATGCATTTCTGTTCGCACGATACACAACTGGTAAACTGTCCATTCTGAGTCCCTTAAAGCAGCGAGGCTTGGCACATTTTCCTATAACCAGCAACTTCCTCTTGTCTGTTCCGGACATGTTTGAGCAGCACAAGACAGTTACGCGATCCTTTGCTTTTTTGCAGCCAGAGAGAGTAACATGTTTGTAACTTAAGGAGCCGTTCGGTGTAGCCCTATAGTACAACCCGGTTTCATCAGCATTATAGATGTCATCTGCTGGAAATTTTTCAAGAAGCTCTGGTAGTTTTGTTGATTTCCATTCTTCAGCTCGAGCGCTATTGGCACTTTCTTTCTCACCATGTGCTTTCTTAAATTTTACATCATGCCTAGATTTCCATCGAGACAACCAGCCGTCCGTAGCTATAAAATCTTCGTGGCCCAGCATTTTAGCGAGTTCTTCTGCTTTGCACTTTAACATTGGGCCACTTACTCGCACGGCTCGTCCAGTAACAAAGGCAAACCAATCATTAAGGGCCTCATCGAGGTCTGGATCCTTGCCTTCACGCTTCCGTTTTTGGGAAGTACCTCGTCGTCCTTCACATTGTGCCCATTCTTCTCGCAGATCTTTCTCTTGTTTTATCAGGCGCGATATTGTAGATTTTGCCAAGCAGGTAATTTCTACCAATCGATGCTGACTAGTGGATGGTCCCTGTTCCTTGATCCGATCTAGGAAACGAATCTTCTCAGCTAACGTCAAGTCCCGTCGTGGCATTTTCCTAACATGCAACAAGACACGCACAGTTCACTGAGGTGAACTCGAGTCTGTCTCCCGGGTATTTCTATGGTTGACCTAGCCACCTGCTGTCCTATGATTTGCCGGACCTGTGTGTCCGCGATCACTTGCAGTGCTCGAGAGTAGGCCCGCAATGCGGGCTCAGGGCATTCGGCTCGAGCGGTTAACGACATGTGAACAAGCATGTATGTCTTCGCTCCGCTTACAAGTGTTGGAAACTACAGTCAGTGTCGGGCGGTTCTGAAGCCAATTAGATAGATGTGCCTCAAGGTTGCCACAGTTCAGTTTATCCAAAGGCCAACTCGGATTACCGTAACTGAATGATACGCTTTCTTGCCCGACATATGAACGGTGGGTTTAGTACAGACATGCAGGCACAGAACTTGATTTTAACACCTCTGTTACCTGCCACCTTCTATCGTCTGGTTCGATTAAGCGGAATTCCGGTCCTAATAACCGGCTAAAATTAGGCTAGCGTAATAGGATTCGTTTCGGTTCTTCAGAATTTGGCCCGAATAAGCGGATGGTCCTATTAACCGGAATAGACTATATATATATATATATATATATATATATATATATATATATATATATGTAAATAGCGGCATCCGGTTTCGGATTTGCCTGTCACTGTGGCAAGCCACAGGACGCCTGCGCCTACAGAGGGACCATGGATGGCTTGCGCTGCACCACCCACAGCTCCAACCACATACCCCATATCCAGTGTAAACCCGAAGGAATAAGACCGGGAGGCATGCGGATGGGAACCACGTTTCATCAACGGAGCCGGCCCACACTCCTTCACAGGCAAACACAAGCACGCTGTATTTGGGGAATCAACCGCACACAAGGCGGTGGCTGGACCGTAGTCCGCTCCACACTGAGTGCATGGAACCGCTCTTTGAGCCTAGCACGGCCACAAGAACCGTGCACCCCGTCCCCTCCAGCAACGACCAACTGTCTCCTGGAGCCAGTATGAACGATGTAGTGGGTAATAGACAGGTAGGCACCTTGTCAACATACACATCAAGCGCAACCATACCAGGGATATCAAACAACAGCCATTCAATTTAAACGACAAGCTGAAATAAAATAAATCCAATAATGCATACAGATACGGTGGCATAACTCTTCGCAAAATTACCATATGAAGTAAGTTGGTTAGCAACAAATCCGTGATAAGTAAGAAATGTCCACAAGTTACTTAAAATGCTACAAACGCAACAAAATTACCGAAGATAAGCGCAATTAGTGTAAGCAACTTTCTGCCTCCCTGAATATACATATATATATATATATGTATATATATATATATATTTATATATATATATATATATATCAAGTTCGGAAGGGAGCCCGCTTAAGTTTTTTCGGCAAGCGCTCAATAAGTGACAATTTTTTTTGCTACTCGGACTTATCCATCACCTATTAGACATACACGGTGCACTCGTCGGATATTATTGACAATGGGGAAATCACATAAGGACTAAGAACAAAGGAGGAGCGATGAAACTAGGCGTGTGCCAATACCGAGAAGAAGGAAAGCAAGACTACCTACCTAATGGTTGACTGGGATCTTGCACACTGGTGTCATTCACTTGGTGTCATTCATTCATTCATTATACACGTCAGCTAGAGGTGGGAAAACACCTCCGCTATTGTGCTGCAATACATGAAGGAAATACATACACACATACATATAATAAAACACACAAAGGAAAAATAGATACAACAATTGCATGCCAGATGAGCTACCAGCAACGGATAGGCATCGTTCCGGTAAGCTACCAGCCAGCTACTAGGCAAAAAGGAAAAAAAGGTATTATGTTTTACCCTACGAAATGAGATCGCAGATGGAGGGGGAGGCTAAAAGGGATGGGGAGAGACAAAGAAACTCACAGCATGAACGCCACTGAGGTCGGCTCCTAGCCATATCAGCCAGTGTATCCAGCCAAACGTGTTCACCGTCTTTTGGACCCCAACCAGGGAGCCGTGACGCTCCAACCGAGGCTAGCTCCGAAGTGAGGGACTTCATTCCCCTGGACCAAGGCATCGCTTGGCCACCTCTCCTCTTCTTCCATCCACATCCCCGGTGAGCAAACAACGCACGTCGAGGGAGTCGGTGGGCTGGCATGCGTAACACGTGGCCGAGCCATCGGAGCCTGGTGGGTGAAATAACGGTGCTGAGCGGTTCAGATCCTTTTCCTGGGCCGTAAACAAGGCGTCGAACACGCTCGTTACTCACGCGGTGTTCCCACCAGATGTGAGCCAAACTGCGAAGGCACCGATGGTCGAACGTAACTAGCCTCTTCATGTCAGCCGATCTTAGGGGCCAGGTTTCGCAACCGTACAGTAAGGTTGAACGTACCGCTGCATTGTACACTCTACCCTTCAGGGCGAGAGTGATGTCGCGCCGCCGCCATAGGTGGCGAAGACTAGCAAAAGCACTTCGAGCATTCGCTATACGGTTCGTTATCTCGCCTTCGATCCCAAGGGCGCTGATACAACTTCCCAGGTAATTGAATTTCTGAACGACTTCTAGCTGATCCCCACCAAGGGTCAGCGCAGGAGGCGATCCCTGCCAATCTTGGAGGAAAGCTTTGCACTTCGATGGTGCAAAGCAAAGCCCGAAGCGGCTGACAGCCAGTGCTAATCTGTCCAGCGCGGCTTGGCACATCTGGGAGTTGTCCCAGATGAGGGCAATGTCGTCTGCATACTCCAAGTCAAGAAGTCGTTCTCCTGAGAGTAGCTCCACACCTTCCAAGTCATGTCCTGTAAATGCAAACTTCATGACTTCGTCAATAGCGAAGTTGAAGAAGAAAGGTGACAGCGGGCATCCTTGTCTCACACCGCTGGAGATATTAAAGGGTGGCGACAGCTTGCCGTAAGCCCTCACTCTGCCCGTGCTACGCGCGTATAATGCTTGGATAATATTTACATATTTCTCAGGAACACCTTTCCTGAGTAGACAATGCCAAAGGGCACATCGATCAACCGTATCGAAGGCACCTTTGATGTCGCGGAACACGACTAGGGTGGGCCGCCAATATGTGTGACGGTGCTCCAACAACTGACGCAAGGTGAAGATGTGGTCAATGCAGCCACAACCACGACGAAACCCGGCTTGCTCCTCACGAATCTGGCTTTCACGAGCGCCAGTCAGTCTGTGAAGAATTATGGAGGCGAGTAATTTGGAGGCGATGGAGATCAGACTGATTCCTCTATGGTTGCCGCATTCCGAGCGCGAGCCGCCTTTGAAGATGCGAACAATAACGGAGCGGCTCCAGTCGGTTGGGACAGTCTCCTGCTCCCACAGTTTCACTAGTAATTCATGTAAAGCATCAACAAGAGCAGAGCCTCCGAATTTGAAGAGGGCTGGAGGAAGATCATCTGGTCTCGCAGCTTTGTTCAACTTCAACAGTCCGATCTCACGTTCGACTTCTGAGCAAGAGGGTGGATCCAAAGGGACAGCCCACGGAGCAGGGCGATCACTCGCCGGCGAAAAATCAAACAATTCCGGCCGATTAAATTGCTTTTCAAAATGCCCAGCCCAACGCTCCAAACGTTTTGACAAATTATAGATAAGCTGTCCACTCTCATCACAAATCGTTTCACTAACACCAGGTGTCCTGCTGCCCGTTTCCTGTATCAGACGGAATAACTTATGATGGTTGCCAAGGGCAGCGGCCACTTCCATCTATGACGCACGATGAGACCACCAAGATTCGCGGTCTCTCTTCAGGCTAGCACGGAGTCTTGACCGGAGCTCTTTGGGAGTTTCATTGTGCTCGCTTCCAGCCGGGATATGCCGGCGAGCGTCGATAAGTTCCAGAGACCGAGAAGAGACCCAATGTCCATGTTGGCTATTAGACATACCACATGAGGATTTGCCCGCTGCTAGTAAGGTCTGGCGAACATGTGACCAGTGACCTTCAATTGTCTCCATTACGCGTTTACACAAATCGCATGTCAGCGTACTTCGATACGCATTCAGAACAGCTAGTTTCGCCAGTTGGCTGGTGTCAATGCGCTCACTGTGTCGTCGTGGACGTCCGCCAAAGCGCATCCGCATATCAGCACATACAAGTGCATGATCGGTGTCCACACATGTGCTCCAAATTGGGCGACAATTCTGGATGCAGCCTCTCCATCGGTAACTTATCGCAATGTGATCAATCTGCGTCCAAGGCTGATTCGAGGCTGGTGGGCGCCAAGTCACCCTCCGACGAGTGCTGTGTCGGAAATTGGCGCTCGCAAGAAATAAGCGAGCATCTTCACACAAATGAAGTAACCGCTCACCGTTATCATTACGGGAGCCTACACCGTGCTGATCGCCCAGATGCATTTCATCAGTGGACAGCTTTCCAACTTGTGCGTTCATATCCCCCGCCAGCACAACTGTGTCCGTGCTTCTTCTGTGGCGAAGGAGCTGAGTCAGTTGGCGGTAGAAGTCGTTCTTTACCGAATCATCGCTACAGTTTGTGGGCGCATATATATATAT